>OZ024821.1:126830554-127490554 GCA_964016985.1 Anodontia alba
ACAATATAATGACGAATAGAGAAAATACGCATCAGACTGCATTTCTCTCATTGCGGTTCAATTGTATTACCACATCAGCCACCGAACTATGATTATGGACGCGTCGTACACTGAAACAAAAACATTCAGGAGTGGTCGCCCCTTTTCCTTCAAATGTGCGGCCGCCATACCAAATAATGCACATGCTACTATAAGACCTGCAAATAAATGGATAACAAATAGTCACTAAAAATATGTGATTTGTCTTGTTATGCAAAAGTTTTTGAAAAAGTTAAAAAAGGCGAACATCCTGCTATTTTTGTGAAATTGACAATCCTAATTAGGACGGACGCTCATGTCACTATACACGTTAATCAACCATGAAGCACAAACAGTGTGTTTATGCATTTGTTTATCTAAGCCACTGCATTTCGTAAGGCATTTTTTGTGACACTCCAGATTAAAAATCATAAACGAAAGGTAAGAGAAAAGTCTAGGGAGTGCCACAATCACGCCGCAGCCCATCCCAGGCACGAAGAGGAAAAGGAAACACACAAAACCAAACAAACAAACGCAAATCGAAAAACGTACGAAAAGCATTAAGATTAGCTTTCTCTTCCCCAAGCAAGGGAATCGCAATGCTAAAAGGACTGAAAAATACAAGAACAAAATATCACAAGGCAAGACTTAAAACAAATTGCCTCGTAGAATAAACTACAAAGCAACATTAAGTAAGACTAACACCGGGACCACCGCCTTAGAACGGTCAGTTAAATAAACCACCGGGGGTTTCAAGCACTTTTACGGCCAGCCAACTTCACCCTGGGTCCCTATGCTACTCTTAATACAGAAATACATAAAAATTCGGTTCGCATAAAGGCTCCAAACTCAGTCAGTGCATCTAAGCGAATAAGACAGTAAACCAAACAAACACTCTGCTAGGTGAACTTTGTTAAAACGCCATTTATTTTAACATGCACTAGTACATGTACATACAAGTAAATTTATACAACATATAAGAGATTTAAACAAAAATGAATTAAGTAATAACGCACAGTAGAATTTGTAAAAATAATCATAAGATATTGGGGGTTTCAGCCATTAACAACAAGATGGGAAGTGTTGTGATTAGTGAAAATATTATGGCTGAAAGAGGTACGAAAGATTACAGTAGAAAATCTTGCGATTAATAACATCAGAAAGGATTATGGAAAATAATTTGGAAAGTATTGGGAAAGATTATAGCAGAAACTACAGGGAATGATTATAATGGAAAATGTAGTGAACGATTACAACGGAAATATTTGGATACTTTATTTTGAAAAGGCTGTTAATAGTAGAAACTACTGTAAAATTATATTGGAAAGTAGAATGGCAAATTACCGCAGAGGGTTCCGGGTCGTTTCGGCCCTGGGTCGTTTCGGCCTGGGTCGTTTCGGCCAATTTTTCCTATTAGAAGCGCAACGCAGAGTCTAATGAGTACCCACAACCTTTGTTTCCTTGGTGGTATGAGGAAAAAATTATTTCTATACTCTTATTTTGCGGTATTTTCCTTTGATGCGGGGCATGAGCCTGCGCATCCGCGCAGTCTGATCAGGACATTCTTTCCCACAACCTATGTTTCCTTGGTGGTATGAGAAAAAAATATTTCTATACTCTTATTTTGTGGTATTTCCTTTGGTGCGGGCCATTAGCCTGCGCATCCGCGCATTTTGATCAGGACGTTCTTTCTCCGCTTATCTTGTGTTCACATATGCCACGAAGATCCCTTTTCTCATGAGTCAGTATCTTTATAAGTATAGGAGTCGATTCACATGAAATGAATATAATCAAACAGAACCATTGCGAAATTTGGCGCCAGGTAAAGCTCCAGATAAGAAAAATATTTTCTTATTTCTCCATGAACATATATAATGTATTTAATCATTAGAAGTGTCTCTACGAGATACCAATAATTTATGTTTTCATTGAGAAATAAGAGCACTTTTTGTCTTATCTGGAGTTATAGAGCCTTACTACAAAATGTGAAGGTCTAGATCAGTCTGCGCATCCACTCTGTCTGCTTTTGATAAATGTGAACAATCGGATTTTCTGATCGCATTTGCGGATGAGCAGGATTATCAGTGACTTTGCTGATTGAGTACGCTTATAAAGCTTGACATTTCATGTGAATCGTTAGACATCCGATTCACTTGAAATGTTAAGCCTTATTTTCTCTTGAAAGATAATTTTAATGCTTGATAAATAGCATGGGATATCCTAGACAAAACAGGCTTAACCTATCAAAGGATATACCCTATCAACCACGCTATGATACCCACAGACTCTTCATCAAAAAACCAAGTAATTGTTTTATCTATCAACCCTAGCCTGGAGGGACTTAAAAAAGACCTTTGACATCACTGTAGACGCTTCATCAAACAACCAAATGATTGTTCTACCTATTATCCGTAACCTAGGGGGACTTAAAAAAAATCAGGCCGAAACGACCCACCAAAATTGGCCGAAACGACCCAGGGCCGAAACGACCCAGGCCGAAACGACCCAGGCCGAAACAACCCAGGGCCGAAACGACTCAGGGCCGAAACGACTCTGGGCCGAAACTACCCGGAACGCCGCAGTGAGTATTGTGACAGATTACAATAAATTGTATTGTGAAAAAAAAAATCACAACAACAAACAACAACAACAAAGAAAAAAAAAACGCACCGAAAACTACTTAATGACTAGGACCTTCGATGTTCGCTCTGAAATCAAAGATCAAAGCTCTGATCCGACTGACGTAATGTACAGATTGACCCGAGCTTTCGCTTTAGTTGTTTTGTATGACGTGCCAATGTTCGCATATACCTAGTAAGTTGGTGCCGTCTGCCTGGCCGACATATTTCGTCATGGTCACAACTGTTTCTGTAACGGTTCCGTTGGTCGTATTTCTAACCACATGTTTCTTGTTTTCTCTGAACATAGTCTGAGCTTTGCTGAATGATGCTTCAAAGAGATTGTCTGGAAAGAGATTTCTGGTAAAACAAAAAAGAAGAAAACAGGATTTATATCGACGAAACACATTGGGATTAATATCAACGAAACACATTATTTATCCTCATTGAAACTAAAAGTTTTAAAATTCTAACACACTTTTAGGATCCCAAGTAGTATAAACATATGTACATTTTGATTAATTGTTATACTTTCAGATCGTTTAAATGATTAATACCGAATACTTCCATATTATAAGCCAACGTTAGCTATGAAATAGGTTTTCAGGTATTTCATCAATTCTAAGTCCTGTTGAAGGCTACAAACAAACAATCAGTGAGAGCCTGAATTGAGTCAAACACTGTAAAGGCAGTCTAAAAAAAGTTGATTAGTCTATACCCTGGGATACCCTATACCCCGCAAAATTAATTGTATAGCAAGTCGGGATTCAACGGGGTAAACATATACAGTATAATGTATAATAGCTTGTTTTGCACAACAGTAAATTCAATACGAAAAAGTAATATTTGTTACACTGTTGTTTATGGTGAGAATCATTCAATCCCTTAAATGACTTTTAACACTCTGACCTCAGTGCGCTTCAGATAAAAATATCCGTCTCAAGTAAATAAGCATCAAGGTCAGAAAACGTACCTTCAGATACGTGTGCACAGCGAACATTCGTATGAGTCTTCACAGAATTATCACTGGGTGCATTTTGGACAGCCAGGATATAAAGTTTGTGTTTTTTTCATGCAGAGAACAAATGCTCTGATTAGACTACACGGATGCGCAAGCTGATCTAAGTCTTTTTTGGGCGCACATGTCAGAAGGTATATTTTCTCACGTTGCTATTCAAATAGCCATCTTTGCGAAACAATAAATCTCACCATATACTCAGAGGATTAGCTATTAATATATATTTTAATGAACTGAAAACAGAGAGCCTACCTTATCAGATCTACAAATATATCTTGTGTTTCAAGTTCTGTTTTTGCCGTTTCTTCTTCTTCATAAAAAATGTCACTACCGCTACCTGAAATGACAGGAGAAATGCTTAAAGTTATATAGGTACACAAAATGCCGAAACGAAGCAATTATAGGAATATTACGAGCAAGAATAGCTCAAGGATACTGGATACACTCAAAACTTGGGAGCAGATTATTTCTTTTTAGAATAGACCCTTTTTAGAAGGGATTTGGTGTGCAGCAAAGCAAACAGGAAGTCAAGAAGTCGACTACATTGTAAATATGGCGAAAATCTGCCAAGCGTATCCAGTCCCTATAAACTAAATTGTACGTGCATAGCTGCTTTGGAATAGATCACCAGCTGATCTAAAACTCGATTCAGATCTTGACGCTTTCAAATCAACAGTCAGCAAGATTAACCACACACACCCTTAAGGCAAAAACTATTTTTAATCTGCTTCTTACTAACACTAACCCTACACTCGGAGGATAATTTGACAGTGACGTCACGGCAGCTACCATTCTATCTGGGTAAAGCAGGGTTTGCATGAACCATCGGGAAAACGTTACTAATAAGTTTATGTAGTATACAATCTTCTTGCTATGAATGTGATTCTGGTTAGTTTAAACAGTATTTTGTTTGGATAATTCTTTACAGAAAATACAAAACATAACATAGCATTTATGGTATTAATACAAAAGGGATCCAGAAGAAAGCCAACTGACTTATACAGATATGTATCCAAACTACAATAAATAAGGTAAACTAATACATAATCAGAAACGTAACAATCCGTCTTCATGCATACTGTTGTTAATTTCCTGACAATTCATAACAATAACTGACAGATCTATTCGCTCAACGGAGATCGGAGCTTATATCTATTTGCACTTATATGTAGGTTTCAAACATCACTCCCACAAGTCCCACCCCAAGTCACAATCGGAGTTAAAGTATCCAAAACTAAAATGAGTCTTATTACACGGTGTATCTTGACGTAGAAATAATTTTGTTGTGAGTGTATTGCAAGGCATTAACAGAAGCGTTTAGTTCCATTTATGGAAGTATGAATAGCAGCAAATAATGATATGTTTGTTTTATTCGAAAGGGTAGGATTTCAATAAAGGAGAACGTCTACAGATTGGTTAAAAAACCGAGATATAGCAGTCAGCATGTCATATCTTATATTGTTATAGCGACTGCATTTTAGAATAAAAAAAATATTTGGAATCTTCAACTTCCCCGCATATACAAAGAGGGCTCTGAGTAATGTTTTTGGATTATAAGTGTTGATTTAATGAACTGCTTTTTGATCTTAAGCGAGTGTGGTATATTTTGCCTGGTCGTTTACCTGCATTGTAATAATCAGGTGGGAGGACAATATTAGCGTTTAAGTGTGGCGGCCGTGAAAAGTCTCCCCGTATATCATTATAGTGCAGGTTATATTTTATTTCCTTTGGGATCATTGAGCCCATCCTGGTTATTTTGAAAATCGAATACTGCTTGAGCTGGCGCTGGGGGGTAGGGGTGGAAAGGGGTGGGGGTATGGGGTGGAAAGGGGGGGTGGGGGAGGGGCAGAGCGGGGCGTATTTAACCTCGCAAACTACAGTGTTGCATATGAGGAGACTCAATCAAAACGAGTCTCCGATATTCGTAATTTGTGTGTTCTTTGGTTCCAAAGGCAATCCTTTTTTGACTTTTATTTTACTCTACTGTAGCTGGTGTTGTGCCGTGTGGCAGCCGTAGCTGGTGTTGTGCCGTGTGGCACTCATGAAATATACATTTTTTCACTTCACTCGATGAAATAAAAGTCATATTCACTCCAAACATTTGAATTTTCTTTATATTATGTACATCACTTTCGATAGAAGAGATGCAAATCTTGCATTTGCAAGGGGAAGTCTGACACGCAGTTTTGTCCCTTGGCGGTGACATATAAGAACCGCATAACAGCGGGAAACCTTATTCCGAAAGAAAATAATCCCCGAAATATTTCAGCCTGAAAGCGTCTTTTTAAGGGATATGAGCAATAAAATCAAATGTATTTAGTTCAATTTAATAAAGCAAGAAACATTTTAGGTATTGAACATGAACTGACACATTAAGGAGACTATTAATGTAAATAAGAGAAAAAGTAGTTCCGGATCTTATATTTTTCACTGCTCAGAGGAGTGAAAATATAAGTTTTATATTTTCACTAGTGAAAATATAACTTTTTCGAAATATGCATTTTATTTCATTAATAAGTCTCTATATTTCATTACTTTGTATATAATAAAAAGTCTCCATGTACATAGTGCAGGTTATATTTTATTTCCTTTGGCATCATTGAGCCAATCCTGGTTATATTGAAAATCGAATACCGCTTAAGCCGGTGCTAGTGGGCGTATGCAGCCTCGCAAACTACAGTGTTTCATATGAGGAGACTGAATCAAACTGAGTCTCCGATTTTCGTGATTTTATGTGTTCTTTTGTTTCCAAAGGCAATCCTTTTTGACTTTTATTTTCAATGAAGCTAGGTTGACCGAGTCTTGTGTTACTTGAGATTCATAATACACGCATATAACATGACACACTCGTATGCATACTAAGTTTCGAACCAACAAAGTCCAGATTTGTAGTCTAGGAGAACTATCAGTGAGCAACTGCGGATTTACGGGTACCGCTGCTTTTATTTATTGAAGGTAGCTATTCGGGTGGCGTTTATCTATTTATTAAAATGGACTTGGTCTAACAATATAAACAATCCGTGACGTCACTTTCAACTTATCCTCCGAGGATAGTATCATCTATGCTCAACTTATTTTCATACTTTTATCCTGCACTGTCTCACTTTTTACTTCTATTACTAACACAACATGCGCAGCACACATTCGAATAATATTTGGAAGAGGGTTACGAATCATACGAAGATAACTTTAGGTATGGGACTACCCTATTTACCCTAAGTATTCGGACACCTCAACTCCTCACCATGCTTGTTCTAAAACTTTAACAAGTACAATTTACTACCCGACGTTGTGTCTAAAAATTGCTGGATTAGTGGCCACAGTGTAGACCCTGATGAGACGCTGCGTTCTACGGCGTCTTATCTGGGTCTACATTGTTTGCTCAGGCCTGTCTGTCCGAATACATACGGTAAATACGGTATTTCTTGTGATAATTAACAACATGCTTTGCAACATTTGTACTAAAACATATGCTGTGTTTCCTCTTCAGAACCATCTCCTCGTAAGTATTCTAATGAGTATACACAACATGTCTTTGCTATTGAATGTTTAATTTCTTTACGAAAACATATGTACTCGATAGAAGTGCATCGCCGCGGCGCTTCTGATATTTTCAAACAGAACAATATGTAGCCTCATGGTGAAATGTGCAAAATAGTAATGTGGATACCCGTCGTATCAATAGGTTTTTAGCCATGACATTTGCATTGCATAATAAGGAAAATTGAGAAAAGGTATATTGTTAAGCGCACCAAAACAAATTTATGCAGTACAAAATATTGATAGAATAAAAAGATAAAACTAGCGTTTACCAACTGCAACAATCTAAACATTTGTCTAATACATTCACCTGAAAATCTCTGTTTTCACCATATATTATAGAAGAAAGTGGAACTCATATATAGAGGAAAAAAAAACTATTTTACTGAAATCTCATAGCTTATTTAGATTAACCACTTTGAAAAACAGACTGTTTGGCTGATAAAATCTTTCATAATATGCACGAACATTCCCTTAAATGCACGCGTGTTTCGAAGTGGTAACACTTTTTTTGCCTACCAACCTTCAAAACACCCTATATAATATTATGGTCATGTGATTTTACATATTATCATACAATTACTAAGAAATACTTCGTTTTTGGCCTGGGCTTGGCTTGCCAAGCCGAAGGCCAAAGTAGTCATACCTGCCTAAGCATTTACGGAAAAAAAACCCGAGTAAAAGTGCAAAGTACCGCGTCCCACTACGCTGGAAAAAAAAGTTACCCGTGAAAATAATAAAAATACTGGTATAATTGGAATTGAACATAATAATTAGGTTTAAGTTTACAATAGGCTTTGATAGATGTGCGATGTTAATCGTACAAAACTGTTTGACTAAGTACTTGGAGCCCTGGTGGGCTTATTCATAACTGCAAATTAGTACGCTGTAACACTGACAGAAAACACGATTGGTTTCGGAGATAGCCGATACTAGAACGGAAAAGTACGAGTATTTGCGTGTCTGAAAAGGTCAACCAATTTTGATGTTTGAAACCGTACTGTGCCTCAAAGCTTTTGATAACTTTCGGGATTAGACCTATTATTTTCACACATGCATAAATAAGGTTTGTCTTTTACCATTACCACTCTCTGGGAATATTCAGCAGGCGACAAACTGATGTTATTTCCTTTTTTACCAGAAAATAGGCATTGTCAAAGTTCAGGAAAAAATAAGAAAAATATTTCAAACTGTCGTCTGCTGAATTTTTTTTAACCCGAACGCCAAGGGTTAATTCAATACTAGAGATTCAATAATATTTTGTTGGCTGTTTGGGCTATAACTGCCTGTCATCTCGACAGATGAGTAGTTCACAACAGAAGATAAGAAGATAATTTTAGTGATATAAGTTTAGTGATAATTTTAGTGATATTTTGTTTTTCATTTTTGTTGCAAAACATATGTTGTGGGTACTAATGAGAATACACAGCATGTTTTGCTGCAGGAAAAAAAAAAAAAAAAAAAAAAAAAAAAAGAAAAAAAAAAAAGAAAATAAATAAATAAAAAATAAAACACTTAATTAAATTTTAGATAGGCAAACCATATCGCTAGATAAGAGGGAGGTGGGGTAGTATCAGATTAATATTTTTCTCATTCCTTAATAAAAACGTGTCGTGGGTACTCATTAGAAGTACCTTGCCGAGGCACTTCTAATGAGTACAACTACATATGTTTTCATGGAGAAATGAGGAAAAATATTCATACTTTTTGATTGTAAAAATAGTCTTATGATTATAATTCCTAACTGAAAGTTTTGAATAAATGCGTATGAAAACCTGTTGACAAAAGAAGACTATTCAGATGTACAGGCCGCGCTTTGACTGAATATGCGATACGGTCGTAACATCCGTGCACGTATCGCATTAGCACGTGGTGCCATATCGCATACCCCATATCACACCCCAAATTCCATATCGCACACCCTTCATGGCACCCTAAAAGTCCTGTCATACCTCGTGACCTACAGCTTTACTTTGTTTTGAGCCGATGTTTAAAAATCAAACATAACCCAACAAATGTTAAAGAGAAAAAATGTTGTGGAATATATAAATAGATCATGGCATGGCATTTTTCATATCATACGTACCCATGTCCGCTCGAGACTCGCATATTAATTCGGGGGCCTTCGGCTTGATATGGAAGTGTCGGGCTGATTTGGGGTATGATATGAAAAATGACATATGCTAATCTCTGTTTACCCGGTTTTGCAATCACTCCACCTGCCAGACCAATCATTGCGCCAAGGAAGTTTGTGACGGCGATATATATCACGCCCACTACGCTGACTTTACCACTCGACTTGGGGTCAAGAAATGTGGTACCTGAAATGTAAACATAATAACGTTTAATGCTTAACACCCTTGGGTAAAAATTTCAGCAAATATTTTTCTTATTTTTCCCAGAAAACAGGTTTGACATTTCGTGCAAATGCCTCCATTGGAAATATCAAAACCTGTTTTCTGGGAAAAACAAGAAAGGTGTCATGAATTTGTTGTCTGCTGAATTAACGGTTACAATTAGGGCAAACAGTAGGCTATTTACCCTTATTATTCTGAACAAACAGAGCAGACCCAGATCAGACGCCACAGAACGCGGCGTCTGATCAGGACCCACATTGTTTGCCACTCATGCAGCAATTTTTTAATATGTCAACCATGTTGAAAACTAATTATTTAAATTTAAGAGAAGGTAAAACGTTGTGCTGGTCAAATTTTTAAGCGGAAAATACCGTAATTCTGATCTGGGTCTTCATCGCTCACATATATCATACGAGGGTGAACTAATAAGTAACCAGCCTAACTTATTTCCGTTTGAGATCCACCTCTTCTTTTTCAATGTAATTGCCCTCTAGTGTGATGCACTTAGACCAAAGGTGTTCAAGTGCCAGCAGCCCAGAACTGAAAAAGTCAGGGTCCTTTCCATCGACCTCAACTGCCGTCACGACTTCTTCATCAGACCGGAAATGAAGTCCACGGATATCCTTTTTCAAGTTTGGGATTAGGAAGAAGTCGCTAGGAGAAAGGCGAATAGGCAGGATGTGGTATTAATTCATACCCGTTTCGCTCTACAGCGTCCATTGCAACTTTGCAAGTGTGGACTCTCGCGTTGTCCTGTTGCAGCAAAACTACTTTAGAGAGTTTACCTCGGCGTTTTTCACCGATGGCAGTTCTCAGCTGGTCAAACAAGTTTGCATAGTACATTCCAGTTATTGTAATTCTCTTGGGTAAAAAGTCGAACATAACGCCTTTTGCGTCCCAAAATACTGTGGCCATCACCTTGCCAGCAGATGGTTGCGTCTTGAACTTCTTTGGCCTCGGGGACCCAGGCCCTACCCACTGACGACTCTGAGCTTTATTCTCTGATTCATAATAATGAACCCAAGTCTCATCTACAGTCACCAGACGCAAAAGAAAATCATCTTTTGGCCTAAAACGCTTCAACAAGGCGCTGCATACTGATGCTCTGGTTGCCATTTGCTCATCGCTAAGGGATTTGGGGACCCAACGGGCTGTTAGCTTGCGCATACATAAACGATCATGTAAGATTGTTGAAACGCTACCATGTGAAATGCCTAATGCCTGCGCTATTTCTTCGATCTGAATTCGCCTATCAGAGTATACCAGATACCTAACTTTCTTACACATTTCTTCGTCGGTTGCATCCAGTGGGCGTCCAGACCTGGCTTCATCTTCTAAAGACGTTCTACCTCGTTTGAATTCCCCTATCCAGAATTTAACCTGAGCATAAGATGGTGCAGAAGACCCATAAACATCGGCTAACTCGCCGTGTATTTCCTTGCCTGTTTTACCTTTTAAATACAAGTACCGAATTACAGCACGGTACTCAACTTAAGATGAAAAGCATGCCTTTGCATCACTAGCCATGTTTAACATTCAATATCTTATTAAAGAATGACTCGATACGTGTGGAATTTTGTACCCATGTATAAAACATATATTAAAACAAAGCATGAAAATCGTGACCGTCTGTCCATCGGAAATGGGATAGGCTGGTTATTTATTAACACGCACTCGTAACGATTGTTTCTTCCGTTGTGCACAAACTATAACAAAATCATCATAGTATCCAACAGCTTCACTTCACTCATTTTCATAAACCGGTCATGTGCTGTGGAATTATATAATAGCTGAGTCTTTATGGCATGCAGAAACACGAGCCTTTATAGTATATATGGATACATGATCTGTCAATTTGCTTTTAAATACAATTACAGTATCAAGTGACGCATAAGTCTAAAGCAAAACGTAATGTGGTTGGAAAATATCTCTATCTCAATATTGCACCAATAAAATGTTGAAGAGTATTTGTACTATAATCATACTTGCTTGAACAGAAAATTAGTCTCGAAAATTGAACGTTAACAAAAAGTAATACACATTGAATGGCCTGTATTTTTTTTAATTTTTAAATAAGACATATTTTGATTATATGATATACTTGTACTGATTCGTAATTATTGCTAAATTATTTGCATAGTACTAAATTTAGTACACTTTACAAGAAGAAAAATCGGAGCATACTTATTATGTGTTGTTAAAGTGGGTTTTTAATTTCATATGAGCATTTCTGTTATCGTATCTTTATTACTAATAAATAGATTGTAAGATTAACCGAGATAATGGTACAGATTAACAGCATGGTTTCGACACTGATCCGTCAGCATATTGCCCTCATTGATAATTTCGATTTGAGATTTATGGAATTTTGTTTGCTTTTCCTGATTTTTTAATTTAAAAACAATACTTTGTTTTCAAACTCTCCCAAAGTAGCTGAATATCTTTCTCGAATTTTCCACCTACATAAATTCAGTACCTTAGATAAGCTGCTTTTTTGGGGAATTTACCCAATTAAAATCTTGAAAAAAAAAAAAAAAAAAAAAAAATGCAATTAGAATTAAATCTATGGGGTAAACGCCAATTATCAGTAATTTTTGCACTTATTAGCAGGTTACCCAAAGGAAAAATCCTGATACCCAATTCAATGAGAAATGGATGGTGAAAAATAGCCCAAAATACCCAGTTGCTTAAACCTTATCTAGGGCACTGTATAAATAGATGACGTATAAATAGATCACATGCACTGGCTTCCGGCTCAGCTGTGCACCGCCGTGACATCTCGGATACAAGCGCTGCCGCAGATTGACTGTACTGACCTTCAAGTTCGTGGGAAATAAATCAGTTCATCCAAGTACATTACTTTTTTTCAAATTCTCCCAAAGTAGCTGAACATCTTTTTCGAATTTTCCACCTACAAAATCAGTACCTTAGATAAGCTGCTTTTGAGGTAGTTACCCAATTAAAACCTTGAAAAAAGCAATTAGAATTAAATCTATGGGGTAAAAACTAGTTATCAGTAATTTTTGCACCCATTAACAAGGTATCCAAAGGAAAATCCTGATATCCAGTTCAATGAGAAATGGATGGGTAAAAATAACCCAAAATACCTAATTGCTTTAAACCTTATCTAGGGCACTGTAAAAATAGATGACGTTTAAATAGATCACGTGCACTGGCTCCCGGCTTAGCTGTGCACCGCAGTGACCTCTCGGATACAAGCGCTGCCGCAGATTGACTTTACTGACCTTCAAGTTCGTGGGAAATAAATCAGTTCATCCAAGTACATTACTGCGATGCAGACGGTGAGCAGCTTATGCCTTCTGATGTCTGTAAACAACGTAGCTGTGAACCGAAAGAAAGAACAATGTACATGTACATAAAATTAAAACGTAATGGACACGAAATTAAGAATATTCATTTTTTGTGTGTAGTGAGAGGAAGGGAGAAGGGGAAGGGGACGGGAGAGGTGATTCACTTATTTCAAACAGTGTGTGTGAGGAATGGGGGCGGGGAAGGGGACTGGGAAGGTGATTCACTTATTTGAAACGCATTGAAAAATCTAGCCAATAAGTATTTTCATTTTGGTCAATTCTTAATTCTGTCCTCTGTGGTGTAGTGGCCTCTCTTACGAACGGACTCGGGTTTGAGTCTCATTAGTGACCTCTGTGTGTGTGTGTGTGTGTGTGTGTGTGCGTGTGCGTGTGTGTGTTAAATTAATGAACAATTTAGCAGTTCTTTTTCTTGATTTCTTTTTTTCACCTTTTACTTTATTTTGATATTGTTTAACCTATTATCAAAAGCAGTACTTCAGTACGATCCAAATCATATTACGGGAAATCAAAAACAACATATTCTTATGGGCAATGGCGTAAAATACTGCCTGCCTTTCTTTCTTCCATTACGTCTAAACTTCCTAGGAGGACACAGATGGTGTACATTGTACTACCCGGGTTGCAAGATGAATACGCATGGTGTGACTTTCCCTGTACTGAGGACCTCCAGTTAACGTCCCGATCCGAAGGACGGCACACTGTTCATTTCATGCCTGCAAATGACATGAAGAAAAGCATGTTCAGACACCGAAAATTCCCTCGCCTAAGCCTGGGGTCTATCCCAGTACCTCTAGTTCTAGAGGCCAGTGCGCTCAGCACTGAGCTACCGCGCTACCTAAAATACGTGCTTTTATTTACGCCGGGCTGGAGCCCGGCGTATCTATTTGAGGTTGTTTTTGTAAAATGTGTATGCATTTGGAGAACATCGGTTTTCTTCCAGTTTTATGGGGTTCTTAGTGGGGTTATATATAACTATTCACACCCCCTCCCTTTTTTATTATTATTATTCAAAGTCACTCTTTTGCAGCAGAGAACTGACCTATTTGTATAACATAATGAAATAAAAAAAACGAAGTACTGTGTAGAATGAATGTTGCAATGTGGGTTTTGCTCATTTAAAAGAGAAATGAGCAGTTTTCCCGTAGGAGCCCCAGTTTGACCATTCATATTCGTACAAGTTTGAATTTTTTCATTTCGTTTTTTTTTTTTTTTGGTCATACTACGAAGAAGAAACAAAAGATATTTTTCTTTGTTTACGATTGAAAATAGCATTATTAAATCGAACGGATTATAAACTGGTTTAATATTACGGTTTAATTAGATATTCAAGCATGGAAAGATTTGGACCGAAAGAAAACGTTATGAGTGGAGAAAAGAACGACGAAACACTGCTACACAGATGATTTCGGATATAGTATGTTCGGCCTAGGGTATGGATGGCGACACGTAATTATGTAAGCGGGCCAGAAAACAGACGATCATAGTTGATTTTTTTTACATACGAGCTCTGATAACGTCTATAATGTTTTTATCGTTGAGTCTTGCAATAATTTGTATAATTACAACCTTTCATAAATTATAACATTTTTTCACTATACTACGATCTATAGGGAGCTAAGAAATGCATGGCAGATTAGTTTCCCGGCGTATTGATGCTTTTCAGTTTTCATTGTCTACATGTAGAAACCTTAGCTCCTTAGCAACCCACTGAGTGTACACCGGACTGATCAGACTAGACGAATACCTATGTTGATCTGATTTTCCCCTGGGAGTCCAGTCATTTTGTTGGTTTTGTCATGCGCTGGCTCAGTTATGATAAAAACCGTTCAGATCAGCAGGCCGAATATCTTCGGACCTACTGACGCAGTGGCTCAGTTACTAGAGCGTCCGGTTTGCATCCGGGAGGTTGTGGGTTCGATCCCCGGTCGAGTCATACCAAAGGCTTTAAAAAATGGTACTAGCTGCTCTTTCGTTTGCGCTCAGCATTAAGAAAGCTGAACTGGTCGGTACGGTGTCAGTGTGACTGGGTGGAATGTCACGTCATGTGTGAGGTGTGATATGTTAGTGAGGCTGCAGTCTTAAAGTGAGCATTGAGCTCCCTGTCACATTGTCACATCCAGACACCTTCGCGATATGACTGAAAGATTGTTGAAAGCGACGTTGTCTGAATAAAATAGTGATAATAATAAAATAACATTGGAACTTTCTTTTTTCAGGTTGAAATCTGCCCGATGGATTCAAATTTAATGCCATACCCTTTTCTAGTATATTATTCTGAAGGAAATATTTGTTCAACTATTTTTACTTTACATTGTTCGTTCTTTTATGTGTTCATTGTTCCAAGGGTAACCTTTATAAATTTTATTTGTACTTTACCGTAGCTGGTGGTAAGTGCCGTATGGCGGCCTTAAAAATCTCCCCGTACATCAGTTTTATTTTATTTTTCTTGAGATGACCGAGTCGATTCTGTTGTCTTAGCAGGTACTAGTGGGGGTTGGGTGGGTGGCAGGGGGGGGGGGGGGGGGGCGGTGGTGGGGAGGGGGGCTCCCATGCAGCCTTGAAAACTGCATTGCTGCCATATGAAAAGTCTCAATGAAACCAAGACTCCGATTTGCGTCCTTTTTTTTATGATTGGCGTTTCCAAGACTAACTAATAGATTTAAGAATTCTTGCGTTAAAGGACTAAAATATGTGTACCATATCTGAGTAGTCTGTTAAATTATTATGCTATTTATGCCAATTACAAGCTTTTGTAACACATAGGTAAAACACAAGGAATGGAACATTACCTGAAATTACACTTGCTATCACCAGTGGAACGACCATCATTTTCAGCATTCGCATATACAGCTCTCCAGGCAAACCTTAAACAAGAGAAAATCGACCCAAAACACAATTTATCCCATAAAGCGCTAATCACAACTGCATCATACACCAGCGCTAATCACAACTGCATCATACACCTTTCATTTTATTTTCCTTTTTTTGTATTTTTTTCTGAAAAAAAAAACAAAAACAAAAAAAAAAAAAAAAAAAAAAACTCGACATATCATATGAATCGTCTATGAAATGCCACTTTTTCACTCCTTATTGTCTCTGAAAAAATAATTAAAAATATTAGAAAGTCCTCTGCAACAATTTAGTTTAGCGTTTTAAGAATTAACCTCATAAGAAAAGAAATCATTTGGGACAGAGAAAATAAACTTATAAAATGTAATAGAGGTGAGAGTAATTGCTGTATCAGCGAAGGCCGAGATTAGCCTGAGCACTAGCAAAGTCCAGGTACAGCATTAACAAACAATATCGACCTGCGCATAATTATTTGCTGTTCCATTAACCATTTCAACCCCGAGTTTCTGAAATGAACTCTTCCATTGTTGCGAATAGAGGTTTCAGTCAAAAACTCAATAACAGAATGGCAAACAGTGTAGATCTTGTTGAGACGTCTCGTTGCGAGATGTATCATATAGATCTACACTGTTTGAAAAGATATTCGTGTTGGTCTGCAGGGAACACGCGGATCCTGCACGTTGTCTGATCAGAACCTTTGTTAGTCGCTTTCAGAATGAATAGATACTGCACATTACGAAAACATGCCTATTGAAATATACTGAAAATTTACCACCAAAAAATGAAAAATTTTCAGATAAAAATTTGGATATTTTTCATATTTCTGCTCAGAACATAGATTGTGGGTACTCGTTAGAAACGCCTCGGCACGGCGGTTCTAACGAGTACCCACAATCTATGGTTTTGAGCATAACTAAGTAAAATAATGTATACCCCTGTAAACACCAGTTTTACTATATAAAAAATGGGGTTTAAGGGGGTCAACATCATATAGGCGTGTTTTCGTCATGAGAATACATATCTCGTGAACTTTCTCATACACCATGAATACATGTCTATATAATGTTGACCCTCTTAAACCCCACTTTTATATAATAAAACTGGGCTTTACAGGGGCAAACGTTACTGTTCTAAGTTCGGCTCTAAAACATAGATAGTGGGTACACATTACAACTGAATACCAACAATCTATGTTTTGAGCAGAAATATGAAAACTATCCGAATTTTTATTGAAAACTCATTTTTGGTGGTAAAATTTTCAGTATATTTAGGCCTGTTTTCGTAATGACTTCTAAACTGTTCCCGCACCCGTACTTTTTATTATTCTTCGCAGAAAATATGACATTTCAATCAAATTGTCTCCGACAATTTTAATGAAACGTCAAACATTTTCTGTAAATAGGTTAAGAAACCTACCAATCATATTAATTTGATGATTTAGTCTACAAAGTACTAACGTTGATAATGTATTTGAGACGGAGCGTGTAATGAACGACGTAGAACAGAGAAGGCGGACGCGTGTCGGGATCTGGGCATTTACTGTTCGCATATGACACAAGGACTTTTCTTGTACTACGCATCGTATGCATCACGTTCCCTATTTTCTTCGCATGGCACCTTTGCAAATACAGTCGAACCTTGTTATCTCGAACTCGCTTTTATTTCAAATTACCGCTTATCTCGAAGTGAAAATCTGGTCCGTTTCAACATGAAACTATGACAACAGGTAACAAAATAATGTGGAAAAGAGAAGAAATTGCTCCTAAGGAGCAATTTCTCCTCTTTTCCACAATATTTTCAGTATATCTCTATTTTCAGGAGTCAAATTACATATTCATTTGTGAAATGTGGTTGTTTGATTTATCTTTCTTTCCTCAATTCTTCAAATCTGATATGTCGAGATACGGATATCTCGAAGTATTTCAGAGAGTCCCCTGGACTTCGAGATAACAAGAGTCGACTGTAGAGTAGAAATATACCGTATAGACCCTAAACAGTGGAATTTTAACACCTTACTTATTATGCTTGTCATTAATATTACAAGCCCAGTCTATGACTTGTTGATGTGTCTGAAACCGCTGGGTGAGTGACAACAGTCCAGCGCCTCATTCAGGCTGTCTGTACTATCACTAATGATGACTATGATGTTCATAAATAACAACTGGTACTAGAACATTCCATTACGAAAACACGCCTATTCAAATATATTGAGAATTTTACCACCAAAAAATGAAAATTTTCAGATGAAAAATTCTGATATTTTTCTTAATTCTGCTCAAAACATAGATTGTTGGTACTCGTTAGAACCGCCTCATCGATTAACGAGTACCCACAATCTATGTTTTGAATAGAAATAAGAAAAATAATGTATACCCCTGTAAACCCCAGTTTTACTATATAAAAGTGGGGTTTATGGGGGTCAAAATTATATAGTCATGTTTTCGTGATGCAACGTCTAGGTTTGCCGTCGTGTCTCCCATTAGTATGGATTACCCTCCGCCATACATTTACGTGAGATATTGCTGCACCGAAAGCAGTCAGGGAAAAGCTTGAACTATGACAGAAAAGTGTTTTGGTGTTTATAATAATGAAAGTTACACATGCATTTAAGTAACTATATTTGAATATCAAGAAGCATTCTCAAAAAAGAAGATAAGAGACGAAGAATAGTAGATGTTTTGCAATTTGGTAGGTGCTGGACCTGATCATGTGGGATAAGAACTCATGGATGACTTAGATGAGGTAGCACGAAATACTCAAATAATGGTACGTCCCAACACCAAGTCTACATAAACATATCCTTGTCAATCTACAAAGCAACTCAATTCCGATTATTCACGTTAAACAGAGATAAATAGCAGGAAGTGTACTTTGGTATAGCTCTTTCACGCAAAAATATGACAAAGCTTTTTTAAAAGCTAGCGTTGTTTCTTTAAAAAAGCTAACTGTTTATCTTTCTTACGAAAGCAGTATTTACGGAAGCATATTAGTTCAATCGAAAATATGGGATAAAGTGAATTTAACCAAACTGCTAGTTTAAAAGCTCTGTGGTTCTATTTAATATTTTAATAGCTTACAGTGATAATTTAAAGCCCAGATATCAAACATCTGAAAACACTGCACTTAGTTCAGAAAGTCGACTTGAATAATACGAGGGTGAGTCAATAAGTAACCAGCCTAACTTATTTCCGGTTGAGATCCACCTCTTCTTTTTCGATGTAATTGCCCTCTAGTGTGATGATGCACTTAGATCAACGGTGTTCAAGTGCCATCATCCCAGAACTGAAAAAGTCAGGCTCCTTTCCATTGACCCACTCCTCAACTGCCGTCACGACTTCTTCATTAGACCGGAAAAGAAGTCCACGGATATCCTTTTTCAAGTTTGTGAATAGGAAGAAGTCACTAGGAGCTAGGTCAGGCGAATAGACAGGATGTGGTATTAATTCATACCCGTTTCGCTCTACAGCATCCATTGCAACTTTGCAAGTGTGGACTCTCGCGTTGTCCTGTTGCAGCAAAACACCTTTAGAGAGTTTACCTCGGCGTTTTTCACGGATGTCGGTTCTCAGCTGGTCTAACAAGTTTGCATATACACTCCAGTATATATAATTCTCTACTTCTCTTGGGTAAAATGTCCAACATAATAACGCCTTTTGCGTCCCAAAATACTGTGGCCATCACCTTGCCAGCAGATGGTTGCGTCTTGAACTTCTTTGGCCTCGGGGACCCAGGCCCTACCCACTGACGACTCTGAGCTTTATTCTCTGATTCATAATAATGAACCCAAAAGTCTCATCTACATGTACAGTCACCAGACGCAAAAGAAAATCATCTTTTGACCTAAAACGCTTCAACAAGGCGCTGCATACAGATGCTCTGGTTGCCATTTGCTCATCGCTAAGGGATTAGGGTACCTAACGGACTGTTAGCTTGCGCATACCTAAACGATCATGTAAGATTGTTGAAACGCTACCATGTGAAATGCCTAATGCCTGCGCTATTTCTTCCACCTAAATTCGCCTTTCAGAGTATACCAGATCCCGAACTTTCTTACACATTTCTTCGTCGGTGGCATCCAGTGGGAGTCCAGACCTGGCTGGCTTCATCTTCTAAAGGCGTTCTACCGCGTTTGAATTCCCCTAACCAGAATTTAACCTGAGCATAAGATGGTGCAGAAGACCCATAAACATCGGCATCTCGCCGTGTATTTCCTTGCTGTTTTACCTTTTAAATACAAGTACCGAATTACAGCACGGTACTCAACTTTAGATGAAAAGCATGCCTTTGCATCACTAGCTATGTTTGACATTCAATATCTTATTAAAGAATGATTCGATACGCGTGCAATTTTGTACCCATGTATAAAACATATATTGAAATAAAGCATGAAAATCGTGACCGTCTAGGTCCATCGAAAATGGGATAGGCTGGTTATTTATTTACACGCCCTCGTATGAAGAAATAAAAACAACGTTTTACGCAAAATTTAAAAATATCAGGACATATACTGTTTTCCTTAGAGGTACATGGACGTATAGTAAAGGCCCTGATGAAACTGTGCAGGTCCACATGATGAAAACAACTGCGGATTTCGCATCCAGCGGGTATCGAAAGCGGGACCACGTGATCCATGTGATGGAGCGCTACCCACTCGACTACTCGGCCCTTGGTTGATACAGATCATGTATCCATTCGTTACATATGAGACAATTTCAGGAAGTGTGTATTATTCTGACGCATGATGAATGTACCATGGAGTCATCATGTAAGTGACTTCATGCTGTGGTTATCATAGATAGATAAATGAAGGACAAAATTTGACATTTATAGAAGTAGGTTTAGATGTGCATCCCTTATGGCCAAGTTCGTAATGATGCAATCAGGGCCCAGTTGTTCAAAGCTAACGATGTCGTTAGTTAACGATTCGTTAAAATTTACATCGAGTGATACGCAAATATGCTGAAATTTTTTGCTGAAAAAATGTGAGTAGCTTTTGCAGTGCAAAAGCTACTCACATTTTTTTCAGCAAAAAATATCAGAATATTGTATATTGAATCTGCTACAACAGTTAACGAAATGACCCTTAACGAGCTTGTTAAGCTAACGACGCTTTGAACAACTGGGCCCAGGTAATTAATCTTCGTAGAAAAAAGCGCAGCATTGTGCTACTCACATGCAAGCCACAAAGAAGCTATGTCTCCCGTTAATTTGGAATCTGTTAAAGAAGAATGCACACTCAATGTAAACCGAATGAACCCTTAAATTGCGATTTAACTTTGATTTTGATTTTTAAATGCAGTGTAATCATAACTGAGAAAAATTGCATCGGACAGTGTACGCGCTAGTTTAGTCTGATCAAGACCTACGTATCTATTAAAGCACCTATTATTACTGTAAAATGCATCAACAGAGAGAAAAAGGCATGATGGGGCTGTGCAAATGTGCAGTTTGGTCTGACTCTGCGTATATCGCATAAACTCAAAGACAAAGTGCGATTTGTATAATTGCAGTATTCGTCATTTATATTAACCAAATGTATTGATTTATTAATTGAAACATACACTATATACCGTATTTACCCTAAGTAATCTGGCGGTTTCAATTTCTAGTTTAAACATATTTTATTGCCTCAAATAGCAATGGGGTTGGGCTACAAGTTCTGACAACATTAGTTACAGCCCGCCCCCTACGACATATTAACAATAACAATATGGCAAACATATAAATATAGCTATTAGAATATATAGTCATTTTCTAACGTGATAGATAGATAGATAGATAGATAGATAGATAGATAGATAGATAGATGCAGTGCCAGTCGTCATCCAGAATTTGAACAGTATATGAGCTTGGAATAACACTGTCTTCTGCAGAGTTATTTGAAACGCCTGGAATCTTTAATGTATTGTCTTTAATGTATTGTTTAATTGCCTGTAAAAGAACAAAGTTATCCTCGTCAGAGAGAGAAGTTTTTCCAAACAAAATTGCATTTAAACCGAGTGGATGAAAGTTTCTGGTTTGATGGAACATTTTTATTCTTTGATGAGTGTAGTTATTACATTCAAAAAAGTAATGAAGGGCATTTTCATTGTCATGAGACACAAGTGTACTTCTTGTCATCTGTTAGGTGATTTTGAAACAAGTCACACTTTAAATCACTACAACTGTTGCGGATTTTTGCGTGTAGCACTGACAACTTTCTTTCACTTTTAAAAAAAAATATGAAGGGACATTCGCAATGCATAAGACTTCGTCTTTACATATTCTACGAAAAGATAAATAGGTGTCTGCTTCTCTAGCATTAGTGCGAAGGCTATTCCAATGAGTTACAGAAGGCGGAATGCAAGGTCTGCGGGCAGTTTCTGTGCGGTTGTATATATTGAAATATTGTCTCGATTGCGTAATGGGTAATTTGAGACTTCAGCAACACGCGGTGGAATAAAATCAGATATATAGTCTGGTACAATGTTATTTGAACACTTATACATGAAGCACATTTTCTGAAAATATCTTCTATTCGCAAGTGAGACCCAACCACATTCTTTATATAGGTTAACAATAGAAGTGGATCGTGTGAGACCAGTGACTATTCTTGCAGCCTCATTTTGAAGTCTTTCTAAAGCAGTTTTATCTCGCTCCGTACATCCGTCCCATACAATCGACGAGTATTCCAACAGAGGTCTTACATAAGATACATACATCTGATTTAATGCTTGTCTGCTGAAACTATATTTAAACTTCCGCATAATGCCAAGTATCTTATAAGCCCCCTTTTGAATAGTCTCAACGTGTGTGTGTGCCACTAACCATTGCAAGAAAATGTTATTCCTAGATGCTTATGACTCTCAACAAAATCAATAATACTATAATTAAAATTCAATAAAGGTTAGACATCGACAGGTCTGAGAGAAAACAACATGGCTACTGTCTTGATAGGATTGAAATCTACAAGCCATTTCTTAGCCCATTCTGATATTAGTGAGAGGTCATGATTAATTACCCCTTCTATATCTTTAAGATTTGTGGCGGAAAAGAACAAAAAAAAAAAAACAAAAAAACTGTCATCTGTAAATAATCGAACAAGACTTAAGAGGTTCTCTGCAATGTCGTTCACATATACTAAAAATAGGAGTGGTCCCAACACAGAACGATGGGCGACACCTGCATTTACTGATAGGAGGGAAGAAGTAGCTGAATTTATCTTAACTCTTTGTTTTCTTGAGGACAGATAATTAGAAATCCATGCAAGGAGTTTGCCCTTAATTCCATTTTGTCAAAGTTTGAATAGGAGACCTTTATGCCATACCTTGTCAAAGGCCTTTGATATGTCACGGAAAATCATACATGAATGTTGTTTCTCGTCAAAGGATTGGCAAATATGATGAAATATATCGATAAGTTGAAAAGTAGTAGAATGACCAGGTCGAAAATCAGACTGGTATCTAAACAGCAAATTGTTACTATGTAGATGGTTGTACATATTTAAAAAAAAAACGATTCGTTTTTTGAATTTTGCCTAAATTGCTTAAGAGCGAAACTGGCCGATTGTTTGCTGGTATAGATCTATCCCCTTTTTTTAAATAGTGGTACAAGGTTCCCTAATTTCCAAATGTCTGGGAAAATACCTTCATACAGCGAGCGATTGAATATGATACAGAGTGGTTTTGCTATAACAGCTGCTATCTTTATGATCATTTTGTTGCTAATCATATCAGGACCAGAAGCTTTATTTGGGTCTAAATTTACGATGACGTCTTTAATTTCATTCTTCTGTAATTTCGATATTGTCTAACACTTTGTCAGTGTGTTCCGAAAATGGAGGTAAACTTTCTCGTGAGTCATCTAGCGAAGAAACAGAAGCAAAGTATGAATTAAACAATCAGCCTTTTCTAAGTCAGAAACATGCCAAATAGGATCACCAGAAGCGGTAAGTGTACGAAGGGCTGGTATTTTTGATACAGAGTCTTTCATGTTAACAAAGTGCTTTACAATTTTCCAAAACTCATTTTTATTGCTACTAAACTTAGTTAATAATTCTGGCGGTTTTAGCAGACTACTTGTTCAAAATTTTTCGAATTTTTCACTCTAGCCGAGAAAAACAAAATATATTTCTAGAAAAAGAAAAACAGTTTATAAAAGAAGGAAAATGATATTGTCAATCACATATTTTCCCATTTAGAATTAGACGCCACGCGAAAAACGTCTTTCCAAATGATGTCGAAAAGAGAGTACTCTGCTATAACTAGTTTGAACGCGGCCATTAGTGTAACTCAATGCAATTTGAACAGGTCCTTTTTACCGCCTCTTGATGTTCCTAAAAGCTGCTGAAGAGCGACAAAAAGTGTAAATCCTGATATAACTTAGCTTTCTGTGATGTCTGATATAGATCTACTTTGTTTTGCTCAGGATGATCTGTCCGAACACTTAATATAAATATGGTAATCTATACGCGTAGCCTGATAAAGTTAAATTTTGTAGCACGTTTCGTGAAAATTATGTTCAACTGTTTTAAAATTAATGGCAAACTTCAACTGTTTGAGTGTGGCTTCATCGGCTTCGCTCATGCCGGTGCTAGAAGACTACTCTGTTTTCGACATTCTATGGAAAGGCGTTTCTCGCTTGGCGTTTAATTCTATATGAAAAATAAGAATGAAAAAATAAAAATGTGGTTGACAATATCTAATCAGAAATCAATTTTGTTTCCCATGTCTGTGCTTTATTTTGAAATACTTACCGTACAATACGGCCAAAAAATGGGTCTGACGTGTATTATTTCTACTGTAGACTGATTTCTTTTTATCAGGAAAAAATATTAGAAATTCATTTTGCTTTTCTCGGCTGAGACATTTTTAATTATTGCTGTTCTGTAACAATATAGAGAAAATTAAAAAAAAAAAAGTGAACAAGTTGAATGCTGAAACCGCTCGATTTCTTAAGGTAATTACGGTAAATAATGCATATTTCAATAAATAAATGTGGTAAATCTAAATGACGAATACTGTAATTATATAAGTCGCACTAAACTTGTTTTTGAGCTTATGCGAAATGCACAGTCGGACCAAACTACACATTCGCACAGCCTAGTCATGTCCTTTTCTCTTTATTGATGCATTGTGCAGTAATTAGTGATGCTTCAATGGATAGGTAGGCCTTGATCAGACTGAACTAGCACGAACTCACTGTCAGATGTATTTTTCCTAGTTATGATCACACACTGCATTCAAAACCAAAGAATAGCAGATCAAGTGTTCTTTCGGTCTGCATTGAGTGTGGAAAGTTCTTTAATATATTCCAAACTGAGAGAAGAAATAGCTTCATTGTGGCTTGCACGTTAGAAGCACAATGTTTCGTTTTCGTCTACGAAGATTTATTACCTGATTGTATCATTACGAACTTGAAAATATGGGATGCGCGATGAAACCTGCTTCTGTAAATATCAAATAATGTCTTTTCTTTCTCTGTCTACAATAACCATAGCATAAAGTTATATACATGATGATGATCGATGATTCTATGGCACGTTCATCATGCATCAGAAAAATACACACTCCCTGAAATTGTCACAGATTCAACGAATGAATACATGATCTGCAAACCAAATTGGGTCAGGGTAGTCGAGTGGTTACCGCTCCAGACTTCGGATCACGTGGTCCCGGTTTTGAATCCCGCTGGAAGTGGAATTCAATCCCTCTTGATGCGGAATTCAGCTTATGCCTGTACGGCGCTTCATTATTATACGACTCATGGTATAATATGACACAAATAATGTTGAAAAGGACGTAAAACACCGAACCATCATCAACAACTAAAGCATACAAAACGTATACGAGATCCGCAGGTGTTTCATCCTGGGGATCCACATAGTCTCATTAGGGGTTTTATTACACTTCCATATATTACACTATCCAAGATAGAGGACTGACGCAACTTCATTTTTTTTTCCATTGTTTTTTTTTTTTTTTTTTTTTTTTTTTTTTTTTTGCATTGTGCTGGTCCTCAGATATGACGGGAAAACATGTATACCGGCTATTAGCATATCTAATCAATAACAATACTTGTGTACTATCTTCACGACAGCCAACCTGGAAAGCTTTTATGCAAGTGCATTTAAAAACAGTATGCAACTATATGTATGACATTATTGAGCTTGGGCACAGCATCTCCTGCAACTTCACACATGTTTTTTGCACACTGTTTGCTCAGGTATGTCAGTCTAAATATGATGAATACGGTATTTGCTGGTAATAAAAATAAGTGTTCATGGAATGAGGTTAGTTTAAACTACTGAGGTTAATTAGAAAAGTCTTATTTTAAGCAGCATCCCAAATATTTGGCAAATTATGGTTTTAGTTATCATACTGCCACTGGAAATAACACGCGAATCGACCACATCACGAAAACAAACCTATATAATTTTGACCCCTTCAACCCAACTTCTATATAGTCAAACTGGGGTTTCATGGGTATACATTATTTTTTTTTTTACTTCTACTAAAAAACTTATAGTAGATACTCGTTAGAACCGCCTCGTTGAGGCGTTTATAACGAGTACCCACAATCTATGTTTTGAGCAGAAATATGAAAAAATATCAGAATATTTATCTGAAAATTTTCATTTTTTGGAGATAAAATTTTCAGTATATTTGAATAGGATTGTTTTTGTAATGAATAGTCGTTGCGACTCAGCCAGTCAGAGTTAGGGGAAGGAATACACTTTCAGGGGCGGTAACTCTGTCAAGTCCTCGCAAAATATTTAATTTGAAAACTGCGAAAAAAAAATCGATTCAATGAACTTATCACACCTATCCAGGTCAGAGCCGTCTCCGATGGATATGCCTGTCTGATAGCAAAACCAAAAGCCGTGCCCAGTAGTGCTGCTAGTACTGTTGATATAATCAGGGCATGTTCTTTTAGGATCCAGCATGTCCTTGAACCACAGTTGTCTCGGAGATTTTCTGAATTGACCAGGGCCTTGTCAAACATCCCAGCTGTAAGCAAATGATAAAGCGCGTTAAGGCGCTGAGCAAAATTAGACATTACATGCTGATGACCCACTTGGACTGTCAAAATTTAAGTGAAGGTAATGAAGAAATACTTTATTTTAGTGGATCCTGTCTGGTATTGTGATCAATTTCTCATTACGAAAACAAGCCTATTCAAATATCACCGCGTCCAACCGTAACGCCGGATAACCGGTCGTAACGCCGGATTTTTGGTCAAATAACGCCGGATTACGGTATTTTTCGTAGGATTAGCCGCCATTTTAAGAACCGCGTTTGACGGTGGGTAGACAAAAACATTTATCTAAAATATTAGGATAGTTTCATCGAACATGAAAAGTAGCCTATCCGGATCTACATATATTCTTCTAACTGCCAAATCTTTAATTGATACATATACTTTGCCGAAATTGTCAAATACTCAAAGAGAAAATGGTTGTGCAGGTTCGGCCATACGATAAAAAAACATTTTTACCAGAGAAGTTCGTACTTTTTTCATTTTCTCAAAATTTCTGAACTGCTAATAGATGAAAATGCATTTGAAAATGACCTTGTATCATAAACTGGCCGTTGCTAAGATTTTTTTACCGACGAAACAAAAACCGAGGCACAATCCACGAAATTTAAGGTAACGCCGGATAAAACGGTGTCTTCTTGCTCTACAACCGGCCAGTATTCTCGCAGACGAACACACTTGTAAAGGTAAAACTTTACCTTCACAGTCCAATACCAATTAATCGACACTATAAATTGTCTTAGTTTTAGTATATGAAGTATCTGAATGTATCAATCACATAAAAGATCAAGCACCTCCGTATACTTCAAAAAGAATTTAGATCTACGTACTTTCATCCACAGCTTTTATCCAGTATTCTCGCAAACACACTTGAGAGCGTCTATTCAGAAAGCTGTAACAATTAGAGTGTGCAAAATAGAGTTAAACATAATCATTAAAATTGTATAACTTGTTCAAGTAGTTTGTAGACTTCCTCTGGATTCCTTTAGAAAATGGAGTGATCATATCGTTTACCTCATCTTTTGTTATCCTGCCCTCAATTTGGTTCTATTACATTTTCCCTTTCATTTTAAGAATCCTTAGATATGGTTATCATTGTATGGAGAGGCATGAGTATAATGTATTTATAAACGGTGATAGTTTTAGTTGTAATCTGTTTTGTGGGACGCAAGTACTTGGAGGCGTGGGTTATGTGTTAAAACGCCCGATTCGACTGACCATAGCATTTGTATATTTAAGTCTCTATTGTGGCAGGATGCAATTGTAGCTATAACTGTTCTTTTGAATTGTCTTTTTTCTAGAAAAAGTCCAGTTATCGTCTAAATCTGGTTAGTAAAGCACTTCATTAGTTCTGTATTTGGAGTACCTGTAAATAACATGTCATAACATGATTACCTGATACAAACGTCAAAAGATTGCCCTTGGAAACAAAGAACACACTACAGATTAGAAAATGGGAGTCTCCCTGCGTCCGTTTTAGCTCAGGTAACAGTTTCGAAGTGCTATTGCACAGTTGTTGTGTTGGCGATGTGTACGCAGAACGTGTGTTTGTTTATGAATGACAGGCTTCGATGGTGACAAATGATGTACAAAAGTAAGTTCTACGAGACAAGAGAGGCAATCTAAAATCTCAACAAAATTTATTTGTCAAATTCTTTGCAACATATTTTTAATCAAAGGACTACTAAATATGACTTTACAAATATTTGCAGGAGGATGATTCATAGCATGGTAACGCACATATGCACATAAAACCTCGTTTTCGAATGACGTAGTAAGGACAGTAGATCAGTTGTTAACGCTTAACATCTGGGTAAAGTTTTCAGCAGATGACATAGAAATATTATTTTTTCTTATTGTTTTCAGAAAACAGGTTTTGACATAATCTCGATTGGAGACAACTGACATTGTCTCGATTAGAGACAAATTACATGAAATGTCTCAGCCTGTTTTCTGGGAAAAAATAAAATAATAATAATAATAATAAAAAACATCATCAATTTGTCGTCTGCTGAACTAGCCTAGCAACAGAAACCTCCATGTCTGGTTGATCCGGCTCGTGAACTAGATACTTCTTCCTGAAGTCCTCATGTAAACGAAAAAACAATATAAAAGTCTAAGTATTTCTCGGGTGTAGAGGTCAGGCGTGTCAAACCATAACATAGGTTTTATCTTAAGTTAGTGAGCGTATTCGCCGGAGTTAACACAGCGATAAAATGCACAAAAATAACTAAATCGTGCAGTTTTCTGTATCTATTTTATTGTGTTACTTGGTTCATAGCTCCAATTTCACACATGCGCTTCAATATTACGTACCTACCTTAAACATGGGTATGTGCAAATAAACAGATATAACGTCACCGACTTCCGTCTTAATATACATTATATAGTTCCTTCTACTGTGATCGTAATGATGTTGTGAAACTCATTTTTCGACGATTTTGCCGAAATTAATGAACAACGACAAGCAAAACGCCTTCCCCGCGTGGTAAGGGTGTACGAGAGCAACATTATTTTTCAC
This sequence comes from Anodontia alba, assembly GCA_964016985.1. Lineage (NCBI taxonomy): Eukaryota > Metazoa > Mollusca > Bivalvia > Lucinida > Lucinidae > Anodontia > Anodontia alba. Next base: position 126,859,825 of record OZ024821.1, read on the forward strand.
TTCTGTCTGCTTATTGATGAAAGTGGGGCGGTAAGTTTGCGACGGCGTACCAACGACTGCACTATCTAGTTATTTTTGTGCATTTTATCACTGTGTTACCTCCAAAGCCTATGTTATTTGACACGCCTGATCTCTACACCCGAGAAATATTTAGACCTCAAAATGTTTTTTTTTTTTTTTTTTTTTTTTTTTTTAAATTTGTTTATATCAGGATTGAAGTGGAGTCTAATCAGTTCACGAGCCGACATGGAGGTTTCTATTGCTAGGCTAATTCACCAGACGACAAACTGATGATGTTTTTTTTTTTATTACTGCCTAGGAAATAGGCCATGACATTTCATACAAATGGTCTCCAATCGAGACATTGTCAAAACATGTTTTCTAAATATATTTCGGCGCAAAGTAAGAATCGGTACAATTCCGGAATTGTCTTGCGCAAAGTAAGAATTCTTACTTTGTCCGCCAATTCCGGAATTGTACCGGACAATTCTAGAATTGCGCAGGAGATATTGTGATCGATAAGGTAAATGTGCCTGCTCAAAGTGGGAATAGTTTGGACAAAGTGAGAATATATTAAACTAATAGTTTTGTTCAGGGGAAAGATGGAACGAGAACTAGCTTCAATTGATAAAAACAGGACACGCATCCTTCTACCAAATAACAACGCTCCTACAATTTCAGAATTCTTCCTCACAGGCAACACCCATAATTCTAGAAACAGAATGTACCGTCATGACGAATGTATTTTTTTTTTCATTTTTTCTTTCTTTGCTGCGTAGATAGATAGATAGATAGATAGATAGATAGATAGAACTCAGTGATCGGCATACTTCAGAGGACACGATTAATGCTTTATTTGCTTTAATTGTTGACCTATGCCATTTAAGAATTCGGAAAGAACAAGGACGCGAGAAAAACAAATCAACCATGTTACGGCTAATCAATTAATTAACTACATGGATTGATAATTATTTATTTACTTAGCCAGTATAAGTCTAGAATCCAATTTCTGGACGTTGGCAAACAATGTAAACTCAGAACGGACGCCTATCTGAGCGGCGTCTGATCAGGATCTCCATAATTTGCTTGCAGAAATATCAACTTGTACCTAACCAATATAAGCCTAGAGTCCAACTTTTGGCCGTAGGCAAATTATGTAGACTCAGAGCGGACGCCACGGTTAGCAACGTCTGATCAGGGTCTCCACAGTTTTCTTGCAGAAATATCAACTTGTACCTTACAAATATAAGCCCAAATATAAGCCCAGAGTTCATTTCTTGGATGTAATAATGTAGACCCAGAGCGGACGCCACAATTAGCGGCGTCTGATTAGGGTCCACATGCAGTTTGCTTGCAGAAATATCAACCTGTACCTACCAATATAAGCCCAGAGTCCAAGTTTGGCCGTAAGCAAATATTGTAGACCCAAAACGGACGCCACAGTTAGCGATGTCTGATCAGGGTCTCCACAGTTTGCTTGCGGAAATATCAACTTGCACCTAACCAATATAAGCCTAGAGTCCAAATTTTCGACGTATGCAAGTAGTATAAGGTGGCACTATGGGTACATAGTGCCACCCTATACTACTTATGCAGATAGTGTGGTTCCAGAGCGGACGCCATAGTTAGCGGCGTCTGATCAGGGTCTCCACAGTTTGCTTGCTGAAATGTCAACTTGTTGCTTACAGTCCAATATTTGGGCGCAGGCAAACAATATAGACACAGAGCGGACGCCACAGGCAGCGGCGTCTGATCAGGGTCTCCACAGTTTGCTTGCAGAAATGTCATATTGAATCTTACCAATATAAGCCAAGAGTCATATGTTTGATTGTTTGTGATGAGGGTTAAGCGGTTAACCAGTATTGTGCACATTCTTTCGCCAGAAACTGACAACTGTCCTTCTTAAATCAGCGGAAGGGAGAGAATGCCCGTAGAAAGTGTTTCATTAGCAATCTCCACGAAACAATGTTGCCGACCCGGCGGGGTGTCGAACCCGCAACCTCCTGACCTTCGGTCGGACGCGCATCCAACTGAGCCACCGAGGCCGGCCAAAGAGTCAAATGTTTGGACGTAGGCATACACCCAGAGCGGACGCCGCAGTTAGCGGAGTCTTATCAGGGTCTTCACAGTCTGTTTGCAGAAATGTCAACTTTTTCCTAACAAATATAAGCCTTCAGTCCAATTTTTGGACGTAGACAAACAATGTAGACCCAGAGCAGTTAGTGGTGTCTGATCCGGGTCTCCACAGTTTGCTTGCAGAAATTTCACCTTGTTCCTAACCAATATAAGCTAGAGTCCAATGAACGTAGGCAAACAATGTTGACCCAGAGTTAGTTAGCGGCGTCTGATCAGCGTCTCCACAGTTTGCTTGTAGAAGTTTCGATTTATACCAAATCAATATCAGCATAGAGTCCAAGTTTTGGACGTAGGCAAACAATGTAGATTCAGAACGGACTCAGCAGTTAGCGGCGTCTGATCAGGGTCTTCACAGTAGGTTTGCAAAAATGTCAGCTTGTAACTAACCAGTATAAAATGTTTTAGTTGAAACAATTGTGAAAAGTGCCCAAAGTTTTTTTTTTTTTTTTGTTGTTTTTTTTTTTTTTCCCCAGAAATAAAATGGTTACAAATCTGAGTGAATGAAGCGCATAAAAATTCAAACCTTGTTTTTATACTAAAGTGCAGATATCAAACTTTATTCAAACTGAAAGTCCGTAAGAAGGAAAAAAAAAATGTTTAGAATTCAGTATTTTATGTTAATTAATCCGCTCATGACAGGTGGGCCAATAAACGAATTAAATGCTGGGCATGGCGTTGATTATTGTCGCATTTTCATGTCAAGTGGGGATTAACTCAGGTTACGCCAACCAATAAGAAAATAAGTGACTGAAGGCTGTATTTATATTGTCTGCAAAAGTTGCTAAAATGCATGTACAACAAAGATGTTAAGTTAAATAATTAAACGATTGTCTGTAATAAAAGGCATAGACCCTTACATGACTTTTATCCATGAAGAGAGGGAGGCTCTGTTTATTTAGTTGTTCAAACCTGAAATTTGTCTGATGTCTATTTTTATTTCTTTAAAATATTAATAAACTACAAAATAATAATAATAATAATAATAATAATACTGAACCCCCACGAACGAAAGGAATAAATGTTATTTGTGCAAATCTGAAATTTGTCTGATTTCTGTTTTTATTTCTTTGAAATATTAATAAATTACAAAATAATAATGATAAAAATAATAATAATGATGAAATGATGAAAAAACTAAACCCAACAAATGATATTCTGTAAAGTCACAGCTGCAGATAAGTGGGGTATCCATATGATAGTTTTCCTATATCTCCATTGAAACATATGTTGTGGCTTCTCATTAGAAGCGCCTTAACGAGACATTTCTAATGAATAGCCACAACATATGGATTCGTGGAGAAATAAGAAACATGCGTGTTAAAAAAATCAGTAGCCAACATTTAAAACATTCTTATTGTTTTCCAGAAAACGACAATTTATTCAAATTTGTCTTTCTTGTTTATTTATTTGTTTTATTTATTTTTATTTATTTATCTATTTTTTTTTATTTTTTTCAAAATAGGTTTTGACATTTGCGGCCAGTTGACTAGGAGATAATTTGCATGTCAAACCCAAATTTTTAGCAAGATAAGAAAGTTAATTTCATACTGTCGTCTGCTGCAATTTCAAAATGTCGTCTGCTGAAAGTTTACTCAGCATGCTAAGCGTCAAAAGACTTGAACGTTAACCACTAAAGCGCAAAACATTCTAAATTTGATATCGTTAGTTTTCAGTGAAAAAAAAAAGAACTTGTCATTTCATGTAATTCAGCTGCTAGATAGATGTTTCACATGAAATGTTATGTTTCTTTTCTTTGAAAAAAACAAAACAAAAAAACACACAAAAAAACAATGTCTTATTTTCTCTGAAAATTACAAAAAAAAAATATCGTCTGCTGCAATTTAACGTTTAAAGTTTCGCATCTTGCGTTGGATAATATGACTAAGCATTGTGCGTCGGATAATATGAATCTTATCTCCTTCAAAGGACGACGATAAAAAATAAACGCATTTTAGACTGAATAAATTTCCCCACACTATGTACTGGTAGAATCCAGTTGCTACTTGCGGTATGTCCTTCCTGTCTTCCTTCCTTCTTCCTTTCTGTTAATTTTCTTTCCTTCTTTCATTCTTTCTTTCTTTGTTTAACCAAGGCGTTCCATTACGTGAACAAGTCCATTCATTGAAGACCCCGGCAAACCCAACGTCATGTAGAGAAAAATGGGTTTACAGGGGTAAACATTTTTAGCTCACCTAAGCTTTGATCAAGATGAGCTATAGTGATCACTTTTCGTCCGTCGTCCGTCCGTCCGTATGTCCGTCCGTCCGTCCGTCCGCGCGTTAACATTTTCAAACGACTTCTCCTCTGAAGCCTCTCAGCCAATTTTGCTCAAATTTCATATGGAGCCTCCTTAGGTTGGGAGAACGAAAGATTGCTAAAATGGTTACGGTCCGTTGACCAAGATGGCCGCCATGCCCATATATGGTAAAAATCTTTAAAAATCTTCTTCTCCAGAACCAAGAATGCCTTGGAGTTGAATCTTTGCATAAATCATCGGGGACGTGGGATCTATCAAAATTGCTAAAATAATGGTCGTACATTGACATTAGACCTTTTTACAAGGTCGTTTGCTCCCCTATGCATTTGTATGGGAAAAAACATTTAAAAATCTTCTCCAAAACCGAGGATGCCTTGTGGGTGAATCTTTGCATATATCATTGGGAACAGGAGGTCTACCAAAGTTGCTAAATAATGGTCGAACATTGACATTTGACCTTTTTACGGTAAGGTCAAGTTTGCTTCCTTATGCATTTGTATGGGAAAAAATGTTAAGAATTTCAAATGACTTCTCCAGTGGAGCCTCTGGGCCAATGTTGCTCAAATTTCATTGGAGCCTTCCTGGGGCAGAGAAATGAAATATTGCAAAATTGCAAAAATGGTTGCCGCCCACTGACCAAGATGGCCGCCATGCCCATATATGGTAAAAACCTTTAAAAATCTTCTTCTGCTGAACCGAGTATGCCTTGTGGCTGAATCTTTGCATAAATCAATGAGGACGGGCGGTCTATCAAAATTGCTAAAATAATGGTCATACATTGACATTTGACCTTTTTACAGCGAGGTCAAGTTTGCTTCTGTATGCATTTGTATGGGTCCCATACGTTTGTATGGAAAAAAATGTTTATAATTTCAAATGACTTTTCCTGTGAAGCCTCTGGGCCAGTGTTGCTCAAATTCTTGGGCAGGAGAATGAAAGACTGCTAAAATGGGCATGGTCCATTGATCAAAACGGCTGCCATGCCCATATATGGTAATAACCTTTAAAAATCTTCCTTCTCCAGAACCAAATAAGCCCTGGGTCCTAATCTTTGCACACATTATGGGGACAGGAGATCTACCAAAATTGCTAAAATGATGGTTCTATGTTGCCGTTTGACGTTTTTACCTCCAAAGTGAAATTTGCTTCCCCATGCATTTGTATGGGCCATATTCTTTTATATTGGAAGTATCGAAGTGACTTGTAGATCAACAGTAGCTAAAATCGTTCTGAGATTGGAAATCTAAGATGGCCGTCATCTTGTTTGTGTTTATTATATTTCCCTGCCACTGTGCTGTTTACATGTATAAAATCATGATTGTTCGGAAACCACTTAGCGAATTTCCACCATCACATTGATCCTACTGTTGAAACCGGCACAGTGGCTCAGTGGTAGAGCGTCCGCTTTCTGACCGGGAGGTTGCGGGTTCGATCCCCGGCCGGGTCATACCAAAGACTTTAAAAATGGTACTAGCTGCTCTTTCGCTTGGCGCTCAGCATTAAGAAAGTAGAGCTAGGAATCGGAACCGGTCAGCTCAGTGTCAGTATAATGTGACTGGGTGGAATATCATGTCAAAGTGTCTGGGGCATGATATTTCAGTGAGGCAGCACTCTAAAAGTGAGCATTGAGCTCCCTGTCACATCCAGACACCGTCGCGATATGACTGAAGATTGTTGAAAGCGACGTTAAGCCAAAATCAAACAAACAAACAAATCCTACTGTTGAAATGTGATCGATAGTTTATTCAAATGATCACGGTCCATTGACTGTCAGGCCCATATATTCTTCTTCATTATTAAGAACTACTCAAATGATGATCATTTCATTACTTGAGATAATAGGATTGGAAAAATGTTGCATAACATCTGCATATCTGCAGTAGCTATGTCACTCAGGTTAGCGAGCCGTGGCCCGTGGGTCTCTTGTTTTATTTATTTTCTCCTCTAAAACATAGTTTGTGGGCACTCATAATAAACCGCCTCCTTGAGTACCCGCAATCTATGTTTGTTATAAATTTGGGATAATCTTAGAAACGCTTTGACAATGAGGCAGTTCTAAAGGTAACCCGTAATTACGCTTTGAGCAGACATAATATTTTGCATAGGCGTGTTAATGTTATGCTGACTACATGATATTGAATGCGTACATACGTTTTGATTGGTAATCACACAAAGATGATGCACAAGAAGACCCACAATCATAAACTGGGCCATAACCTTCTAATGGCACTAAGCGGAAAAGTAAGCTACGAAGATGTCCAAACACCCTGATTGGAAAACATGGTTGAAAACGACAGATGACACTGATTTGTCTTCCATTTCACAATTGTGGACAGGTCGGCAACTCTATCTCAGTCGTTTTTAACAAAACAAAAATGCAGGAGAATGAATATATGTCCAAAGGAAGCATCTAATCTAATCCTTTTATTGTATTTTCAAATGCGAAAGAGGTTTACAAAAGTATGATTTACCGCTTTAAGAAAAAACTAATTACAAGTACATGTCACAATGGTAGATATTCTCACTTTGTCCCGATTCCTACTTTGCGCAGGAGTAATTCCGAAATCGTCTTGCGCAAAGTAAGAATTCCTACTACGGCTGACAAAGTGAGAATTCTTACTTTGCACAAGACAATTCCGGAATTGTACCGATTCTTACTTTGCGCGGAACATATATATATTTCAATGCCGTCTATTGAAAATTTTACCCTGAGTGCTAAGCGTTAGCAATTGATCTACTCTCTTTACTATGTCTTTTTAATTTGGGTTTTACGGCCCTTTCAAGAATATTTCACTTATATCGCGACGATGGTTCATCAAAGGTGGGCGAAAACCGGAGAACCTGAGGAAAAACCACCTGACCATCCATAAGCAGAACTTGGCTTTCCCACATGTGACCCGAGCGAGGCTCGAGCCACAGCGATGAGAAACCTAATGGATTAAGAGTCCGCTCTCTTATCCACAAGGCCACGGGGGTCCACCATACATCTTTCGAAAACGAGGATTTTATATGCATTGCCATGCTATGAATCATCCTCCTGCAAATAGTTTTTAAGTCCTATTAAGTAGTACTTTAGTCAAAAATGTGCTGCAAAGATTTTGACAAATAAATTTTTGTTGAGATTTTAGATTACCTCCCTTGTCTACTAGAACTTACTTTTGTACATTATTTGTCACCAGCAAAGTCTGTCATCCATAAACAAACACACGTTTTGCGTGCACATCGCCGACACAAAAACTCTGCAACAGCGCTTCGAAACCTCATGCCTTATTCATGCCTTTCCATACAATGATAACCATATCTAAATGAGGCTTCTTAAAATGAAAGGGAAAATGTAATAGAATCAAATTCAGGGCGGGATAATAAAAAAAAATTAGGTAATGATATGATTACCCCATTTTTTAAAGGAATCAAGAGGGAGTCTGAAAACTACTTGAACAAGTGATTCAATTTTAACGATTACTTTCAACTCTTCTTTGCACATTCTAATTGTTACAGCTTTTTGAATAGATGCTCTCAAGTGTGTTTGTGTGCGAGAATACGGGATAAAAGCTATAGAGGAGAGTACGTAAATCTAAATGTTTTTTTAAGTATATTAAGGTGCTTGATCTTGTATGTGATTAATACATTCAGATACTTCATATACCAAAACTAAGACAACATATAGTGTTGATTAATTGGTATTGGACTGTGTAGCTAAAGTTTTACCATCAGAAGTGCGTTTGTCTCTGCGAGAATACTGGCCAATTGCAGATCAAGAAGATACCGTTTTATCCGGCGTTACCTTAATTTTTGCCGATTGTGCCTCAGTCTTTGTTTCGTTGGTAAAAAAAATCTTAGCAATGGCCAGATTATGATACAAGGTCAATTTCAAATGCATTTTCATCCACCAGCTGGTCAGGAAATTTAAGAAAATGAAAAAAAGTACGAACTCCTCCGGTAAGAATGCTTTTGTATCTATGGCCGAACCTGCACAACCATTTTCTCTTTGAGTGTTTGACAATTTCGGCAAAGTATATATATCAATTGAAGATTTGGCAGTTAGAAGAATGTATGTAGATCCGGATAGGCTACGTTTCATGTTCGATGAAACTATCCTAATATTTTAGATAAATGTTTTTGTCGACCCACCGTCAAACGCGGTTCTTAAAATGGCGGCGAATCCTACGAAAAATACCGTAATCCGGCGTTATTTGACCGAAAATCCGGCGTTACGACCGGTTATCCGGCGTTACGGTTGGACGCGGTGAATATACTGAAAAGTTTAGCGCTAAAAAATGAAAATTTTCAGATAAAAATTCTGATATTTTTTCATATTTCTGCTCAAAACATAAATTGTGGGTACTCGTTAGAACCGCCTCGATGAGGCGGTTCTAACGAGTACCCACAATTTATGTTTTTGAGCAGAAATAAGAAAAAATAATGTATACCCTTGTAAACCCCAGTTTTACTTACAAAAGTGGGGTTTAAGATGGTAACATTATATTGGCATGTTTTCGTGATGCCTGGGGAATGCTTTGGATGTCTGGTTGCTTTGCTTTTCTTATATTTGTGGCTTGTGTACTGTTTACCTTGGTTTGTTTGCAATTCCTCGTTATGCCATTGGTAGGGTACGTGTATATGCGTTGATTGGCGCTCTTCCTGGACATCCTCTGTACTTTTTTCAATGATTAAATCAGACCAGAAATTATAAACTATACAGTAGTGAAGTACGTGGAACGTTTTACAGCCACCACACGGCACTAGCACAAGCTGTAGTGAAGACAGATTCTAATAGGACTGACCCTTAATCCTAGTCCTGCTGAACCCGGATATACCCTGCCTTTGCAAACAGTGTAGATCCAGATCAATTGGCTTCTGAAGAAGCCAACTGATCTGGATCTGCGATGTTTGCCATGAAGTATGTGAATTTATATCAACAATCTGGATCAAGTCATCTGACTGGCTCAAAATTAGAAATGGGCGTGGCATCTTAATTTATTCAGCATGACAAGGGTTAAGCGCAATGAACACAAAGAAAGGAAAACAGTATGAGTGTCGGTATATTGGAAAGACGAGTTCCGCTTAAGCCGGTGCTGGGTGGCGTATGTAGCCCCGCAAACTACACTGCTGTCATATGAAGCCTCTCAAAGAAACTGAGACTCCGCTTTTCGTCTTTTTATGTGTTCTTCGTATTCAAAAACATTCTTTATAGATTTGTTTCAGTCTGCGAGTGCATTCGCGGTCCGATCGGGTCTCCGTTATGTACTTATAGAATTACTGTGTTAATGAATACTGTAGCAAATTTCGTCGAACAGCGAAGACCCTATTTAGTCCATGCAGATGCGCAAGCTGATCTCGGTTTTTGGTGTTTGTAGGCCATCTTCTCGTGGTGTGCGTTATTATATCAGGAATACACCGAAATTTGAGCAAATATACCTTTCGTCATGTGCACCCTGCGCAGACCGAATGTACAGTCTGATCTGAGTCTTCGCTGAACGCCCTTTGGATGGCCAATGATCCAAGGTTTCCTTCAGCGAACAGTGGAGAATGTGATGACCAGTCAGATCTGAGTCCCCGCTGGGTGTACATGTCCGAAGGCACATTCTAACAGTGCGGAACATACATGTCCGAAGGTATATTCTAAATGTGTGGCACATAAACACCAAGGGGCAGTTTGTAAAGGGTCATCGGCCTTGCAGTCATGCCACTCGTTCTTAGTCAGGGTTCTCATTTCTCACATCTTGCAAAATAAATACAGCCCTACAATCGGAAAGATACACAGCTGATTTGTTGCATATAAAAAATCTGGATATTGCATGATGCAAAACCACTGTATATCAATCCGAAACTAATTGCATTTTAGCAAAATGCGTGCATTTTGCATGGTACAGTTTTCGATTTTTGCCTAGCAACTGTAAGTTATGTTAAGTGTATAGTAAACAGGTACATACTGATAAGTAAATACACCCTAGTCGCGATAAATTAATCAGTATAGGTTCCAATGATAAAAAAAAAAAAATCAAAAAGAATTACCCGGAAAGTACCATAATTTGTAATAGTATGAATCAGAAGGGCAATCTTTTCTGCACATGAAACTACTGTGTAGCAAACTTTTTCGATTGCATGACGTCGCAAAAGCTGATCAAGTACGGTAGCCCATTCTTGACATATGCATGTATATGCGTTTCAAACGTGCTCTATTATCTTGCTAATGCGTGGTTCTACTCAAACTAAAACAATCCTCGATAACATTTATGTGTTCTGTGCATCTTGTATCTACATTCATTTTATGTTTAAGGCTTACGTACTAAAGCTAGGCACAAATAATGTTGTGTACCCTTAATAAATACATGAAAAATTGTTCTTCATTTCCTCCTGTATCTATACGAGCTGACAAGAGCCAATGATTTCCTCACATACGAGTGCAAAAATGTCCAAAGAACTAATTCGCGCTGAAAATGACGCGATTATTAATCCAGTATGACTGTCATTGCTTTAAATTACGAAAATCTATTTCCGGCGGCTATTCTATAAATGTTCAGAAGATCCCTTTTAAAAAACATTAGCATGCAGTGCCATTTCCGTATTTCCCTTTCCTGATTTGTTATTTCTGTGCAACTTCGGAAACGTTCTTTTTGGCGCTGAAAATTATGTAAAAGCTGTAAATAAATGAACACGTTTTCAAAAGTGTATGTAGAAGCAACTGTCGCTAAAACGACGTTCATTCCTCGTGACTTTTTACAAATAAAAAAAAATGCCTGGTTAGATTTCTTACAGATCTATAATTATTTACAAATAGCATTTGTATCTGTAACATATAATTTATGCATTTTCACTGCTGAGATACGCTTTGTTTTGGGAGTCGATGAAGCCTAGACCAAACAAAAGACGTCAGAATTTTAAATTTGGTGTTTTATATGATGTATTGTTTGTGAATTTACAATGATGTTTCCAATAAATCAAATATATGTCAAATTATAAGGGATTCTTTTGCAAACAACAAGCACCTCTTCGTGACACGAGAAAAAAATAAAAAATATTTGTAGAAAGATAGTTTGTTACAAGAGAAACTGTAATCACCACCTGGTGATGGCTCATGGAGGAATCGAAATAGCTTTTACAAAATGTTTTACAGAGTTAGTCATACTCGTGCCTTGTATTGGATGAGGAACATTTAGTTTAAAAGATGCTCTTGACGAAGTATGTCAAAATACTTGTCGTGACATAAATGTGTGTGTGTGGGGGGGGTGGGGGGGGGGGGCGGAGGGAAGTGGGGGGGGGGGGGGGTGTAGAAAGATAATGCAAACAAAATAATAGAGATCTTGTAGGTAAGACAATTGAATTCATCACTTATATTCAGTATGGGAAAATCCCAATCTCAGGGTCCAACCGTCATGTGGGAAATGAGGCTGTACAGTTTCATGAATGTATTCCATATGGTTTAGGAGCTATGAGCCGGACACAAAGAAAGCAATTACACTACATGGATTTTAGGCAAAGGAGTTAATTAAAAAAAAAACAAAAAAAAACGAGTTAGCCAGAGTTGTCTACCTTGTTCCGGGCACAACGTCTCAATATGATATAGCCATCCGCGGAGTTTCATGAACACATTCTATACAGTTTAGGAGTTATACGCCGGACTCTAATTTTCAGCATTACACTGCATGGGTTTTTGGCAAGAGAAGTTAATTCAAAAGCCGAATTAGCCAGAGTTGTCTTCTCTATTCACAACACATTGTCTTGATATGATTAAGTCATCTGTGAAGTTTCATGAATATCTTCTACATGGTTTAGGAGTTATGAGCCGGACACGAAAAAAAGCATTACACTTCATGGATTTTTGGCAAAGGGAGTTAACTAAAAAACCCAATTAGCCAATGTTGTCTTCCTTATTTGCGACACATCGTCTCGACATGATTTAGCCATTTGTAAAGTTTCATAAATATATTCGATACGGTTTAAGACTTATAAGCTGGATACGAATTTCCAGCTTAATACTACATTGGTTTGGCAAAAGGATTTAATTCAAAAACCATATTAGCCAGAGTTTTCTTTTTTGTTCACGGCATATTGTCTCGATATGATTTGGCCATCTGTGAAGTTTTATGAATATATTCCATATGTTTAAGGAGTTATGAGCCGGTCACGAAGAACGCATTTACACTACATAGGTTTCAAACAAGGGGGATAATTCCAAAACCAAATTAGCCAGAGTTGTCTTTCTTGTTCGCGACACATCGTATCAATATGATTAAGGTATCTGTGAAGTTTCATGAATATATTACATACGGTTTAGGAGTTATGGCCCGGACATATTTTTTACGCACGTACGCACGCACGGAAGGACGGACAGGGGATAATGAGTTATGGCCTAGAAACCGAATTAAATGTAAATCACACTTTTATAGCTTTTTAGTAGTTGGGACACTTACAGTATACTTGGTTGACTTCATTACAAAATGTTTTTGTCACTGTTATGATATTCACGGCAAAACAGCTTCCTATATAAAATGCGCGTGTTTCACAATTTGCGATCCGCAAGGAATTGCTATACAGTGTTTTCATTCTAGGAGATATTCGACCATTCCGTATGCAAAAAATCAAGTGTGGTACTTTCCGGGTAATAATTGATGACTTCTTTTCAAGATACGCATATATGGAGTACAGACTAGTACAGTTGATGTCTAAATATAAATGAGCACAGAATATTTAAAATTCTTGTCACCTTTTGTTAAACGGCTTGTACTTATGGAATTTCGATGAACATTTTTGTTTGCGGAAATTATTTGACTTATTGTGTTTGCTCTTCATTACATTCTTACCAAGTGTAGTCCGTCAACAAATTTTAAAATAGTGTACATGACAAATTCTGTAGAGAACTCCCTCAGCATGCATTTAAAAAGTTACATAAGTATAAAATTTTTATTTATTTATTTAAACAATGTTTAAAGAGGATGACACAATTAGCTATAAATAACTATTCTACCTTGCGGTCCTCTAACTAAAATTTATATACATATATACAACAAGACTTAACTAACAGCTAAGAAATTCATGGGATAAAAGTAGCTTGTAGCGAAGTGAATGCTTATATAAAGTTTTTGTCAAATAAAAAGTGCTAACAGGTATGTGCAAGTGATTTAAAACCAAACATGGCACTTAATTATATCAAAGACAAATCTGTATGTTATCACAGTTTTTGTAAGTGCTTTGAGATTTGACGAGCGCATAAAACCAATATCTAAAACAATTATGCTAGGTCATAAAAGTTCTCAATTCGGTTACAATAACGGTTTCAGCGATAATTTTACACATGGTATATCATTTAAAATAATAGTTAAAGACATTTTATAAGGGTTAAAATGTTGCTTTAAGAGACTGCTTAAAGGTAGAGAGTGACCCCGATGTTTTTTACTGTTTGATTGTATTGTACATGAATTAATCTAACAGAAAGATCATATGCACGAACGCCCGAAAGGTGTTTGGTGAAAGTTAAAATGTGTCATGCAATTTGATATTGCAAAATTTCCAAAACAAGCGTTCTTTTTCAAGTTTATCGTTGCGACCATATTGGATCAGAAGTCGGACATTTTTGGCGCCAATCCATACTATGAACCCTTAAATACATGACATCGAAAAAAAGTAGAAGGTGCATTTGAAATACAGTTTGCAAACCTTTAAATTGGTATCGGGGAGTAAACCAGGGTACGCTCCCTTGAATGCAGAAAACATCCTTAGTGTCACTATTGGCGTCATAATTGCATATGCACATGAGAAACTAAACATTCTGGTTTCTGTTTTGAACATTATTTTCTTTCTTTTCTATGGCGCCAATCTGAATACGCAAGATTTTGATTACTTTGAATTGTTAACGATTAGTTTAATCGTATTTTATTGCTAAATAATCATAAAGCAAGTGGGTTGGACCACAAGTTCTCACAACATTAGATAAGGTCCTCGTCTGTCCAGATCCTAGCACAGAAAGAAGAAAGAAGATAAAATTATATAAGATCAAACAACATACAGTATCTGGAGAGTCGGAGTCCGCGTGTGTACATGCATACAAAATTAATTTATAATCAACAAAACATTGAGCGGTCGGAAGTAGAGCTAGAGAAAAAAAAAAAAAAAAAAAAAAAAAAAAAAAAAAAGAGAATAATTATAAGAAAAGTAGTTCTAAATGAATCTAGTTTAGAACTACTTTTCTTATCATTGTACTCTTTTATTCTTTTTTTTCTATCTATTTTTCTTTCTTTCTCTAGCTGAATTGTGAACGATCAACTGGGCCCTCGTAGAAACATGCCAGTTTTCGCGAAATGCAATGTATGCATATCTGCTATACAATTATTTTATATACAGGCATGTCCAAATTGTCTTCCTATATCAAAACAAACTGTATATCTTTCCGACTGTAGGGTAAGCAAAATTTTATATAGGAATACGTACTATCTATATACTTCTTGTGAGACAATAAAAAACTGCTTCAAATTGCAAAGCAAATTATCAACTATAATAAAACTGTCAGTAAAATATACGTAAATGGCAAAAAATGTCCACATTTTGAAATAACCATCAGTCATGCCAAAACGCAAAACGAAACAACAAAAACAAAACAAAACCAAAAAAAAAAAAAAAAAAAAAAACACCCCGAAATGATTCATATATGTAACAATTAATATTGAAATATTGCAAGTTTCTAAACAATTTTTCACGGAAAACAAAAAATCGCATCTGGATGAGGACAATATCCATAGTGTTAAAAGGGCCATAAGTCATGCAAACTGCAAGAAGGAATTATGTAACTTGTCCTGCAAATTCCTCTTGATGTTACATGTTTCAAATTAATCCTTCAAGGATGGTGCTAGTAAAAGCAAATCGGAAGTAACGGGATGGGACGCGCAACAAAGTGTTTCTTAAACGGCGTCCCGCATACCCTTATTATTAATCTGTACCACTCTCTGGGCTAAATCAGCAGACAACAAATTGGTAATATATATATATATATATATATATATATATATATATATATATATATATATATATATATATATATATATATATATATATATATATATATATATATATATACTGAAAGGAAAAAGAAACGCAGGGTAAATTTTATTCCTAAATTTCATTCAAGTTTGATAAAGTTTGTTAAATATTTTACTATGATTACAAAACGGTACATGTATGGAACAAAAGTTCCAAATTTCATTGGTTTGTGATCAACAAGTCTCGAGTTATTGAAGTTAATTGGTAGCTACCCCCCAAATCTTGAAATCAAAATCAAATTGAAAATCAATATCGGGTGTGCACCCCCCCCCCCCCACCCCTTGCTGCCGTTGCTGCCCTAATTCTCCTTTGGATAGAGTTAACCAAAGCATTGACAGTTCGCATCGGGATGTTATTCCATTCATCGATCAACGCATTTCTTAGTTGTGCGAGAGTTGCTGGGGGATTTTGGCGCTTCCTAACCCTTCTGTCCAGCTCATCCCACATGTGCTCTACTGGGGTCAAATCTGGACTGTACGGTGGCCATGCTAGTGGTGCAATGTTATTGTTTGCCAGGAAATCCTGACAAACTCGGGCAACATGTGGTCGGGCATTGTCCTGCTGCAGAATCAGATTACGTTGTTGCACAAGCGGGACTGCAACAGGACGCAAGATCTCATCCCTATACCTTACTGCGGTCAAATTGCCCGCAACAATAATCAACTGTGATTTTATCCCGTGAGCAATGCCTCCCCAGACCATAACGGAGCCACCCCCAAACCGATCCCGTTCGACAACACAGGCGTCGGCAAAGCGTTCTCCGCGACGTCGGTACACACGACGTCGACCATCTGCGCGATAGAGAGTGAACCTAGACTCGTCCGTAAAAAGAACTCGTCTCCACTGCCTCATCGGAAATAGCCTGGGCGCATGCGCCGTCAACCACGCCATACGACGCAACCTACGTGCCTGGGTCAGAGGCAGACCAACGTATGGACGACGAGCTCGAAGACCAATCTCACGCAATCGACTTCCAACAGTCTTCGGAGAAATTTGTCGATTATGCGTACCTACTGTATTAAGGGCAGTTTCGGTAGCAGTGAGATGACGATTCCGCAAATGTGCCAGACGGATTGTCCTGTCTTGACGTCACGACGTCACGCGTGGACGCCCAGACCGCAGTCGGTCTGCTAAATGCCCTGTCTCCCTTAAACGTCTAACAAGACGTTCAATTGTTTAGACGTTAACCCCAAAAGGATCGGCAACTTGCTGTTGCCTCTGACCCTGCATCAGCAACTCAATTGCCCTACCACTCTGAACATCAGTCAATCGTACTATGATTGAAAAAAGTTCAAAGTAGCGTAAAAATGAAAAGAAAAATCGGTTAAAGAATCGAAGAGCGTTGTGCATCGTTGAAGTGTACCAAATGGTGTGAGGAAATCTTGTGCTGAAGGTTTAAACATGCTTGTTTTGCACGAAATTTTGGCTTTCCGTATTGTCCGTGCAATGCACTGTGTAGTGCACGGTTGAATGATTTCACACACTGGGTAGATAGCACATCGACCAAAGACTCGTATACCCGCGGTTCACATTCACAGGACAATCTGTAAAAGTGTATGGCTATAGTAAACACCGTAAAAAATGGTTAAAATAAGAAGGAAAAAACTCTACCCTTCGTTTCTTTTTCCTTTCAGTATATATATATCAGTATATATATATATATATATATATATATATATATATATATATATATATATATATATATATATATATATATATATATATATATATATATGCAGAAAACAGGTTTTTAGATTTCATGCAAATTGTCTCCAATGGAGACTATTTGCATGAAATGTCAAATCCTGTTTTTCCTGGGAAAAATAAGAAAATATTTCAAAATCTCGTCTGCTGAAAAATTTTACCCTGAGTGCTAAGCGTTAATATAAAGAATACTTCACTGACATTCTGAAGAAGCTGACAAACAATTTGAACTCTAACAATTACTATTTGTTTGTCGATCCACACATTTTATACTGACAGGATTCATGCAAATAATTAAAAATGGTACCTGTGCCTGTGTTCCGTTAGCCAAAACAATATTCCAACAAATAATTAATACATGCATCAAAATGTACAATAATACGACAACAGAATTTCCTTTTCTGGCATAAGCAGGAAACAAACAGCCAGATCAACAAGTGCGTTTGCACAGTCTGATAGGGCCTTCGTTGCCAGGAATCAATGAACTAGTGAATACTGTACAAAATATATCAGCGAGCAGTGAAAACCCTATTTTCACTATGCAGACACGCAGACTGATCTTTGTCTGGTGTTTGTGTCAATTTCTCTTGGTGTGCATTTTTATGTCGTCCACCAGTAATGAACCAAAAACTGAGAAAAGAAAATGTACCTTCGGACACGGGCATCCAGCGAAATCTCAGATCAGCCTGCACATTCGCGCAGTCTGATGAGTCTTTTCTGAGGGCCAATGATCTAAGGTTTCATTAGACGAACCGCGAAGACTGCGCTGATCGGAGTCTTCGCTGGACGCACGAGCCTAAAGTAATTTTTCTCACGCTGTGGCGAAGACTTCAACACACTATGTGTACTTGAAAGTCCCAACAGAATATGGCATACCGAGATAAAGATTAACTATGTAAACAAGAAAATTACTACATACCCAGCAGCACACTGATCATCCCCATCCATAAATGCGCGGATATTCAGGGTAGGAATAATGGGTGTACAGGGTTTCATTATGTTTACAGGTATATCTGATGTATATCCCATGATTCCAAATAATATATAGTGAAAATACACATTTTAAGCGAAGTGTCTTTTTTCGGTTCTAGTTCTTTTATGTCTGCCAATCTTTTACAATCCATAAATGTGTCTTAACGTACTTAATAGCCGTATTTCCCTCCTTTTCTACTTGTGTTGCCTCTGATGATCGATTATAATCGATTATAATCAGTAACTCTTGCCTCTTGGACTGATGATCGGACAGATTTTTTATAGTCAACTAATCGGAAACTTTGTGTTTAGAAACATTTTTTCTCACGTTTTATTTTTATAGGTAAGTTATAAAGAAATGAAATTCAAAGCTGTCTATTTGGGTCATTCTAGATTTGTGGTCAATAAAAGTGAAAAAAAAAAAAAAAAAAAAAAAAAAAAAAAAAAATGATAAAAAAACCTTAAATAAGCCAACCCAAATACTGATATTTTTCATATTTCTCCATGAAAACATATGTCTCATTAGCAGAGGGAGGCGCTTCTAAAGAGTACCCACAACATATGTTTTCCTGGAGAAATAAGAAAATTATTCTCTGGATACCCTTGTTATTGATCTGGAGCAATGAATAAGCACCTGGAAGAGGGATAAATTAAGATTAAATATATTTTCTACAAGTCGATTGTTAATCGATGATCAGTGGGTTTTACAAAACCGATGACCGGCTTTGAAATTTGGCCGATTGCCAACACTATTTTCTACATATTTTATATAGGAATTGTCATGGCTTACAGAGTTCTAGATAAGAACGATGTCCAGATGTTTTTTTTTTTTTTCGTTTCTCCACACAAACATATGTTGTGGGTTCTCATTAAAAGGGCCTCTGTAGGGTTCAAATAATGAGTAACCACACCATAAGTGTGTGTGTGTGTGTGTGTGTGTGTGTGTGTGTGTGTGTGTGTGTGTGTGTGTTTTGTGTGAAGAATAGATATATATCAATAATTTTGTTTCATTATTTAGTGTATCTATAGTTATGTATACATCCGCATACTGTGCTTTAGACAGCTTTTGGAAATACGTGTTTTATTTGGCGTTTTATTCTAAACGTAAAAACGATTTGTAATGTATAACATCTTATTAGAAACCATTTATAATTTCTGTTCCTGTGCTTTCTTTTCAAATATTTACCGCGAAATTAATTTTATGGCCAAAAAATGGGTCTGATCTATACAATTTCTATAGTAGAAACTGGATTGTTTTTTTAAATTTTATTAATTTTTTTTATTTTCTTCACTGGTTTTAAATTATTAATGTTAGTAGTACGGGACGCTTTAACGGTAATGACGTCACAAAATGGCCACCATCTATGGAAGTATGACCTTTAGGGTTGTCCAAGCTGGCTGACTCTCGATGACCTTTGTGGGGGTGACGCGTTCAGTTTGACCTCAGTAGAGGTGATCAAACGCCCTAGACCACGGGAAGCTAGCGTCACGTCCTAGGGCATGGTGTCGTTCTTCTCCGACCAAACATCAATTAAAAGTAGCGCTTCACATCCGTTTCGGGTATCCAAGAATCATACTTCTTGGGCCAATGTAACCATCGTACCAGTACTTCCTTTCGTTTGTTTCGGGTTCGCTTTTTTAACACGGATTCGATCCGATATTCCATGAAAGCGTCCACTTCGACCACTTGTAGCTCGGGCTCAAGAAATGTGCCGTCAATGTCTTCTCCTGACCAATCTCTTAGTTTATAGACAGGCAGCCCTTCCCTTTTGTACCGTCTCTGTATAGTAAATAACTCGCCCGTCCACTTCTGAGAATATTTCCTGTCAAATACGCTTCTCATGTGAGATATTCGAACCATTTGACCCACTTTATAGTATCGTTTGGTGGAAGCAGGTGTGTCTGATCGCAACAAGTACTGTCGTAATCTACTTTCTCCTTCATTACGTTTTGTAATGGATGGTGGCTTGTCACCCAGACTCCTGTGTACGGTATGGTTGTAACTGTAAACCGTGTCTTGTAGCACGGTGATGTACTTTTCTGTTCTGTGTTTGAGTAAATAACGGAACAGTTTGTGTTTCAGAGTTTTAATAACGCGGTCGGCGTAATTGGCGTTCGTTTCATTCTGAGTCACGATATGATGAACGTTGAGACTCTTAAGATACTTAGATACCTTTTGATTTTTGATTATGTACCCGCCTCAGTCCGTATGAGTTTTGGAGCTCGACCTTCTTTTATAATCTTGTGAATGCCCTTTACTATCTCTTCCCTTTTAAAACGGGTTGACACCATGTGTATCTAGAAACACGTCAATGGCAACCAGGGCCCAGTTGTTCAAAACTAACAACATCGTTAGTTAACGATTCGTTAAAATTTACATCGAGTGATACGCAAATATGCTGAAATTTTTTGCTGAAAAAAAATGTGAGTAGCTTTTGCAGTGCAAAAAATTTCAGAAAATTGTATATTGAATCCGCTAAAACAGTTAACGAAATGACCCTTAACGAGCTCGTTAAGCTAACGACGCTTTGAACAACTGGGCCCAGTATGTATTTATAATTCTTGTTCGGTTTAGACAAAGTCACCATATCCATCAGATCCACATCCCACATGCTGTCAATTCCTTCGACAATCTCTCTAGATATCCGGAATTTCCTTCTGGCTCCTTTCGTTAGCGAACAGGCTTCCTGGCTTTGAAGCCACTTTCTTATTCTGTGTCTTCCAATTTTGAACTTTACTTCCGCAACCACAGTTTTATACAGCATTTCGGGTCCTGCATAGCTCCAAGGATGATACACATTATGGTAGATGGAAGATAGATATCGTTCCCAATCAGACATTGTGTTAGCAAGAATATTCGATACGAAGTTCTTTCTTTCATGTTCAAAATGATATCCAGTCTATATATGGTCATGTTTTCCCGGGGGAGGATAGCTTTTTATTTTAGGAGAATCAGCTACTATTGTTCCCACGTTTTGAAGGTGATGTGCTGGTGTCCAAGTTCGCAGAACTCCTTCGGAATTCTAGCATCCTCTGGTACTTGGCGTAAGGAACTAGGACCAACTTTTCCATTTATATTGTAGTAAAGGTTTTAATGTCCGATTTCGTCTACGATTGTTTGAATCAGGTAAACACTTTTCAACATGAATGGAAGGACCGAAGAATGCCGGTTCGCCAATGCCTTCCTTCTCTGAAAACTGACTCTACGGGACGCCAACGTTCTTAGTATTAATCGCCTCCTCTCAAAGAGCCCTGCATCCCTTCTTAGAGGATTGATCGTTCCGTTGATCAGTCTCTTGGCTACCTCTCTGATGGACGACATTTGCAAACGAGTGACATTTTGTATCATCGTTTCACGATCGGTAGGGGGCGCTTCCCTCAACGCCTCTAAAAAGTGAACAGACTGACAGACTTTCGAATGTTCCATGTTTGTTTTGTTGGTTCGTGTTACGGCTTCTTAGGCGTGTAGAGTTCCAGTTCTGTAAGGGTTGGTAAGACCACATCGTCGATTTGAGAGGATTCCTTTATACCCGTGATCACGACTTTGCAGTATGAAAACAGCAACAGTTTTCTACATCGATTCTGAAATTGAGTGCGGGAAACAATTCTGGTTCGTATACCATAGTTTTTTCTTCGGCCAACATCTTTATGTCTAGAACATCACTTAGAGAATGGCTCGCAGATGCTGTTAATATCTTGACTTTTCCCAGACTGATGGGATACCCCATTTTCTAAAGTTGTCTGGCATATCTTCGTAAGCGTTGACGTCTTTCTTCCACACACGAGGCTCTTCCGTTGCAGTTGATAGTAACGTTGGAAAACACGAGACAGTTACCGCCGAAAAACTTGTGTTGCCAAATCAGGCCCAGAAAACCCTGACATTAGCAAGACGATAACATAACTGTCTTAAGTCTATGTGACAACCCAAACTGGCATAGCAAACGACGTTTGTCAGATGTTGTTGTTCCTTCAACCTATCTTCCATAAATGAGTACTGACTGAAAGCATAATTTAATTAGTATTAGACTGGGTCACGTGATTAAGTTTTCTAACATTTTGATTGGGCACTTATTAGGGGCAACTTATGGGATTTGAGGTACTATTAGTATTTTGATTTTTGTTTTCTTTCGTAGCACGCCGTAGGGATGATAAGACCATATGGGAATTACGGTACTCTTAGTACCTTGATTTTTTTTTCTTTCGTATCACACCGTAGGGATGATTAGACCATTAGAAAGCACTTTGCAACAATGTTCAACAAAGAACAGAATGGGTTTAAAACAAAAATAAAACAGTACGTCTGGACAGACAGACGTAGACAAAGATGAATCGATAGACAGCCATCTTGGGCAACCCTAAAGGTCATACTTCCATAGATGACGGCCAACTTGGTGGCCATCTTGTGACGTCATTACCGTTAAAGTGTCCCGTATACTACTAATGTTCCATAATATTTAGAAAATTTTAGAAATTCTGACTTTTTAAAAATTTGCATCCAAATTACCTACCCTATCCGGCGGGTTTTCCGTATTTTGCAGCCTGTTTTTACAATGGGAAAAATGGAAATATTCATTATTTAAACCAATGACTAGAATAAAACTTTATGTGCATAGGCACTTATACGATATTAAATCATGCTAAAATTTACTCGTTCTGTGTAAAGTGCCAGGCAAAAAACGACTTCCCGAAAGATGTCGAAAGGAGAGTAAGTGTGTTAACGTAATGTATACATTACACTGAAGTCATTACATGACCACGTTTCTGCAATCGAAATCTATGCTAAATTTGGCAAATCGAAGTGACCGCTTCCGAGTCGCCTAGAAAACTGAGCCACGTTAGCAATTTCAATGTATGCCAAGTCGCGTCGACTTGGAATTCTTAGTCACATTCGACTACTAATCAAGGACTTTTCTTACAAATGAACCGACTGGACAATTAGTCCGATCAATTTGCTGAAACGATTGGAACATTAATTCCTTTCTGAAGAAATTTACTCTTTCAGCTTGCGCTTGGAAGGCAAAGTCAAACCCCCTGTGCATAAACTGAATTATTCCGTCTTTAATTCCACCGTAACAACAATGTATCTGTGAGCATTTTATGGGCAATCATCACGTAAATATGCCTATATAATTTTGACCCCCTTAAACCCCACTTCTATATTGTAAAACTGGGGTTTACAAGGGTAAACATTATTTTTCTTATTTCTGCTCTAAAACATAGGTTGTGGTTACTCATTAGTACCGCCTCACCGAGGCGGTTCTAACGAATACCCACAATCTGTTGTTTAGCAGAAATGTGAAAAATATCAGATTTTTTTTTTTTATCTGAAAATTTTCATTTTTTGGTGGTAAAATTTTCAGTATATTTGAATAGGCAATGTTTTCGAAATGGGCGTACTGTTGTATCATTTCTAGCATCTCCGCACATACATGTACTAGTATAATCAGATTGGCATGTTCTCATTCTATTAACATTTTGTAAGCTCTGGGAAAATTCAGCAGACAACAAACAGATAATACTCTTCTCATTTTTTTCCAGAACAGCATTTCAAATGTTAGATCCATTCAGGACAATTTTTCTCGGAAAAATAAGAAAAATAAATGTCAAAATGACGTCTGCTGGTTTTTAACTCAGCATGCTAAGCGTTAACACTTAACATAGTGGGTAAAAGTTCAACAGACGAGTTGTTGCAATACTTTTTTTTATATTTTTACTAGGAAAAAGCGTTTGCCATTGCATGCAAACTGTCTCTAAAGTAGACAATTTGTATGACATGTCTAGCCTTATTTGGAAACAAAATCAATTTAACAGTTTGTCGTCAGCTGAATTGCTCAGAGTGTGCCAAAAGTGTATCGAAATCTCGGTTGTGGTGGTGGTGGTAAGTGGGCTTCATATATATGACGTAGAAAGGATGTGCGTGCCGAATGACCCCCTTTTTTAGCGCTACCAGGTATATGATTAGCCCTTTTTTTTCAATAAACCGTATATGACTGGCCCGATTTTTCTTGATTCGTATGTGATACATCACGAAAACATACCTATATAATTTTGACTCCCTTAAACCCCACTTTTATATAGTAAAACTGGGGTTTACAGGGGTATACATTATTTTACTTATTTCTTCTCAAAAACATAGATTGTGGGTACTCGTTAGAACTGCCTCGCTGAGGCGGTTCTAACGAGTACCCACAATCTATGTTTTGAGCAGAAATATGAAAAATATCAGAATTTTTATCTAAACATTTTCATTTTTTTTGGAGGTGAAATTTTCTACATATTTGAATAGGCCTGTTTTCGTAATGGGCCCCACTTTTTGACATCCCGGTATATGCGTATATTTTCGCTGAGAGATTTTTCGAGGTTGCTTGTTCTCTTTGTATTTAATGAACTGGGCCCAGTTGTTCAAAGCTAACGACGTCGTTAGTTAACGATTCGTTAAAATTTACAAAGAGTGATACGCAAATATGCTTAAATTTTTTGCTGAAAAAATGTGAGTAGCTTTTGCAGTGCAAAAGCTACTCACATTTTTTCAGCAAAAAATATCAGAATATTGTGTATTGAATCCGCTAAAACAGTTAACAAAATTACCCTTAACGAGCTCGTAAAGCTAACGATGCTTTGAACAACTGAGCCCTGACTGCTATATTTGTCTAACTACCATCAATGAATGAGTATAAAAAACAAAGGCAGTACATGAATAGGTCAACATTTCTGACGATCAAGTATACGAATGGGTCCATTTTTTTCAAATGCCATGAATATGAATGGGGTAGGTTTCGAAATTCTGGCTCGCACATCCGTACCATAATCACCCCCAAGTTATCCCCTACACCCCCACCTCGAGATCGAAATTGGGTACAAATAGACGTCAAAGGTTATTTTATAGTGACTCTTTTCTTTTCACATATTGCAGATGAAATATCGTTTCCTGTCTTTCATAACAAGTCGGTAATGGCGAACAGGGTCCATTCATCAATACAAAAATACGATCAATGTGTGTTCAAGTAATATATAACATCAGCAGTTTTGCTTTAACATATATATATATATCTTTGGAGAATAAAATGCTGTCCCAATTTTAGCTCACCTGAGTCGAAGCCTCACAAGGCGAGCTTATAGTATGGCAAGGATCTGAACAAATTATCTCCAAGACTAGTCGGTCGATTTTAGTCGAAATTTATCAGTAGCATCTTTTGGGTGAGGAAGACTCGAAAGCTGTGGTTTCTATGGCAACAAAAAGGCTCAACTGACATAAAGTTAGGAAAAAGATGTCTCCACCTTCTTTTCTTGGTTGTCTTTAATCCGATCCATTATATATTTGCAGGTGACGAGATCTCGGACAGGTTCAAATTCCGGCCAGATCGGATCACTGACTACGGCGTTAGCTGCTATTGGGCGTCTAAAATTTTCCCCATAGACTTATAATGGGAAAATGGTGTCTCATTGCATGCTCGTTCATTTTTAATCGAATCATCATCAAAGTTGCTGGTAACCAGGACAGGCATAAATTTGATTTCAGGCCAGATCAGACTACTGACTGAAGTAACTTGCCTTTGAATGGCGAAATTTTTATACTGTTGAACTCGAATATCTCTGAAGCTAGTCGTCCATTCTTGATCAAATTTTATGTGTAGCATTATTGGGTTTTGAGGCAGATAGGATCAAAACTCTGATGTCCATGGCAACAGAAAGCCCCCATTGACTTATAATTATGAAAACGATGTCTCCACCTTTTCTTGGTTGCTTTTCATTCGATCTTTTTTAAATTTGCAGGTACCAGGGACATGCATAAAATCTCGGTCGAGTTCGAATTGCGGCGGATTGGACCACTGACTACAGAGTTAGCTGCCCTTGAGCGTATAATTTTTTCCCTAGACTTGTAGTGGGAAAATAGTGTCTCCAGGCTAGCTCGTTCATATTTGATCGAATCATCATCAAAGTTGCTGGTAACCATGACAAGCATAAAAGCTACGTCGAGTTCGGTTTTGGGTCGAGTCTGGTCACTCATTTTGGAGTCATTTGCCTTAGAATGACGAAAACTTCACACATTTAAACTTGAATATCACTGAAGCCTTTGAGCGATTTTTTAGCAAATTTCATGTGTAGCATTATTGGGGTTGGAGAAAGGCTGCATTAGAATTTTGGGGCAGTTTGGATTAATACGCTGGTTTCCTTTGCACAGAAAGCCCCCATTGACATATAATGGGGAAAATGACGTTTCCAACTTTTCTTGGTTGTTTTGATCCGATCCTTTGATACTTGCAGGTAACGGGGTCATGCATAAAATCTGTTCAAATTTCGGCCAGATCGGACCACTGACTACGGAGGTAGCTGCTTTTGCGATCTAAATCAATAGATTACTAATTGGAGTTATCTGCCTTGAGTGACGAAAATTTCAATTTTTGAGCTTTAATACCTTTAAAGCCAGTGGACCAGTCCTGATCAAATTTTATGTGTAGCATCATTGGAGTCGGGGAAATGTTGCATATGGTTTTAAAGCAGATTGGATAAAAAGCACTGGTTTCCAGGGCAATAGAACCCCCATTCATTTATAATGTGGAAACTGATGTCTCCACCTTTTTCTCGGTTGCTTTTCATCCGATCCTTATATACTTGCACGTAACGAGGACATGCATAAAATACCGGACGAGTTCGAATTTCGGCGAGATCGGACTACTGACTATGGAGTAAGCTGCATTTGAGACTTCTAATGAAAAAAAATGATGTCTCCATGCTATATATACGATAGCGCCTTCAGTTTTGATCGAATCATCATCAAAGTTGCTAATAATCAGGACAGGCATACAAGCTCGAACGAGTTTGAATTTTGGCAGGATCGGATAATTCACTTTTGGAGTCATTCGTCCTAGAGCGCAGATTTTTCCCACAGACTTATTTTGGAGAAAATGATTTATCTCGAGGTAAAAAGGTAAAACAATAGAATTTTTAGAAGCTATTGTCATCTATGGTTTGAAACTAGCGACAGATGACAAGTGACAAGTTGTTTCTGTTTACACAAAAAAAATTGTCCCCTGGGGGCTGTATGTCCCCCACCTGACCCTAGACTATATACATATATTAAATGATGAAAATAAATTGTATAAAATCAGACTGCAAAGAGACTTCTGTGAAACTTGCAACAAATGAATAAAGTGATCAGGCCTTTCTGCTGATATCAAATTTTTTTTCCCTGTGTGCTGTCCTGCCCCGGCGCTTTATATATATATATATATATATATATATATATATATATATATATATATATATATATATATATATATATATATATATATATATCAGACATCAAAATCATTGCTTTAAAACTTGCAAGAACTGATTGAAGAGAGAAGACATTTCTGTTAAAATCAAAACTTTGTCCCCTGGAAAAGAAATTACGGCGCCAGTTTATATATGCAGTTAGAGCTATTGTTAAAAAAACAAAACAAAAAAAAAAAAACAAAAAAAAAAAACAAAAAAAAAACCTTCAAACGAAGGATGTGTTCGTGTTAACTATGCATGCAAAGGATGAAACCTATGGCTAAAACATCTGTGATGGTCACTTGGAGTTTCGAATTATAGTCCTACCTTCATCTAACTGTTCCTCAGGTGAGCGATTGTTACCATCTTGGGCGACTTGTTAATGTTTATTATGTTATTCTAAGAAGAACTTGAAACTGAAATAATACATCGGCTAGGTTATATTCAAGATGACCGGTTATGCTAATATATGTATCATACAATCAGGTTTATATAGCTACTGATTTATGCGTGAAAACAACATATTAAACAAAGTACCGCATTGGATTGCAAGACACCTCACCATTGCACGTACAACATGATCAAGGGCAACACCTGTGCCGAAAATTTATAAAATTAGCTAATTTTCAATCCAAAACTCGAGTAAGTGAATATTAATGTGTATATAGCATTTGATCAAACGTGTCAATCTGTTCTCGCAAAATCACAATGTTTGCACCAATCAAGAGCTATAACCCTGTTAAAAAGCTGCGATATTCGTACATTCAGTCTAATACTAAACTATACTCTGTCAATATCAATGTCACAAGATCAAGAAACGTAATTTTATACCCGTCCTCTGGATTTGGTATGATTTGATATTCATTTTCATGAAACTTTGTTGCATGAGTTGCTTCAAAAGCATCAAATAGCAAAACGTACACTCGTAGTCTTATAACTTAATATCATGGTTTATGCAGAACTCTTCCAATACGATATCCTGCAAATAAACACATTTGTGATGTAATAGAAAAGGGAAAGTTTTAAAAGAAAATCAGGTTTCAGGGACAGATATCTCTACCATAATTTTGAAACTACAATTATCAAGGTGGACAAGTACGTGATTCACAAATGGTAATCTCACAGTTTTACATTACGAAAACACGCCTATTCATATATATAGAAAATTTCACCTCCAAAAACTGTAAATTTTCAGATAAAAAAATCCGATATTTTTCATATTTTTGCTTAAAACATAGATTGTGGGTACTCGTTAGATCCGCGGTTCTAACGAGTACCCACAATCTATATTTTGAGCAGAAATAAGTAAAATAATGTATACCCCTGTAAACCCCAGTTTTACTATATAAAAGTGGGGTTTAAGGGGGTCAACATTATATAGGTTTGTTTTCGTGATGAAATATTTTCTGGTCCATCCAAAGTATGTTTTTCTTCAGCTAGTGCTGAGTACCCAGGCTTTAAAACATTTATTTGGTCATGTTCTTAAGTTTATATAGGATATGAAGGCATGACACATGATTGCTCTGCCATATGAAAGAACTATTTATTCGAAATGTCGTTTCATTGCAGTGAGTGTGTTTAACCTGCAATTACATAGCCCAAGATAACAATGCAGTGATGAAACATTTCAATTAGGTAGAAAATTTGAAGTTTGTTTGTTTGTGTCAACCCAATGGGGGTAATGTGAAGCGCGGTCAGTTTACCTAACCACACGTTTACTAGGCAGGCTTAGTCCTCTAAGCGGTTAACAGTATTGTGCACATTCTTTAGCCAGAATCCGACAACTGCCCTTCTTGAATCAGCGGAAGGGAGAGAATGGCCGTAGAAAATATTTCAATCTCCACGAAAGAATGTTGCCGACCTCGGCGGGGGTTGAACCCGCGACCTCCTGGTCTCCAGTCGAACGGCGCATCCAGCTGAGCCATATTTTGAAGTAAAACGTATAAGTATAGAAATGAAACTGTCCAATGGTTTATATTTTCAAGAATTATCAGTAGATCAGTCATTCTATTTCAAAAATGCAGTTCTACCTAATAGAAACGGTTCATCACTTAACTGTCCCATGTATGTTATTACATGTAAAAAACAGTGCCACTCTCTGCAATGAAAAGATAACATATGACAAGACAATGTCCTAACTCTCACCAATGAAACTAGTTTAAATCCTAGTTAAGGTTAGTTCATCTATCCATGGATATCCATTATACAAGACCCAAATCACACTCAGCAGCTGACGGTGGAGAGGCTGGTTCTGTCACTTAGAAACAGCTGATATTGGACATTTCAAATAAGGGCTTACTTTTAAAGGGAAGTAAATTGCTTCAGTGGGTAGGAACAATCTCTTTTCTTAGAGAGTAGTCCCCTATTGAAGGGAAGGGAAACATTTCCATGGCAGGGTGGTTTCTCTTGGATGTATTCATTCACCATAAGCTAAAACAATTTTGAATAATTTACAGGAACAAAACAGCTTCGGGTTTTCACACGTATATGCATAATAATATATATGTTTAATAAAGAAATCTACAGAGAACCGGTCATTTGTTTGTTCCTCATTTTCCAGTTTTGACATCCCATTTCAGTTCCAATGTCTTGAAGGTTTTCTTTGACTCCTTGAATGCCAAATAGAATTCCTGGTAATATCTTCATACATATCTGTAATAAATCTAAAACTTGAGACACTTTCGAGGAGTATTTTGTGACAATTCAGATATTGCTTCATGAAAATATTTGTTGCAGATACTCATTAGAACCCTCTTGCCTAGGCGGATATTTTTTTTCTCCATAAAAGCGTATATTCTCTGTACTATATCTTTCTTATTCTCCATAAAAACACATATCGTGGGCAACTCTTACATTGAAAATTAACTTCTTAAGCATCCAAAATATACCTGTTTATAGAGTGAAGAAAATTTATCCTTGAATTATCACAGAATAATCCCATCAGCTGTTCCTCGGAAGAAAATATAAATAGTACTGAATATTCCAAGCAGTTCAAAGTTATAGCGATTTTCACAAACTCATCATGGATGGACGCGGACATGCCCGACAAGGTTATTTATGAAGAAATCTCGTACTTAAGCTTTCCTTGGTTAGATTTGTCAATATGTATCTGCATCCGAAACTGTATTGCTTTAGTGTCCTTATCCGGAGCCCTAAAAACGTTTCTCTCTCTGTTATCTTGAGCCTTGAATATCTCTATTGTTTAATGAGTAGTACACAGTAGTTTACCCGGTTCCATTTGACAATTTCATTGCTTGGGTCTTGTCAATATGTATCCGCATGCCAAAATTATCAAAATATTTAAAGAGCTTTAAAAGTTATAGTGATTTCACGAACTGATGACGAATGAATAGGCAGGCCCACCGAACTATTTGTAAAGAAATTTGATATATGAAATTTCATTGTTTAGAGCTCGTCAATATGTATCTGCATGCTAAACTGTCTTATCCTGAGCCCTAAGAACATTGTAAATGTTTTTTCTCTTACCTGGAGCCTTGAAAACCTCTATTTTTATGAGGAGTGCAAATTAATTACACCCAGTTGCATTCTGATAATGTCATTGGTCAGGTCTTGTCAATAGGTATCAACATGCCACAAATTATTCCAAATGGTTTACAGCCTATCAATATTATTTCATTTAATCAGAGCTACATATGTATCAGTCAACCAAAAGATGAGACAAAGGAAGATCTCCGAGCAAAAAAAACAAAAAAAAAACAAAACAACCTGACCACCTAATTTAGTTTCTCATGTCACTCGGCCGTGAACCAAGCAAGGCTTAAAACCCACAGCGGTGAGATGCAAAACGATTCAGAAAGCAAGCTTAAAATTAGGGACCTAACCATTCGGCCAAACTGGTGGCGAATTACAATCGCGAGGATACTCCGCATATGTAAGAGCAGCAGACACTTGGATAATAGTGGTAGAAAATTTTTAATGAAAGAATGTTGTGTTAGATGCGGGTTTCAATGCGCAACCTCCTGCATAACAATTGGGTGGCGATCTGATTGACACAAAGACATTTTGAAGTATTAACTGGTTTTAGCAGTCGAAAGGTTGTAAACTAGAAAAATGTCTATTGGACACGGCCTGGTGCCCATTGTATCATACAATGCTTAAATTATATGCTAAGAGCAGTGGTCCAGAGAGATAATGCAAACAACATAAAAGAGATCTTCTAAGTTAGACATCAGAATCCATCAATGATGTTCAATAAGGATGGAAAATCCCAACCTGAGGATCTATTTTAAGCAAGGGTAGTTAATTCAAAAACCGAATTATCCAGTTATCTATTTGTTTGCGACACATTGTCTCGATTTGATTTAGCAGTGAAGTTTCATAAATATATTTCGTACGGTTTAAGAATTGTTAGCTGGCCACGAGGGAAGCATAAAACTACATAGATTTTAGGCACGGGGAATTAATTCAAATACCAAATTAGCCAGAGTTGTATTCCTTGTTTGCAACACATCATCTTGATATGATTTTGCTATTTGTGAATTTTCATGAACATATTCCTTACCGTTTAGGAGTTATGAGCTAGACACGAATTTTCAGCATAACCCTTCATAGATTTTAGGTGTGGGAAGGGAGATAATTCCAAAATCAAAGTAGCCAGAGTTGTCCTTGTTTTTCAAGACACATTGTCTCGATATACTTCAGCCATGAGTGAAGTTTTATGAATATATTCTATACGGTTTAGGACGTATGGCCCAGACACATTTTTAGCACGGACACGGGCAAAGAGTTATGGCCTGGACACAATTCAAAAACCGAATTATCCAGTGCAGGGCTTTCAGTAGGGCTGTGAATAATTGAAAGTCAATGTACCCACTATTCGCTGTAGGTGAGGGAGCAGTGGTTGCAAATGACTGGTTCATAATTAGTCAATTGGAAGTGTAAACTGCATTCAGCAGTCATGCACTTTGATCCAAGTGACCAAGCATAAGATGTTTGGAAGTATAAGTCTGGAATCGGTTTGAGAAAATCGCTATAACTTAAGAGCCGCTAAGATTGCATGTCGTAACGACAATGAACTTCCGCTTGAAAACCCACTATTTTGAAAATTGTGACAATGAATATCAAATTTTAACATGGAATTTGACAGAATAAATGACACCTTAAGAGTTGAGTCCTTTAACAAAAGAAACATGCAGTTTTGAAGCCAAAATTTACTTTACCAAATCAGACACTTAAACTGTGTTGTTAATTATTATCTACAATGCTAATGCTGGCAGACCCATACTAACCTTTAAAAGCAGGACTCTTCGGTATGTGTTGAGCAACTACTCTGATAGGAGATACTTTGGTTTGTACTGGGCAAATGCTGATAATGTTCCAAAACACGAAAGTACGTCAACTAAAGCTGTCAGAGGATCTGTCTATAGCCCTACTGCAGCGCTATCAGAGGTGTTGAAATATTTTTAATTCATGCTTACCAGATAACATCACTGTAGGACATGGTTACATGGTAATGTAAAACCAATCAAAGGATTTAACTCCACTCTTCATGTTTGTACCAGGTTTCAACTTTGTTACTCTTGTAGTTCTTGGGAAACGAGTGACAAAAAAAAACATTCATAGAAATTTGTAAAACCTATCAAGGGATTTAACTTCAAGAGTTATAGGCCCTTGGCCCTGATTCTGGTAAACATGATACAACAGCCCATTGTCCATGTGTGTACCAAGTTTCATTTTTAGAGCTTTCATATCTCCTGAGAAACTTGTAATGAGTCTTTCAATTAAGGTTAATTGTAAAATATATCAAGGGATTTAACTCTAACAGTTATGGGTTCTTGGCCCTGATTCTGGTATACACAATACATCAGCCTATTGTGCAATTGTGTACCATGTCTCAAATGTGTAACCCTTACAGTTCTTAAGAAAAGTGTAAAAAAAAATCATTACTAGCAAAATTGTAAAACCTATCAAGGGATGTAACTATAAAGGCTATAAGTAATTGGCCCTGATACTAGTATACGCAATACATCAGCTCACTGTCCATGTGTGTGCCAAGTTTCAACTTTACAGCTTACATGGTTCCTGATAAATCCATAAAGAAAATGTTTCATTGACAGTAAATTGTAAGACCTATCAATTTTTTCATTTATGGCAAATTGTAAAACTTATCATGGGATTAAACACACAACGTTACAGGTATCTGGCCCTGCTTCCGGTATACACAATACATCACTTACCAGGTTTCAACTGTAACTATTACTGCTCTTGAAAAAAGTATGATGATTTTTTTTCATTGATGGCAAATTGCAAAACCTATCAAGGGATGTAACTCAAAGAATTATGAGCCCTTGCCCCTGGTTCCGGTATACACGAGACATCAATCCACTAGCTGTGCTCTAGATAAGTTTTTCGTACAATGAGTATTTTACCCCCTGCTTTTTAATTTTAATACTGCATTGTCCATTTGCAATGCTTAACTCTTAAAGCACCAATCATAAGTGTAGCATGCAATTTTCACAATTATTCTGAGAAAGTAAAGCTTGGAAATTGATGTGAATTAGCGGACAATCACATCAAATGGCAAGCATTGTTTTCTCAGAAACAAAAAGAAAAACACCAAGAAATGTATTTTTCATTAGAGTTTTAATGGTTTAACTTTTTCTGATCTAGTGTACTGCTGCTGCTCACAAAAGAATCAATGTGAATGATATTGCTTTTTTTAATTTACGAGGGCGAGTCAATAAAAAAAAAACAGCCTAACTTGTTTCTGGGTGAGATCGATCTCTTCTTTTTCGATGTAACTGCCCTCTAGAATGATGCACTTAGACCAACGGTGCTACAGTGCCATCAGCCCAGAACTGAAGAAGCCAGGGTCCTTGTCTCCGACCCACTCCTTAACTGCCGCCACGACATCTTCGTTGGACCGGAAATGACGTCCACGGATATCTTTTTTCAAGTTTGGGAATAGGAAATAGTCACTAGGAGCTAAGTCCGGAGAATAGGCGGGTTGCGGTATTAGCTCCTACCCATTCCGCTCAGCAGCATCCATTGCAATTTTGCAAATATGGACTCTCGCATTGTCCTGTTGGAGCAGAATCCCTTTGGAGAGTTTACCTCGGCGTTTTTCACGGATCGCAGTTCTGTTGGTCGAGCAAATTTGCATAATACGCACCTGTTATTGTACTTTTCTTTGTTAGAAAGTCCAAATAATAATGCCTTGTGTGTCCCAAAATACAGCTGCCATCACCTTGCTAGCAGAAGGTTGCGTTTTGAAAAAAAAAAAAAAAAAAAAAAAAGGTAAGAGAAAAGTCCAGGGAGTGCCACAATCACAAACCGCAGCCCTTCCCAGACCCCAAGAGGAAGAGGAAACCGACAAATCTAAACAAGCACAAACCAAACAAACGTACGAAAAGCACTAAGATTAGCTCTCTCTTCCCCAAGCGAGGTAATCGCAATACTAAAAGGACTGAAAAACACAAGAACAAAATGACACACAGAAAGACATACAACAAATTGAACTTCTTTGGTCTCGGAGACCCCGGCCCAACCCACTGGCGACTTTGAGCTTTATTCTCTGGCTCATAATAATGGACCCAGGTCTCATCTACAGTCAGCAGATATGAAAGGAAATCATCTTCCTTTGACCTAAACCGCTTCAACAATGTGCTGCATACTGATGCTCTGGTTGCCATTTGCTCGTCGCTAAGGGATTTTGGCACCCAACGGGCTGTTAGCTTGCGCATACCCAAAGCGATCATGTAAAATTGTTGAAACGCTACCATGTAAAATATGTAATGCATTCGCTATTTCTTCCACCTTAACTCGCCTATCAGAGTACACCAATCTCGTACTTTGTTACACATTTCTTCATCGGTGGCATCTGATGGGCGTCCAGACCTGGTTTCGTCTTCTAAAGACATTCTACCGCGTTTGAATTCCCCAACCCAGAATTTAACTTGTGCATACGATGGTGCAGAAGACCCATGGCAGTGGTCAACTCGCAATGTATTTCCTGGCCTGTTTTCCCTTTCAAATATAAGTACCGAATTACAGCACGGTACTCAACTTTTGACGAAAGACTTGCTTTTGCATCGCTAACCATTTTTGACATTCAATATCTTATGAGTGAATGATACGATAAGGGTGCAATTTTGCTCTCAGGCCTAAAACATGTATTGAAAC
Organism: Anodontia alba; assembly: GCA_964016985.1. Classification (NCBI taxonomy): domain Eukaryota; kingdom Metazoa; phylum Mollusca; class Bivalvia; order Lucinida; family Lucinidae; genus Anodontia; species Anodontia alba. Next base: position 126,895,328 of record OZ024821.1, read on the forward strand.
AAGGCATGAAAATCGTGGGTGTCTCGGTCAATTGGAAATGTAATAGGCTGGTAACTTATTAACTTGCCCTCGTAAAAAACGTAAAATCCACTGAAAACTTGACCCCTAAACTTGATTTCAATGCTGAAATCCAAAATTTCATTGAGTATTTTTACCCACTCAACTTAAATTTCAATGCTGATTTTCAAAATTTCAATGCTGAAATACCCTTTACTCTCTTATCTAAAGCTCTGCACTAAGTATGTGTGTATCAAGTCTCAACTTTGTAACTCTTACAGTTCTTAAGAAAAATGCGACGAAAATTGATCTGATAATGCTACTAGTCCACACAGACCACGAATCCCACGAATCGCCACAAATTGAAACAATTTAAGGTTCGTAGTTGAATTGTAATCAGTTCGTGAAGCTCTCAACTGATTCGTATATATTCGTAGTCAGTTCTTGCAATTCTTAAGCAATCGAGAAATCATGACAAAAATTTTGAGCTGGTAAATAGTTTTGCCACAAACTCCCGATTCCAAACAATCATAGTTCATTCATAACAAATTTCAAATACAAAATGACCATAATATCAAAATGTAAAGGTTAGAGTCTATATAGAAAACTTACCATAAAGTGTTCAATATAATCTATACATTTTGTTTGGATATAACATGGCTGTTTAACTAACACGGTTTCTGCTTTGGATCCCAACATTAGTGTTATAAAGAGGTTGCTGTGTATGAAATTGTTGTTATCAATCCTTGTCGTAACTGCCAATTAAATGTGGTCCCTTGCGACGTGTGTTTCATATCTCTCGTGTAATATGTAACATGTAAGGTACATGCGGGTATCTATTTGCTATTTGTATACATATCCAAATGGGCATTGAAAAGAGTTGTTTCTTAGCATGCTCACTTATGAAGATGAAAGTACAAAAGAAAATACACCTTGCAGGTTTGATCAGATATGATGCTTCCTATTCAAATTATAGCATTTTTTCCCATGCATTAGATCTTTTTTTCTGACACCCAATATATTCAGACAATCATGTAACATTTAAAATATACTGTAACCAGTGCTTGCACTAACTGTCAAAATCAGGAAGTCCCAGGACTTCCTAGCTCCAATATCTGGAAGTCCTGGTGATCATTTTTTTTTCGCTCACTTTTAGAAGTTCAATCTCAGTATTCTTAAACTCTCATTTATGGAGTAAAACCACCATTGTTAAGCTAAATAACACGTAAATTCATTCTAAATTTTTGTCATAAATGACAAAATAGCTTCAAATATCTTTAAAAGTTGGGAGTCCCAGACTTCCTGGCATTTATTTTTGGAAGTCCCAAAGCAATTTTGGGAGTCTCTGACTCCCAGACTTCCCTTTATGCAAGCACTGCTGTAACGCTTCTGCAGGATGACCGAACCATATATAAACAAAACAGTAAATGTAATTTTAATGTTTAATTTTCCAGGACAATTCGGATAAGCAGCGCTTTGCTTCAGCATAAATATTCAAATCATAATCATTGATCCCCTACCTTGACTAGGTTTACTTCTTTGGATTTCTATCTCCCGAAAAGCAAAACCAAAACTTATTCCACTCAGATTTAAAAAACAGAACTGCTCTTTACGGCCGCTAAACAACAACACTCCCGACTATTCAGCCAAGCATTCCTTATATACCCGTTGCGCATCCTGCTGGAATCAGCAGCCAACACGGCACATTCCAACGCCCAACGCGCTGGTCACCGGTTGGGAGTGTTGGGATCCCAACGTATTGGGTGACGAAACCAACGAGACAAGCAAGAAACGCGTGGGGAAAGGAAAAAGAAAAAAAAATAAACTCGACGATCTATGTACTAGAACCGATAAATAAATATTAATGGAAACTACTATATGCTGACGAATACAGCCACTTCAATTGAAATCTTCTCTAGGAAAAAATGATATTTTGAATTTATGCGCCTAAACAACTTCTAGCTTAAAACTGTGTCACTAGTACAACGAATGTCGATCAATACACTCTATTGTATCAAAAAATAGAAGCGGTCAGTACTTAAGAAATCAATATACAGTATAACCTCAATGGCTCAAACCCGGATGGCTCGTTTACCGTGGATGATTCGAACTCTTTTTTCAGTCCCTACAAAATCCTTCCAATAGCTCAAGAAAACAAATATTTAGGGATTTTTTTTCTTATTTTGTCATGGAATTGTATGTTGTGCGTACTCATTAGAATCGCCTCATCGAGGCGATTCTAATGAGTACACTCAACATACAATCATTGTGTAGAAAATCCCTAAATTATCGCTTTTTGCTTCCTGAACTGGTGCCATGATTAACCCTCAGTGGTTCGAACTACCCATGTCTCGAACGAATTTCCATGGTTCCAAACATGTTCGAGCCATTGAGGTTGGACTGTAGGTCTCTAGATCATGAGTGCATTATCAGTGCAAGTTATTTGCTTCCAATAAATAATTAGGTCCACATAAATAAAAGAACAGAAAAGAAAATCATAGGCCGCCGAACATCATCGTATGGAAAATAACTGTCTCTACAATACTATTGTCTACTAGAACTTATGTAATACAGTTATTTGGCTAGTTCCGGGTAAGGTTATGCTTCAAACCGGTTTCCAAATAGCTGGCTGATCAAAACTTGAGTTTTTTTGGCTGATACAGAGTACTATCCTTCCTTGAAATACCAGGACTGTGTCATCTAATAGCTAACAGTCACGAATTCGCCGAAATGGCCTAGTATCAGTTATTTAGTGCATGTGCAGATAGTTACCCTTTATAAGTTTATAGTTTGTTCACAAACGCATCTTAACTGAAATTATCTCGAGAATACCATTAACGTCCTATATTCATTATCTTCTCCTTTTATCCTTTTCCTTTGGCTCTTCTTCCCGTTTTCTTTTCCTTATTTCATCTTCCTTATTTCTGATGAATTTTTTGAATTGCTGATCCATGGCCCCTAACAATAATGTCTGATTTTCTATTGCCTTCGAAACAGAGGTAAGACAAGTTCTTATCATCCTGTTAAGATCATTTAACGGCCGCTACCAGCTCTTTAGAAGAAGTTTGAACACGGCTGCTCAGCGTTGTTGATCTGTTTGCTGAGCCGTCGACTGACGCTGGATCTTTGGATTTTCTGCAAGTGAAGTAGTAATTGGGGTGGGGACATATGAATTATGGTCCAGTGCTGGGAAAAGGGGGGGGGGGGGGGGGGGGTGGTTATAGCTATTTGTGAGGACGTGATGACGGCAAAGGCTGGAAGGTTGTAGAAACACAGGGCTGTTGTATCAGTGTGGTCAGTACGGTGGCCGAAAGGATGTGGTCGTGGTAAGGTAGCCTGAAGACTGAGTTTTGCAGTTGGAGGCGGTAACTCTGCACATGTTGCTATCACGAATGGAGAAACAGGGCTATATACACTGGGTAGATTTATAGATGACGCAATGACAACGGAAGTTATAGGCCGTGGGACAGACATAGCAGATGAAGAAATCAGAGTACTGATAGATGGCAGAAGAGAACTTGAAGTGACGTCAGCTGCATGTTGAGCCAGAATCCTAGCTGGGGTCCAAGTTGAAACAGGCTTTTGCAGTCCCCTAGGTGGTGCAGTCAAGGTCATATGGGAAGAATAATGCGAGGGTTCCATAATGGTGTCCCAAATGTTTTCGTCCTGGATAGGTGTTTCAAGGTTCCTGTGAATTGAATGAGATGAGCTTAGTGGGACAGGATGCAGAATCGGCTTTGACAGACGAATTATACCTAGGTATATATTTTCTCCTCTTCTGCCAAATTTTCTCACTTTCCTCAACAAGGGCACAACATATCCGCCGAAGTTAAGTAATAGGGCGTATCAGATCGCATAAGGCAGTCTTCATCGTTGAAATCATCACCTTGCTGCGCCTCTCTTTCTCCATGGGGTTTAAAGCTGTGTACATGTTTTTTCCAGGTCATCTTGAGCTGTGCATCGAAATGTGCAGAGCTTGCAGTAAAAGGAAGAGTTTTTCAGGGGGACATGGGCTTCTATATGACGTTTTTCCCCGATGCAAGGACTATTTCCACGACAGTGTAGGCATTTATAGGCTATATCTCTGAGGCTTGTGAGGGAGCTAACACGTATTTGTGACATCTCTATCTGAAGAGGAGAAGATGAAAATATAAGGGCTCTGACGATGACGCCATTCAGAAACAAAAAAAATATCTTGGGGGTTTCACGGGATTGAAAATTTGTCCTTGATAATCAACGAGAAAATGCAAATTCATCATAAAGATTACTTATGGTTGCCCACCAACAGTGCTTTTGCTGTTTCTATCCATTTTGGAAATACCTGGCCTTGAAAGGGTTTCAGCTTATTGTGATGAACTACTCGAAACTTTCCTAATCTGGTTAACTGTAACTTATATATGAGGTCATTTATTTTTTGAACTATCAAATATGGACCCAAGTAGGTAGGTTGAAGTTTTGGGGAAATGCTCTCTCCTCGCATTTCATTTAGATACCAAACTATATCACCATTTTCATAATGGTGGTATGAGACCTTTGAGTCGTAGATTTCTTTCTGGCGAGCAGCATTGGATTTTAGGGTCCGTTCATGTGCTTTTTGCATCTTATTTCGTAGTTTTGCAACATACTGTTCAAAACAAGTAATATCATTCCCTTGCCTATCGCGAGCCCAAGAAATGAGTTCAATAGGCTTTCGAACCTCCCACCCTAGCATGAGCATGTTAGGTGTTAGTCCCGTAGATTCATGAGGAGTACTGCGGTAGGCACTAGTTAGACATCCCAGATAGAAATCCCAGTTAGTTTGTCCCCCCTTTAGAAACATTTTGATCATGCTCAATATGGTCCTATTAAACTTTTCAACTTGACCGTTGCATTTCGGATTGCGTATAGATGTTCGGGTTTTCTTGATCTCTAGCAGACGGCAAAGTTCTTGAAAAATCGATCTCTCATAGTTTCGGCCGTGATCAGAGTGTATACTGAGAGGTGTACCATATCGACATATAACTTAATTTAAGAGGGTATATGCGCATCTGGTTGCTCTCTGGTCCGGCAATGGAAATATTTCAACCCATTTTGAATAGTGGTCAGAGACAAACAAAATAAATCTGTTCTCTCTGGTTGTTATAGGAAAAGGCCCAAGGTAGTCTGTGGATAGACGATCAAATGGGGCCCCAACTGCCATATTGCCCAGTGGTGCTCGTGGTAGCTTTATCGGTATTTTATTAGCCTGACATTCTAGACATGTTTTGACCCATATTCGAACTTCATCGCGTAGATTATACCAGTAAAATCGTTGTAGGATCTTATCTCTTGTTTTCTTTTCCCCTCGTATTTGGGAATCATTTGCATCAGTATCAAGAATATACTGGCCGGTATCTTTTGGATAAGCCATCATATCAGAACAAACCAAGGTTTGCTTAAGAGAATGAAAAGCCTCTTCACAAGCAGGAGTCCATTTGAGCTGAATCCCTTTCTCAGTGGTCTGACAAGTTTTGAATAGTCTTTAAAAACGTATGTAATAATTTCCCATGCCCAAAATTTGCCGAACTTGAGTAACATTTTCCGGTATTGGCCAAAGTTTAATTCTGGCAATGTTATGAGGATTTGGTTTTATTCCCACGGCTGAAACAAGGTGGCCCAGGAAGTCAACCTCTTTCTGAAAAAGTTGACACTTTTCGGGCTTCAATTTCAGTCCCACGTCTTTTATTCTTTCCAGGACTACCCGGACACGCTGTAAATGCTCCTCAAATGTCTTTCCATATGCCACAATATCGTCAAGATAAATTAAAAAAGTGTGCCATTGGAGTCCTCGAAGTGCTAGTTCCATTAAGCGTTGAAATGTCGCCGGACTATTTGTCGAACCCATTGGCATAAAAACATATTCATATAAACGGTAAATGGTACAGAAAGCAGTCTTAGGAATATCGCATTCTTTGACTGGGATCTGATGGTAGCCGGAAGTTATACCTAAACATGAAAACAATGTTGCCCCAGCTATAGCATCAAGGCAATCCGAAACTCTTGGCAACGGGAAAGCATCCTTGACAGTGATGGCATTTAACCTCCTGTAGTCTTCGCAAGGTCGAACTTTCCCAGACTTCTTGCGCACCAATACTATAGGACTAGCCCAAGGAGATTCACTTGGTCGAATTATCCCTTGCTCTTCCGTTTGCTTGATTACGTTTTCTTCTTCGTCAGCAAATGCGGCGGAAACTCTCCTTGGTGGTTGCTTGATTGGCTTGTGAACCCCGACATCTATAGCATGCTCAGTTAGGGACGTCATACCTAGATCAAATTCACTCTTTGAGAAGGTTTTTTTCGTGCTTCTGTAGCATCTCTTTAACCTGTTCTTTTTCAGTGTCATTCAAATGTTCACAAGCTTTATTGAATAAATTTTCAAGATGAACTGGAAGATCACATTTTACCTCTTGGACTCGTTGTATAACATTTCCTTTGATTTCTGTAATATCATTAGATGACATATAGAAGTCACTATTTTGTGCTCTTAACCTATTTTCTATAGGGACAATGGTCTCTATTCTTTCTAGATCCAATGACTGAGTCTTGTACAATGACTCTTGAAGAGGATTTAAGATTCGCACCACATGGCTAATATTGTGACGAATATCGGCTAGACTAGAAGCCATCAGTAACTTATATTTTTCTTCAAAAATCAAAGTAGGTTCAATAAGGACCACAGATTTATTTCGAAAATCATCTTCCTCTTTTCTTTCTATAAAAGCATCTATTAGCACCTCCGAATTTTCAGGAATAGTGATATTCTCGCAAGATCTCACTTTCCTCACTCTTTCTGGCACTCCAATCTGAGTACAAGGAATAGTGACACCATGTAACCGTATTATGCTTTCACTTAAGAGGATGTCTGCAGGACTGTCGCTACCTTGAAATAGTATATCCATTCCCAGAAACCCCTCGTCTTCCACTTCTGCCACAATAAGTTCATGCTTCAGTTCTAAACTTCCGAGTTTCATTTTAAAAATAGAACAACCAAACTGCTTAAGGGGAATTCTGGATACACCCGAAATTCCAACCGAATTGGGTGTATCCAGATTTCCCCTTAAGCAGGGTGGTCTGTTTTGTTCAGGGATACTGTTGTATACACGAAGCAAAATAACTGATCGTGTAGCTCCTGTGTCTGCAGTAAATTTTGATTTTACACCCTCTACTTCCCCTTCTATATAAATACCATCGCTTCCCTTCAGTCTACGTTGAACTTTATACTTACCATTGTCATGGAAATGGGAATTTTTATTTCCTAAATTTGCAGCTGGGTTTTCATCATTTCTCTTATTTATAACTTCCCGATTAGCCTCACGATTGGTGGTTTCTTTCACGGCAGTACTATTATTGTCATTGAGGCCATTATTCAGATGGACCGCCTAATGGCTACTCAGTCCGGTCCCCACTAGTTTAACGAAATATTAGCATCCACCTTTGATTGCACTGCTTGATCCTGGTCACTGGACACCCCACTAGGCCTTAAAGGATAAATTGCTGGTGCTTCGAATAGTAGTGCTCTATTACCTCTTGGCTGTTCATTGTTACTCTGTGGTTGCCTGAAAGGCTCTTGTGGTTTATATATTTCGGGACATTCTCTCTGAAAATAACCAATATTACTGCAGTTGAAGCATTGGACTCTTGTTCTTGCTGATGGATTTTGATGACGAGGTTGGACCTGATTTGCCCCTTTAGTTTTCTTATTGTTTAACTCATCCAGCTTTGATTCAATTATTTGTTCAATCTGTTTTAAAAGGTGCCGTAATTTTATCCACTTGTTCGGAGGTATTTGGCAACTCGTCTTCAGTATCTTCAGTTTTGTGGCTATTCTTCCTTCCGGTTTTAACAACTTTTCTGACTAATCTTTTCCTTTTCTTAAATCTAAAGCGTAATTCGTCCCTTATATTCGCTGTCGGTAGTATCTGAGCTCAAATCATCAAAGCTGACATTTTTCTTTCTTATTCCGTCGCCAGCTCATACACATGCAGTGCCTTTCTAGCCTCCATGTAATTTACCAGTACCAGAGACTCCCAAAAATTGCCCTGGGACTTCCAAAAATCAATGCCAGGAAGTCTGGCACTCCCAACTTTTAAAGATATTTAGTCATTTATAACAAAATTTAGAATGAATTTATGTGTTATTTAGCTTAAGAATGGTGGTTTTACTCCATAATTGAGAGTTTAAGAATATTGATGTTGAATTTCTGAAAGTGAGTGAAAAAAAATGATCACCAGGACTTCCAGATATTGGAGCTAGGAAGTCCTGGGACTTCCTGATTTTAACAGTTAGTGTAAGCAGTGATTTACTACATGAGAAACTGCTTCGTTAATATTTGCAAGGTCCTTATGATATTCCACTTCAAATCGAGCCTGATCATCCGCTAACCCATTTAAGAACCTTCTCAGCAGGGCTTCTCTTCTGCTGTCAGGATTTCTTTTTGTATATGCCTTATCATATAAGCGTTTTAATTCAGCAGCATATTCTTCAATTGATTCTCCAGGTAACTGGTTTCTCTTGCTAAATTGGGCTTCATACGTCTTGTGTGTGTTTCAACCATCCTGAATCGACTTTCAAGCTCCTCTATGAGCTTTTTGAAGCTACTTGTTATATCCTGTGGCAATTCTCCGTAATCAAATTCACCTGCATCACCTTTCAGTCGTGGTAAAAGCTCATTCAGTCTTGTAGTTACATCCCAATTATTCAGTTGTGCTATAGTTTTAAATCGGTTGTACCATATCTTCCAGCTATCTTTACTTGTAAAGGCCGGCAACTTGACAGGTTTCTCGTGACAGATTATCTTGTGATATATGCGGGCTGTGTTGTAATAGGTATATCTAGCCAGTTTGTCAAATTACCCTTATTTTGAGGATGTGATATTTTCCTTTCTAGTGGAGATGAATTCACGTTATCTTTAGATCTTCTATTGCCATCACTGTGTATAAAAGGGTTCAGAGCTGGTTCCCTACGCTTAGATTCTTCATTCGACCAAAGAGGGGGCAAGTTGCGAATGTCGGGAGATCCGTTTATTTCTTCTCTTTAGTTATATCTACCTGATGGCATGAGCATGACTGTTCAGCATGTTTGTTGTAGGTTCCTATCATGAGAGATTTCATTTCTTTTAAGGGAGTTAAATGGCGATCTCCCATTTCTACTAACTTTTGCGGCAGTTTCTTTCATCAAATTCATATGTGCTAACCTACTACTAGCCTTATCTTTCGAAATAGCCAGACAGTTCCTATTTTCTAGATTTATGTGGACGTGTCAAAGTAGCATTCTGGTCATCTCATCCGACTTCTGAGTAGCTGCCATTAAATTTGCTGAATGATCTGAAGATTGAAAAGCTTCGGGTAAAATCGATAGGCAACAGTGGTGATGTGAAACTGGCTGACCACTGTCCTTAAGGGTCACTGGCCAGGATTCTTTGTCACTCACAGCTAGAACATATTGCCCCCCGATATTCTTATCATATGAAAAGTTGTCATGCGTACTTGTGTCAATATCATTTTGTAGTCTGATGTCTATCTGACTATTTGCCGGGTTATGACGGAAAAGTGCACCATAGTGAGGGCCATTACTACTAGAAAGTATTGTCGAGTGTCTGTCAGCTTTCTGCTTGTTTCTTGATAGAGTGTCTGAATTCATACTGGACTTTTGTGCTGTCATGTGTGGGACTTGTAACGCTGCAGTGGCATTGACCCCATAGTGCCTACCCATACTATTGGTAGTTTGCTCTGCTAAATGTTCTTGTAACTGGATACGTGGAACACTGCTAGCTATTTGCGCTGACACACGTGATGTGTCCTCTTTGCTACAGGGCCTGTATTGGTTATCAGGAAATCGGATGCAAAAATTTTGATGAGGCGCTGGTATTGCTGTTAAAGAATGAGATATATTCAGGTTTTCCATGCATGTTGGGTCTTCAGTAAAACCGGGCACGGAGCGCTGGACCATACTGTTGTTGTGTACATTGAAATTATGCATAGCTATATGCTCTCCTGAAATTTGTGGTCTGATCGTATCTGTACTGCGTTTTGGGTTTTCTTTGCTTGAAACAGGCCTGCTTTGTTTGTGGAAGAGCTCTGTGAATCTGTTATCAGTTTGCATTGTTGTAGGGGGTGTGCATATACTTGATGTTGTGCATCTGGGGTGGAATAATTTATGGGCAGTGTTTCTGAAAACGGAGCCAAGGAAAACTGGTAGCCAAAGTGGCGGTCATTACTGACCAGTGCCTCAGTGCCGTCTTCATTTAAACTTCGTTGGGTGTGTTATGCGGAATTATGTCCAGTCTCTGATTCTACTGTAGCACTTTGTCTGTCATTTTCTTCAGAACAGATAGGTTTTCTATTGTCTTTAATTTCTACAAGAAGTGATTGTGTGTCACGAATGTGTGTAGAGACTGTTTTCAAAGAACTTAATACGTCCTCGAAGTTTTTCCTTGCAGTACTAAGTAACATCTGTACTAAATCTTTCTGACTATCTTGAAACCTGGCTAACATTTCGGCCATCATGTCCCTCATATCGGACGAACTTGCCTGGTTAGCTGACATTGGACCATGGCCTCGCTTGTTCAGTTAGTTGCTTTGTCTTACTGCTGGAAACCGCTGGGTGCCTGATTGTCTTAATATAACTTCTTCATCCTCGCATGAGCTATCGTCCTCGACGACCAAACCTGTAAATTTCTCATGTCTGCTATCACTGCAATTAGTCTCATCAATTCCTCCTGTTTACTCTCGGCTTCAGAATTGGAACTGTTGTCTGTTCTCTGGTCCAAATCCCCTTCCGTGTTATATTTTCTCCATCACTACAAACTATACAGGCCGATGCCTCCCTTTTTCTTTTTCTACCACTGCTAATTTTTTTTTGAGTGTTTTCAAGTATGAGTTGGTCTGGATGTTGTGACCATAAATGAACTGCACAAAAACGTGTGACGGTTGTATTTTACTATTTAATTAATTAAATTTATCCGCCACTTCTGGACACTTAAAATATGTAACGCTTCTGCAGGATGACCGAACCATATATAAACAAAACAGTAAATGTAATTTTAATGTTTAATTTTCCAGGAAAATTCGGATAAGCAGCCCTTGGCTTCAGCATAAATATTCAAATCATAATCACTGATCCCCTACCTTGACTAGGTTTACTCGACTTTGGATTTCTATCCCCGAAAAGCAAAACCAAAACTTATTCCACTCAGACTTACAAAACACAACTGCTCTTTACGGCCACTAAACAACAACTCTCCCGACTATTCTGCCAAGCATTCCTTATATACCCATTCAGCATCCTGCTGGAATCAGGAACCATCACGTCATATTCCAAAGCCCAACGCGCTGGTCAGCGCTTGGGAGTATTGGGATCCCAAAGTGTTGGGTAACGAAACCAGCAGGAACCGTGTGGGGAAAGGAAAAAGAAAAAAAATGAACTCGACGATCTATGTACTAGAACCTATAAATAAATATTAATGGAGACGAATACAGCCTCTCCAATAGAAATCTTCTCCAGGAAAAAATGATATTTGAATTTATGCGCCCTAACAACTTCTAGCTTAAAACTGTGTCCCTAGTACAACGAATGTCCATCAATACACACTACTGTATCCAAAAATAGAAGCGGTCAGTACTTAAGAAATCAATATAGGTCTCTAAGTTATGAGTGCATTATCAGTGCAAGTTATTTGCTTCCAATAAATAATTAGGTCTACAAAAATGAATAAAAGAACAGAAAAGAAAATCATAGGCCGCCAAACACCAATGTGAAATCAACATCATGGTATGAAAAATAACTGTCTCTACAATACTGTTGTCTACTAGAACTTATGTAATACAGTTATCTGGCTAGTTCCGGGTAAGGTTATGCTTCAAACCGGTTTCCAGATAACTGGCTGATCAAAACTTGATTTTTTTTTGGCTGATACAGAGTACTATCCTTCCTTGAAATACCACACCAAAGAATTTGTCATTCGCCTTTGGATATCTGCCCTTGCGATGACTGTGAAGTACACTACAGATTTGGCTGGTTCCAATAGTTTTGCTAGTTCTGAATAATGAATGAGGGATCTGTAAAAAATCCTTCGGATAATGCAACAGCCTCTATGTATTACTTTATTGATTTGTATTATGTGTAACGGAGAAAATTAATTTAATAAAAAACATTCGTCACAAAGGAATAGGTTCACAAAGACCTTAAAACCTGCCAGTAAAGCCAAAATCGCATAGTTAATGGCATAACGATTTTTCCGCATGTACACTCTCCTTACTGCAAGATTTAGCGCCTAATTTTCTGGACTTAATAATCTTTCCAATATAAAAAATATTTCAGTGAAGTTTAAGAAATTGAAAGGAGTATGCGCATAAGGTCCTATTTTACCCCCTTCTGAAGGCCGAAAATAAAAAAACTTGCAGTAAAATTATGTGTTAATTAATTCATTTGTAGCTGGTGTTTAGCGCCGTGTGATGCCCCTACAAAGTCTCTCGTCAAAGTGCAGATAATATATAAGCGTTGACACGAGAAAACCTGCCTTCGAAGTTTTCGACCTAGTAAGACTGAGACTGGCCTACTCGGCTATAGACTGGGTAACAGCCACAGCGCCAGATCAGCTAGTCTTGAAAGTTTTGATAGGTAGTATATTGTCTAGACAGCGAACAACAACGGTGCTAATCAAACTGCACAGATGCACTATGAGTCTTTGTATTTCGCATATGTCATAAAGCAGATTATCTCAGAGGCTCATATTTTTGCTTCAACCGTCTGTAACGTGTTGGATTCTTTAACGTACACTACATGATATCTACACACCTTTAAACACAGTGTGTAAACACCTTACCTGGAACTGACTATATAGGATGCAAAAATTAGCGATCGATTAAAGGTTGAAAACAAGCACTTTGTTTAAAATCCTTGCAGGGAGCATTTAAACAAATGTAGAAAAGTATGTTCCACCCAATAGTTGAACAAAAAAAAGATGTTTGTATTGACTGTATACTTAAGAATATTTATGAAAATGTTATTTGCACATTTACAAAATTTATGTTATGCGTAGGGTTGCTAGGGAAAATTGGATTGTATCGATCAAAAAGTTTATATTTCCCATATTTATTTTCTGATATATGAAGAAGAATAAATGAACGTCAGAACCATACCTATTTTACTTTTTTTAATTTGACCGGTGTCGTGTATATGATGACGATTTTTTTTTTTTACTTATTTGGAACTAGCTAAAACCCAGAACTAGCCAAATAACTGTACTATTAGTTAAATTGGATTTGGCAAAAAAAAAAAAAAAAAAAAAAAAAATGCTCTTAAGCTGTTGAATTATGTGATATTTACGCACTATCTCACGGCATTCAAGTAAACTGATGAAAAATGACGAGCAACAATCCAAAGCAAGATGTTGTCAGTATCATTCTATATGCGAATGCTGATTGAAATCACCAATTAATTCACAATGTATTGAGCGGATACCATTTTCAGACAACAATCCAGGGCAGCAGCAAACATATTCAAAGGTCCAGTAAAATCTGCTCAATTCAGTGTATTTTACTCTGACAGTACAGTCCAGTAAATATTTTTGATCTTTCATGAACTCTGATAAGTTAAATCTCCACACAATATTGATGGATTAGGGGGTCAGAGTTGCCTGCTCCTGGTTACAAGAAAATGCATGACAGACTAAGCCACTGGGTCCAGAGCAGAGTAAGTGAATCCACATGAAAATTCAGTATAAAAATGGAAAATTTATTGCGATATTATTGAATGTACACAAAACATTTCCTTCTTATGTGCTGCCAAAAAACCTGAGACTAAGGTACACAGGGGTGGTATAGAAGGTGCATTGTTTTTTCTTTTGTTCGCTCGTTTGTTTAATCACCACTGCCATGGACAAAATTCAACCTAGAACCTCAGCCATCAAGGTTAGCATCGCATTGAGCTACTGTGTTGTCTCTGAGGCGACAAGTGACAGAGAAATTTGTTGTAGGTAATATACAGTTTACTTCGCCCACAATTCAACAGTTCAATTGTTAGCCCACAATCTTCATCAGTTAAGAAAACATCTGTCATATGATGTTTATGACTCTAACTGCTGAGCTCACTACTCGCTGCTCTGAAATTAACAAGAATAGTAAAGATACAGAGCAGAACATTGGACCTACAACGTGAGAAAGTGTACAGTCCACAGACATGAGTGCCAAGTGAAGTTACATGGTTAACCTGCACACCTGTGCAATCGGATCAGTTTTCTCTGTCTATCTGAAGTTACATCACTGGCTAACCAAAGATCACTCAGCAATGACAAATCCGACTTCTTGAATCTTCTTTGACGGCACATATCCAAAGGAACATTTTCTCACGTTATGTCTCTTATTTATGGTTTTTATTTAAAGTCTAAGTGATAGGCTGCAAATGTGTTATGATACACTATTTTCATTTGCTGGTAAGCTTCCACGGATATAGTAAATTTACTTTAATACAATCTGAATTACTTTCACATGCATTTACCAACACCTGAGGTATAACTAAAACAAATGAAAATTTACTATGCTTAAAGGGACTGGATACACTTGGTAGATTTTCCACCATTTTTCACAAGGCAAATCACTTGCTGCACACCAAATCCCTTCTGAAAAGGGGTCAACTCTAAAAGGAAAGAACTTGCTCCCAAGGGGAGCAAATTCTTTCCTTTTAGAGTAGATCCCTATCCAGAATGGGTAAAAACATCTTGACAGAGTTGTCTCCACTTAAGTGTATCCATTCCCCTCAGGAAGGAAACATGTGCATCCAATCAGTAACATCCAACAACTTTCAACTTGACACTTAAGCTGTTTTCGGTTTTGTGTGTTTGTTCATTGCTTTAAGGGTCCTTCCTTTTAGAATTTATTTCTCCAATTTAGTATGATGCTAAATTTGCTGGATGCCTAAATTGCTTAGCTGCTGCGATGGAAGCACTTTACAATACAACCATAATCTGCAACTTTTCATTTACTTTATTATATTTGTTTGTTTGTGTTGAGGTTTTATGGCTCAGTCAATACCTAACCACACTTTTACTGAGCAGGCTTAGTCCTCTAAGTGGTTAACCAGTATTGTGCACAATCTTTCACCAGAAACTGACAACTGCCCTTCTTGAATCAGCGGAAGGGAGAGAATGACTGTACAAAATATTTCACGATTAATCACCACAAAATAATGTTGCGGACCTCATCATCACCAGTCGGACATGCATCTGAGCCGTCTAAGCCGGCCCCTTTTACTATATGGACCAGGCAATGTGAAGAGGTGTATCTGGAGCATATGCAGACAGTGAAGGCACAGATCAGCCTGCACATCTGTGAATAGCATAATGATCTGAATCTGTGTCCATCTGAGTTGAGGTTTAATTGCCCTGTCAACAATATTTCAGTCATTTTCGAGCCATCTCCTAAAGAGAGGGAGAAACTGGGAAACATATTTACCATAGTTAATAGTGACCTGGAGAAAATGTGTTGGTTTTTTTCATCATCTTTTCTTCACCTTGACTTTACTCTGTCTGCCCTCTGAATTGGATTGCCTTTTCATCTCAGAAAGTTTAGCCTGTTTTAAAATGCACACATCAGTACTGTAATTTGTTTTGAGTAATCTGTTTAACAGCATGTCAACCCTTCTGGGTCATTTTCTGACATCTCTCAGAGGGAGGGAGAAAAGTCACAGAAGAGCACGTAGATGAAAGGAATGGGAGAAATAGAAGAGGATGAAGGAAAACAGTGAATGACAGTGCAGAGACAAAAGTACTAACATTTACGAAAACATGCCTATTCAAATATACTGAAAATTTTCCACCAAAAAATGAAAATTTTCAGATAAGAAATTCTGATATTTTTCATATCTCTGCTCAAAACATAGATTGTGGGTACTTGTTAAAACTGCCTCAGTGAGGCAGTTCTAACGAGTACCCACAATCTATGTTTTTAAGCAGAATTAAGAAGAATAATGTATACCTTCGTAAACCCAAGTTTTACTATATAAAAGTGGGGTTTAAGGGGGTCAAAAGTATATAGGCATGTTTTTGTGATAATGCCCTTCTTCCCCAACCTGCCAAGAGAAATAAACAGTTAAACCTTATTGTTAGCAACTAACTCTGAAATCAGGTCTGCATTGTATGGTTCTAGATTCACTGGGAACCAAAGCATATACTGAAAAATGATGGGAGACCCTGATAAGAGCCCTGTTCAAATAAACAAGGTCCAATTTACATTTTGGTTGCAAGATCTGGCCCTTTGGCTCAAGCGACCTGAAAATTGAAGAAATAGTTCTAAAAACTGCATCTTATTTGACACTGACATACACTCTTCAGATATCCAGCATTTTCCAACATCTTCTCATTTACAAAATGAAAAAAAAAAAAAGTATTTCACAGCAGATATCAACTCAAGATATGCTCTTGGTTAATCTATAAAACAGTAGGTGAGGAGTATATTGAAACCAACCTACCAAGACACTTTCTGACATGGATTCACAGGTTGTAACTACCCTAATTACCTTAAATATTTGGACACCCTAGACTAGCTCATAAATTTTGTTACAAGTCCATTTGGCTAGCCTGTGATATGCCTCAAGTGTTGTGGTATTGTAAACAATATAGACCTTAATCACACAGTGACGACCCAGATGAAACTGCTCCTAAATAGAGCAGTATGATCTGGGTTTATATGTTTACTAAGGACAGTCTCTCTGCCATAATACTTTAGGGGACTTATGGCATGCAATATTTTCATGTGTTCACATAACCTTCAGAATTTCAGTCAGTTTTCAGTGTGATGGTCCACACAGAACATTTCTTTTCGAATATCTTTCATCACTTTAATAATAACTGATAATATATGCGTGCTTTTTTTTTTAATTTTGGATTTGAGATGGAGTTTTATGGCCCAGTCAACTCTATTAAGGTCATGTCAAGTCTGTTAGTTATTCCACTCTTTTTTCTGGGCAGGCTTGGTACTTTATTCTATTAAAGTGCTTAAACGGTACTTTGTGCACATACTTTCGACAGTAACTGACAACTGCGCTTTAATGATCAATTTCCATGAGTTATGTGACTGATCTTGCAAACCTTGGATCTGCAGTCAGATGTGCAACCAACTGTGCTTTGAAGTCTGGCATGCTTTTTCCAAACAGTGAGATTAGCATGTAAAGCTACCAAACCCACCCCTACCACCAATTAGAAAAATCAAACCTTTTATTTCATTTATTAACCCATTAAAGACCGAATAAACTCTCACACACTATATATTGGAATTCACTTTTGATTTGAGGTATGTCAGGCTATATTATATAGGTATTCCTAAAGAAAAATGGTTAATGCATTTTTAAATGGTGAAGACCCTGATCAGACACTGCATTCTGTGGTGTCTGATCTGGGTCAGCACTGTTTACCAGTTATTAAGTGGGGGGTCTCCAGTCTTCAATTGGTTAACAAGAGCTGTCGGAGGACAGCGAGCTCGCCTGCTGGGTACATTTTATATTGTAACATTTTCATCATTAAGCCATATAATATAGGTCACACTGACCTAGATGTATTTGTATGTAAATCATTTTGTCACTTAGATATAATAATCGAGGTATGACAATTCTCCATGAAATAGTAATAAAAATAAAAGGCAAAATCACTGAAGCATGAAATATAGGTCACAATGACCTAGATATAGTAAGTGGTCATTCATTGGGTCACATGGAACTAATATCCCAGGTGTGACATTTATCCAACAAATATTCAAGATATAAGGCAAAATCACTGAACCATGAAATATAGGTCACACCAACAGAGATATATTTTGACGTCAATAATCGGGTCACAAGGAACAATTATCCCAGGTGTGACATTTATCCAACAAATAGTATTCAAGCTATAAGGCAAAATCACTGAACCATGAAATATAGGTCACAATGACCTAGATATAGTAAGTGGTCATTCATTGGGTCACATGGAAGTAATATCCCAGGTGTGACATTTATCCAACAAATAGTATTCAAGATATAAGGCAAAATCACTGAACCATGAAATATAGGTCACACCAACAGAGATATATTTTGACATCAATAATCGGGTCACAAGGAACTAATATCCCAGGTGTGACATTTATCCAACAAATAGTATTCAAGATATAAGGCAAAATCACTGAACCATGAAATATAGGTCACACCAACAGAGATATATTTTGACGTCAATAATCGGGTCACAAGGAACTAATATCCCAGGTGTGACATTTATCCAACAAATAGTATTCAAGATATAAGGCAAAATCACTGAACCATGAAATATAGGTCACAATGACCTAGATATAGTAAGTGGTCATTCATTGGGTCACATGGAAGTAACATCCCAGGTGTGACATTTATCCAACAAATAGTATTCAAGATATAAGGCAAAATCACTGAACCATGAAATATAGGTCACAATGACCTAGATATAGTAAGTGGTCATTCATTGGGTCACATGGAACTAATATCCCAGGTGTGACATTTATCCAACAAATAGTATTCAAGATATAAGGCAAAATCACTGAACCATGAAATATAGGTCACAATGACCTAGATATAGTAAGTGGTCATTCATTGGGTCACATGGATGTAATATCCCAGGTGTGACATTTAACCAACAAAAAGTATTCAAGATATAAGGCAAAATCACTGAACCATGAAATATAGGTCACAATGACCTAGATATAGTAAGTGGTCATTCATTGGGTCACATGGAAGTAATATCCCAGGTGTGACATTTATCCAACAAATAGTATTCAAGATATAAGGCAAAATCACTGGACCATGAAATCTAGGTGACCTTGACCGTAAAATGTAGGTCACCATGACCTTCACTCTCTTACACTTAAACTGATGTCACATAGTTAGCTGATGTATAACCAGTTGTGTCTATAACCTGTAGGCATATAAGATTTTACAAATGTGTCCTAGATTTTGACCCCTAGCCCCACCCCAAGGCCCATCCTGAGGTATGAACCCAGGGGTATGTTCTTTTGGAATCTCAGAAGACTCGTCCAGGTACCCAAATTCTAAATATGAATGCTCTACGAGGAGTGAAAGTTAAGATATAAGAATTTGAAAAACTTTAACACAGTATTACAAAGGTGTCCTAGATTCTGACCCCTAGCCCCACCCAGGGGCATGAACCCAGGGGTTTATTCTCTTGGAATCTCAGAAGACCCTCCAAGGTACCTAAGTTCCAAATTTGATGCCTCTGTGAGGAGTGACTGTTGAGATATAAGCATTTGAAAAACTTTAACACAGTGTGACGGGAACGGGAACGCAAACGCAAACGTGGACGACCGGGGTGACTACAATAGCTCTCCTTGTACTTCGTACAGGCGAGCTAAAAATGACATAAAAGGTAACTAACCGTGTCAGTGTCTTCTTTAAACTTTCTGAGATCAGCTGTAAATAACACCTAAGAAAAGAGGAAAAATCTACTTAACCGTTATCACTCTCTGGACAATTTCAGCAGACAACAAACTGACAAAGTTTTTCTTATTTTAACCAGAAAATAGGGTTAAACATTTCATGCAAATTGGCTCCAGAGAAGAAAAAAAATATCGAAATTTTGTCTGCAGAAATTTTTACCCAGCATTGTAAATGTTAAAGCTGAAAGTACATGAAATATCTTATGAAAAAAAGATATTTAAGAAATGAATTTTATTTTTTTTTGAAGTTCATTGAGGTATGACCACAGTGGGTCATGTGCAAAGTGAATACCCACTACGGTCATACATTTTACCTCAATAAATTTCGGAAAAAATCAAGTTCATTACTTACATTTACATTATTTTTCTCCCGTAGATGTACCTTCGAGAGAACCATATTACATTAAGGGCAGGCGGATTATATTTGGTAAGCTTAAGAGCGGCGATGTCATCACAACAGTAGCAGCATCCAATCAAATCTCTGAAAGCATCAGCTGTTTTGACGTCACGTCACTTCGCGTGATCCATTGCGTTCATGGAGGAATGAACTACACTAGGTTCTATAGGTTTCTTGAAGAGTCTCAAATCAAAAATGTAAATATTTTGAAAATAAATTACTGTTGACCTCATGAAACAGATAAAATTACTCTGAGAATGCATCAGTCAAAGAGGGGAAAACAAAAATTAACTTCAGGTGACTGCTTTAAGGGTTAATTTTGTACTGGTATATAACAGATTCTATGACTCATTCATTTAAACATTTTAGTCTAGCATTTGTTTAGTTTTCTTTTATTTATTGATTGTTATGATACAGAATTGGTATTTTGATTAACTGAAATGATAGAATACATAGCTCTTGATAAGATGGGTTTTTTTTAATCCAAAAGTATTGATATTTTTTCTAATTTCTCCATAAAAACATATGTTGTGGAAAAATAAGAAAAAATATTTACCAGATATCCACTTTTATCCAGATCTATAGAATATTTTTGAAATTAGTTCTGTGCCTACTAGCATAATATTTGGTAAATTGATCGTGTTGGGGTTTAATGACATGTCAAACCTTGTGTTTCATTTTGTATCTTCTCCCAGAGAAAGGGCTGTGTTGGGGTTTTATGACACGTCAACCCTTGTGGGTCATTTTGTGTCATCTCCCAGAGAAAGGGAGAAAAGAGACAGAAGAGATAGTAGAAGAGATGAAAGAGAGGGACAGGGAAGAAAGAGGAACAGGAATGAAAGTGAAGAAACTGAAGAAATAAAAACATCACCTCCTTACCCTTACCTGCTACAAGGATAGCAAGCCTTGCCCAACTGTAAGCCAATATCAGCTGGACGCCCCGGTGACATGACACGTTCGCACCACCCGACCACCTCATCCCAGAGAAAGGGAGAAAAGAGATAGATATGAGGGGTGTTCATTTAATGTTGTCATTGGGGTTATTAATCCCATTCACATTTCGTTTACTTCAACCCTTCTAAGTATTCTCCCTTGATGGAAACACACTTTTCAAGTCTTGAAATCCATTCTCCTTAGGAGACAATTTGTATGAAATGACAATGCCTATTTTCTGGGGAAAAAAAGAAAAAAAAAAGAAAAATATCATCAATTTGTCAACTGCTGAATTAGCACAGAGAGTGGTAAAGGTTAAAGCATCTTTAAAAATTGTAGCAGATGATTTTTTATTTTAAGTTAAAAAAAATAAGGCTTAGACATTTCATAGAAATGTCTTCTAACTATGGAATGTCTTCTAAGCAAACATTTAATGTGAAATATCAGGCCACATTTTCTCGCAAAAATAATTAAAAAAAGACCATGTCATCTGCTGCTTTGTAATCGTGTTTTAAGGGTTAATTTTCAGTGTACCATGAAAATAGCACTTTACTGTTTGTTTATTATAATTACTCTTTGACTTACTGAATGTGCCCAACCAGCATATGGTCCCCACAGATTCCTGAAGTGGTCCCCAATCTCCTCATACAACTTGTCTGTAAGGGATTTAGCTTGGTTCAGTTTGGGCATATAGTCCCGTGCAGCTATCTGCCAGACATGAGTGTCCACAGGTATAGAATCGGTCTTATCCAAACAGAACAAACCCACACAGTCTGCAACTTAGCAAGAAATATTTTTTACCCTTGTCATGCTGAATAAATAAAAATGCCAGGCCCACTTCCAATTTTCAGCCAATCAGATTACTTGATCCAGATTGTTGATACAAATTCACATTCTTAATGGCAAACAGTGCAGATCCATATCAGTTGGCTTCTTCAGAAGCCAACTGATCTGGATCTACACTGTTTGTAAAGATAGGATATATCCGGTTTCAGCAGGACTAGGGTTAATAGGAAAATCATAGCTCTAACACAGTTCTAGATACGAGGGGCATCAGCTAAATGTTTTGTTTTTTTTTTAATTCTCTGCAAAAATGTAAGTTGTGGGTTCCTTATTCATCAGAAGTTCCTCTGTGAGCTGTTTCTAACTGGGATCCACAACATATATTCCTGTGGAGAAATAAGAAAACTTTTGACATGTACAGATGACAAAATATCAGAATTAATGAGGTGTAATTTCACAAAACTGATTTTGATGTGGTCAATGCAAATAATATATGGTAGACCTTCATATTTTATGTATTTATTCTTATTATAATTTTCTTTTTGTTAGCTGCTTGTGAAACTGCAACATTTTGAAAAAAAAACAACTACCGTATTCGACCTAATTACCGCACATACTCCTATAAGCGCACAGTCAAGCAATTCCATAGTCTTCAAATTATAGCCAGTGTACTTTTTGCCTACTTCTTTATAAAGGCTTATGTTGTGGGTACCCATTTGAATTGCATCGACTTGTCGATGCAATTCAAATGAGTACCCACAACATATGTTTTAATAAAGAAAATCAGAAGAAAAAAAAAACTCGCATAAACACCAAATAAGGTCTTTGCTGATATTTGTTTTTAAGGGTATCCTTAGTAAGTAGAGTCATATTTTGAAAAACCTAAGCGCACTGTGCGGTAATTAGGTCGAATACGGTTTCCTACAAACATATTATTCATTTTGGTATTTTTTACCTGTGTATGGTCTTAAAAGAAATAAAATTTGAGTCCATCCCTACTCCTCTCCAACCAACCTTCAGTCTATACATTAAAAGAGATCACAAAGTGGTCAAATGGAGTCAAATGTTAGGAAAAGTATGATATAGTCACAGTATCCAAATATTTAGACTAATTATGGTTGCTCTGTACCAGAACCAGGCAGAGTGATGTGCATTAAGGATGCCTAAAATTTGCTGAAAAGAACAGTCTTTAATCACTTGGCTTTCCCTGTATGGTTGTAGTTTATGGTTTGGGTACTTTTTTTCTGAATGGCCCTTTTCTGAGCTAAACAAGACAATAATTTTTTAGAAACAGCAGCAAAAATGTCATTTTCAAAACCAATGTAAATACTGGCACACAGTAACTGCTTACCATAGTTGTCTTAAAATTTGAACGTCCATTTTACTTACCACTGATGTGTCTAAAAACTGCCGAACGAGTGGCAAACAATATAGACCCTGATCAGACACTGTGTTATGCGGCATAATATTGGGGTCTACACTGCTTGTCCAGACTTGTTTGTCCAAACATTTAGGAATATTATGGCAATGTGAAAATATAATATGTGTGTTACTAATTTGGTATATACCTTGGCTCCTACTCCACATAATTTCATCAGCTCAGCCTTGGCCTCTTTATACTTCTTCTCTCGGAGAGAATACAGCCATTCTTCACCACCCCTCTCTTCTATATACTTGGCTGACAACTGTGCAAAACAGAATTTGATTTGAAGATTGTGACTGCTTTACAACTAGTAAACAGAAATGGAATATGTATTTGATTTGATTTGAAGATTGTGACTGCTTTACAACTAGTAAACAGAAGACTTGTTAAGGAGGACAATTTGTTGATAAATGTAATTCTAGAATAATTTTTCTTATTTCTGCATAAAAACATATGTTGTGGTACTCATTAGAGGTATCTCACTGAGGTGCTTATAATGAATACCCACAATATATGTTATCATGGCAAAGTAAAAAAAAAAAAAAAAAGAAAAAGAAAAAAACAACAAAAACAACAGTTTATCTGGATACTATACAGAGCTCTGTCAAATAGATTTATTATGTCTTGAACTAGGTTTCAATTTTTAACTATTGTACTGGGGTGTGTTTAGATGATGGACAAATGATTATTAAAAAAAACAAAAAACAAAAAAAAAAAAAAAAAACAATAATAAAAACAAATACAAACCAGCATTTCACCCCATCAGTACTGGCAAATTGACTGTGTTGGGGTTTGACAACACGTCAACCCTTGTGGGTTGTTTTGTGTCGTCTCCCAGAGAAAGGGAGAAAAGAGATAGAAGAGATAGTAGAGATGAAAGAGAGGGACAGGGAAGAAAGAGCAGGAATAAATGTGAAAAAAAAACAGAACAAATAAAAACATTTCCCTGCCACCCTTACCTGCCAAAAGGATAGCAGGCCTTGCCCATCTGTAAGCCAATATGCCCCGATGACGTAAGATACACGACACCTTCAACACATCCGACCACTCCCATACTGGCAAATAACTAGTGGTAAATTCTGGCAAAAGAAGACCTACTTTCATAGCAGATGACCAGCAGTTACATCTAAGTGCATGCATTAATATAATTTCAAGGTCCTGAGTTTTGTGGAAGCATATAATTACCTTAATAAATCTAAGTTCTGGGACAGATAGGCATTTGAAAACAGTGTGCACCAGGATCAGATGCCACATAACACAGCATCTGGTCAGACTCAGGGTCTACACTGTTTGCCATACCTACAGCAATATTTTAGACACACAAAGTGGTAGCAGAACAGACTATTCCAAATTTTAGGACAAGTATGCTAAGTAAAGTGTCCCAATACTTAGAGTAAATACAGTACACAAACAAAACCAAAACTCAACTAGAACTTCATTTAAAGCGAAAGTAGACCATTTTTTTTTTTTTTTTGATTTGGGTTTTACGGCCCTTTGAAGAATATTTCACTTATATCGAGCCGATCGTTCATCGAAGGTGGGCGAAAACCGGAGAACCCGGAGAAAAACCACTTGACCATCCGTAAGCAGAACTTGGCTTTCCCACATATGACCCGAGAGAGGCTCGAACCACAGCGGTGAGAAACCTAATGGATTAAGAGTCAACTCTCTTATCCACTAGGCTACTGGGGCCCGCGAAAGTAGACCATGGTGACCTGGTTAGATAAGAGGGGGATCAGGCAATAAAAACCTTGAGCTATGATAGATGTGGAAATCGTAAATTATATGTTGATAATGTTTAAACGCATCTCAAACACATGAGTCCAGCTGCCGTATGTTTGTATTAAATGAGAACGGCACAAAACCTATCCAGCAGGACAAGTTGTCTTTCAGTCCTCTGATTATGTAAATACAGCTCATTCATTCTTGACAAAAGCATAATTGGTTTCTTAATTAGTTTACCTACATATTTTGTCATGAATTATTCTGATATACATATTCATGGATTGAGGTCAGAAAGACAGGTCAATATCTGCACACTATATTATGTAACAAATTTACAACTAATGAATACTCATGGTTAACCTGGATATACTTAGCTCTGTATCCAAATCCTAGTGACCTCAATTTTTCCTCTACACCTGCCGCTGCCAGAGCTGAAACTGCTGGGAATGCATAATATGGTTTCCCATCAACCTCTGCTATCATTTCCCCATAGTACACTGCCAGTTTCTCCACCATGGAGGTAATTCTGGCTATGTTATTGTTGGATGAACAAATGAAGGCAAACAGACATTCAACTGGCTCCTGTCTTAAAATTCGTATGCCCTCAAACTGTTTTGAGATTTTTTCAAAGTTTGAATCTGCCTCTGCCCATGTTTTATACAAATCACTAAGATCAACATGTAACTGAAAATAATCCTTCAAGGCTGCTTCATGATCTGAACATTGCCAAGTAGTCTCACATTGATAACTAGATTTTTGTAAAATTGCCTCTTCTTTGATGATAAGTTTTTTGTCACAATCTGTAATCTTGTATTCTTTGAAATCTTTGGTCAGGTTTTGCTTCTGTTTTCCTAAAATTAATACATTAACTATAATAATTACTAAAGTCCCAGCATGCAACATTCTACAATATTGTTTTGTTTTTCAGAAGAAAATAAGGCTTGTGGAAAATTTGAATGTCAAATTTTATTTTCTCAGAATAAAAAAGAATAGTATTATTGGCTACAATTCTGAATGGACAAAGTCATGGATTAACTAGAAAAGGTTTTTTTAGAAAAAAAAACAACAACAAATGTCCCCTCCAATCCCGCCAGAGTTGTCATTCTTGTACACAACACGTCATCTTGTCCTGTTCTACTTTTGTACCAAGCATCATCAAAATATCCCATAGGGTATTCATGTTACAGAGCAGAGACAAGAAATCAAATTCAAACACAAGAAGGGGAGATAACTCCAAAAGAAAAAAAGCCAAAGTTGTCATTCTTGTATGTGACATGTTGTCTGGTCCTGTTCATCATTACTACCAAGTATCATCAAAATATTCCAAAGAGTGTTTGACTTACATAGCGAACACTGAATCAATGCATAATCAGTGTCAAATATAACAAAGGGAGATAACAGCAGAAGTAAGAAAGGCAGAGTTGTCATTCTTGTAAGGGACACGTCATCTTGTCCTATTCAACAGTTCTACCAGGTACCATCAAAATATTCTGAAGGGTATTCCAGTTACAGAGCAGACAAGAAATCTATTTCAAATAAAGGGAAATAGCTCCAAAAGTAAGAAAGCCTGAGTTGTCATTCTTGTATGTGACATGTCGTCTGGTCCAGTTCTACATTTCTACCAAGTATCATAAAAATATTCCAAAGGGTCTTTGACTTACAGAGTGCACACGAAATCAACGGATAACTAGAAAAGGTTTTTAGAAAAAAAAAAAAAA
The DNA here is from genome assembly GCA_964016985.1 of Anodontia alba. Lineage (NCBI taxonomy): Eukaryota > Metazoa > Mollusca > Bivalvia > Lucinida > Lucinidae > Anodontia > Anodontia alba. Next base: position 126,921,767 of record OZ024821.1, read on the forward strand.
AAAATGCCCCTCCCACCCCCCAATCCTGCCAGAGTTGTCATTCTTGTACGCAACATGTCACTTCATCATGTTCTACATTTGTACCAAGCATCATCAAAATATTCTGTAGGGTTATTGTGTTACAGAACAGAGACAAGAAATCAAATTCAAACACAAGAAGGGGAGACAACTCTAAAAGTAAAAAAGCCAAAGTTGTCATTCTTGTATGTGACATGTCATCTGGTCCTATTCTTCATTACTACCAAGTAGCATCAAAATATTCCAAAGAGTGTTCGACTTACATAGCGTACACTAAATCAATGCATAATCAGTGTCAAATATAACAAAGGGAGATAACAGCAAAACTAAGGAAGGCAGAGTTTTCATTCTTGTAAGGAACACATCATCTTGTCCTATTCTACAGTTCTACAAGGTACCATCAAAATATTCTGAAGCGTATTCCAGGTACAGAGCAGAAGAGAAATCTATTTCAAACAAAACAAAGGGAGACAACTCCAAAAGTAAGAAAATCAGAGTTGTTATTCTTGTAGCAACACTTCGTCTGGTCCTATTCTACATTTCTATCAAGTATTATAAAAATATTCCAAAGGGTCTTTGACTTACAGAGCAGACAAGAAATCAATGCATAATCACTGTCAGACATAATAAAGAGAGATAACGCCAAAAGTAAGAAAGGCAGAATTGTCACTCTTGTACATGACACTTCATCTGGTCCTGTTCTACATTTCTACCAAGTATCATAAAATTTTTTCCAAAGGGTCTTTGACAGAGCGGACACAAAATCAATGGATAATCACTGTCAGACATAACAAAGGGAGATAACCCCAAAAGTAAGAAAGGCAGAGTTGTCAATCTTGTACAGGACACGTTGTCTGGTCCAATTCTTCATTTCTACCAAGAATCATAAAAATATTCCAAAGGGTCTTTGACTTACAGAGTGGACACGAAATCAATGGATTATCACAGTCAAATAACAAAGGGAGATAATGCCAAAAGTAAGAAAGGCAGAGTTGTCATGTCTGTAAGCTACATGTTGTCTGGTCCTGTTCTACATTTCTGCCAAGTATCATAAAAATATTCCAAAGGGTATTCCAGTTACAGTGCGAACGAGAAATCTATTTGAAACAAAACAAAGGGAGAAACTCTAAAAGTAAGAAAGGCAGAGAGTTGTCATTCTTGTACTCAATGCGTCGCCTGGTCCTGTTCTACATTTCTACCAAGTATTATAAAAATATTCCAAAGGGTCTTTGACTTTCAGAGCGGACACAAAATCAATGGATAATCACTGTCAGACATAATAAAGGGAGATAAAGCCCAAAGTAAGAAAGGCAAAGTTGTCATTCTTGTAGATGACACCTGGTCCTGTTCTACATTTCTACCAAGTATCATAAAAATATTCCAAAGGGTCTTTGACAGAGCGGACACAAAATCAATGGATAATCACTGTTAGACATAACAAAGGGAGATAATGCCAAAAGTAAGAAAGGCAGAGTTGTTTTCTTGTACGTGACACGTACTCTGGTCCTGTTCTTCATTTCTACCGAGTATCATAAAAATATTCGAAAGGTCTTTGCCTTATAGAGCAGACATGAAATCAATGGATTATCACTGTCAAATATAACAAAGGGGATAACGCCAAAAGTAAGAAAGGCAGAGTTGTCATGTCTGTACGTAACATGTTGTCTGGTCCTGTTCTACATTTCTGCCAAGTATCATAAAAATATTCCAAAGGGTATTCCAGTTGCAGAGCAGAAGAGAAATCTATTTCAAACAAAACAAAGGGAGATAACTTCAAAAGTAAGAAAGCCAGAGTTGTCATTTTTGTACATGATGTGTCATCTGGTCCTGTTCTACATTTCTACCAAATATCATAAAAATATTAAAAAGGGTCTTTGACTTACAGAGCAGACACAATATCAGTGGATAATCACTGTCAAATATAACAAAGTGGGATAACGCCAAAAGTAAGAAAGGCAGAGTAGTCATTCTTGTACGCAACATGTCATCTGGTCCTGTTCTACATTTCTATCAAGTATCATAAAAATATTCCGTAGGGTCTATGACTTACAGAGCGGACATGAAATCAATGGTTAATCACTGGCAGACATAACAAAGGGAGATAATGCCAAAAGTAAGAAAGGCAGAGTTGTCATTCTTGTATGTGACACCTACATTTCTACCAAGTATCATAAAAATATTCCAAAGGATCTTTGACTTACAGAGCGGACATGAAACCAATGGATTATCATAGTCAAATATAACAAAACCCAACCCTTATTTGTTCATTCTTGAGGGTAAAATGAATTCCAGAAGTATGAGAAAAGTATCAAAAGCACCTAAATGTCCATAAAATAATGTTGAATTTAGAACTTTGGTTTGTTGGGTTGGAGTTTAACAACCAGTTCAGCACTATCAATGTCATGCTGAGTCGGTGAGTTTACCTAACCATACCTTTCCCGGGCAGACTTAGTCCTCTAGGCGGATAACCAGTACTTGTGCACATTCTTTCACCAGAAACTGACAACTGCCCTTCTTGAATCAGCAGAAAGAAGCTAATGACCACAGACCATGTTTCATGAACAATCTCCCTGAAAGAATGTTGCTGGACATGGCAGGGACTGACACCCGTGACCTACTGACCAACAGTCTGATGTGCATCCCCCTAGGCCGGCTGAATTTAGAACTTTTCAACAGAATAACAATAAAAATAGTCAGAAAACATTTCGAATGGCAAATCATGAGTTTGGGAAAAGGAAACTAGAAATGTGTCCATAGGACAAGGATGCCCCTGCTATATGACATGGGACACAAAAATGAGTGATTTGTGACAGACATAATGTCAGTACAACAATTTTTACCTTTGACCTCTAAGTATGACCTTGATCTTGCAGCTACAGACCTGAGTGTAGCGCGCGACACATCATCTCATGATGGTCAACATTATTGCGGAGTCATTTCAAAATCCATCGAGGAATGGCAAAGTCATGGCCCGGACACAAAAAAGACCCTATGTTTTACATTTGACCTCTAAGTGTGATACACACCTGAGTCTTGCGCGTGACACAACATCTCATGATGGAACATTTCTGACAAGTCATTTCAAAATCCATCAAGGAATGGCAAATTTATGGACTGGACACAAAAAAAAAAGATGCTATTTTTTACCCTTAACCACTAAGTGTGACCTTGACCTTGGAGCTACAGACCTGGTTCTTGCCACAACACATCGTCTCATAAAGGTTAACATTTTTGCCATTTCATTTCAAAATTTATCATGGAATGGCCAAGTTATGAACTGGACTCGAAAAAAATACCCTATTTTTGACCTTTGTCCTCTAAGTGTGAGCTTGACCTTGACGGTACAGAGCTGGGTCTTGCGCGAGACATATCATTTCATGAAGGTCAACACTTCTACCATGTCATTTCAAAATCCATCGAGGAATGACAAAGTTATGAATTTGACACTAAAAAAAAGATCCTGTTTTTTACCTTGATCTCTAAGTCTGACCTTGACCTTGGCGCTACAGAGCTGGGTATTGCGTGCGACACATTGCGTCATAATGGTTAACATTTCTGCCAAGTCATTTCAAAATCCACCAAGGAATAACAAAGTTATGGACCGGACAAAATGTGCGCAGGCAGGCACGCACACATACACGCACACACACATATATTCCCTTCCTACTTTATCGCGGGGCCTACTTTATCGCTGGATTTGCATATCTCCTAATTTCTCATCTGCTACCCCCCTTATGGATTGTTTATATTAGTTTCATTTGGGCATCAAACTAGTGAGTGCAAAAGAAAAAAATGGACAAATATCTAGGATACTGCTACATAAAATTATTTTTATATTAAAGTTGTGTAGAACTTATTTCTGTGCAATCTTCTGTATACCCCCCTGCCCTTAAAAGTCCATATAATTTCTTTTTAGGTCATTGATTTTACTTTTCTGCACTGGGAACAGACTACAGTGTCTGAGAGTTGTCGCTCTTACTGAAAGTCACGTTACTACCATATATGGAAAGTCCATCCCAGCATCCCAAAATGAGGGAAGTCAGCAACCAATTAACAATAGTGCAATTTGTATAGAAGAGTTCACACCAGCTAAGATTCTCAATTTGAATGTTTGTCTTACTCAGTTTGACGTTGTGTTTTGGTAATTTTATCAAACCTGCTAAGTGTAATGTTTATTCCCACTGGACACATCTTCAGTTTCGTTCTAAAGTTAAAGTTATAAGGAAGTGTGATGGATTTAGGTGTCCCCACTGCAAAGGAAATTCACAGCAAATCTGTCTTTCTGTGAAGAACAATGTATGTTGTAGATAGCAACTTGTTGCTTTTGTGTTACAATTACCAAAGTTTTAAAGCTGTGACTAAAATTTCAAAGTCTGTGTTTAGTGGCAAAATGGTTTCTGAATACTTATGAAGAATTTTAAATCAACGCTGCCCATTACTAAAATCAATTTCAATTTAAGAAAACACCGCGATAAAGAAGGGCGGCGATGTCACTACAAATCTGACAGGCCGATGTGAAATATGTTTTATGCAGGATTGTTTAGAAAGGATTGAACTACATACAAAAATGATTTGATGAAAGGTACAGATCTCTATCTTCTATTATTTTTTCTAAGAGTCATAGGGGGGCGCGATAAAGTAGAACGCTGGGCTACATACATACATACATACAGACAGGGTAAACACTGTATGCCCTTCCACCATTCTTTGAATGATGGGGGCAAAAAAAAAAAAAGAAAATTCCCAAATCATGAAAAACTTTTTTTGGGAAACAAAAAATATTTTAATTTTGATCTGACATTTCATGATTTTGTTTGTGTTGAGGTTTTACGGCCCAGTCAACCCAGTGGGGTCATGTCGAGCACCGTCAGTTTACCTAACCACACTTTTACTAGGCAGGCTTAGTCCTCTAAGCGGTTAACCAGTATTGTGCACATTCTTTCGCCAGAAACTGACAACTGTCCTTCTTGAATCAGCGGAAGGGAGAGAATGATCGTAGAAAATATTTCATGATCAATCTCCACGAAAGAATGTTGCCAACCTCGGCGGGGGTTGAACCCGCGACCTCCTGGTCTCCAGTCGGACGGCGCATCCAACTGAGCCACCGAGGCCGGCACAATAAGCTTCACAAAAGAGACAATATGGAAGCCAAATTCTTGGGAGTAAATTATTTCCTTTTAGAGTAGACCCTTTTTCAGAAGGCGCTTGTTGTGCACTATGCAGTATAGAAAAGGGTAAGTCATGAAAGTCGTTTCCCTTGTAGAAAATGGCAGACATTTAGATATATAGCATACCGTATTTGACCTAATTACCGCACAGTGCGCTTAGGTTTTTCAAAACTACTGAGAAAACTTAAAGATAGCGACAGACTTGTCTAATGATACTTATGCAGTTTCTTTTCCGAATTTCTTTATAAAAGCATATGTTGTGGGTACTCATTTGAATTGCATTGACAAGTCGATGCAATTCAAATGAGTACCGACAACATATGCCTTTATAAAGAAGTAGCGAGAAAATACACTTGCTGTAATCTGAAGACAACGGAATTGCTTAACTGTGCGCTTATAGCTGGTATCTGCAGTAATTAGGTCCAATACGGTAAATGTGGTACATGCACTTTTTTTTTGGTGAACAGCTGCTGTGACCTCATCCAATGATGGCTCAGTTTTACAGTTGACTGAAACAGGCTGGTTTCCTTTTCTTCCACAGACATGGTATAGTAACTCATCATCAGTCTGTTTAAGTTTCCAGATCTTGTTACCAAACACACCAATCCATTCTCCTTTTCTTTCTTCTCTCCATCTGAAGAAAATAAAATGTTGTATCATACCTCCAGATAAGAGGGAGTATTAGGAAAATATTTTTCTTATTTTTCCTCAAAACAAATGTTGTTGTACTCATTAGAAGTACCTTACTGAGGCACTTCTAATAAGTATCTATCTATCTTCGAATACTGCTTATGCCCTCGAGAGCATTTACCTACACCATTTCAAAAATGGCAATTTTCTGAGATGTTTTTATCATCGGAACTTAAATGACCCGCAGGTAACTAGACAGTACATTGCCTTTTTGGGGAACATGGTATAGATACCTCCTACTGTGCTTTCGACATCTTTCAGAAAGTCGTGTTTTGCTTAGTGCTTTACACGGAAGAAGTAAATTTGCAAACTTTTGTCACGATTTAATGCAAAACCATTTGTCGTAACTACCTATGCACAAAAAGTTTTATTCTAGGCAATGGTTTTTAAAAAATCAAATATTTTCACTTTTTCTCATAGTAAAAATGAATGCAAATTATGCAGAAATTTGTAGGGTAGGTAATTTGGGGGCAGATTTTCTACAAGTTCCACTTGTTCAATTTTTCTGAAATTTTTACAATATTGTTGTGAAATATCAATAATTTAAATTCAGCAAAGAAAATTAAAAAATATTTTCTTAGACAAAAATTAAAAAAAAAATCATCTTACTATAGAAATTGCATAGGTCAGACCAATTTTTGGCGATAAATTTAATTTAAGGGTAGATCTACATATTTGAGAACAAAACACAGAAACAGGAAAGACAAATGGTTTCTGATCGGATATGGTCTATCAGAACAAAATATTTTCATTTAAGAGAAAACGCCAAGCAAAAAACGTCTTTCCGAGAGATGTCGAAAGGACAGTATATTTAGTGGGGTTGCTTTGCACGCATCTAGGTAGTGCCTAATTTCATATTAGCAGTCAGAGTTTTTCCACCACCATATCCGCGTATTTTTTTTTTTTTACCTGAATGACTGTCCACAGACAAGTGTTTTATCTAGACAAAGTTCTGATATTTGACAAGGCACTTTTGTCCATACGGAGGCAGCCATATTCTTGACTGGTTTAAAAATAAAATAGAATTTTCTCTATGTAACTGGGACGCTAAAATTAAATACAGTTCAATATCAAGCGCCTGTCTATCTTGTAAAACACAGGACTGGACCTCGTCGATAACGAGACTCTCGACTTACATGAGATTCGACGTTGTTGCGCGGGCAACGTTTACAAATGGCTGCCTCGAAGCAAAACATGTTCAGATTCTGAGAAGTAAACAAAAACGGCACAGAAACAGTCTGTCTATCGGTTTACACAACCGAGATCGTGAGAAGTCCTCGTAAGTATCTTAGATATGCACTAAGGAATTTGAGACATTGAAGCTTGCCTATTCACTAGTAGAAAAATTGTTAATCAGAGCCTTCTCTATTTAAGAAATAAATTATTCCGAACCGTGCTCAAATGCCTAAGATAAAGCACAGTTGAGTTTGGGTTGTACCCATTTGAGCACGAGCTTTATCTGGGGCATTTGAGCATGGTTCGGAATAATTTATTTCTTTTCTATCACCCCTCATTGAGTGAATTTTGCATAAATGAGAATTTTTATTGATTTTTATTATTATTTTTATTACCTGACTTCCCCTTTCGGTAGTTGACAATACCTCTTAAGTATTACATCACGCAGTTACGTAGTTACAAGGTTCGATGAGGAATATTCAAAATGGCGGATAACACACGAATCAGCTGACGATGTTATACATACAAACGATGTAAAATATAAAATCTTGTATCCTGTGTTCATGAAAGAATTGCAAAAACGTATGAAATTGGAGTGCCGCGATGGACAAGGACAGATATAAAACAGCAAAATAAGAATGTTAACTGACCTATTTTTGTTTTCGAACATGTCAACTCATACACAATGGAAACAAGAAGTATTATGAGTGTGTTTGAATGGTAGGCCTATAACGTGTAGAGGAACTTATCAGGTAAAAAGTCAAAGAACTGCAATGTTCATAGATCATTTTCTGTCTTAATACATAATATATTATGTATATGAATGTTTCGGCCAATATTATAAGCTAGCATCCATAGTTACCAGGGGCGAAACTTTCGCAAATATGATTGGTTTCCCGTCGATAGCGCGCGACGAAATTCCTGTGCTCAAATACCTTAGATAAGCACGGCTTGAAATGTAAAGAGAAATAAGGAACAACACGATCAGGGGTGTTAGAATGTGCTTTCGACATCTTACAGAAAGTAATTTTTTGCTTGGTGCTTTATACAGAAGAAATAAATTTGCAAACTTTTGTCATGATTTAATGCAAAACCATATGAATATATTTTCTAAGACAAAAATTCCCTAAAAATAATTTTATTATAGAAATGTCATAGGCCAGACCAATTTATGGGCGTAAATTTAATTTAATTTTTTAGTAGCTGCGTGCAAAGCAACCCCACTAAATAGGCCCTCTCAGGAGGTACCATCTTCCCTAAAAATAATTGGCCATGTTTCCTGGTTCCTAAAAGCAGTCTTCAAAATTTCCATTCTCCCCAAAAATTAGTTTTTTTCCTTTGTTCCCTTAAAATATTTTCCAGTGTTCTCTGAAAGGACATGAGCATGATCCCTTGTTCCCCAAAACCTCTGGGAAGGCCCCACTTGACTTCATACACAGTACATAACCCAGGAATCATGCAGAATACTTGGCCGCTTGCATGGCCCCAGCATGTTGGTAGGCTGAGACATATCCGGTTTCCCAGAGGCAAAAGCGAGTACATATTCATTTTCCTGCATGAGAAAAGGTGAGGCATGTATAGGATGTGGTGGTGGGGGGAGGGGAGGGAGTATTGGGTGGGGGTCATCAATATCCTGTATCCCTGGAAGTCAACAAATATCCTATATCCTTTTTATATATTTGGTGCCATATCTATATTCTTAATTTTTTAAATATCCATAAAGGTACCAAACTGGATTTCAAATATACCACATCCTTGGTGGTAAAATGTCAAATATCCCATACCCCTTGAACCTTGAAGTAAAAAGGCAAATATATCACATCCCTAAAACCCTTATACTAGCCTCAAAGGTACATTGGTCAACATAGTTTCGATTTGTTTTTGTTGTTGTTGTTGTTTTTTTTTTGTTTTTTTTTTATAAAATCAAAGGAAAACCTATTCAAAATATGCTTGTGAAGTTTTACCCTTAAATAAAATATTGCATTGTGGCCAATTTGTGGAATGTAAATATAGCATTGTTGGTTGTATTTCTGTATTTAGCAATGAAGTTTTTTCGAATGTGAAAAATGTGCTATTTTATTTTCAGCTGGCATAACTTTGCAGTGTGTTGGCCTTTTTGTTGCGGTTTTCGGCAAAAAGCTCTATCATTATATAGCAATTTCATTGAAACAGTAAAAGCTATATCAGTTGATCTTAAAATCCATCTCTGAGATTCAAAACATTGAGGCAATGTTGTATTAACATCATATGCCTGCTTGGCAGAGGCATGTTAACCTAATGAATAAAAAAACACAGAAAACTAGGCGGGCATTGATGTTACAATACTGTTTCTTCTCGACTTCTTGACTAAAGGTTTGTAAGACAGGGCAAGGCAGTTGCCTTCAACCAAAGAGGTCCATCAAATTTTTATGGAATGGGATACTTTGGCTAACTAATCACAGGAGTATGCTCATCACCCCACTCCCACTCTCTGAACTAGAACATAGATAGGTGCAGTGGATAATAGAATAATGAGGCCCTCCCAGGGGGGTGAGGATAACCTGTCCCCTTGTTCCCCTGAAATATTTCAGCATTTTCCCTTGTTTCCCAAAACCAAAATCTTAATTTTTTATGTTCCCTGCTCCCCAAAATTACATTTGTTCCCCTATTCCTTTCCCTTTTAGACTTGTGTTCCTTTGAAATAAATTACATTATTCCCCTGTTACCCATAACCCCTGGGAGGGCCTCAATCATCTCCCGGGAATAATCTCAACTGGTGGAGAAAAAACAAATGTTTCTGCAGAGAGGGGTTTTTTTTAATTAAGGCTAAATGAGACAGAAAACCTTAAAAATTTATAAAAGTAATAATTTAAAAAAACATGCACTTGCTGGGTTTTGAACTCGCGTCACCCGGATTGCAGTTACAACGATTTAACTACCACCTCCACCACGATAGTAATGTCATTTTGCACATATATTGTTATTAGTGAAAACAAATTTTACACTGGGTGAAGAGATATTTCATTAAGGGTTTCTCCAAGAAAAAAACAAAAAACAAAAAAAACAACAACAAAACATCATATATTTAACATAACATTCAGATCCTCATTCATATCTATGTGTGATTGCACTCATTCTTTTTTTTTTTTCTTCTTTGTCTAAGAAACAAAATCCAAGTGCATTTTACCACTTCAGACCACCTCCAATAAAACCAATTTTTTGCATGCAGTAAACTTACTTATGGCGTATTGGAATAGATAAATGAATAAATTACCTTAAAATCTTGTCTCTGTATGCTGGTTTCATAAATACCTGCTTTAATTACATCTCCAAAATACACAGGATAAACAAATGCATTAACAGCGACAGGAAAACCCCCGGAACAATTTAGCAGACAACAAAAGCTATGTCATGGAATTTCCGAAGTTGTGACATAATGCCAACTTTCTTGTGCACATTTTATCTTTTTTTTTTTTACAGTAGGATGTAAATTCGGTTAGCTGAAATTTCTTTTTGGCATCTGATTTTGGAATTTGGACTTTGAAAAAATATTTGAATTAATTTAAATGCAAAGTAAACAGATTTTAATCCTCTCTCGATATTCCGAGAAGAGTTGTGAGCAAAAATGTGTTCCGGCTTAATTGAGCATCGCTCAGAACTCATATTTGATGCTGGATCAACCATTGTTTATAGGAAGGTACCATGTTGTCCAAAGTTTTTAAGTATCTTAGGTACATAACTACATTTTAATGAACTTTATTTAAATGTTACGTATTATCTAAAGGCATGCTTTGCACGCAGGCCATTTGGGCCCGCTTTGCTTTGCACGTATAAAAGCCCCTCATCTTTCTCATTTGGCGGCTTTTAATGTCAGAGACATCTCGAATTAAAAAATGGTATGAAATTATTGTAGCTTGAAGAATAATTTTCTATGAATAAGTATTTTCCATTTATAAAAGTATGATACAAGCCTCTTTGGTGGCCTTGGTGGCTCATTTGGATGCACCGTCCGACTGGAGACCAGGAGGTCCCAGGTTCAACCCCCGCTGAGGTCGGCAACATTCTTTCGTGGAGATTGAGCATAAAATATTTTCTACGGTCATTCTCACCCTTCCGCAGATTCAAGAAGGGCAGTTGTCAGTTTCTGGCAAAAGAATGTGCACAATACAGGTTAACCGCTTAGAAGACTAAACCAGCCCAGTAAATGCGTAGCTAGGTAAACTGACTGCGCTTGACATGACCCCATTGGGTGGACTGGGCCATAAAACCTCAACACAAACAAACAAACAAGCCTCTTTGGTCTGCACTATTCATTTGCAAGACCTAGACATAATCAGGGTAAAGAATGAATATAGGTGACCGTATGTGGATGCCCCTTATTGAGAGACTGTCAGACCAAACCTGGCACAGAATTAAACTAGACAATAACTTGACAGTGCAAAAGTATTCTGGTTTGACAAAAACTGTGCTTCTGACGGCCTTTGGAAGTGACCAGTGGTTGAAGACCATCTCGATGTCAGCCATTTTGCTGCAAATGTTGTCGACGTTTTTAGATGCCGTGTGCAAAATTATGGGGCACATTACTTTGAGGGAAAATTAAGAAAAATTAGTATTGAAAAAAAAAAAAATAATGGGATAAGTAGAATTTCTTTATGAAAAAAAAACAAAACAAAAAAAACAACAACAACAAAAAAAATAATGGAATTTGCCTTATGCTGTAAATATCATTTATCACATGACCGTCAAATTATTCAGTGAAATAACCCATGTCATAAAAATCATATGACCACACATGTAATAATAACTGCAAGGCTTCCCATTGGTTTGCCTAATTACCCTCAATACATTCGTATTACTCCGCTTGTTGTTAACAACCAAGATGGTGTCCGCGTTCCCTGATTGTACAACTTTCACTTTTGAAACAGGTCCTGCCTTCAATTTTACGACGAACGATAAAGTTCAGATCGATAGAAATGGAACACAACACAATTAATCACAGTGTGAATAATACGGCTACCAGAAATATTCATGGTGGTTTAAATTCGATCTTTTCCGGCAACATATTTGGAATTGTTCAATGTTTCAATGTTATCAAAAAATCAAAAATTTTCACCTCCTCCAAAAAAAACATTGGAGGATAACATGACTGACAGTCAGTAAATGTGTCAAAATCCAAGCTACAGTTAAAACGTTTTATATCTTGAAAATCTGTCATTTACTTGAGTGTGTCAACCAACGTATAAACTGTATTGATCAAGGTCACTGACCTTTAAATACGACAGCTGACTGTGGGGGATTCCCCTATTGATTCTCAGTGACGTATTGACTCTCTGAATGACATTGTTCAATGGAATATAGTTTTGAATTGATTTATTCAAATGAAATATTTATTAGCTCAAATAAAAATCATCATTATTTCCTACAGTTTAATGAAGTAATAAATGGCATATTTATCTTGTTTCTAGTTATTTTCGATACTTATCAACTATTTTTGTTGCGAAGTACTGTTGAATCCTTGGTAGTGAGTTGTTCCGCTTAGCTATGGAAAGCCGTTATTTATTTTGTGCATTATTTTTGTCATCAGAAGGGCCATGTGATGAACAGAATCTTACATTTGTGTCATTTAATATGAAATTTATGAAACTCGTTGGGTAAGTTCATTATTTTGCTCATCAAGGATCGCAAAATACCGAAATTACCCAAACTCTTTTCATAAATTTCGTATTAAATGACCACTCATGTAAGATCCTCTATATACAATGTACAGACATATCCTTCATTAGAAACATTCATATATCAGGAAATCCTGCTCAGAGTAATAAAGCCAGACAGATTCAGTCTGGTGAACATTTATTACACATTAACTGGAACTGGAAAAGCGAGTTATAATATAGACAAAGTCAACAAGCTACTCCAAAAAGAACCAGCAAAGAACAATTGTCTGTTCTAGTTATTCAACTACTGAATCTGGGAGTACTCAGCCCAAGACATCTTGCTCCATGAAAATCCTGACCTAGAAGACAACTTGCCCCATATTTTGCCCTAAGACAACTCACCCAAGATATTTATGACATCTTTAAAAAATTTGTACTTATTAATAGGAAATAATTGAGTTCTAAAATGTTGTCTGCAACAGTTTTGCTTAGCACTTTAAAGGTTAGTGTGTTTAAACTAGCTAATAAGATGAGCATATGCAGTAGAATATATGACAGGCACACATCTTGAAAAGATTTTATTTTGGTAAGCAAGGGTTACTGACCAGTAACTCTGTGAAAAGTCAACGTATTTGCTCATTAACAATCCCAAACCACTCACCACAAATTCAAATGTGTAACCAAACTTTGAATAAAATCCATCAAAAGCTAAATATTCAAGTTAAAGATTGGAAACAAAGTGCTGGCCCACGGACACTTAGGGGAAAACATAATACCTAGACACTTTTGTGTGGTGAGGTATAATAAGAAAATATTTCAAAATGTCGCCTGCTAAATTATCAGTTATTGCATTAATTTTACCCATACTATAAGCCAAGCCATGGAAAGGGAAGTCTTCGGAGTATCTGTGCCAGTGGTAGGGATCTAGACCACTGAGATCAGGTAGCAAAAACATACAATCTGATCAGGGATTTTGCTGTGCATTGTTGTAGTCTGCAGTGTGCAACAATTCTGTACTTCCTAATAATTCTGCAGTGCCTAATAATTCTGCAGTGCATAATAACTCTGTATTAGGGATAAGGAAGACCCTTATATGGATCCCTACACCTAATGATGAGCACCAACAGGAGCACGGGTCCAGAGCAAAACAATCATAAGAAACTTGCAGCTCTGAACACAGCCTGGATGCACAGATAAGCTGGTTGGCTGGGTATTTACACTGAAGCATATGGCCCAGTGGCAAAGGGGCTAGACTTTAGAAACTGTCTGCAGTTGTTACTGACTTCAACATGTGAGTCTGCACATTCACTGACTGCAAAAAGAGTTAGGAATAAGTCAGAGCTAGTTCACAGATGGTTAGGGTTAGGTTAGGGTAGTTACCTATAACTGGAATGTTTACTGAATATTAGGGTAAGATTGAGTGCAGACAGATTCTAAAGATGTTCTAAAAATGTTTTCCACTCAATACCATGAGAATGCATCAGTTGATTTGGTTGAAACTCTATATATCAAATGATATTGACAGTATTTTGTTTCGGAGTACTACTCAGCATTTTCTGTCAATTTTCAACAGTTACTGCCCTTAGTTACTTACAGAAAATGGTTTCCACTTAACCCTTAAAGCGCCAGTCACAACTATTGTCGTCTGCTTTGTCATCTGCTTGTGATTTTAAAAGTCATTTTTGCAAACAGTGAGAACCCAGATCAGACTCTGATCAGGGTCCACACTGTTTGCCTGTATGCAAAAATAGGTTTGAAAAGTCTGCAAGAATATTCAGCAGACGACATAAACAGACATCATTTTCAGATGCAGTTTTTCTTGGCGCTTTAAGGGTAAATATCATGAGAAATAAATGATGGATTTGCATGAAATGATATTGACAATATCTTGCTTGGGACTGTTACTCAACATTTTTTGCCAATTTTCAATAGAGTTACTACACATGCTTACTGACAGAAAATGGTTCTGTTCAATATCATCAGAATAAATTAATGGATTTGGCTGAAACTGCTGTTGTGATTGGTACTTTAAGGATTAACACCACATGTTAGGTAAACGGTGCTTAACTTTTGATAAGCTGTATTATTATTTATCATATTTTGAATTTTTTGGTAATTTACCACATAAGCACTAAGAGGTTTGCCAAGAAAATGTGTATGTTGGGGCCAGTAGTTACTGTTACTGTCCCCTGCCTTCATAAACACTAGGAACATTTCATAAAAAAATATGGGACATCTGGTAAGGAAGTAAAGATTTTAGTACATACAAATGTACCATATTGGAATTTTAAAAGAGTCCCACTTACATATTTACCTGAAATATTCATACATACAGGCCTGAGAAAACTATGTAGACCCAGATCAAACAGCGTACAATGTTTGCCACTTATCCAGCAGTATTTTTAGATACACTGTCAGGTAGTAAAATGAAACTATTCAAAAGTTAGGTTAAAGGAGAAAAAGTGTCTGAATATTCAGGGCATATACAATATGCTGGGGCATATACAATATGCTGAATACGGAGTTATTTTCAAATTTCAACCAACTATTCTAGTAACCAATAATAAAGAGTTGAATGAATGCATACCATAACTTCTATTGACCTATAATAAGTCAAGTAATGCATTTATAGATTGGATCTACTTTTTAACCTAGTTTTTTAATTTAAAAGAATAAAGTATATATCCTGCTGGAGATCAAAGAATGACCAAACTGCAAGTTTTGATCTTTGCTATAATTCTTTTAACAAATCTTCAGATTTCAGTGAGACATACTTTCTAGGTCTTCCCTGATTTGGATGGTCCATTGGAACCATTGGGCATTGCATCTGTGTTGAAATTCCAGGCTTAAAAAAAATTCTAAAGCTAAAATAAACAGTTAATTTTTTACTTTTTGCAAAGAGTGTGAAGCTCAGAGAAACATTTAACCAAATGACCATGTTGTTTTTAACATCATTATGTCATCAGAAATGTTGTACTCTTTTACGTGATGTAATACTATGAATGAATGCCATGGCAGTGGTAGTTATACGAGGGATGTTCGAAATGAATTGCTTATTGTCCTCTAGCTCGATATCCACGTGGGGCACGATAAAAACCAATACATACCTGTATAGGGCTATTCAATATCTACACAATGGTGTATAAATGTACATGTTAGACTAAGTGTAAGACATAAAATTTGCCATTTGAATACACGCAGTCATTGACCACTGCAGTAAAAATGGTTGGTAGAAGTGTCGACAAAAAAGATGAAATACAGGCTTACATCAAAGCTCGCTCAAAACTTGGTTGTTCTTTGAAGAAGCTGATGACTGAAATTTCTACTGCTTTTGGACCTTCTTGTGTGTCTTATGACACAGTTCGGCGGTGGAAAAAGAAATTTGAGTCTGGTGTAGAGTCCATCAAAAATGCACCGAAATCAGGTAGGCCAAAATCTGCATCTCGTAAAGAAATCGTTTCCAAAATAAAGGAAATCATTGAAGGAGATGCCAGATTTACAGTATGTGATATTGCACGAAAGGTAGGCATATCACTATCAACGGTTCACCTTATTTTGAAGAAGCATTTGAAAGTCAGAAAGATTTCTGCTAGATGGGTGCCACATCTGTTGACTGACGAGCAAAAGAGGCAATGGATTAAAGTGGCCAAAAAGCTGCTTCAAATGTTTCCAAAATATGACAAAAAGCAGTTTGCCAATGTCGTCACAGGTGATGAAACCTGGGTCCATTATTTTGAGCCCGTCAGGAAGGTTAGCAATAAGATCTGGGGCACTTAACACAGCAAACGCCCAATAATTGCCAAACGTTCTTTGAGTACAAAGAAGGTTTTGTATGCAATCTTCTTCTCTGGTGAAGGAGTCGCAATAAAAGTGCCAGTGAAAAAGGGCAAAAGCATCACCGGAAAGTACTACAAAGACGTAGTACTGAAGAAACTGAAAAAGTATTATCAGAAACGACGCCCTGCCGTTGGTTTTAAACATGTCCGTCTTCTACATGACAATGCCCCAGCTCATACCTCCACAATAGTTACGGCGTTTTTGAAGAAAGAAAAAGTAACTGTTTTGCCTCAACCCCGTATTCACCAGACCTTGCCCCGTGTGATTCCTTGCTGGGCGGAAATACCAGTCCGGACAGGCACTTGGATCTGCCATTCATCAGTACCTTATTACTGTGCCCAAATCAGCGTACCGTGACGCCTTCAAGAAGTGGATGCATCGGCTGAAACTTTGCATTTCTAGCCACGGGGAGTACTTCGAGGGCATGAAATGAGTATTTTTGGGCTAACTTGAAATTTGAAGTCTCCAGATAGAAATAAGCAAATCATTTCGAACATCCCTCGTACAAATACAGCAGCTGCATTGTCTGCTGTTTTAGATTAATTTCTAATCAATATTGGCAAAATTTCATGATTTTTGTACATTTCAGTGTCTTTAACCCTTGTCCTGCTGTACCCGGATATACCCTGCCTTTGCAAAGTGTAGATCCAGATCAGTTGGCTTCTGAAGAAGCCAACTGATCTGGATCTGCACTGTTTGCCATAAAGTATTTGAATTTATAGCAACAATCCAGATCAAGTAATCTGATTGGCTGAAAAATAGAAGGGGGAGTGGCATCTTAATTTATTCAGCATGACAAGGGTTAATAATGAAATATAATTGCCACACTTTTATTGGGGCTTGCTAAAGCTCCCCCATTATAGAACTACCTAAGACTCACCAATTGTATTTTATTAGTAACCTTTACCACTCACTGGGCTAATTCAGCAGATGACAAATTGATGACATTTTTCTTATTATCCCCAGAAAACATGATTTGACATTTCATGCAAATTGTCACCATTGGAGACAATTTGTATGAAATGTCAAAATCTGTTTTCTGGGGAAAATACGAAAAAATATTTCAGTATGCTTGGCAGATGATTCACCTGAAATGTCAAGACTAATTTTCGTTTAGAAATAAAAAAAAAAAATCAAAATGTTGTCTGCTGCAGTTGTGATTGGCGCTTTAAGGGTTAATTAACAACCACATTGGATATTGAATGATTTATTCTTTGTCATCGTATTGACAAGAATGCCATTTGTGTCTCTGGTTGTGCTTAGCAGTTGCCAAGTTGTTGACATGTTGTGCCAAAATCAATTACATTAATTTATCAGAGATTTCAAATAATGGTACTAGATTGAAATTTTGATAACTTTGTTTGGTAAGATGGCCTGTTTAATGGGTACATCAGTTTACAATCTAACCCATTAAAATTGATTTTAAATAGTTTAAATCTTAAATTATAACAACACAAGCATTTTTTGACAAAGGTTACATATTGTTCTAGTCTGCCAGGTTACCGACTGAATAAATATTTGCATGTAGGAGACATTTATTCTGTGCATGCTAAAGTTGAGTTTTGCAGACAGCAGATTACAGTAGTTACCCTAAGTATTCATGTTATTTAGACACCCTAACACCTAACTGTACTTGTCATAAATTTGGTTCATGTGTATTTTGTACATGTATGTGTGTCTTAAAACGATGGATGAGAAACAGTGTAGATCCTGATCAAACACTGTAGGCTATGTCATCTCAGCTGGGTGTTTGCTCCGGCATGTCTGTCCAAATACTCTGGTAAATGTGGTAGCTGATATTTTTCTAGTTTCATGATGAGCCATTCATAATTGTATATACCCTGCCACACAATAGTGGCAGGGTATTATGGTTTTACCAAACTTGGTATGCGCATTTATATTGTGGATATCTGGTTTGGGATTTATAATCGGCAAATTTCACCAATTTTTGACAGAGTTATCTGCCGTCCACACAATAGGGTGGGGTATTATTGTTTCACGTTTTTTTATATATCCCGCCACAGGTTAGTGGCTGGGTATTATGGTATACACTCTAGTGTCTGTCCGTCTGCACTGTTTCCAGATATAACCTCCAACAGTTTTCATCAGATCAAGTTGAAACTTGGTGGATAGTTAGACCATGAGGTGGTACAGCGCATATTTTTTGGGCTTGCAGTAGACCAAATTTTTATAGCTCTAGTTCTTACACTTTTTTAACCATTTTTCGGACTTGACTTTCATTTACGGATAACTCCTCCTACAGTTTTCATTGGATCACATTGAAACTTGATGGACAGTTAGACCATGAGGTGGTACAGTGCATGTTGTTTTGAGGTAACAGTGCACCAAATTTTGATATAGATATATATTATGCTTTTTCAATGACTTTTTTTTTTTTTTTTTACTTGACTTTTGTTTCTAGATAACTTCTACTATTTTCATCAGTTCATGTTGAAACTTGGTGGATAGTTAGACCATGAGATGTACAGTATATATTTTTTCAAGGTTACAGTACACCAAATTTTGATTAAGAGTTATAGCTCTTCAAAGATTGTTCAAGCCTGATTTTATTTCCAGCTCACTGTTCCTATAGTTTTCATGTGATCAAGCTGTTAGTTGTATGTTGTTGGATAGAAGAAGATGCAGATAATTGCAGCCAGGTTACAGAACACCAAATTTTCATATTCCTCCCAGGTTACAGTACACCAAATTTTCATCCTACAGTTTTCACCAGTACTAGTTGAGACTATGAAGTGATATAGCACATAATTATTGTTTAGAGGCTACAGTACACCAATTTTTGGTAGAGTTATTACGCATCAAACACACCCATCTTCTCTACATGTTTTGTTACCTTGCAGTGGCAGAGTATCATGCAGTGTCTATGATGCTTTTATATTTTTTCTAAGACATTAGGGTGTGATAGGTTCACATGAAATGTGAAGCCTATTTTTTTAAATGCTTTGCATGCTGGGTAAAAATTTCAACAGGCAACATTTTGAAATATGTTTTACATTTTTCCCAGAAAATAGGCTTTTACATTTCGTGCAGATTATTTCTTAAGGAGACAATTTGCATGAAATATCAAAGTCTGTTTTCTGGGGAAAACAAGAAAAATTTCATTTTGACACCAGCTGAATTTGTCCAGAGAGTGGTAAAGGTTAAAATGTCATCTGCATATATTGGAAAAAAGTTTTTCCTGAAAGCAAGCCTGGAAAGTACTGTATTCTACCTAGTTACCATATAGTGTGCTTATTCGAATATGTTACTTCCTGTTATGTCAGATCTTGTAGACTGCCTTATATTAAAATATTTTGCATGCTAAATAAAAATAGCAGATGCCATTTTGAAATGTTTTTCTTATTTTTCCAAGAAACTGGGCCTTGATATTTGAAATGAATCGTCCCCTGAGGAGACAATTGACATGACATGTCAAGCACTATTTTCCAAGAAATTTTAGGGAAATAATTTAACTTGTGTTTATGGTCTGATAAAGTCACCAGCATCATTCAAAGAGTCATTTCAATTAAAAGCTTGTGATATTGATCAAGCTTTAATTAAAAAAAATATAAAACCTTTCTACCTTGCTACAAGTTGTTTCAGTTTCTTTAACGCTTACCATGCCTTGGGCAAATTCACCATGCCTTGGGCAAATTCAACAGACAACAAAGTGATGATATTTTTTTTTCTTATTTTTCCTAGAAAATAGAACCTGACAACTCATGCAAATTGTCTGGAAACAATTCACATGAAGTGTCAGATCCTGTTTTCTAGCAAAAATTAGAAAAAAATATTTCAAAATGTCTGCTAAAATTTTTACCCAGCATGCAGTTTTAAATGCATAAATCAGGGATAGAAGTTTCAAGAATCAACACCTTCCCATTAATTCTGTACTTTGACAGGATTATTTGATCACATTTACTTTAATACTCAGCATGCTGGGTAATAATTTCAGCAGACATTTTTTAATACTTTCCTCAATTTTACCTGAAAACAGGCTTTGAGGAGACATTTTGCATGAAAAGTAAGTCTGTTTTCTGAGAAAATTAAGGAAATATTGTCAGTTTGTAGATGACATGTTGGATATCTTTTCTTATTTTCCTAAGGAGACAATTTGCATGAAATGTCTAAACCTGTTTTCTGCGGAAAATAAGAAAAATATCATCTGCTGAATTCCCAGATAGTGGTAAAAGTTTATAAAGCAATGATAACCGTAACAATGAAGGGATAATGATTTTAACCCTTGTCCTGCTGAGCCCGGATATACCCTGCCTTTGCAAACAGTGTAGATCCAGATCAGTTGGCTTCTGAAGAAGCCAACTGATCTGGATCTGCACTGTTTGCCATTCAGTATGTGACTTTATATCAACAATCTGGATCAAGTAATCTGATTGGCTGAAAATTTGAAAAGGGCGTGGCAGCTTAATTTATTCAGCAGGACAAGGGTTAAAATATACTGTAAGGAGAGGTAAGGCACAATCTAAATTTACTTTGGCTTAAACTTGTTTCTCTGCAAATATGTAACTGCATAGTGTACTCGGTATTAAATTGTTTGTTTTGTTTTATTAATTGGTACTATTAATAAAACAAAACAAATAATTATGGGACCAACACTCCCCTATAAGGGCACAATCAAGCAATTTCTGTGTCTTTATATTAATTACTACCCAGGGAGACAATTTGCATGAAATATCAAGGCCTATTTCCTTGGAAAAATATCATCAGTTGGTCTTCTGCTGAATTAGCCCAGAGAGTGGTAATGGTGAAAGTGTGCCCTAAGCTTATTATGCAGTTCAGTTTTCAGTTTTCAGATTTTTAATGCTGCCAGGCAACTGAGTCACATAGAGGCAGCGCCAGATAAATCTGGATTAGTTTTACTGGACTACTGGGTTGGCTTGAAACGGTGCCTAATTATAATTCATAACTAGGTCACCTCACCCAGACATGGAGTGTGTGCACGTCCAGACCTCGTGCGTGTCCAGACCTCGTGCAAGAGTAGTAGTCCAGCCTGTAAATTGCAGAATTTTGCGTATCGGTCGAAAAGTATGAGCTTTTAATCTTGTACCTAATGCGTGTCAATTCCGACTGCAAAATGCATTAGGCACTCAGCTCGAGTCGTGCGAAAGTTTCGGACACAGGCCACATGTCATCTATCGGACGCCGGAAAGGGTGCAAGGTGGGTGTCCTCACCCAGGAGCCAAGTGGGTGTCCTCACCCAGAAGCCGAGGAGTTGAGGTCCTCACCCAAGAGCAGAGAGAGTGTCCTCACTCAGGAGCCGAGAGAGTGTCCTCACTCAAGAGCCGAGAGGGTGTCCTCACCCGTGGACCTATTGGGTGTCCTCACCCGAGTCCGCATGCCGCCAGTTGACCTACTTAGTAAGTCTTGCCAAAATAGCTTGGCGGCACTAGCCGAAGTAGTGGTGGTCCTCCACCAACCCCTAAGGGATCCTGACATGACTTTTCCAGGACGTCTTACCAGTGCGCCGTGTTTGTCTGTCTCACGCCGGTCGCTCCCATCAGCATCTCAATGTTGGAGTACCACGGGTCGTAGAACTTGCTGGTTGGCCCCTTGATCTGTAGCCAGTGTTTGTTCTCTTTCTGGTAGACGAAGAATACTGGTAGATCAATGTTGAGTTCTTCGTCTTCCCTGGGCAGTCTTGTCGCTTTGATGATGACCTTGTAGGTGGTGGCGTGGACGTCCTGGAGGTCGTACTTCTCAATTAGAGGATATTTGTCCTCTATTTTGGCATGGAAGTACTGCGTCGGCTGTTTACTGGTATACTTCGGCGACTTCGTTCTCGGTCTCTTCGCACCTGGAACCTCTGGAGAAGGAGTCGGTGTAGCTGGTTTCTTGATGCTTGGAGATGGTGTAAGCTGTGCTGTCTGTGGTGGTCTTGAAACTGTGATGGTGTCTGGTGTAATCTCCATTATCTGTAGTGCTGGCGGTGAAATCTCCTTCTCCGGTGCTTCTCGGCGTACTGTAGGCTGTGCTGTAGGTGTCGATCTGGTAGGCGGTGGTCGTCTAGCAGCTGTGGGCTGGCGAGGCCACTTGCCAGCAGAGGGTGCAGGCTGCCTCCTGCTTTAGGCCCTCTTCTTGTAGACTGGTTGTGTCGGTAGATTCTTGTGGAAGGTCAGTTCAACGCGAACATGATCCTTCCCGTCAGCCATTCTCCAGAGAGGATGACCAACAAACTTGTACTCACTCAGGGCCCTGAGTAGTACTGCAGGAATAACAGACTGAGACATGGTTATTCTTTAATTATTTAATTATTCAGCAGAAGATGTTGACTCTTCGAAGGTCGAAGGTCGAATGAATGTGCCGCTTATTATGCAAGTTTGTCCTGACCTTTTAACCTTTCTCATGCTGAATAAATTAAGATGCCACACCCACTTCTAATTTCCAGCCAATCAGATTACTTGATCTGGGTTTTTGATAGAAATTCACATATTTAATGACAAACAGTGCAGATCCAAATCAGTTGGCTTCTTCAGAATGGCATGTCCTGTTCAGCAAGAGAAGGGTTAAAACACCAAACTAGACAGTACAGATAATTGGGTATATCAGATGGACTGAAGACAGTTTTGTTTGCTCACAATAAGTTTTGTAGACTTGAAATACATGTACCATGGTTATATATAGTTGTCTTGCTCTTGACTTTTATGCTAACGTGCTTGGTAAAATTTTCAGGAGGCAACATAATTATTGAATTGTTTTTCCCCAGAAAACGGGATTTGATGTTTCAAACAGATTTCTACAAAGGAGACAGTATTTGCAAGAAATGTTGAGTCCTATTTTCTAGGAAAAATAATAGTAATAATAATATATTCAATTGGTCACCTGCTGACTTTTCCCAGAGAGTGGTACATTGTACAGTCGAACCTCAATGGCTCGAACATCTTTGGGACCATGGAAATTCGTTCGAAATATGGGTAGTTCGAGCCACTGAGGGTTAATCATAGCACCGGTTCAGGAAGCAAATAGCAATAATTTAGGGAAATCTTTTCGATTTTCTACACATTGATTCTATGTTGAGTGTACTCATTAGAATTGCCTCTATGATTCTAATGAGTACACACAACATACAATTCCATGATAAAATAAGAAAAAAATTTCTAAATATTTGTTTTCTTGAGCTATTGGAAGAATTTGTAGCATCTGAAAAAAGAGTTCGATTCATCCATGGTAAACAAGCCATCCGTGTTCGAGCCATTGAGGTTATACTGTATTAGTTTGATATTGTATTTAACGTTTACTACTCTTTAGGCTAATTCAGCAAATGACAAATTATGTCCCCCCCTACCAAAGGGTGGTGGGGGGGATTATTGTTTTTGAGATGGATCCTGTTGGGGTCAGTGTCAGCGTCATGTCGGCGTAAAACTTCTTGTCCGCTCTGTAACTTTAATACCCTTAGGAATATTTTGATGATACTTGGTAGAAATGTAGAACAGGAGCAGACGACGTGTCACTTACAAGAATGACAACTCTGCCTTTCTTACTTTTGGAGTTATCACCCTTTGTTTTATTTGAAAAAGATTTCATGTCCGCTCTGTAACTCGAATACCCTTTGGACTATTTTGATGGTACTTGGCAGAAATGTAGAACAGGATCAGATGACTTGTCGTGTACAAGAATGACAACTCTGCCTTTCTTACCTTTGGTGTTATCTCCCTTTGTTATATTTGACAGTGATAACCATTGATTTCGTGTCCGCTCTGTAAGTCAGAGACCCTTTGGAATATTTTTATGATACTTGGTAGAAATGTAGACCAGGACCAGACGATGTGTCGCGTACAAGAATGACAACTCTGCCTTTCTTATTTTTGGAGTTATCTCCCTTTGTTATGTCTCACAGTGATTATCCAGTGATTTCGTGTCCGCTCTGTAAGTCAAAGACCCTATGGAATATTTTTATGATACTTGGTAGAAATGTAGAACAGAACCAGACAACATGTTGCGTACAAGAATAACAACTCTGCCTTTCTTACTTTTGGCGGTATCTCCCTTTGTTATGTCTGACAGTGATTATCCATTAATTTTGTGTCCGCTCTGTAAGTTAAAGACCCTTTGGAATATTTTCATGATACTTGGTGAAATATAGAAAAGGACCAGATGAGGTGCCGCATACAAGAATGACAACTCTGCCTTTCTTACTTTTGGCTTTATCTCCCTTTGTTATGTCTGACAATGATTATCCATTGATTTCGTGTCGGCTCTGTAAGTCAAAGACCCTTTGGAGTATTTTATGATACTTGGTAGAAATGTAGAACAGAACCAGACGATGTGTCACATACAAGAATGACAACTCAGCCTTTCTTACTTTTGGTGTTATCTCCCTTTGTTATGTCTGACAGTAATTATCCATTGATTTCATGTCTGCTCTGTAAGTCAAAGATCCTTTGGAATATTTTCATGATACTTGGTAGAAATGTAGAACAGGACCAGACGAGGTGTCGCGTACAAGAATGACAACTCTGCCTTTCTTCCTTTTGGGGTTATCTCCCTTTTTTATGTCTGACAGTGATTATCCATTGATTTCGTGTCCGCTCAGTAAGTCAAAGACCCTTTGGAATATTTTCATGATACTTGGTAGAAATGTAGAACAGGACCAGATGACGTGTTGCATACAAGAATTACAACTTTGCCTTTCTTAGTTTTGGTGTTATCTCCCTTTGTTATATTTGACAGAGATTATCCATTGATATTGTGCTCGCTCTGTAAGACAAAGACCCTTTGGAATATTTTTATGGTACTTGGTAGAAATGTAGAACAGGACCAGATAACAAATCGTGTACAAGAATGACAACTCCGGCTTTCTTACTTTTGGTGTTATCTCCCTTTGTTTTGTTTGAAACAGATTTCTCGTCTGCTCTGTAACTGGAATACCGTTTGAAATATTTTGATGGTACTTGGCAGAAATGTAGAACAGGACCAGACGACATGTCGTGTACAAGAATGACCACTCTGGCTTTCTTACTTTTGGAGTTGTCTCCCTTTATTTTGTTTGAAATAGATCTCATCTACTCTGTAACTGGAATACACATCAGAATATCAGAATATTAGGATGGTACGTTGTAGAACTGTAGAATAGGACAAGACGACGTGTTCCTTACAAGAATGACAACTCTGCCTTCCTTACTTTTGCTGTTATCTCCCTTTTATATATAAGACACTGATAGTACATTGATTTAGTGTCTGCTATGTAAGTCGAACACTCTTTGGAATATTTTAATGATACTTGATAGTAATGAAGAACAGGACCAGACGACATGTCACATACAAGAATGACAATTTGGCTTTTTTACTTTTGGAGTTATCTCCCCTTCTTGGGTTTGAATTTGATTTCTTGTCTCTGCTCTGTAACACAAATACCCTATGGAATATTTTGATGATGCTTGGTACAAATGTAGAACAGGACGAGATGACGTTTTGCGTTCAAGAATGACAACTGTGCAGGATCGGGGTGGGGGGGGGGGGGGGGTTAATTTATTTTTTTCTAAAAAACCTTTTCTAGTCGACAATATTTTTCTTATTTTTCCAAGGAAATAGGATTTGAAACATCAAGTCCTATTTTCTGGGGCAAATAGAAAGAAAATATTTGAAAATGTCATTTGTTGAATTTTGTACCCAGCATGTCAACTGTTAAATTTTTGGCCTAAATCTGAAAATAAATTGGCCGTGCCATGTGAAATGCGTCTTCGGGCATATATGGACAGCAGAGATCCAGATCAGCCTTTGCATCCATGAAGTCTGTGTACTGTAGAACATAAGGAAGTATCTGATTCTTAACCCTTGTCATGCTGAATAAATTGAGATGCCATGCCTACTTCTAATTTTTATACCCCGCCACACAATAGTGGAGGGGTATTATGGTTTCACGTTGGACGTCCGTGTGTCTGTCTGTCCGTCCATCCTTTTTTTGTTTCCGGATGATAACTTGACCCTTATCTCAAATTTCCGAAGGATTCCGTGCAACTACGAATAACTACGAAGAAAATATTGTGCGGAGTATTGGGACATTTACTACGAAGCAAATTTTTACTGAAAAATGGAAAACAGAGCGGAGAATGCGTAAACCTCTATGATTACCACCATATTCGGAATGAGCTACGCACTTTCGTAACAAGCGGAGTATTGGGATGAAATTTCCGCATGCTTACGCATACTTATCATTCGTATCTTGCGTAAAGGCTCGTAGAAAATGTCCCAATACTCCGCTGGTTTGTAATCAGCTCCGCATGACTGCGTAATTGCTCGTAACTAGCTCCGCATGCTTACGCACACTTTCCATTCGTATTTTGCGTAAAGTTTCGTAGAAAATGTCCCAATACTCCGCTGGTTTGTAATCATCTCCGCATGACTGCGTAGTTGTTCGTAACTAGCTCCGCATGCTTACGCACACTTACCATTAGTATCTTGCGTAAAGGTTTGTAGAAAATGTCCCAATACTCCGCTTGTTTGTAATCAGCTCCACATGACTACCTATTTGTCTCCAAATGAACATTTGTTTGTGTTGAGATTTTACGGCCCAGTCAACCTCATGGGGTCATGTAGAGCCTGGTCAGCTTACCTAACCACACTTTTACTGGACAGCTTAGTCCTCTAAGTGGTTAACCAGTGAGTGTGCACATTCTTTCACCAGAAACTGACAACTGCCCTTCTTACATGACAGCGGAAGGGAAAGAATGACCATAAAAAGTACTTCATGATCATATCCCTGAAATAATGTTGCTGACCTGATGGGGTTCAAACCTGTGACCTAATCACAAGTTGGACATGCATCAAACGGAGCCACCTAGGCTGGCCTCTGAATGAACATAGCAAGCACCTCCAGGATTTCAAGGTGGGGCAGTAACAAAATTATTATGAAAACTCCATAAAGCATGCTTTTTCTACCACAAAATGAAGCATAACATAAGTTTATTTTGTATTAAAGCATTTTGTATTTACAATAAGGTTATTAGTCATTGAAATCTACTTAAAAAGTCATGTACATGTGTGTTTTGTATATCTGTTAACAGTGATGGAAAAAAAGATTTTACAGCAATTTTACAGCACTTCTTTTGAAGAAAACCATTATAATCAATGTATTGTGAATGAAAAAATAAAAAATGCAAGACTTTCAACAATTTAACTTTTTGATTTGCTTATATTCTATTGAAATACATGTAATCAAAAGAGACCACCAACATTCTGTCCAAACCACTGAAATCAGCAATCACATTTCCATGGACTATTAAAGTCAGTTAGACTATTCCATTTTACATGTAAAACACAAAAACCAAGTATATGTATTTCTAATCTATAATTTGAATTCACTAATGAACTAGCTTTATAGTTATGTTGCTTCAGAGTAGCTCTATAAATGACTGAACTTTTTGGTTTCAAAGCAATAAAGCAACTACTTTTGTGATATCTTAATTGATACCATTTTGTATCCATGGTAACAAATTCTTCTGTGAATCTGTTATGCATATTAAATTACAAAGGTCTCTAAGCACACTCCGAATGCTACGAAAGACTATGAACCAAAAATTGGTTAAGTTATATTCTCTATTCTCATTTGGTCTAAAAAATTTCTAAGTCCAGTAATCTCCATACATATACGAACTGAAATAAGTTTAAGTCTATATTCTACGAGCAGTTCCGCACTGAAAAATGTTAAGTCCACAGTTTTACGAAGTAATCTGATCAGAGTGCGGAGATTGCTCCGTTTGTTTGTAGACAGCTACGAATGTATTTCTACGTATGTACGGAAATTTGTTCGTAAATACGCAGATTTCCGCAAACTTTCGTAACAAACTACAAGAATATACGCAATCTCCGGACAAAATTACGCAAAAATACGAAAGAATCCACTCATTTACGAAGAGAACTGTTCGTAGTTTTCGTAAATTTGAGGTACGGGAAGTAAACATCAATGGAATTTCACCAAACATGGTATGTGCATTGATATTGTGGATATCTGGTTTGGGATTGCTAAGGCCAAAAAAAATTAATTATTAGATTCTCAGGCCATTTTTGGCAAAAACAGATGAGGCAGGCAGGAAATTTTTTTTTTTTTTTTTTTACTCATGAAACAGGGGAGGGAACTTTTTTTTTATTACATGAACCCAAAATAAAAGGACTCGTTTCATGACATGCGTTTTATAATAATATTACCATAAAAATACTTAATTTTTGGACACCTAGACATAGCTCAAGATAAGGAGAAGTACTGAGGATAACTTTTTTATATGTCCCTATTATTATTAAATGTAAAAGGATACTATAAAAATCAGTTTGTGCAGCTCCAGTTTAAAATATCTACCAAAGGTTTATATAGCTTCAGAGAGGGATGTGTTGGCAGAAATTCTGTCGAATGTGTCCACTTTGGAGCATCCGATCGATGCACTTACATCGTGGTTTGATAATTCATCCGGGAAGGACCAGAAGTCGATACTTCAGATCCCGATTTTATTCCGTTATACCTCGGCAATTGTGCAGTCTTTTTCGTAACCACCTATAATGTTCCAGGACAGATGCACTGTAGCCCCGGATGAAATCTGGGTGGGTATCTGAGACATCTGCTTTGAAAACGAAGGGAACACAAGTTTTGTTTACACAACTTGCGCTTCGGCAGACATTTTGATCAATGATGGTGCTAAGACGCTTACTCGCAATGTTCAATCCAATGAAAAAATCAATAATTCAAGCTT
This sequence comes from Anodontia alba, assembly GCA_964016985.1. Classification (NCBI taxonomy): domain Eukaryota; kingdom Metazoa; phylum Mollusca; class Bivalvia; order Lucinida; family Lucinidae; genus Anodontia; species Anodontia alba. Next base: position 126,950,984 of record OZ024821.1, read on the forward strand.
TTACGTGACCGTGCATGCTACGGTTGCATCTAAAACTAGGATTTTAAAAACCGCGACGCACCGGCATGCTGTATCTAGACGCGGATGTGTTTTTTTTATTGGACACGGAAAAAAAGGCTTATGCGCAGACTTTTTGGTACATGCGGCGGGGCCTGAGAATCTAATGATTATTTTTTTTTGGCCTAATGGTCAAATTTCGTCAAATTTTTACGGAGTTATCTGCCTAAGACATGCCCATATTGTCGTTTCTGGACGATAACTTGAGTAAATAACAAGGGATTTTAACCAAACTTGCTACATGTATATGCATTGACATTATGGAGATCTGGTTTGGAATTGCTAATGGGCAAATTTCGTCAAATTTTTACGGAGTTGTCTGCCAGAGACATGCCCATATTTTTATTTCCGGACGATAACTTGAGTAAATAACAAGGGATTTTAACCAAACTTGCTATATGCATTGACAATAAGGAGTTCTGGTTTGGAATTGCTAATGGGCAAATTTCGTCAAATTTTAACGGAGTTATCTGCCCAAGACACGCCCATATTTTCGTTTCCGGACGATAACTTGAGTAAATAACAAGGCCTTTTAACCAAACTTGCTATATGCATTGATATCATCAAGATCTGGTTTAGGATTGTTATCTGTCCATTGATATTTTCAAGATCTGGTTTAGGATTGTTATCTGTCCCTCTGTCATTTTCTTTCCAGACATTTTCGCAACGATAACTTTCATACATAAACAAATAATTGCTGTGGTGGGGTATTATGCTTGCGGTGCTTTTATTTATTGTTATCAGATTACTTGATCCAGATTGTTGATACAATTCACATACTGAATGGCAAACAGTGCAGATCCAGATCAGTTGCTTTCTGCAAACAGTGCAGATACTGTTTACTGTTTCCATTTACCTGAAGGCACCTTTTCTCATGCCGGCCTCGGTGGCTCAGTCACATAAAATTTTGGGTTCAACTGGTCATTCTCGCCCCTCTGCTGATTTAAAAAGAGCAGTTGTCAGTTTCTAGTGAAAGAATGTGCACAAGTACTGGTCAACTGCTTAGAGGACTAAGCCTGCCCAGGAAAAGGTGTGGTTAGGTAAACTGACTGTGCTTGACATGACCCTAATGGGTTGACTGGGCCATAAATTCTCAACACAAACAAAACCTTTTCTCATATTGCGGCTCATGTAATCTGTCCTGAATAACAGAAGAAAGACTTCTGTTACCTACTGTTACCAAATTTATTTATTTGTGCAGATTTACAAGTTTTATACCTTAGTTAAAACCTTGAATTTTAACCCTAATCCTCCTGAACCCGGATATACACTGCCTTTGCAAACAGTGAAGATCCAGATCAATTAGCTTCTTCAGAAGCCAGCTGATCTGAATGTGCAGTTTGTCAGTTAGAATGTGAATTTGTATCAACAACCTGTATCAAGTAATCTGATAAGCAGAGTCTGAAAAGTGGGCATGCACATCTTCATTTTTATACCCCGCCACACGATAGTGGCGGGGTATTAAGGTTTCACGTTGGATGTCCAGTGTCTGTCCATCTGTCCGTATGCCCATCTGTGTTTCGTTTCCAGATGTGTTTCGTTTCCTTGAGTAAACATCAATGGATTTTCACCAAACTTGGTATGTGCATTGATATTGTGGAGATCTGGTTTAGGATTGCTAATGGGCAAATTTCGTCGTATTTTTATGGAGTTACCTGCCTGAGACACACCCATATTTTTGTTTCCAGATGATAACTTGAGTAAACATCAGTGGATTTTCACCAAACTCAGTATGTGCATTTGTAGGCCTGGGTACGGCGAAAATAAAGTACCACGGTATACCGCAGTATTTAGCTGAGTACCGCGGTACGTACCACGGTATACCGCAACAGTATTAAATTTTGCAGAGGTCATTGTGAAATCATCTGATGGTCTTTAACCCTTGTCCTGCTGAATAAATTAAGATGCCACTCCCACTTTTAATTTTCAGCCAATCAGATTGTTTGATCCCGATTGTTGCTAAAAATTCAAATACTTAATGGCAAACAGTGCAGATCCAGATCAGTTGGCTTCTTCAGAAGCCAACTGATCTGGATCTACACTGTTTGCAAAGGCAGGGTATATCCGGGTTCAGCAGGACAAGGGTTAAGTTTAAACCACCTCAATTATCTGTGCTGAGTTTTATTTTCATTGAAATATTGATTTACATTGTACATGTATATTGTAATAGAAATTTATACTTTAAATTAAAAATCAGTAGTGGAGAGTGGAGACTGGAGATACATGTCGGATGAGAAGTCAGCAGTTTCCAGCACTTAATGCTTTAGTAACATCTTCCTTATAACTGCATACTTATTTACATCCCTATAACCACTGTTATACTTTCATAAAATATCAACATGTATTGTTAAATATACATGTATTTACAAGTAATGTTGCAGTTATAATTATTTCACCTCATCCATTGCCTAAGTCATGAAGGCTTACAGTTTGCAAATGAAATTCAATAGTATAAATGAAGCACACCATTTGAAGCTGTTTCAACTTCAGCTGTTTCAATATTTTGAAGATTTATGGTTTTCTACAATAGACTGTTGCTAAAAATAGAATCATCAGAATACCGTGGTACAGGCAAGTGTACCGCGGTATGTACCATGCCAAAGAAATACTGAGGTATACCGTTGTACCAGTATTTTTGCACACCCCTAGTGCATTGATATTGTGGAGAGCTGGTTTGGGATTGCTAATGGGCAAATTTCGTTAAATTTGACGGGAGTTATCTGCCAGAGACACGCCCATATTTTCGTTTTCCGGACAATAACTTGAGTAAATGTCAAGGGATTTCAACCAAACTTGGTACATGCAGTGATATGAAGATCTGGGAACATCAATGGATTTTCACCAAACTGGGTATGTGCATTGATATTGTGGAGATCTGGTTGCGCAAATTTCGTCAAATTTGACAGAGTTATCTGCCCGAGACACGCCCATATTTTCGTTTTCCAGACAATAACTTGAGTAAATGTCAAGGGATTTTAACCAAACTTGGTACATGCATTGATATGAAGATCTGGTTTGGGATTGCTTATGGGCAAATTTCGTCAATGTTTGACAGTTATCTGCCCTCAACACGATAATGGCGGGGTATTATAGTTTAACGTTTTTATTTCAGCATGACATGGGTTAATGCATATTGATAACAGTGCAACCTCTTTACAAAAGCCACACTTTTGAACACTTGAAGGGAGCTGGCTGTTATAGAGAGGTGCAGTATATAGTAATGGCACTTTTGGAAATCAGAAAATTAGCAGATATAGGAAGGAAGCTGTTGTTGAGACTCACAGTTAGTAGAGGGTCCACTGTATTTGTTTTTTTTTCTTTTATGAAAAATTCCAACAACAATAGCAAAAACATTTTGTGGCTGTTAAATTTCATTATTTATGACCATTCTGAATTGTGACAAAAATACTGATGTAAGCATGCCATGGAAAGTTTGTATGATTAGATATGGATATTTATATACAGGAATTATATATATACATTGTATATACTTACATACCATATTTGACCTGATATGTTACTGCACATATCTCTATAAACCCACAGTCAAGCAATTTGGCAGTCTTCAGATAACAAACAGCTTGTATATACTTTTATCTACTTTAAAAAAGCATATGTTGTGTTTATTCATTTGAATTGCCTTAGCAGGTTAACAGCTTTAATACTTCAAAATAAAAACCTGAAATGATAGTACCCCACCACTGTCATGTGGAAGGCAGATAACTCTGTCAAAAATAAACAGAATTTGCCCACTAGCAATCCAAAACCAGATCTCCATAATATCAATGCACATAACAAGTTTGGTGAAAATTGATTGATATTTACTCAAGGTATCATCTAGAAACGAAAATACGGATGTATGGTGGGCAGATAACTCTGTCAAAAATTTGCACATTAACAATTCCAAAACACCTGCCCCTGATATACATGTGTATGCAAAATTTGAATAAAATCCATCAAAATCTATTCAAGTTAGAGTGCTGACAGACAGACAAACTGATGGACACTCAAAGGGGAAGGCATAATACCCCACCGCAATTGTGAAGCGGGGTATAAAAACAATTGGGCAAGGCAAAATTTAACCCAAGGCCAAGTGGGTATAAGCTTCAAGTCGTGAACTGTGAAAAAAAGATGGAGGTCACAGAAAAAAAAAATGTTCTAGGAGGAAAGTTAACCCTAGTCCTGCTGAACCCGGATATACCCTGCTTTTGCAAACAGTGTAGATCCAGATCAGTTGGCTTCTGAAGAAGCCAAATCAGTTGGCTTCTGAAGAAGCCAACTGATCTGGATCTGCACTGTTTGCCATCAAGTATGTGAATTTATAGCAAAAATTCGGATCAAGCAATCTGATTGGCTGAAAATTAGAAGCGCGTGGGGCATCTTAATTTATTCAGCAGGACGAGGGTTAATAGTGAACTAGAGAACCAATAATCATCAAAGCTATGCTTACTTACTGTTCTGTGCCAGACATTGGATAATTAAGTATCAAATGGAATGGTTTTGAATATTTTATGAACTGCTTTTATTGTCTTTCAATAAGTTTGGTTCAGTTTGAAAAGAAGTTGTGTGTGTTGTTTGAAGGAAAGTTTTTTCTGTATTATTGAATTGAATTATTTATTCATCATTTAATGGGTCACAGAACTATCTGTTGATTTTACCTCTTGCAGGTAGCCGGTTCAATAGAAATTTTAACCTTTTAACATTTTAAGAGGGGTATCCAGATAAAAAACATTTTCTCATTTGTCCATGAAAATTTAAGTTGTTGGTGCTAATCAAAGTGCCTTATTGTGCCTCAGTGAGGTTTTTTTTTTAATGGGTACCCACAACATATGTGTTTATGGACAAATAAGAAAAAGATATCACCCTTATTGGTTGAAAAAAAAAATCACTTTATCTGAAGCTATGCATTGCAGGCAAGCAGTATTCAAGCTATTTGATTTTCCCAGAAGCATAAGCCTGACATTTTACCCAAATTATCTGTGAAACAATTTGTGTGAAATGTCAAGCCCTGTTTTCTGGGAAAATAGAAAATATTTTGAAATCTGTCAAACCTTTTGTAATGGCCACCTGTATTAAGCAATAACCTGTATTGAAAGACCAGTTTTTCAAATCTTGTAAATGGAACAAGACCTGTCACCAGACAGGATAGCTCGCCTGAACTGGCTTGTGTCAATCAAATAAAAAAATAATGAGGTCCTAAAAACTTTGATATAAATTTTAACATGAAAATTCTAAGTCTGTGACCTTGACCTTGACATGACCTAGGGTGGTGGGGATGGTACAGCGCAAAATTTTGGACCAATATGTATAATCATACCAAAGATGAATCAAATCAGTGGTAAGGTTAGGAAATAATGAGGTCTTAAAAACGTTTAACGAAAACTTTAACATTTGTGGACGCCAGTGCCAATGCCGAGGGCAGTGCTGTGCAGTAGCTCTCAGTGAACATTGTTCAGGCAAGCTGAAAATAGTGTAAATTAATTACCATTTATATTAAGCCAACACCTGTCTTTAGCAACCACTTTTGGCTTTCCCTGAGTGCTTGCTTAACAGGTTTGACTGTCTATACTGCTACATGTACTTAAATTAAGCAGGTTAAAGGTTAGTGATTGGTTTAGTGGGAAGTATTTCAGTAAGCCTTCACAATGTCTTGGGTTATCAGATTTAATAATGAAGCATAGCTCCAGATAAAAGGGAGTATTAGGAAAATGTTTTTCTTATATCTCCAGGAAAACATATGTTTTGGGATTAGAAGGGCTGTGGTAGGGTGCTTCTAATGAGTACCTCAATATATGTTTTATGGAGAAATAAGAAAATTATCAACATTTTTTGGTTGAAAAAAAATCAGTTTATCTGGAGATATGACTAAGTCTGGAAATAGACCTTTTATACTGTGGAAGATTACTGGTATTTTTCTAAAGGATTTGTAAGGAAGGTTTTGTTGTTGAGGTGTTACGGTTTGATACTGAACTTATAAGAATGTAAGACATGGATGTAAGACATACCGGTACTTTAACTCTTTGCATGCTGGGTAATTTTGCTTGCTTTTTTGTCCAAACTGTTAGACACTCTGATGGTATTCCTGAAAGATTTTTAAAAAAAAATCTTTCAGGAATACCATCAGAGTGTCTAACAGTTTGGATCCAGATCAGGCCCGACATTTTGTTGGGCCTGATCTAGGTCCAAACTGTTTGCAAAGGGTTATCAGCAGATAACAGATGTCGCCACTAGTGAGAATTAGTAAATATTAGGAAGCAAATTAGCGCTCAGCATGCTGGGTAAAAAATTCAGTAGACAACATTTTGAAATATATTTCTTGATTTTTCGAGAAAACAGGCTTTGATATTTCATGCAAATTGTCTCCTTTTTTGGAGACAAGTTGAATAAAATGTAAAAGCCAGTTTTCTGGGAAAAATAATAATAGTATTTCAAAATGTCATCTGCTAAAACTTTCAGATCTTTTGAAATATTTTTCCCAGAAAATAGGACTTGATATTTCAATGAAATTGGTTCCATGGAGATGATTTACATGAACTGCCAAAGCCTATTTTCTGGGAAAAATAAGGAAAATATTTTAAATGTGGTCTGCCGAATTTTTTACCCAGCATGCTAAGCATTAAATATAGAGTTTGCTATTTTAGTGTTTTAATGTTCCACTGGTGGTACAAGTATTTCATTCATTTTGGGGACAGTGAAATGGTGATAAGATGATAAGGCTCTAGGGAAATGAACATGTAAAGTATAAGACAGGTAGAATATTTGACATTTGTGTGAATTTTCTGTGCATTTTAAGAAAAAAAAAAGATTTTTAAAATTGTACCTACAATATAAAAATTGAAGTTTTACAATTTTTTTTTAAATTATTTATTGTTTACTGTGTTAGAATGATACATAAGGCTTTCACTTCTATACATGTATGTACAGGATGTGACGTCTTCATAAAATTTGGGACATTTATATATATATATAAATATGCAAAAAAAAAAAAAAACACCAAACAAACAAACAAAAAAAAAAAAAGAAAGAAAGAAAAACATCTGCTTAAATATACATGTGTTCTCTTAATTATTTTTTTGCTGCAAAATAGATACATGTACATTGCAGTAGGGGTGTTATGAGGGTTTTAATATGTATATTGTTAGTGTGTATATTATGTAACATACATGCATATTCTTATACTAATGTGTAAGGATTTTGTTCATAATGCCACTTCCAACCTTTTGATGGGATTTGCTGTTTTGCATTGATATATACATCCATTCAGTCCCTCATCAGTGTTCTGGCCATTTAAATTTTACATTAAAAATATGCTAACATCCTGGCTGGTGAAGGGGGAGGACATTCTGTTGACTGCTGACATATTTCTAATTGTTTTTTTTTTTTCTTCATCTATTTGCTTAAAGCAAATATCTAAAATATACAATTTATAATAAGGTTAGAGGTATGGATTATTATTATCTGTTTTACATTTTTTGTAAATCAGAATTATACCATAATTACCAAATATATCAGAAGTTTACACCTATTTGTCTGACTATCCTTTGATGTTTCTAACAAGTACAGATAGAATGGCAAACATTGTAGATCCTTATCAAACTGCTCCTTTAGGAACAGTTTTATCTGACCATACACTGTTAGGTCAGACTACTTGTCTGAATATTTAACATAAATGTGGTAGATATGAAAAAAAAAAAAAAAAACTGCTAGGTTTCACCACATTTTATGCCCCCAACTTCAATATGGTAGGGCATATTGCGTTTGGCTTGTCCGTTCATTAGTTTGTTTGTTCGTACATCCATTAGTGATGCTTTATTTGTGCATAGCATAACTTGTGAACCATGCATCCTAGGTTTTTGAAATTTCATATATGGATTCCTCATGAAAAAATAGTTGACCTGTTTTTTTTGTTGTTTTTTTTTTCTTATCATGGTTACCCGGTATGCTACTTTCTTGATTTATGCCCTTTTGAAAAACATTGCAATCAAATCTTGTAAGCAAGATACATGTATCTCAAAAATTATTTGAGCTGTAGTATTGAAACTCAAATACTTATAGGAGACAATGAGCAGATGACCTGATTAACCTTTGAAAAAATTCTGATTTTTTTTCCAGAATTATGACCCTTTGAAAATTTTGGCCTTTTAACCTTGTAAGCATGATATATCGAAAACTGTTTATGCTATTGCCTTGAAACTTGACAGGCTGATAGGGAATGATGACCTGATTAACCTAAAAGAATTTCAATCTTTTTTTCTTGAGTCATGGCCCTTTGAAAATTTTGGCATTTTAACTTTGTAAACAAGATATCTCAAAAACCATTGAAGCTATTGCCTTGAAACTTTATAGGCTGATAGGGTATAATGAGTAGATGACCTGATTAACTTTTGAAAAAATTCTGAAACTTTTCTGTTTGAAAATTTCAGCATTTTAACCTTGTAAGCAAGATATCTCAAAAACTGCTTAAGCTATTGCCTTGAAACTTGAAAGGCTGATACAGGATGATTAGTAGATATATTGATTAACTTCTCAAAAATATCTGAAATTTTTCTCTTGAGTTATGACCTTTTGAAAAGTTCAGCATTTTAACCTTGTAAGCAAGCTATCTCAACAACTATTTAGGCTTTTGCCTTGAAACTTGATAGTCTGATAAGGGATGAGGAGTAGATGACCTGGTTAACTTTTTAAAAATACTCTGAATTTTTTTCTGTGGCCCTTTGAAAATTTCAGCATTTTAACCTTGTCAGCAAAATATCTCAAAAACTATTAGGGGCAAGCAGTGTTAGGGTCAAGAAGTTAGGGGCATAGTGTTTCATAAACAACAGCTCTAGTTTTTTTTTTTATATTTTCAGGTGCAAAGATTAAAAGCAAATAAAAACAGTCAACTCAAATTCAGTGGTGAAATTGTCAGCAGTCAAAATGGTGAGCATTCCAGATTGGACAAAATTCCAGCGTCTGCATGACATGCAGAAGGAACCATCAAATGTGGGCACTTTAGCCAAATACTATAAACAAAGAGAGGAAGAAACTATTAGAATGGCAGAAAGTCATGGAATTCTGAAGACACCTACCCAGGAATATCTAGTGAAAAACTGTGCAAATCTACAAAATGGCAATTCCAAATACATTAAAGACGTCAGTCAGCTACGACTGGTGAAGTTATGTGGTGTGCATTTGCGGAAAATTGGAGATATGAATTATTGTATAAACTTAAGGATATGCATTCTGAACAATAATTTTCTCACCAAGATAGATGGTCTGGCAGCTTGTCGTCAACTTGTGAAGTTGGATCTGCATGGGAATCAGGTAATAATTGGTTATCTTATGGCCTTAACTCTTTGCCTGCTGGGTAATTTTGCATGCTTTTTGGTCATCTGTAAATGTTTTTTCAAAATTAACTTTTTCAAAAATATCTTTCAGGAATACCATCAGAGTGTCAAACAGTTTGGATCCAGATTAGGCCCGACATTTTGTCGGGCCTGATCTAGGTCCAAACTGTTTGCAAAGGGTTATCAGCAGATAACAGATGTCGCCACTAGCGGGGAAAGAGTTCAGGTTTGATAATGATATGCAAAAAAAAAAAAAAAAAGATGAGATATCTTTGGCGCATATGCAGACAACAAAGGCTCAAATGAGCCCAGGCATTCCCTCTCTGTCCAGTTACAGAATCATTGACTACACATTACAAAAACACGCCTATTCAAATATATAGAAAATTTCACCTCCAAAAACTTAAAATTTTCAGATAAAAAACTGATATTTTTCATATTTCTGCTCAAAACATAGTGGGTACTCGTTAGAACTGCCTTGGCAAGGTGGTTCTAACAAGTACCCACAATCTATGTTTTTGAGCAGAAATAAGGAAATTAATGTATACCCCTGTAAACCCCAGTTTTACTGTATAAAAGTGGGGTTTAAGGGGGATCAAAACTATATAGGCGTGTTTTCGTTATAGTTCAGATATACATCCCAAAAGTCATACTATATTAATCCTTAGATGGAAAAATTAGTAGATGAAACATGAATGATACTGGAATTCATGTGGATTATGTACTGAATCATCTCCTAAGGAGACAGTTTGCATGGGTCTGCACTGTTTGCATATACTATTTTGTCAGAAACTTTGGTGTATGAAACTTTAGGACATTTACCTTACTCCCGATCAGGCTAGGGCAGTCAGTGTTTGTATGAACAATATTCAGGCTTTGCAGAATCAGAATATCACAGCAGTCAAACATAAAAGATCCAGATCAGATCACCTGGTTCTTTGCACACAGCATTTGTAGGTATTTTATGCTTTAGCTTAATTATTTTGAAAGTCTCAAAACTCTTACATGCATGTGCAGTTTTAGAAGTTATTTATAATGGCTTTTATTAACCCTTGTCCTGCTGAACCAGGATATACCCTGCCTTTGCAAACAGTGTAGATTCAGATCAGTTGGCTTCTTCAGAAGCCAACTGATCTGGATCTGCACTGTTTGCCATTAAGTATGTGAATTTATAGCAACAATCCAGATCAAGTAATCTGATTGGCTGAAAATTAGAAGTGGGTATGGCATCTTATTTTATTCAGAGGGACAAAGGTTAATAATTTTCAAGCTAAATAAATATATTAGCAAATGATGTTTTTCAATATCACCTTTTATTCTGTTAAATTAAGCTTCAGCATGTCGTGCCAAGCTGTAAGCATGCTTGACTTTGGATCATGAGGTTTTGGGTTTGAATCCTGCTAAAGGCAGAATTCAGCTTGATGACTGTTTGGCACTTCATAGCAGAGAGCCTTTTGTATGAACCATTCTTCCTCTTGATGTGTCTTAAATAATGTTAGTAGAAAAATTAAACGCCAAATGGTCAGCATATCATCATCATCATAGCTCCAAATTAGGTGTTTTTTTATTTCGACCAAAAATATTGATATTTTTCTTAATTTTCCACAAAAACATGTTGAACGTATTCATACTTACAGCATATGAATTTGTGGAGAGTTAAGAAAAGTATTATTTGGCTAACCCCTCCTGTCTGGAGCTATCATCATCAAAATCATCATATTCAACGTGCAAACAGTTAATGTTACAGCGTTTCAGAAATAGTCTGCCATAATTACACTAAATATTTGGACACCAGGCCCCAAGGTCAGAAATTTTTTTTCATGCTCAACCAGCTGAGCATGAAATTTGTCCTGCTAATACTCAAATTACTAAAAATTGCAAATTCCTTCTTGCTAAACATAGCTGAACGTGAAAATTTCTCTGATAATAAATATGAAAATGCCAACTATTGTTGGCATTGTTATATTTATTAACAGAGAAAATTTCATGCTCAGCTGAGTTGAGCATGAAAAAAGTTTTATAACCTTGGGGCCATAACTCCTTACAATACTTATCACATATTTTGAACGTCCATTTGACTACCTGATAATATGTCTAAAATGCTATGACAGAATGGCAAACAGTTTAAACTCTGATCAGTTTGTTCCCTTAGAATCTCTTTGATATGGGTCTACACTGTTTGCTCAGGCTTGTTTGTCTGTCTGAATATTTAGAGTTTATTAACTAGCATGCAAAAATGTAATAAAATAGCATGCAAAAATGTTTAGAATTAATCAGGCCTCCTAGTGAAACCTATAAAACCTATAATAGCCTATAATTTTGTGTCAAACCTATAAAACCTTTATTTTGTTCATAAAACCTGTAAAAAGCCTGTATTTTCATGAAAAAACCTATATTTTTCACTTTTTGAACCTTCTCGCGACTCAGCCCTAACTTTTCTTCAAAATGCCCTACTATTTTTACTTTTTAGTCCCAAAAAATGATGAAAACTGTCAAGAAATTGTATTTTTTTCCTCGCTCGCTTCGCTCGCTTGGACTTTGTAAAATTCAGATCAACTTTATCTGAATAATTGTGGCGCAAAAATTCATCAAGTATTTTTTCTTCTCAGTTTTAAATCTTTAAATGAGTTTAGAAGAACCTTTTTTAACCTATATTTTTTATTGAAAAACCTGTAAATATCCTATATTTTGAGTAAGAAGAACCTATATAAAAACCTATATTTTCAAAGTGGGCCACTAGGAGGCCTGATTAATGCTAAGCACTCTGGATAAAATTTCAGCAGGTGACATTTCAAAATATTTTTCTTGTTTTTTCCCCAGAAAATAGGGATTTGACATTTCACAATTTGCATGAAATGTTGAATCCTGTTTTCTGGGGAAAATAAGAAGAATATCACTAATTTATTGTCTGTTGACCAAGCCAAAAGAGTGGTAAAGTCAGTGTGTTTTTGTATACATTTCAGATATCTTCAGTTCCAAGTATTGCATTTTGGTCTGGGTTACGCCATCTAAAGTTTTTACATCTCCATGACAACCCACTCGGCAAGTATGAGAATCTACAGAACCTGGCCACATGCCCCAACTTAATCGCTCTGACACTGTATGATACCCCTATCAGTCTAAAAAGAAATTACCGGCATCATGTAGTGAACAGTATCTGGTCATTAAAAGCCTTGGATCATCATGTGATATCAGATGAAGAAATAATAGAAGACGCTGTATTTGGTGGAAAATTTGGCACAAAACATCCAGACTTCAAATGTACTTTATTCTTTCATACTCCACAGGTAAGTACAGTTTTTGTCGGAGTGAGGTAGGAATTATTATAGTTAGTTTAAATCAAAGCCACAATTTGTTTTGTAGAAATTTCAACAGGACAATCAGCTGTTTTGAGTTTACAAGACAAACATCTTAGTTTCAGTCAAATTGTATTTGAAAATACTCCAAACCTCTTTATAACCCTGTTTTTGGGATCTAAAGCAAAATCTGTGTTAGTTAAACAGTGATGATGTACCCATTTTTTACAAAACTGTATAAAATTCATAGATTATGTAGAAAAATGACCATAAACAGTCATTTTTTTTAAGTACGTAGTCTGTATATTTTGTTTGAATACAACACATTTGGGGTCCAATTGTCCTATAATGAATCATGTTATAAAGGGAGTCTTGTATATATCAAGCACTATTTGTATTGGAAAAAATAAGAAAAATATCTCACTGTGTGTACACTTAATATTTAGCTCACATGGAGCTTTGCTCCAGGTCAGTTTATGACATGGCCTGTTGTCCGTCGTCCATCTGTCCATTGTCCGTCTGTCGTCCATTGTTAGGTTTTCACATTTTTGCCATCTCCTCCAGAACCATAAGTTGGATTGAGCTGAAACTTAGTGGGAGGCATTGTGACAACATGGAGGTTCAGAATTGCTAAAATTGTTCCATTCCGATATCCAAGATAGCCGCCATGGTGGCCATCTTGAAATTCTTCAAAGACATCTCCTTCCAAACCGTGGGTCAGATTGAACCAAAACTAGATGGGCGGCATCACAGTGACATAGCGATTCAGACATGCTAAAATCGTTCCATTCTGGTATCCAAGATGGCCGCCGTGGTGGCCATCTTGAAATTCTTCAAAAAATATCACCTCCCAAACTATAAGTCAGATTGAGCTGAAACTTGATGGGAGGCATCGGAGCGACATAGAGATTCAGAATTGCTAAAATCTTTCTGTTCCGATATCAAAGATGGCCACCAGGCGGCCATCTTGAAATTCTTTAAACGACATCTCCTCCCAAACCATAAGTTGGATTGAGCCGAAACTTGCTGGGAAGCATCGGAGCAACATAGAGATTCAGAATTGCTAAAATTGTTCCATTCCAATATCCAAGATTGCTGCTATGGCGGCCATCTTGAAATTCTTCAAATAACATCTCCTCCGAAACCGTAAGTTGGATTGAGCTGAAACTTGATGGGAAGCATCGGAGTGACATAGAGATTCAGAATTGCTAAAATTGTTATGTTTGGCTATCCAAGATGGCTGCCTGGGCTGCCATCTTGAAAATCTTGGAACCACATCTGCTCCGAAACCCTAAGTCAAATTTGGCCGATGGCATTGGGGCCACATGGAGGTTTAGAATTGTTAAAATCATTCCATTCTGATATCCAAGATTGTCGCTATGTCAGCCATCTTGAAAATCTTCAAACAATGTCTCCTCCCAAACCATAAGTCGGATTGAGCTGAAACGTGATGGGAGGTATCGGAGCAACATAAAGATTCAGAATGGCTAAAATCATCCCATTCTGATAGCCAAGATGGCTGCTACGGTGGCCATCTTGAAAATCTTGAAATGACATCTGCACCCAAACGGTATGTCAGATTGAGCTGAAACTTGGTTGGAGGCATTGGGGATTCAGAACTGCTAAATTCGTTCCATTCCATCATCCTAGCTGGCCTCCGGCCATCTTGAAATTCTTCAAATGACCGTAATGCGGATTGAGCCCAAACTTGATTGTGGCATCGGAGCTACATAGAGATTCAGAATTGCTGAAATTGTTCTGGTCCAATATCTGTGATGGCCCCCAAGGTGGCCATCTTGAAAATCTTCAAATCTCATCTGCTTCCTAATGGTAAATCAGATTGAGCCAAAACTTGGTGGGAGGCATTTAGGCAACATGCAGATTCAGAATTGCTAAAAACATTTTGTTACGATATCCACGATGGCTGTCACAGCAGCCATTTTAAAGAGCTATTGTTAGCTCACCTGGAGCTTATGCTGTGGTCTGTTGACCATGGTCCATCCCTCATCCGTATGTCCATCAGTAACTTTTCACATTTTAGACATCTCCTTCAGAATTGTATCCATGATGGCAGCCATGGTGGCCGTCTTGAGTCTTCAGTTGTTATCTGCTCCTGAACAATGTCGTATGGAGTGAAAAATTGGTGGAAGGCATACGGGCAGCATGGAGATTGAGAATTACTTAAATGGTTCCGTTCTGGTATCCAAGATGGCCACCATGGCAGCCATCTTGAAAATCTTCAAATCACATCTGCTTCCAAATGGGAAGTCTGATTGAGCTTAAACTTGATGGGAGGCATTGGGGTGTTATCGAAATTCAGAATTGCAAAAACTGTTCTGTTCTAATATCCAAGATAGCAGCCATCTTGAAATTCTTCAAACCACATCTCCAATACAGTAAGTCAGATTGCGCTGAAATTTGAAGGGAGGCATCAGGATGACATGGAGATTCAAAATTGCTAAATCATTCAGTTCCAATATCCAAGATTGCAACCATGATGGCAATCTTGAAACTCTTCAAACAGCGTCAGATTCTAAATTGCTAAAAGCAATCTGATCTGATAGCTCAGATGGCCTCCATGGCACAATGTAACATATCATATATGATGATAAACCTAATCCAGGTGAGCGATTCTGGCCCACAGGCCTCTTATATAATAAGCAGAGCTCTCACTAGGATTTCAAAAACAGGAGTTCAGGACTCCCATCTTGCAAAAAGTAGGAGTCCCACTGGAAAAAGTGGGAGTCCCATCCCGAAAAGTGGGAGTCCCACAAATTCACGCATTTCACTCAGAGTGGTAGTATATGTATATTTAATAATTCTTTGATGGAATGATTTTAATTAAATTGAGACAATATAACTCAATCATCTTTATTTCTTTCAAAAATAATATATGTGTAGATGCAAATTAATGCTAAATTACTACAGTAAATGTTCTAAAATGTCCTGGAATAACAAGAAGTACAGACCTTGATCTGATGTATCCTATATCAATCTGATGCAGTCGGATCATTGACTGTACTGTTTGCTCTCATGTCTTATTCCAGAAACTGTTAACACCGTACAAATTATTAGGACATTTACTGTGGTATGCTCCAAAAGCACATAGTTTATAGCACACTTGAATTGTAATTTTCATAAAAAAAAACAACAACAACAAAACAAAAAAAAAACAGTAAATAAAACATAACACGGGTACTAGAATATTTTTTTATACAGTTGGTATGGGTATTTTGGCATTTTCACGTTCGAACACAAACACAGACGTAAGAAAGAATAGCTTCCATGTTTATGTTGCTCAAATCGCAAACAAAAGCAATTAAAATTATTTTCTCTGTCATCCCTAATCAGCCGAAGTCCAGTCAGTAACTTGACATGCAGTTCTGATTTTGTTTACATCACTTACCTGTTTTTCACCTTTAATTATGCTACCGATTAAATGTAAGTGAGTTTGTAATTGTCAGAATAGCATGATTTGAAAATGATTATCCGATTCTTGCGTAATTACTTTGATATTTTGCACATCAGTAATCCTGTCTATCACCGTTCACACTTCGCTTCACTACACACTACACATGGTCTGAGTTACCGGATTGGTCAACACAGTGTGATATCGGTTCACACCTCCTGCGGCTCACTAAGCATGGCGCGGTAGAATCAAAGCGCTTTGATCTGTGGGTGTTTATTTGTCTCTCAGCTCCTGGATTTTTGACGCGTGCTGACAAAAAAAACATGCATACGGAGGACTCCTGCATGGTGAAATTTATGCGTCCCCGGGAAAAATTTTGCATCCCAGTACGCGTAATCCTGCATTTCCGAGAGCTCTGATAAGTTTGACAGACAAGCTTGCACTAAAAGTGTAATAGGTCAAATTTTTCATTCAGGGTCTGCACTGTTACAGTCAGCATAGTTTAGATGTTACCAGGTAGACAAATAGACAATGTCAGATTTTAGCACAAGTACACAATCATAACTCTAGATAAGGTAATGGTAAAGGTGTCCCCTAGCCTTGTGTACATAGGGGCAGGGGGAGTTAGAGCCCACCGTACCTCGGGCAACAGCATATGAAAGGGGTGGGAGGTAGGGGTGTAATCCTCTCCCCTAGATAAGAGTGTTTTCTAGATAATAGTTTTCGTATTTGAGGTTATTTCTGCATGAAAACATACTGATATGTTGTGGGTACTCTTTAGAATCATTTAAGTATTAGCATATGTTTTCATGGAGAAATAAGAAAAAAATATCAGTAATTTCTGGAGCAGTGAATATGGTCAGGAATAATGGGTTCCAAATATTCAGAATACCATACCACATTTACCCTAAATATTAGGATACCTTAAGCATTCTTTTTAACTGTTGGTTAGATCGCAATCAGTGTAGACCCTGTTGAATAGTTTCTTATTTCTCCATAAGACATGAAAACATAGTCATGGCTCTAATAGAAAAATTTTTTCAACCACAGAGTGGTATCTGCACAGTGACCTGATATATGATATTTGCACAGGAATTTACATTGTGGGTACCCACTAGAATTGCCTTATTGAGGCAATTCTTATGAATACCCACAATGTATGTTTTCCTGGAAAAATTATCTGGAAACTCCTATGATCTAGATTTGTGATATCTTCAGAATTATGAAATTATAATTAGAGTTTGTGATGGAATAAAAATAATACAAGTGCAGTCTTAACAGCTTAATCCTGGGTAAAAGTCCAACAGGTGACATTTTAAAATATTTTCCCTTGAAAATAGATATGCTGTTTCATGCAAATTGTCCCTATGTAACAGTAAAGAACGTTTATTTTCTGTTTAAGTTGGACAAAGGAACCATCTTATCTCAATAATGATGTTCTACTCTGGGCCAAGAATTTGTCTGTTTTTCTATAGAACAGAACAGAACAGAACTTTATTTATCTAACTACTTCTCAGGCCACTCGCAGGTGGCGTAAGAAGGCAAAAAAAAAAAAAAAAAAAAAAAAAAATACATACTGAACAAAGCAAGTGACAAAGAAATACAAACAAGCATTGTACACATTACATACCATACACATGTATCACATGTACATGTGTGTAGGTACATATACATATGTATACACAGTACATAAGTAGGAAAAACAGTTCACACACAACAATGTCTTTTCCCCTCCACTGGCTTCTCACTTGTCCACCAGGACATTGACTTTCTGCCATGAACAAATGCGAAACCGTTAGAGGGAACAAACCACTACCATGAGCAAACCGGCTCATCTTCACCCTTCACACCTCACCCCACCCCTCACTAAGCTGTACACATACATATTATATATATATATATATATATACATATATATATATATATATATATATATATATATATATATATATATATATATATATATATATATATATATATATATATAT
Source organism: Anodontia alba (assembly GCA_964016985.1). Classification (NCBI taxonomy): domain Eukaryota; kingdom Metazoa; phylum Mollusca; class Bivalvia; order Lucinida; family Lucinidae; genus Anodontia; species Anodontia alba. Next base: position 126,969,060 of record OZ024821.1, read on the forward strand.
ATATATATATATATATATATATATATATATATATATAAACTTAGTTTGTAGTCAAAAACTTCTTCATTGTCAACATACTTAGCCAAATTGATAAGTATGTGAGTATCTTTGGTAGAAAAGAGCTCTTTGAACTTCATAACATTGGGTTTCTTGTAGAAGTAAGATTTTAAAAACTGTTTCCGATCTGAATGGAAGTAGTCACATGTGAAAAGGTAATGAAATTCATCCCCAATATCATTTTTTGGGCATAGATTACATTTCCTTTCATCTAGTGGAGTATTTTCCCAATGGCCTGTTTCAACAGGAAGCCTGTGATTACTTAGTCTAAATTTAAGTAGTGAACTGTAGTGTTTCGTACTTAGATTTATTAAGTAATTTTCTAAATTTAGATCCTGCTTAAACAAATAATATATTTTTCCTATAGAAGACAATTCAATTTTAGAAAACCATTCCTGTATATGTAAATCAACCAGGGCTCTTGAAATTTGTGCTTTTAATGATTTTGTATTTTCAACATTAACATTATTCAAGAGATCTATATGTCCAATTGAAATGAGTATTTCTCTTATACAGTGAATCCATTTATGTTGAAAGATTCCTGCATTATATTCATGTAGAAGTATGTTATACAACAGGTTTGATAATTTACTGTTTTTACTGTTGATAATATTAAGCCAGTATCCTATCATTCTGTTTTTATACTGATAGCAATAGGTTGGCGCCCAAGTTCTGCATACAACATATATATTGGTGTACTTTTCTTAGAATTTGTGATGTGTCTTAAAAATTCATTTTGAAGTTTTTCAATGAGTTGGATATTTTCAAATCCCCATACTTCACAAGCATAAAGGCTATTGTCTGGTCAAACAATAACAGCTGTAAATCAACAGGTAAATTCAAATTACGTATTCTTTTGTATAAAAGATGCATCTTAAAATTTGAGATGTGTCTTAATATTCATTTTGAAGTTTTTCAATGAGTTGATATTTTCAAATCCCCATACTTCACAAGCATAAAGGCTATTGTCTGGTCAAACAATAACAGCTGTAAATCAACAGGTAAATTCAAATTATGTATTCTTTTGTATAAAAGATGCATTGCCTTCTTTGCCTGATCATAGTTATGTTTTTTGGCTTTGTTAAAATTTCTACTTTTAGTAAAAACTGTCCCTAGATATTTAAACTCCTTGCATATTTGTATTTTATTCTCACCAATTTTGAAATCAAATGAATCATCATTACGTGTACCAAAGATCAATATTTTTGTTTCGTCATAATTAATATCTAACCTCCAGATTTTAGAATATTCATAAAAGGCATTTAAATTGTTTTGGAACACTGTTTCATCTGTACCAAATATTACTGTATCATCAGCATATAACAAGACAAAAAGTTGAATGTACATATTTACATCATCAGAAGTAAACTCGAGATCAATACCGGAACAATTTCTGGTTGTGAGAAAAAAACTCTGAATCATTCAGGAACAATGCAAACAAAACAGGTGACAAGTTCTCCCCTTGCCGAACCCCTCTGAAACTTTGGAAAAAGCTAGACTGATTGCCATTAAAAGAGATACAAGACTTTATTTCTTTGTACATGTTATAAATAATATGGAAAAACTTTTCATTAATGTCATTTTTAAGTAATTTTGACCTCAGCCCCACTCGCCAAACAGAATCAAATGCTTTACTGAAGTCAATGAAGGAACAGAACAACTTTAACTTTTTAGATTTCAGTATTTCGGTGAGAGCATGAAGGACAAAAATGTGGTCAGTGGTTGAGTAGCCTGCTCTGAAGCCTGCCTGGTTTTCTTCTAAAATATCATGACAGTTCAGAAATTTATTTAATCTTGAATTAAGCACAGCTGTAAAGAGTTTACCAAAACAGCTTAGTATTGTTATAGGCCGATAATTCTGAGGCTGGAGAGGGTCACCTTTATCCTTATATATGGGTTTAATAATTCCTTCAAGCCAAGAATCAGGTAATATACCGGTTTCAAGAATTCTGAGATTAAAAAATGAATTATATAATGGGAGCATGCCTTAAGGAGATACTTTGCAAGAACTGTCAAACCCTGTTTCCTGGGAAAACAAGAAATATATCAGTTTGTCATCTAAATTTGCCCAGAGATTGCTTTAAGTTAAAGAATGCCTGAATTACAATCACGTTTATTAAAGGGCCAGTTTATTTGGATCATTTAAATGGCTAGAAAGTGCATTTAACCTGTTTTTAGCAAGCTTCTGTCTGAAACATCACTTTTTGGCATTCAAATATAGATGCTTGCTTGACATAGGCTTCACTGAATTGTCTTTCACAAAAATATCATATTGAGAGCTTTTATGTATTTGCATTTAGCTTTTAAATATGAATGAATTTCAGCATTGCCAAGATTAACCCTTGTCCTGCTGAATAAATTAAGAAGCCATATCCATTTCTAATTTTCTGCCAATCAGATTACATGATCCAGATTTTCGATATAAATTCACATACTTAATGGCAAACAGTGCAGATCCAGATTAGTTGGCTTCTTCAGAAGCCAACTGATCTGGATCTGCACTGTTTGCAAAGGCAGGGCATATCAGGGTTCAGCAGGACTAGTGTTAAAGTTTCAGAACAACATTTGAACGGCAGCTTCAGAAAACTTACCTTTGTACATCATGTGCACCCAGCAAAGATTCAGATCATCCTGCCCATTTGCAGTCAGATCAAAATCTTTACTCGGTGCATAGCTAAGAAAGCAAAGTTTCTTGAATCTGAAATGAATCTGATCAGACTCTGCAGATTTGCAGGCTGATTTCATAGCAACAGATCCGAAAAATGCTGATATCTTTCTTATTTCTTGACGAAAACATATGTTGTGGTACTCATTAGAAGCGCCTTACTGAGGTGCTTCTAATGAGTACCCACAACATATGTTTTCATCAAGAAATAAGAAAAAAATTATGTGGATACCCCCTCTTATCTGTAGCTATGTGATTTGAGTCTTTCCTGGATGCAGGTCAGAAGGTATGTTGCTCATGTTGCTGCTCATTTTGATATTTCAGCACTATACTTTTTCTGAAGAGATGGCTCTGATAGTTCAGACCCAGACAAGAATCAACCACATACTAGCTCATCATTCACCAGTTCTTATTGTTCAGAAGTTTGTGAGAGGCTTTTTAACTAGGAAACGGTAAGTGCACCTATTGTTGCCCCACCAATTAAAACAGGATTCTGCCAGTTGGCTTTTTAGATTGTGCCATTGACACATTTACAAAATATCCTACCATGTTGGCTTCAACTAGAACATTTTCCCCATTTTTTTTTCTTTTTTTGTATGTTAACCAAAATCTATACTTTTGATCATATTCAATGGAGATATCTTAGTTTTCTGGAAGGCATGGGATATTTGTCTTCAGATATATGGTAAATGTCTTAAAATTTCATATAATTGTTTTCGTATTTTTTCTCTTTATTTAGGTTTTTGTGTTTGTTTTACAAAATACTTGATTGTGTTTGTCAGAAAAGTTGATGTTGGGACTGTTAGTGCAAGTAAGAAATTTTACGACAGTTGCAAATTGTCAACATAATTATTAGCTTTTGTGGGCCTGTGGTTGTAGCAGATGACATTCTCATATACTTTTTTAATCATTTTTCAGAGAAAATAAGGCTCAACAATTCATGTGAATCATCTTGTGTGAATCATCTGCTATTCACATGAAATATCAAGCCTTTTTTTTCTGAAAAATAAAAGTACCATGTATATAATGTGGAGTGTTGTCGACTGCACTTGTGAAAGATCCTTTGAATGTTAACCATGCCGGCCTTGCCATGCTGAATAAATTAAGATGCCACACCCATTTCTAATTTCAGCCATTCAGAGTACTTGATCCAGGTTGTTGATACAAATTCACATACTTAATGACAAACAGTGCATGCACGATCCAGATCAGCTGGTTTCTTCAGAAGCCAACTGATCTGGATCTGTACTGTTTGCAAAGGCAGGGCATATCAGGGTTTAGCAGACCTCAGGTTAACTATGTGTATCTAAGCAAATTAGATAATTTAGATATTTTTCTTCTACTTTAGATATGGTAAAGCAAGAAGATTGAAAATTCAGTCTCCTGGTGGAACAGCTCTTCCCATCATTCCCACTGACCAGGTTCCTCCTCCACCAAGCACCTCCCCTGCCTTTGGAAACACCCCCAGTGCTCAGGAGATACCACTGACAGAGGGCGTAGCTGTGGACTATGAATCCTATATTAAGAATCGAAGGCCAGAATCTTCTGTCCCAAGTGAAGCTACATCGTATCAACGCAGAGAACAAGCTGAGGTATTTTTATGTCATTTATATTTTCTTAGTTTTATTCCTTTAGGAAGATTCTTGGCCCCGAGGTTATGAAACGTTTTCATGCTCAACTCAGTTGAGCATGAAATTTTCTCTGCTAATAACTATGAAAATGCCAACAAAAGTTGGCATTTTCATATTTATTAGCAGAGAAATTTTCATGCTCAGCTATGTTAGCAAGAAAGAATTTGCAGTTGTTTGTAATTCGTGATATATTAGCAGGACAAGTTTCATGCTCAGCTGAGTTGAGCATGAAAAAAATTTAACCTTTGGACCAGTGGCTCAGTGGAAAGCTCTCCTGATTGTGTTTCAGGAGGTCCCGTGTTTGACACTTGGCAGTCTGGGTGAAAATTTCAGCAGACAACATTTTGAAACATTTTTCTTATTTTTGCAGAAAATAGACTTTGACACTTTTCTAGGAAAATTAAGAAAAATATATCATTAATTTGTCATCTGCTGACTTTGCCCATAGAGTGGTAAAGGTTAAATCTGATGGAGGCAGGTCAGCTCATGATTGTTCAGTGCTTCTTTGCACAGAGCCTTAATCATCACCTTTTCATTATCTCAATATAGTTTAAATAATGTTGAAAAGGATGTAAGACACCAAATTGTCATCATCAGGAAATGTCTGTGTGGTCAAGCTTTTTTTGCCAGAGACAAAATAAGTATTGATATTTTTCTTATTTCCCTCATACATATGTACTAATTAGAATTGCCTCATAATATATGTTTTCTTGCATAGGTAAGGAATCTTTCGCTTTTTTTATACCCCGCCACACATTAATGGTGGGTATTATGGTTTCACATTGGACATCTGTCAGTCGTCCGTTTTTTGTTTCCGGATGATAACTTGAGTAAACAATGGATTTTCACCAAACTTGGTATGTGCATTGATATTGTGGATATCTGGTTTGGAATTGCTAATGGGCAAATTTTGTCAATTTTTTACGGAGTTGAAATGCCCGAGACACGCTCTTATTTTCGTTTCCGGACAATAACTTGAGTAAATAACAAGGAATTTTAACCAAACTTGCTATATGCATTGACATTAAGGAGATCTGGTTTGGGATTGCTAATGGGCAAATTTCGTCAAATTTTTACGGAGTTATCTGCCCAAGACACGCCCATATTTTCGTTTCCGACGATAACTTGAGTAAATAACAAGGGATTTTAACCAAACTTGCTGTATATATTGACATTAAGGAGATCTGGTTTGGAATTGCTTTTGGCCAGATTTCGCCAAATTTTTACGGAGTTATCTGCCTGAGACATGCCCATATTTTTGTTTCCGGACGATAACTTGAGTAAGTAACAAGGCCTTTTAACCAAACTTGCTATATGCATTGATATTATCAAGATCTGGTTTAGGATTGTTATCTGTCCTCCGTCATTTTCTTTCCAGACATTTTCGCAACGATAACTTTAATACATAAACAAATAATTGCTGTGGCGGGGTATTATGCTTGCTGCACTTTTATTTTACAAAGGAAAATTTTTTATATCTTCCTGTTTGCTTTCCTGCATGCCAAGCCTCTTCTGAAAATGGGTCTGTTTAAAAGGGAGTTTTTTTACTTTTAGAGGAGATCCCTTTTCAGAAGGGAGGTAAACAGTTTTAACAGTTGCTTTCAATGTGAATCCATTCCCATTAATTTCTTCAGGGCTATCAAGGACCATTTCCAACCCCATTGGACCACCACTATGATGAGACCCCAGCTTCTCCATCAGACATTGCTGAGGGGTTGCCCAAGAAACGAAAGAACCTCCACATAAACCTTGCCAAGCTACAGACTGGAACTTTCTCAAGTTTGTATGATGAACAGATTGCCATAGAAACAATCCTGCCACAACTCATGGCAGAAAAATCTGATTTAGCATTGAAAAAGGTAAAGAAAAAGCCACCAAAGCCTTCTCCAAAACCTACTATCAAAAAAGTTAAAAGTGTGAAGCAGTTTTTTGGTCCAGTTGTTGAAAGTACACCTACACCCGATATTGAAAAGCAGGAAGAAGAAGATGATACACCTGTCACTAAATATAGATTACGTGGCTATCAACCGAATATAATTCTGATTGATCCACTAACAGAAATGGTTCTTTCCAAACAAGAGGCTGGTAGGGTAGTGAGAGATGCTGAAGTTGAGCATCATAGAAAGCAACAGGATGCACCTTCACCCAGGGCCGTATCGACAAAGAGAAATATGAATAATGACCAACGTATATTTGCCCGTGTGCATGGCACTATGGCTATGTCATGCCTGTTTGCAGTACATCAGGCTTACAAAGATCGTGAAAAGGCTGAAAAAACAGCAACAAAGATGGAGCATATACTAAATATGAGGGAAGAAAGGGATAGAGCGAAGGAACGGATAAAAATGTACCATGATGAAAAACGAACAGGTGCTCTTAAGCAGAGAGATTTAGAAAGAGCAAGGACTCTCGAGAGCTTAGAGAAAAGAGAAATGATGAGATTACAATATTTAGATCGTCGTCATGAGGTTAAAAATAAATCCGTTGACATGACAAAATCCTACAGAGCTGATAATACATTTATTACAGAGTTTAGTAATCAGCATACTTCAGTGTCTAAAGCTCTAATGCGACATGATCGACAAGCTAGGTATGAGGATCACATACAGTCTAAGACAGATTTTGTTCAAGGTCAAAGTTCAACTGAAGTAGAACAAAAGGAAGTAGTGAAGAAATACTTAGAACACCGTACACTGATGCGACAGACCGAATCCGCTATGGCACGTGCTGCACTTGATACAAGAATGTTGCAAGAAGCTAACGATAGAATGATAGAAGCAAAAACTAGAGTAGCTAAACAGAAAGCAAGACAGGACACTGTTCAATCATTCTATCCACTACCAGTAATGACACCGATTCCAACTGCCAACTCAGCACCACCTGTGATAGCACATGGTTTAACACGATGGGAAACAAATGTTCTGATTTCACATGGTAGAGTAGGAAGACACCCAACCCTGGTGAACTGATTCTACTTATGCTTCTTTTTATTTATTTGTTTATAATATATTAGAGGACTTGTTATGGGGAGTACATGAGGGTAATATCAGGATAATTTTCTCCAGTGCTCCATAAAATCATATTGTTAACTTTAACCCTTGTCCTGCTGTATAAATTAAGATGCCATGCCTGCTTCTAATTTTCAGCCAATCAGATTACTTGATCCAAATCGTTGCTATAAATTCACATACTTAATGGCAAACAGTGCAGATCCAGATCAGTTGGCTTCTTCAGAAGCCAACTGATCTGGATCTACACTGTTTGCAAAGGCAGTGTATATCTGGGTTCAGCGTGACAAGGGTTCAGGAGTATTTGATGATAATTCTTGGATAATTTCTCCAAATCTCTATTAAAATACACTGCGGTTACTCAAAAACAACTATTTAAATTTGCTGCAGTGAGACACATGCTCACAATATGTTTTTGTTTTATTGAGAAATCAGAAAAAAGTCTCCCTGAATTATCGTCCATTATTGCCTTCAGCAAGTGCCGAGGTGTGATAGCCCATGTCAGTCTGCAGATTCACACATTCAAATCAGGGCTGTCATTGCCTGCTAACAATCAGTGGATACTTAAAAATATGTATCTTGGCATAGTGCTCACACAGGAGGCCCTGACCAACACTGAATGCACAGGTAGATCTGGGTCTTTGCATATCTTGGTACATGTATAAGTGCCTATTTTTCATATTGCCTAGCATATCAGTATGGTTGTATATATTTCAACCTTAGCTCCAGATAAGAATGGTATCCTGTAAGTATTTTTTCTTGTTTCTCCACAAAAACATGTTATGGGTACTAGTTATAAGTGCCTATGTGAAGCACTTTGTTGTAGGTACTCATTAGAAGTGCCTTGTTGATGCACTTTGTTGTAGATACTCATTAGAAGTGCCTCAGTGATGCACTTTTAAAATGTACTAACAACAGATGCTTTCCTGGAGAATTAACTCTTTGCATGCTGGACAATTTTGCATGCTTTTTTGTCATCTATGGATTTTTTTTAAATTAACTTTTGCAAAAAAAATCTTTCAGGAATACCATCAGCGTGTCAAACAGTTTGGATCCAGATCAGACCCGACGTTTTGTCGGGCCTGATCTGGGTCCAAACTTTTTGCAAAGGTTATTGACAGACGACAAAAGTCGCCACTAGCATGGAGAGAGTTAAGGATAATATCAATACTTTTTGGTTGAAAAAAGTCTCATATCTGGAGCTGTGTTTCAGCCAAACTATGTATATTAAAAAAAAATAATGCTTTTATTCACAATTTGATTTTCTGCATCCTTAACAAAAAAATGTATATTTATTTTCTGTCTGTGATCTTTTAGGTACAAGCAGCCAGTATTTAGCAGTGGAGATTTTTTTTAACCCATTTTAGTCTGGAGACCCAGAAAAGGGTAATTGGCAATCAGTGGAGACACAGATCAGACACCACAGAATGTGGCATCTGATCTGGATCTCGACTGTTTGCAAATAGTTTAGCCATTTATTTCAGGAATATCTAAATCACTTGAAATTTGATTCTTCCAATGTATAGGGTGGGGGAGTTTATTCTGTCTCAAATGGATTAATAATTTTGCTAAGGGCAGAGCTTGGCATATCATTTGAATTGTCGGGAACTGGATACACTTGGTAGATTTCCCACCATTTTTACAAGGGAGACAACTTTTGTGACTTACTGTCTGCTTTCCTGCAAATCAAACTTCTTCTGAAAAGGGGTGTACTCTAAAAGATAAGAATGTGCTCCCAAAGGGAGCAAAATTTTTACTTTTAGAATTTACCGCTTCTTCGAGCAGGCAAAGCAGTTTTGACTGAGTTGTCTTCCCTGAAAATGTATAAGTCCCCCTTGATATGAAATCCAAGCTGTATTTATATCCCCACAAATATGGGGGTATACTTTTTTTCACATTGTCCGTCAGTCGGTCCGTCCATTACATTTTGGTCCTTGCAGTGGGGTGGGATGGGGTGGGGAGTTTATCTAATAAGCACTGCTTATTAGCAATTTCTCGCTTGTTATTGAGTATCTTGTGATAATTCTCTGCTAATTTTTCTCATTTGTCAATGAACATCTTGTCTGACATATGATGTGTATGTGACATATGATTGATTTCTGTACAAAAGTAACTGAAAATTTATGCAGTTTTATGTTCAAAAGAAAGGGCTGATGACATGTTTATTTGAAAAGTAGCATTTTGGAGAAATTACATATGTCTCAAACTGTATATATCATGTAGGTTAGTTTCTTGTTAATTACTGAGGGTATGTTAACTACTAGTATTGTGTTCACCGCATCATGAGATGCAACATGAGAAACTATACCTTCTGACATGTGTGTCCAATGAAAACACATATCAGCCTGTGCATCTGTACAGACCGATCTCTCTTCGTTGTCCACATGAGGAAACTTTGCATTTTTTTGTTATCCAAAATGCACTCAGTAATGATTCTAATCTGACTGCGAATCTTTATCTTTGCTGCTCACACGTCTGAAGGTATATTTTCTGACACAGCAGCTCAAATGTCTTTGTTAGTCAGTATTTACTAGTTTATTCTGTCTTTTACTATTTTACTTGCATTTACAAATGCAAGTGTGAGTGTGTGTACGTCTTTTTAGGCTTTTAAGCCTTTATCTTTGTATATCTTTCAGCCTGGGCTCAGTTGTTAAAAGCAAACGATGTCATTAGTTAACTATTCGTTAAAATGTTATTCGAGTGATGCGCAAATATGCTGAAAGTTTTTGCTGAAAAAATGTGAGTACATTTTTTCAGCAAAAAATATCAGAATATAATGTATTGAATCCGCTAAAACAGTTAACGAAATGACCCTTAACGAGCTTGTTAAGCTAACGATGCTTTGAACAACTGGGCCCTATACTATAATTACCATATTAATCCTGAGTATTGGGACGGACAAACCTTAGCACAGATCAGCCTCAGAATGTGACATCCAATCCAGCTTACACTGGTTGCCACTCATCCAGCAGTTTTCAGACACATTAACATGTAGTACAGTGAGTAATTATAATCGATTATCGGTCACTTTTGCCTCTTGATGATCAAAAAGAATTTTTACCTGACTAATCGGAAAATTCTATTTTTAGAAACATATTTTTTTTCTCACTTTTTATTTTAGTAGGCAGGTTGTAAAAAATGAAATACTAATCTGTCTGAGCAATTTTAGATTTAAGGTCAATAAAGGTGACTAAATTTGATAAAATAGCCTGAAATAAGACACTTTTTTTCCACTGAAAAGTACTGATATGTTTCTTATTTCTCCATGAAAACATATGCTGTGGGTACTCATTAGAAGCGCCTTGGTGAGGCATTTTTAATGAGTACCCATAGTATATGTTTTCATGGAGAAAAATATCTGGATACCCTTATCAATATGGAGCTATGTATAAGTACCTAGAAGAGGGCCGAAATAAGAATGAATATATTTTCTACAAGTCGATGATTAGTTGGTTATCAAAAATCGATGATGAACTATGAAATTCTGGCTGATTTCCAACACTAAGTACAGTGTAGTTGTTCAACATTTAAGACAAGCATGGTAAGGAGTAAAGGTGTCCCAGTATTTTGGGTAAAATATGGTACCCTAAATATTCAAGATACCTTCACTTCTTCCTGTACCCACCTGCAACTGAAAATTGTTGAAAGGACAGAAAACTCATATATAAAGTGGCCAAGTGTATTCTGTTCAGTATTAAACTGCTAATGGACTCATATTCATATATCTCTGTCTTTGGTCTTTAACAAGTCTATTTAAGTATTTGATGATGTGTCTAAAATGTATCATGTGAGTTGAAATAGTGTAGACGCTCATCAAACTGCTTTTTAGGAGCAGTTGATCTGGCGCTATGCAGTTTGCATATGCATAACTCTCCAAATAATTAGGATAAATATGATAGATCAGACAAGAAGTATCACAGCCTTTCTATTACTGTTATTTGTTAGTTTGATGGCCCTGTCAACAGTATTTCAGTTGTGTTGAGCAGCCATTTCCCAGAGAGAGGAAGACGAAAGACAGGATAGACAAGAGGAACAGCATGGCTCATCTGAATTGTGCTTTGTCTCTAAAACTTTAACATAAATTTTTTCTAAGTCCATGCCCTTGTCCTCAAGGTCACTCAGGTGGGTCGGAATAAAACAGCAATAGCACTTCAGACCAGTATCTAACATCAGGGCAAGTATAAACTACTTCCAGCTAGAGGTTTAGGAGATATAGCCTTTTAAAAATTTTAACCAGTGCTGACGCTGACTGCTACAGCTCTACCTGTACTCTAACTTAAAATAATTATCAGTGGACTTTCACAAAACTTGGTATGTGCCTTGATATTGTGGAACTCTGGTTTGACATTGCTAATAGGACATTTTGTCAATTTTTGACAGCGTTATCTGTCTGCCACATGTCCATATTCTCGTTTTCGGACAATAACTTGGGTAAATATTGATGTTCACCGTACTTCGTATGTGCATTGCTGTTGTAGAGATCTGGTTTAGAATTGCTAATGGACCAATTTCGTCATTTGACAGAGTTATCTGCCTACCACATAATAGTGGCAGGGTATTATTGTTTCAGGTTTTTATTTTTATAGAGTACCAAGCAAAAAGATCTAATCAGGGTTGGATCCAGGGTTTGCAGGAAGCAGGATTTGATTGATAGGCCAAACATCCACAGTTCTCTTAGATTTATAGAAATTTCTCTATGAAATAAAATACCTCTGGCCTTGTGTGGGGTTCGCCTGTCCCTCTTAACTTAACGTGGATCTGCCCCTGCCAGTTCACAAACCTGCACAAAAAATAGGTGCATTGTTAACTGCACTATCTCCATACTCTTAATATTAAAGATGACATATATGCTAGTATTTTTGCTGAAAAAATGTGAGTAGGTTTTGCATGCATTTGGAAAAGCTACTCACTTTTTTACAGCAAAAATACCTGTCAGATAGATATTGTACTTACTAGAACAGTTGACATTTTGACCAACTTATGAGCTCGTTAAGCTAACGATGCTTTGAACAACTGGGCCCAGATGATTAGATACCATATTTACCCAAAATGTTGAGACACCATTACTCCTTAACATAACTCCTTACTAATGGTGTATTTGTTCTAAAATTTGTATGGGTTCATGTTGATGGGTTTTAAAACAGCTGGATGAGTGGCAAAATGTGTATAGCCTGATCAGATGCCGCATTTTGCTCATGCCTGTCTGTCCAAATACTTTGGGTATATCTAGTCTGTAGATTGAATCATGCATCTTAGAAAGAATCAGGACTACGAGGCTACAAGAATGAAGAGACTCGTGTATCAATAGTAATTATACACATTTTTGTTTGTCCATTGAGTAGCATTGCCAGGTAGGTAAAAACATGCAATCGCTGCCATTTTTTTCATTCAGTGGGCAAACACATAAATGATATAAAATGAGGAAAGGGCCCTTATGGCAGAGTGAACAGAGAAGGCCAAGATCAGCCTGCAGTCAAAAAGAGGGCCTTTTTTATTACATTTGACTCATTATCTCAAACACTGATACCTCAAACTACTGCTTAAGTCAGACAGAAACAAGGACAATGCTGGTTTAGTCTGCTATATGTTCTTTATTTTTCAGCTCCTATTATCAAAAACTACAGCTTTCTGAAACCAGATATTCTGGTCCCTTGGTTTGAGATAATGAGAGTTGTACTTGATATATTCATAAGTATGCATTAATTCAATCAGTGGGCAACAAAGACCCAGGTCAGCCTGCACAAATGTGCAGGCTGATCTGGGTCTTTGTTCCCATATACAATAAGGACTTTTATTGTGATGCATCATATGTATACTGTATAAAATACAGTATACATATGTTAAATATTAGGTTAAATATTAAATATAGTTAAATATTAGGAAATCTCAGCTCCTTACTATACATATCCTCAAATTTGAAGAAGTTCATCTTACAACTTTGTGATATGTGTAAAAAACTGCTTGAGTAGTGGCAAACAGGGTAGACCCCACATTCTGCAGTATCTGATAGGCTCAACACTCTTTGCTTCAGTCCGTCTGTCCTAATACTTAGGCGAAATACAGTAATTGTGCTGGAAAAAGGCATTTTTTTAGTCACTGTTATTTGTCTTTTTATGTGTAGCTCTGTTGTTTTTCTAGAATTTTACAATTTTTTATATCTATTTCTGCAAGATTGGTGTGATATCTCTTGTTCTATCTGTATAACAGACACTAGTATCTGTGATATTAAATATGATTAAAATAAGTCTGCAAGATGTGTATTATTCTTTTTCCACTCCTGTTATTGCAAAATTGATACTATTTATGAGAAGAAAACTCTAACAGAATTGTTTTGTCTCTATTCTGAAAAGGGTCTACCCTATAAGGAAATAGAATTTGCTCCCTTTTGCATGGCTTGAAAGAAAGCAGGACGTCACAAGCTGTCTCCCTTGTAAAAAAAAATCATGGTGGAAAATCTGCTAGATGTATCCATTTCCCTCAAACACATTTAACCTTGAGCACTCTTTGGGCAAAGTCAGCAGACATTTTCTCTTTTTCCCATACAACATGTTTGACATATCATGTATGTTGTTTTCTTGCAAGACAATTTGCATAAAAGGAGACATTTTGTTTGAACTGACAACCCAATTTTCTGGGAAGTACCCAAAGTGCATGTATTTCTAATGCCCTCTGAAATTTTTACCCAGCATGCTAAGTGCTAGTAAGAGCTCTCGCAGGACACTGTAGCTCACCTGAATTGTGCTTTGCCAATAACATGACAAAAAAAATTTAAGTGCAAAATGAGTTGAAATCGCCAGCCATGAAATGGGTCCCCATGATCCCGTATCAAAAAGTTTGATGCTCTTCTATCAAATAATTTTCAAAATATAAGGCAGAATCACTGGACCATGAAATATAGGTCACAGTAACCTACATTTATTTTGCGGTCAAAAGTTGTGTCCTACAGACTCGTTATAAAAAAAAAATTGAAGTTAATCGATAAATAGTCTTCAAGATATAAGATAAAATCATTGGACCATTAAATATAGGTCACATTGACCTACATTTAACATGGGGTTTAAGGTTGTGTCTCACCAACACAAAACATTTGATACTCATCAGGGCTCGAGAAACTGAAGAATCCAAATCGGTCCAGCATATTTTCGCCCCAAAAACGGAAATTGCCGAACCGATTTTCGGTAATTTCCGTAACGGTCGTTTGTTTCCATTCGGTATTATTTTTCAGTTTCAAAATACAGGGTGCTAGTTCGTTATTAGCACAACGACTGACATACCAATATTGCTTCAACACTTGTTCAATTAATATTAACATCGGTATCTCGATTATAAACAGCAATTTTGCTCCCACCGTTCAGACACGCCATATTTCATCTACTTTCATTTTCCCAATATCCGGGTCACTCAGTTACTGAAGAGTACTAAAGGGAAACAATCGGCGATCAAAAGCTATATTCGCGTTGTGCTGTCACTTGATTACATAGTTTTTATAAGCGGATCAAATTTCGCTGCGATAAGATAATAGAACCGCCTGTGTGGACAAATCTGATTCACCTATTTCAATAATGAGCCGGTCCAATAACTGGCCCTCGAGGTATTTTATGAATACACGCTTGGATTATCTGTGGGAAAAGGTCAGTTTGTTTACACAATTTAGCGACTTGGCGAAAATTTTCGGACCGATTTTTTTTCAAAATATCGTTAAAAACTGGACCGATTTTTGATCATCCTCTGTTAGTCAAAATCGGTTCAGAAATACGAAAATCGGTTCAGAACCGAAAAACCGACATTTTCTCGAGCCCTGATACTCATCCATCAAATAGTCACGGTACAAAGCAAAATCAATGGACCATGAAATAGGTCACAGTGACCTACATTTATTTTGAGGTCAAAGGTTGTGTCCCACTGACTCATTTCAAAAAGTTTGATGCTCATCCAACAAATTGTCTTCAAGATTTGAGGAAAGCTCACTGAACCATCAAATATAGGTCACAGTGACTTAATTTTAAGGTCAAAGGTTGTATGCCACCAACTCATGATCAAAACTAACAATGCTCAATTATCCAATAGTCTTCAAGATACAAGGTGAAACCACTGGACCATGAAATATATATCAAAGTGACCTACATTTATTTTGATGTCAAATGTTGTGATCCACCTACCCATTTTTTTTTTTTTTTTAAAGTTTGATGCTCATCCATCAGTCTTCAAGATACAATGCAAAATCACTGGACCATGAAATATAGGTCACAGAGACCTGCATTTATTTTGAGGTCAACAGTTGTGTCCTACTTACTCATAAAAAGGTTTGATGCTAATCCATCTAATAGTCTTCAAAATACAAGGCAAAGTCACTGGACAATGATATATAGATCAAAGTGACCTATATTTTGAGGTCAAAACTTGTGTCCCACTGACTCAAACACCATCAAATAGTCTTCAAGATATAAGGTAAAATCACTGGACAATGAAAAGTAGGTCATGATGATCTTCACTTCATGACCCAGGACTTAATGTCATAAGGTTGACTGATGTCTGATCAAGTACCTCCATTACTTGTTTGCATATCAAGAAAGCAGGAAATTACTTTTTGAGGTGTTCTAAATTTTGAATCCTAGCCCCACCCAAGGACAAGGACTCTAGGGTTCAAGGTCATGGAATGAAAGCTAACCCACCATGATCCAAATATAAATGCTTTCTGACAAGGGGTTGTCGAGATATGAACTTTTCAAAAACTGAATGTAAAACTTTACTGGTGTGCGACAGGAATGCAAAAATGGATGGGAACGTGGACGACCAAGATGGCTAACAATATTAAGCCAATATCTAAAGTCGGGCATAGTATCAACTAGAATAAATTTATGCATCAGGAGATATGAAATTCTAAAAACATTCACCAAAAAACTTTAGTATAAAATTTCAAAGTCCATGACCTTGACCTCAATGCTAGTGAAGGAGTGGGGATGCTGCAGCATAAGGTTTTAGAACAGGACCTAATATCAGGCAAAGTATCAATTAGATTCAGCTAAAATTTTAGAAGATACAAACTTCTAAAAAATTTAATAAAAAACTTAAACATAAATTTTAAAGTCCCTGACCTTGACCTCAAGGCCACTGATATGGGTTGTGAAGGTATAGTGTCAAACTTCTGACAACTATCTAACATTAGCCTTTTTAAAAACACTAACCTTAAACTTTAATGTAAAATTTTAAAGTCCATGCTCTTGACCTGAAGGTCACCAATTGGGTCAGCATGGTACAGCATAAAACTTCAGACTAGTATCTAACATCAGGCCAAGTGTCAACTAGATCCACTCCGAGTCAGGAGATATAAGCTTTGAAAAAAAACTTTAACCATATATTCAATGGCAACATTAACGTGGACGCAGTGAAGACTGCTATAGCTTTACCTGTACTTACGTATAGGCGAGCTAAAAACTAGAAATGTGTCTATAATACCCAAATATCCATGCTCAGTGCATTGCCAAGAAACATAAGCCATAAGGAAATGAGCTTCAATGGTGACATACACATCACAGTCATAGTAGCACATGGTGATACTGTATTACTTAGTGCCAAAATACCCTGTCTTGAAGGTTGGCAACACTAAACTTAACTTGCGGTTAAGAAGATAATCTCTAAGTTAGTCAACAGTGACAGGGTCACAATCACAGAAGCAACTGGTTTTGTTGTACTGCCTGTGGCCAGGCACCCAGCTGTGAAGTTTCAGCTTCCAGGAACTGATTATAGTTATTAAAGATAAGAAACTACCTCCAACACAAAATAGTCAGGTTTCCCAATTCCTGTATCTTGCAAAAAACATAACCCTACAATCGGAAAGATATATGCCGAGTTTTGTATATACAAAGCCTTGATATTGGTTCATACATAACCACTGTATAGCAAGTTGAAACTTAGTGCTTTTGGAAAAATGTATGCATTTTGCATGATACTGGTTTAGAGTTATGCCAAGCAAACTAAGTTGTGTGTACATGTATAGTACACAGGTATATACTAACATGTAAAATATACATCCGACTTACGATAAATTAATCTGTACAGTTGATGTCTGAATATAAATTAGCACTGATTGTTTAAAATCTTTTCGCATTTTGTAAAACTGCATGTATTTTATGGAATTTTGATGAACATTTATGTTTGCGGAAATTACATTGCTTATTATGTTTGTCTTCATATATTCTTACTGAGAATAGTTTGTCAACAAAGGTTTTAAAAGTATGGACATGACGAAATATGTGGTGATTCCCCTAAACATGCATTTTTAAGACTTACACAAGTATAATACACTGTTCTATACGAATATTCTTATTAGAAAATCCATAAGCATAAACACTCAAAAGATGTTTGGTAAAATTTAAATGTGTCATTCAAAATGGTGTCATAAAATTTGTAATCAAACCTTTTCTTACAGGTTAATCATAGCGACCGAAAAATCAAACCTTTTTTTTGGTGTTAATCCATTTCTATATACCTTCAAATAAATGCTATAGAAAACGTTAGAAGGTTTATTTGAAATGCAGTTTGCATGCGAAATTTAAAAAATGTCAGACAGGAAAACAGGGTACTCTCCCTTGAATGCGGAAAACAGCTGCAGTGTAATTCATGGCTTCATGTTTGCAGATGTGCATAAGAAAATAAACATTCTGTTTTCTGTTATGAGCATTTTTTTCATTCTTTTTTAACCTGAATACACAAGGTTTTGTATACTTAGAATTAGTTAAGTATCAAGTGGGGCTCCATAGAAATGAGTTTTCGCGAAATGCAATGTGTGCGTATCTGCTATTTTGCAGTTGTTTTATACACAGACATGTCAAGGCTTTTTTCCTATACCTATATAAATCACAGATCTTTCCGATTCTAGGATAGGGTTAGCAAAGATTTTGTACTGGAACCCGTACTATAATTTAACCTGAGATTAAAAGGACAAAGTAGTCCACTAGGAAATACAGGATGTTATAAAAGTGCATAATGATGAGGTCATTTTTATTGCCAGACATCCTGCATAGAAGTTCCAGCTTCCTAGATCTGACAGACGCAGAGAAATATATGAACAATACTTAATCTTAAAGACTAGGATACTTAACTTCTTACAATACTTGTCCTAATAACTCCATTGTACTACCAGTTGATGTGACTAAATACATGTACTCTTGGATGAGTTGCTGTGTTCTGCAGCATCTGATCTGGTCATCAGTTTGCTCAGGCCTGCCTGTCCCAATATTTGAGGTAAATATGATACCACTAATGACAAATGAAGTCAGTTGACTATGAAATAGAGGACAGGTCAAGGTTATAAATTTTTAATGATGTTACAGATTTTTAGCACTGATACAAATTGAAAACCACACAACCTCTATATAATACTATTGCTGAGACCATGTTAGCTTAAGAACCATGTTTTATCCAAACAAAAATGTATAGATTATATAGGAAAATTACCATTCGTGGTCATTTTTCTAAATAATCTATACATTTTTGTTGATTGTTATCTATTTGTCATTTTTTCTGTATATTCTATACATTTTTGTTTGGATATAACACTTCTAGGGTCCACCTTTGAATTGTATTATATCCCAGTCCCAAACAGTCCTATTACAAACCACATTATCAAGAGGCAGTGCACCTCTAATACAAAAAAACTTGATGTTAGTTAGTTTATTCCGGTTTTACATCGCTTTTACCAATCTTTCAGCCATACCATGGCGGCACAACACTTAAACCGAGTCTAATGGACTAACAAATTCATGTACACGTATGCATGAATTGTGATTCGCCAAGTCATTCCATGGCAAAGATACAAATTACTGGGTATACAGTACTGTAGTGGTGCGTGGATAGTGGCTAGATAGCAACAACAGCAGATCCGCGTGGGTCCATTGACAGTCGTTGCCGGTATTTTAAAAGTAACTGATGTCACAGGTGCGAACCAATATTTCGGCCTACTTCTACTTAGAGCGCCCAGCTGGAAGGACGTGTTTGGAAGCTCTGAGGGATCCCGGAGCAGCACAATACAGGACTTAAAAAGGTAACCTTAGCGGGTTTACTTTAATGGTGGCAGCGGTGGGATACGAACCCACGCCTCCGAAGAGACTGGTGCCTCAAACCAGTGAGGCAAAAGTGAGGACGACCTCGTGAATATAGAGCTGAGGAAGAGGGGCTAGGAAGCATGCACGCATCTGGTCAGTTCCAGCATAGTGGCCAGATGGAGTCTAGCCAATCTTGTCTGAAGGGCCCGCATCAGACGGATGCAGCTCAGAGTCAGAGTGGTGTTAGGGATAAAGAGAGAAGTAAAAATGTTTTATTAAATTATTTAAAAATTGGCTGGCCAGCAAAGGAGTGAAGAGCTGCATGTACATTTTAAACACGTAAAACCGGAAACCCATGATCCTGATATAGATGATAGACAAGGTGGGAAATTTTTTAGACTGAAGTATTTCCCACAGGCAACTAGCTCTCCAGTAAAGCAAGTTTCTTCCACAAAGTGGGAGAAAACTGTGCCAAAAGAAATTTCAGCCAACCAGTGCAGAGAATCAGCAAATTGCAGAGCTTTTATGAATAAGAAAACAGGCTGATGAGTACATGCAGAAGCTCTTGCAGAGAAAAATGCAAGAAACTCTCAGGGGGCTATTCCCAAACAAACATCTACCAAACAGCATTCTCTATCCCAGAAATCTTCTTCAGAATCTTCTAGCACGGAGGCCTCATCAGATTCTGAGGAAGGAATCTTTATGACCCTCATAAATGTAAAAAACATCAGACCAAACCACACTGTTGTACCAGTACAAAGTCCAAATCAACCGCTGATGAGGGGGGCTTGTGCTAGACAAAAAAGGTCTAGACAGGCAAAAGCCAACAAGCCTAAAAATCACCAGTCTGTGACTTCTGATAGAAGCAGTGTATCTGATAATGAGGCTCATAAAACAAAACTTGCAAAACTAAGAAACCCAGATCTTCCATCATTAGACAACTGACATGGAATCTGATGTATGATGGCAAGGGTAGTTGAATGGCATTCAAGCATGATTCACTTGCTGTGTGAAAAAACATGCGAGTGGAATGGGCGGGAATGCCGGGACTATCTTTGTTTGTGCAAGGCTGATAAAACGTCTGATTTTTATGCGCTACTGATGGAAACAAGTACAAGGTTCATACATGCCAGGGAAATGGCAGGGAAATTTGGATTTTTTCAAGGTCAGGGAATTGTCAGGAATTATGTGATGTGTCAGAAAAGAATGAAATTTTGCAAAAATATCAGGGAAATGTCAGAGAATTCTACATTTCAACCTGATGAAATTTGGATATTTGGTCACGATGTAGCTTTCTTGTTAAATTCATAAAATTTTTTGGCTCGAATACTGCCAAGGCCCTAGGTACTCTGTTTGATGGCCAGATCCTTAAACTTAATATGGAGGACAGTCATGGCGCACCAGAAAGAGCATAGAAGATCAACCAACTCAGTGGTGCATTTGAAATGCCACATGCAGAGAGAGATGCCAAACTAGAGGATGTGAAGATGCTCATACCTAGATTATTGAGGGAAGCAGGGTCAGATCCGGTTGTGTGTCCCAGACAAGTATGGACTGCTGAAAAAAGAAAGCATGGCAGAAGATGATTAAAATTAGAGAAAATATAGACCATCAAGGTGAATCCAGATGCTCAACGGTGGTGATTTCAGCCATGAACCGGAAATGCAGGAGCATCTTCAACAGCTGTTACATGAGAAGTAAAAGACGCATCTCTCATTAATCAATATAGGAGTAGAGTGGCACAATTATTGATGATGTTCCTAGATGTCTTTGCCAAATCAGAATTTGACTCGGGCACATTCCATGACAAACAGCATGGAATCAATACAGCCAATGCCAAACCTGTGAAACAACACGAGGCGAACCCCAGCTTATTTTAGTGGGGGAGAGGAGGCCCTTCGGATCGGACTTAGGCACCTGTACTGATCCGGAAGAGAGATGAACACCCGAGCATGGATCAGTAAGGTGGATTACAGAGCGCTAAATGAAGTCGCTGTTTAAAACATGTTTAGTCTTCCTTTACACTGTTTAGATACACTGGCTGGCAGTATGTGGTTTTCAAAGCTGAATATGAATTCCACATGCTGGCAGGTAGGAATTAAGGACGAGGATAAAGAGACAGCCTTCATTTCCAAATACGGCTTATTTGGTTTGGGCTCTGTAATGAATAAACGTATTGATCTGGCTATAGGACGATCTGATTGAAAGACGGTAGTGTTTATGACTTGTCAGGGGTAGAATATGGCTTGGGATTGATTATACATGTAACAAGCTTCCCCCTTGTATGAGAATCTCAAAAAGTGTCAATAAACATTGTCTAAGACAGACTGATAAGATAGATGTTCGCAGAAAAAAATGCTCGTATTTTAATCCCCGTCTTGTGGCCAGGTCATTGCGGTAAATGATACCTGCAACATTAGCAAGTTATGAATCTTGCATTAAGGGCCCTCACATGGAAAACAGTTTGGCCGTCCTAGATGACATACTCGTCTTAGGTGAAAGAGAGTATGGTCTACATTGAAGCCAAAGAAATGCCTCTTGTTTCAACAGGAAGTGGTTCAGGTTATGCACAGCGATTGGAGCGGAGTAAATCCAAGTGCAGAATGACCAGGAAAGGGTCATTGGTAGTTTTGCAATGACTCAGATCAGTGGCGGTACTGCACTACAGGGAAAGAATGGCTGTAGGATTTGATCGTCAGTACCGGTATGTTAGGGCGCCCGATGGTTTACAGATAGAACTGATCAGGCTGGTCTCACATGGCTATTGCGGTTAAAAAATCCAGAGGGTCAGCTTGCTAGGTGGTTCTCTGTAGAAGAATTATCTCAGTATAACGTGATACTGGAGCGTAGGTATGGGCTAGACACGGGAATGCGGATGCTTTGAATCTGGATAGCATTCCTGTGTCTAGAGAATATTTCAAGGCCTTTAAGCTTGAGGAGAAGCCTAGTAATATACCGTATGGAGGCTGTGACTACTGCACAAGGGCTGACAGGATTTGGGGCAGTTTAGCCAGGGTGGTAAACTGCACAGTAACAATGGCATCACAAGGGCTGCATAGGATCATGGCTAGCAATGATAGATGCACAAAGGTGATGCATCTGGGGTGTGTAAAATTGGTACCTTGAAAATGTCGGATTCAAAAACCGGGGAATGAGGACGCGCCATTGAAGAAGTACAATTGTCAAATCTGGGGATCGAGGCACAGGTACCAGAGTTCAGCACAGGTTTCAATTCGAGCTGCAGAAGCGAAAAACTTGGGAAAGAATGACCAGGAAACTGGTCATAGAGTGTTAGCGAAGGAGCAGCAAGACCTGGGGTATGTGAATTTGGTTTGCCCCTTGGGTCACAACCGTTGCAGGTCACAGGTAATAGCCCGCATGAGGTCATTGAATTGTCCCTTGATGCGAAAAAAATGTGAGACTAGGAGCAAAACTATGCACAGGAATTAGATCTGTGGATGGTAATGGAGAGATAACGACACGTCATTAATGCTATTGTGGCTGAGGGACCATCATGATGGGGCCTCCGTCTCACCAATTTGAGAAACAAGCAAAAGATGCGGATCTTTCAGTAATACTTGACCAGCTGGCTGATGCTGTCGAACCTGGGGAAGGTGTATTGTTCCTTGCTGGGCCAGCGGCAAACCCGTATTGGTTTAATAAGGAACAATTCACACAAATTGATGAAGTACTCTACTGGAATAGAGACCACTATGATGAGAAGGATCTTGTCACCCTCAAAGGATTGAGAGCAGAAGCTATATGGTTGAGCCTTGATCTGTCATCTCCAAGTCACCAGTGTGGCCCAAACAAAAGCCGGACTGAGGGTGTTCTGTTGGTATGGGATGGTAGGGGGGGCTGTTGCCGGATATGTTGCTTCATGGGTGTCTTAATGAATTTTGGACACCCATGGGGAGTATCGGGCGGGAGCTCCCATGTAGGGTTCCATATCAGTTTGAACGTTTCCTCATGATGGTAGACCAGTACACAAAGTGGGTAGAATGTGTGACACTTCCATCACAGACAGCGGAAGTCACAGCAAAAGAAGCTGTGGATAACTTCGAGATTCAGATGTCCGTTCCAAGTATTCTAAGGGCAAGGCTCAAGTTTCAAAATTGTGTGCCGCCTTGTGGAAAGCGCTCCAGATCCATAAATCCAGGACTTCACCAAACAGACCTTCTAGGTTGTAACGACCAAACCTAAAATTATACATTTAACAAATTGCTTATGGGTGCTATTGTGTATTTTATTGGCATGTCACGGAATTAGTGGAACCTTCATTTGCAACAGTATGCGGGAGCCCTAAGATAGACTGTTGGCCGTATTACCAGTATACGACTAACAGGCTGATATTAGGTAGGGATGCAAATTTCCTAGCTCACCTCATGTTCTCTCATCCTGCGACCAAACCAACTGACATAGAGGACTATGTTACAAGATTCACAGCTAGCATCCAGAAAGCTCATGACTTTGCCAGTAATACACTCAAATATCCTCTTTGCCGCATGAAAAGAAATACTAGAAATAACCTACAAAGTGGGTGGTCTAGTGTGTCTACTTGATGCGGCAGGTGTTAAAAGGCAAATGTATAAAACTATCCCCACTTTGGAAGGGACCGACCGTTATAACAAGAAGGATCTCTATATCCCTCTGAAGAATAAAGTTGAAAAGATAAGATTTCAACAATGAGGGATGTCCTGGAAGGAGGTAGTGGAGGCTGAAAGAAAATAGATTACTGCTGTGCAGAGACTTTGTAGAACGGCTCAAGAGGTCATAGGGTAGTAGAACATAGATCAGTAGTATTCTTTTGATCAGTAACTTAACAGTAGCAGAAAGCTGCAATAAGCAATATAGATGGCCTCTTGGTCATTTGGCGATCATAGGGTACTTCTTATTGCTATAAAAAGTAAGATATATTTACTGATCTGAAGCTCCACGAAGGATATGCATGCAATGTAGATGGCCACTTGGTCATTTGGCGATCATATGGTTCTTCTCATTGCTCTATGATGAAAGTAATACAATAGCAGTGTAGATGGCCACTTGGTCATATGGTACCTCTCATTGCTCTATGATGAAAGAGGTGATAAACACATTGCTATAGGATGAAGGAAATATTCTACTGATCAACAAACTGAGGCTAGCAATGTTGATGGCCACTTGGTCAATTAGATCATATGGTGCTTCGTAGCATTGCCTAAAATAAACAGAACAGCTGACAGCAATGTAGATGGCCATTTGGTCTGCAAGATCATATGGTTCTCCGTATCATTGTCTGTAAAAAGTGTTCCCTCTAATCCCTCTGTTGGCCTTTCACAATTACAACCTATCAAACCGAGCCTAAAACATTCTACAAAAGAACTTGAACTACCACTCTGTATTAGTCTTGAGTCAAATCCATACATCCAAGACACCTTGTTACTTGATGTCTCACAGAAGCAATATAGTACCAAGTTAGCCCTGGCAGCAGTATGGTATTGACACTGGTACTGTGTAGAGGGCTGTGGTGTGAAAATGATACTGTGGTCAGATTGGCACTGGGATATGGTTCAACTGATTGTGAACAGTCAAAGTGCCAGGATAGAAAACTGTAAGATGATGTGAGACGGTGCTTACAAGGTGTATGATGCATGTATACCATTTAACAAAACTAAAAATGGTCCAATTATTACATGCCAGTTTGTAAAATAGCTGCAAAACCGGCGTCTGATGCACAAGTAGAATGGAGTAAATTAAGCATTGACGTTTTTGCATCGGATGTCTCCTCAACACAGATAAGGCATGGCTATGTAGTATAAAGATATTATGCTTTGGTCAAGTATATTTACCAGTGCTTCAACGTCCTTTTTTGCCGAATGAGGTTCCCTCCCTTTTTATAAAGTGGGGAGGAGTGTAGTGGTGCGCGGATAGCGGCTAGATAACAACAGCAGATCCATTGACAGGCATTGCCGGTAGTTTAAAAGCAACTGACGTCACAGGTGTGAACCAATATTTCGGCCTACTTCTACTTAGAGCGGCCAGCTAGAAGGACGTGTTTGGAAGCTCTGAGGGATCCCGGAGCAGCACAATACAGGACTTAAAAAGGTAACCTTAGCGGGTTTACTTTAGTACTAAATAGGTCATTCAACAGGGACTATGAAAACAACTAAAACCATCTGATAACAATATTCATTTTAATAAATCTGAACACAATTAAAAAGCAGTACAATACCAAATAAATAAAACTTAGCACTTTATATCTGTGTATTTATCCTAAATATTCAGAACCTTTCACTCCTTACCATACTAGTCTTAACATTTACCAGAAATTGATACTTAAAGGGAGACAAATTATTTCTTTCCCCTTCTGAAAAAGTCTGCTCTAAAAAGGAAAGAATTTGCTCCGAAGGGGAGCAAATTCTTTTTAGAACAGACCCTGTTTTAAAAAGAGACTAATGTGTAAACAGGCAGAAAAGAAGTTACAGCAGTTGTATCTCTCGTCAATAACGGCAGAAGATCTACCAAATTTATCTATTCTGCTTACTAAAGAAGTCAATTTTACTGCCTAGTAGTGTCTAAAAAGTGTTGACTGAATGGCAAGATGTGCAAATCCTACTTTTTTGGTGCAGTTTGATCTGGACCTACACCATTTGCCTGATAAGTTTGTCTGAATAGTTTGGGTAAATACAGCACATGTTAAACCTTGCCTTGCTATATAAATTAAGATGCCACACCCGATTTCCCAGCCAATCAGATTACTTGAGCTGGGTTTTTGATAGAAATTCACATATTTAATGACAAACAGTGCAGATCCAGATCAGTTGGCTTCCTCAGAAGCCAACTGATCTGGATCTACACTGTTTGCTAAGACAGGGCATGTCGTGTCCAGCAAGAGAAGGGTTAAAAAAGAGTCTTTCACATCACAGTCACTTGGATATTCATAAAATTCTTAACAGTACATTAATATGCGGACAGAACACATGGTATTTTTGTTCCTCTTAGTATATCATAGCTCCAGAGAAGGCACTTTTTTCAACCAAAATATGTAGACATCGTTCTTATTTGTCCACAAAGAATTTGTTGTGGTACTCATTAGAAGCACCTCAATGAGGTGTTTTTAATAAGTACCTACAACATGTTTTCAAAGATGCATAAAAAATATCTAGATACTTTTGTAATCTGGAGCCATGTTATAGGAGACAAGTGGAAAAATGGAAAACAATGAACATGCTTTTATATGAAAAGTAAACAGTAAATACAAGCTGAAGACATCACTCCTTTTCAAGAAGAAAGTATATGTAGTAGTCTTAATACTACATGAAAACACACTCTGGGTACGGGTTAGAATTAACTTGCAAAGATGATTCTAATAAAGTTTCATGGAGAAATAAGAACATTTATGCATAGCTCCAGATAAGGCAGTATTTTTCAACACAGAAAGTAGATAGTTTTCTTATTTCTACATGACAATGTATGTTGTTGAACTCATATACAAGCATGCTCACTAAGGCACCTCTAATGAGTTCCCATTTTTGTGTAGAAATAAGGAAAATATTTATGTGAATATCCCACTTATCTCGAGCTCTCCTGTTTCTTTAGATAATCCTCTCAGGAACCATGGTCAGCAATATTC
The DNA here is from genome assembly GCA_964016985.1 of Anodontia alba. Classification (NCBI taxonomy): domain Eukaryota; kingdom Metazoa; phylum Mollusca; class Bivalvia; order Lucinida; family Lucinidae; genus Anodontia; species Anodontia alba. Next base: position 126,996,077 of record OZ024821.1, read on the forward strand.
ATTATTTGCAACGTTATGGTTAAATGATTCAGAAATATTCAATATCCATTTTTATTAGCAAATCAGATTAGGTGGCATGGTTATTAGTCCCCAAAGTGTTCCCCATTTCTGATATCTTGTCTGTGACATCATTCTGCCCTTCCACCTATGGTAGATTTTGTCTGGGACATGTAGCTTGGTATTGCCAAAGTTTGCAGCATTCTTGCCATTATGTCCTTCTTTCCCTCGGAGATCTTGCCTGTGGCATATAATTTGTAGTACCTTAATAACCCTAAGCATTGGGACAGACAGGCCTTTTCAAACAGTGTAGACCCAGATCAAACACTGCAAAACATGGCATCTGATCAGGGTCTTCATATATACAGCAATATATAGTCTAAAATATGCAGCAATATTTTAGACACATCAAGAGGTAGTAGAATGAATTATTTCAAATTTTAGGGCAAGTATGGTAAGAAGATAAGGTGTCCCAATACTTAGGGTATTACAGTATATGGCTACAAGTGAAGATGGTAAGAAGGTTACTATAACTAGGCCACTTCAAGCGAAAACATGCCTTCAAGCATGCAAAAAATGTGTGAATTCACATCATCCTGCACATGTCAGAGCAATGTCTCATTCTATGGTAGCCAATGATTTTGTTTGTGGACAGTGAAGGCCCTGATCAGACTGCATGGATGTGCAGGCTGATCTAGGCATTTGCTGTCGGCATATGCCCAAAGACACATTTTTACTTGGCATGGCCCAACTTATAAACAGACCTCTGATCTACATTAAAGACCACATATTGTGCAGTGTTTATCTTCTGTATGGTGTGGCCTAGGTGACTTGATTTGGTGTATGAGAATATCTAGAGAACAGGGTAACAAATGCAATCAATGCAACTTATACAAGATTACTAACCTCTGATTTGTAGTCTGGAAAAACAACAACAAAAAAAACAAAACCTTGTCTGGAGCTTATTTTTCTGTAATATAAGGCCTAGGCTGACCAAATTTTGTTCATGGGTACATCTAGTTTAGGCTGTGTTACCAGTGTCCAGAGTATATCACCAATAATGTAAGGCTTAGGCTGGCCAAATTTTGTAGACCAGCACATATGGTCTATACTATATGTCATACTGAAAGTAGATCACTGCAACTTGTACAGAGACTAATGACTAACATTACAGAAAAGAACTTTTCTTGGACATTTTAAAACTGAAATGGACACTGGTGGTACATATTAGACACATATATGCCCGCCGCTGCGTGAAAACAACAGCTTGCTCTAAACTTTGTTTAGAAAGCTAGTGAGGATACTCATATGTATCCTTCTCTCCTTTTTTCCAAAAAAAATCCTTGTTTATCATTAGAATAAACATCTTAAATTGATCTGTTCAGGAAATTTAGAACAGTATCAAAACTATGGGTACCATAAACATAGCTTTCATTTCTCTTAGTAAAGCTAGTTTTATGCAAATACAAGAAACTCTCCAAACAAATTCAATTCAGTGTACGACAGTCTTGCTAAAACAGCTTGAAGTCATAAACCAACAGCCCCAAGGCTACTGCAAGCCAGCAAAATCTGGCCCACAGCTTTCTGCTTGCACAAAGAATGTTTGGATAAACAATGACCTGTGGCCAACTGGCAAAATGTATCGCTTTAGACTGTACCTCATTTTTCAGGTATGGTCAAACTGTTTTCTTTATTAGCCACTCACACAGTATACAGTTCTTATAGCCCCACTTATGGGAATATAATTATGGCAATTGAGCCAGGGTATGATAAAACCTACAATAAGACCTGTGTACCCCGCATAGACTCAGATCAGTCTGTATATCCACCCAGTATGGCAAGGGTTCTCATTTATCCCTCTTTAGATAGCCTGGAGGCTGCAGAAGGCACATGCAATCAGTGAAGACTGATCAGACTGCACAGATGCACAGGTTGATCGGAGTCTTCGCTGGTCGCACATCTTATTGTAGGTTTTTTTTGTGTGCTGGCTCAATTTATTTGTGCACCAAAACATATCCTTACATGGGAATGCAATGAAATTACCTCAGCAAGCATTTCCAATTAATACCTAAACGGTCATTTATGGGAGAAAAAGCAAAAAAAAAAAAAAAAATGTTCTGAACACTCTGTTTATTTTAAGTTACATTGATTGTATTGGGGTTTAACGACATATCAACCCTTGAGGGTCATTTTGTGTCGTCTCCCAGAGAAAGGGAGAAAAGAGATAGAGTAGAGGAGATGAAAGAGGGGGACAGGGAAGAAAGAGGAACAGGAATGAAAGTGAAGAAACAGAAGAAATAAAAACATTCCCCCTCTACCCTTACCCACTACAAGGATAGCAGGCCTTGCCCAACTGTAAGCCAATATCAGTTGGACACCCCAGTGATGTAAGATACACAGCACCTTCGCACCACCCGACCACCCCCTTATTTTAAGTTACAAGGTTCTGTTATGTTGCAACAGCTGAATCTGTTCTCCATGCTGACCTACTTCTTTGGCACTTGAAATCACCTTCCTATCCTGTCACAGAATCATTTCACTGGAAATTTTATCCTCCATTTCTTTGTTATTATTTTTAATCTAGTACTATAATGAATTAATAACAGCATGTGTAAATTCCATTGTGGAGGCATGTCCACCCAAATCTTTAGTTTGAACCTGAAAAAAAAAAAAAAAAAATGGCATGATTAAAACTGTAAAAATAAATTAAAATTCATTCACAATTCACAGTAGTACTTTAACTCTTTGCACTCTGGGTAACATTTTCAGCAAGCAATATTTTGAAAATTTGTTTCTTCTTTTCCTCAGAAAACAGGTTTTGACATTTCATGCAAATTGTCTTCAAGTCAGAAACTGTTTTTTTTTGGAAAATTAAGAATCTGACCTCAGCCTTCCCTGTATGTATATAGCATTAGGGCCTTTTTCACATATTATGCATCATATAGAGCTGAATAAACCAAACCCTGAATTTACAATATACATTCATACACCTTAACTTGTTACCATATATAATTATTCTAAAATTTGCTCATGACCATGTGGCTACCTAGTGATGTGACTAACAAGACCTGTTGAACAACAGAATAGATCACCTTAACTTGCACTTGTCCATCATAAATGAAACTTGGCAGTAAGTTAAACTTACTGAGTATGCCCTGCAAACACGCTGGAATGTAAACAATCTTGTTAAAATATATAATTATATGAAAAACACAGGGGCATAGCTTTAACAAAACAAACCCCAGAGCCCGTACTTATCTATCATACCTGCATTGCATGACTGACCAAGTGTGGTAAAAATTTGACGAAAAACTGGCAATAAAAGTGCTGCAAGCACTGCACCATGCCCCACTACTGCACTTACATCAAGCAAGTCTCATAACTCTTTATGTTATGCACATTCTCTCATGGCGCTTTACACTGTGAGAAATTTCATAATAATATCTTGAACGGGTTTCAGCTTACAGAGGGGACACAAAGACATGGTAGAAATGGCAATGTTCAAAGGGCAATAACTCCAAAAGTAGGCAAACAGAGTTACAATTCATGTGTTCTGCAATTCCTCTCATAGTGTTTTACATTTGTGTGAAGTTTCGTGAAAATATCTTAGACGGTATCAGAGTTATGGAGCAGACACAAATGATGGGAGCCTCAATATCTACTATTTTCAAACGGCCACAACTCCAAAAGTAGGTTAACAAGAGTTATGGTTTTGTCTCATGGTGTTTTACACTTGTGAGAAATTTCATAATATATTGAATAATTTTCAACTTACAGCGCAGACACAAGCACATGGTAGAAATAGCTACTTTCAATGTTCAAAGGGTAATAACTCCAAAAGTAGGCAAACCAGAGTTACAATTTATTTGTTCTGCACATTGTCTGATAGTGCTTTCCATTTGTGTGAAGTTTGGTGAAGATATCTTGGAAGTATCACTTATGGAGTGGACACAAATGATGGAAAATTCAATATCTACTATGTTCAAAGGGCCATAACTCCAAAAGTAGGTTAACCAGAGTTACAGTTATTGTGTTCAGCATGTTGTCTCATGGTGTGTTACATTTGTGAGAAATTTCCTTATATTATCTTGAATGGTTTTCAACTTACTGAGTGGACACAAGTACATGGTAGAAATGGCTATGTTCAATGTTCAAAGGGGATTAACTCTAAAAAGTAGGCAAACCAGAATTATGGGCCATGTGTTCTGCTTGTTGTCTCATAGTGATTTACATTTGTGTGAAGTTTGGTGAAAATATCTCAGACAATATCAGTTATGGAGCGGACATGAATGATGGAAGCGCTGATGGATGGATGGACATTCAAAATTTCGGAGGGTATAACATAATACCCTCGCCACTTTTTGTGGCAGAGCATAAAAAAAGGTATAGAAGTAAAAACTAGAAATTTGTCCAGAGTACATGGATACCCACGCCCCGTCCCCTAGCCCCACCCAGGGGCATGACCCTGGGGCAACGGTTCCATACATTAAATGGTCTTGATGTTGGTAAGTGTCATACAAAGTTTCAACTTTCTAGCCCAGAAGGTGTAAAAGTTATTAGCTGTAAGAGAAACGCAGACGTAAATTTGCACCTAAACTTGCAGGTAAACTTGAACCTGGTTACGAACGTGACATAAGCACGTATGGACGTAACATCACGGTGAAACGCTATATGCCCCACTCCTGCCAAAGGCAGGCGGGGGCATAAAAACAACAACAACAACAAAAAACAAAACAACAACAACATAATATATAATTAATTGAACCAATTACAGAGGTGTAACTCTAATAAATTTCTGACCTCATAGACTCTATTTTCCGATCACATCTGCATTGCATGAGGGACCAAGTCAAGCATATATATATATTAAAATCAGATAAAAAGCAGAGATGTTAACCCTTGTCCTGCTGAATAAATTAAGATGCCATGCCTTTTTCAAATTTTCAGCCTATCAGATTACTTAATCCAGATTGTTGATATAAATTCACATACTGAATGGCATATCAACAAATTCACATACTGAATGGCAAACAGTGTAGATCCAGATCAGTTGGCTTCACAGAAGCCAACTGATCTGGATCTACACTGTTTGCAAAGGCAGTATATATCCGGGTTCAGCAGGATAAGGGTTAAAGCAGTAATCATACATTATTGTAATAATTAAGAAGGGGACTTGAATAAAACAGTACATACTTTTCCTGCTATTATGACTTTCAATACAGCATCTTCAACTGTTTTGGCATGGTAATCTAAGTGTAAATGTCTTAGCATATTACACCCTGCCAGTAAAACAGCTGTTGGGTTGGCAATTCCTTTCCCTCCTGCTTCAGCAAAAGTATGTCTAGCTCCCTGTAAAAACATAGTTGTAAAATAATTTTACTCATATTTAATTAAATCTGAATTCTGAGAACAGCTACACATTGTGAATCGTTATTTGGGAAATAAAAAATGCTAATTTTTCTTTCCCATCAAAAATGTAAGTTCTGATTTCATTAATATTCTCACAATGACAAAAACTGTAATTAAAGATATAGGCAGTCCAGAACTAAGCCTTGTCTATGAAGCAGTAAAGGGGAATTTTATTCTACTTGTTTTAAAGATTTAACAATTACTAAACTGGCCTTACCTTGCAAAAAAGCTGCCTTTGGGCATATGCAGACAGCCAGGGCCCAGATCAGTCTGCACATGCGTGCAACCTGATCATGGCCTTCCCTGTCTGCTAAACAGAATAAGATATTAGTAATACATGTATCTACTTATTCTGTTTACATATTACAGAATATATGAATGGAGAGCAAAGGCCCAGATGGTACTTCAAGCATGATGATCTGAATCTGCATATTTTGCACATGATCAAAGACACTTTGTCGCTTGATGTGGTCCAAATAAAACCTGACACTCTGACTAGAAGAGAACTTTATTGCAACCTCATCTACAAATTTAGAATGATTGTTGGTAATAATGAATTTTGGAACAATTAAAAAAAGACTGTCAACTATTACAAAAAGACAGGTTACAACATGAATTTTATGTGGCAACTGCATGCGTGATTTTTAACCCAATTATGACTGATAACTTGGCTTCCCTTTTTAATTGCATAATGTCAAGTTGGGCTTCAGACTAAATGATGGCTTCTTCCTCATTCTTTTTCAGAAGTTGATACCAGACAATTGCCATCTGTGGTTGGACTGATTGTAGTCCAACTTTTGCCCTGGCTTCAGATTACCATTGAGCCTATGTTCATTGCAGTTAAATTTAATTTGTGATTCTTTTTTTTTTTTTTTTTTTTTGAGTTGAGGTTTTAAGACCATGTCAACCCATAAAAATTTAATTTGTGATAACTGCAATTGTACCATTGTGTATTGCCATTATTTATTCTTAATCTCTTTATTCTGTGCCTTGGGAAGGCTTTGCTTTATGATTGTGGCCTTTCCTGGGTAACTTCATTTATATTTTTGTTGAAAGTTGCATGATTTGTAATAAACATTATATTTAGGGTATATATGTATCAAGCTGAAATAATTCAAGGTCTTTCACTTTATCTATACACTGTAACCTTATTTAACTCAAATATCTAGTCAAGCCCAAACAAAAAGTGTAGATCCAGTTCAAACTGCACCTAAAAAGAGCAGGTTGATCTGGAGCTAAATTGGTTGCAATTAATATTCCACTACATTGTATTTTACAAACATCACCAGATAGTCAAACAGATTTGACAGGAGTTAGTTTGTGTTGAGGTTTTACGGCCCAGTCAACCCAATGGGGTCATGTCGAGCGCGGCCAGTTTACCTAACCACACGTTTACTGGGCAGGCTTTGTCCTCTAAGGGGTTAACCAGTATTGTGCACATTCCTTCGCCAGAAACTGACAACTGCCCTTCTTGAATCAGTGGAAGGGAGAGAATGACCGTAGAAAATATTTCATGATCAATCTCCACGAAAAAATGTTGCTGACCTCGGCGGGGGTTGAACCGGCGACCTCCTGGTCTCCAGTACGATGGCGCATCCAAATGAGCCACCGAGGCTGGCTTGACAGGAGTTAACAACAGGCCAACCAATGAGGGTCACTTTATATTGTCTCCCAGAAAATGGGAGGAGGGAAAAATCAAAAGACAATGCAGAAATAGATGAAATAGATAAAATATTAAACACGCCCCATTCTCCCACCTGCTGTGAGTACAGCCATCCCTACCACCCCGCTACCTAGTCAAATAGTTTAGGCTAAATTTAATATATGTACATGTATGCTAATCAGAATCAGAATCAGAATGTTTTACTGGTGATACATCACTATTCATTCACCAGGGCCAACGATTGCAAAGACTAGTCTCTAGATCTCAAAAGTGATGTGAATCTAGCAACGGGGTCCTCAGAACTTTCAGCAGAGGAGATTATAGATTCAGGGAGTGCATTCCAATCACTAATGGGGTCTGGGAAGAAAGAGTACTTATAAATGTCAGTTCTAGCACATGGCACTTGAAATGCCATTGGATGCTGATTCCTATTGTGCCTATTTGGGGGGATGAAGGTTGTTACAAGGTATACTAGCTCTACCTTTCAGACCTTTAAATAGCAATACAAGTTTACTGCCTTTGCGTCTCTTGTGAAGAGACTCCCACCCTAACTGTTCAAGAATGCTAGTCATACTTCCAGTTTCAAAGTTGTAGTTTTCAGTCAAGAACCTAGCTGCACAATTCTGAACCTTTTCTAATTCTTCCTGGACTACTATTCCATGTGGGTCCCAAACAGGGCTAGCATACTCCAGGATTGGTCACACCAACCCTTTGTATGCCATTTCCTTAACATCTTGGGGGCATGACGATAGGTTACGTCTTACAAATCTAAGAGTTTTGTTTGCTTTTGTGCTGGAGGATAGTTACTTGGTAAAGCTCTGTAGCCCTTCCTATAAAGTGGACAGATGTTAGCCAAAGACCATTCCTTGGGGATTTCACCTTTATCAAGAGACTGTTGGAACAAATGAGCAAATACAGGACCAAGTTCTACCGCAAGTTCTTTAAGGACTCTAGGATAAGTTCATCAGGACCCAAAGCCTTTGAGGGATTCAAACCTTTCATCATTTTTATAACACCTTCATTTGAAATGTGAATGTCACTCATAGGCGGAGCTGAGTTCTCAAGTAGAGGGACCCCACTTTCCGAAGTTTTGGAGAATACATCTGTAAATTGACCATTGAACTCCTCAGCCTGCTCAGTTGCAGACTCAGCCCAATCACTACCATTTCTCCTTTTGAGAGGAGGGATACCCTGGTTGTCTTTCTTTGACTGTTGGTATACCGATAGAAGTCTTTGGGGTTAACCTAAATGTCACAAACCAATTTGTTAACATACAAATCATGCTGCTTCTTGATATCAGCTTTGATTTGCTGTCTCAGTTCCTGAACTTAGATCTGAGTTTACTACTGCCTGGACCACAATAAGAACCTGTCCAATCTCATAGCTGGATAAGCTGCTTTTTCAGCTTTAAAAATACTGATATTTTTCTTATTTCACCACGAAAACATGATGGGGTGCTTCTAATGAGTACCCACAACTTGTGTGTGCGAGGAGAAATAAGAAAAATATTTAGATTCCTCCACTTATCTGGAGCTATGCAATCTGGTTAGATTCTGTGACATGTCTCAAGTAGTACCTGTTCAAAGATAGCCACATCATCGCTGTAACTTTCTCCAGGGACCACCCCTGCCCCTCCAACTAGTCCAGCTGCCAGATTGTCCACAATATTACCATAGAGATTGGGCATCACCATAACATCAAATTGATGAGGATTAGATACCAGCTGAAAAAGTATACAAAGTCTTTTCATATAATATGAAAAAGGGGAGACTCTGGAAGTAAACAGAAACTCTAAATTTTGAAAATAGACGACTTAGTTTGATCAAGTCTATTCATGTGAGACAATGAAAACTGTAATATCCCTCACGCAGCATCTTAAACCAAACTTCATTTTCAGATGAAATGTATGAGCTCAATATTTCCAAAGGAACAAAGAATTTAATTAAAACAATAACATTGGAAACATTGGTGGATATTTACAACCTCCACATATCCAGTTAATATTTACAACCTCCACATACTCAGTTAATGATAACTGAGTGTTTACTCAGTTAATGATAACTGAGTGTTTTGCTGTGATGAACTGCTCCACCACTGTCGTTAGACATGGTATTTAATTTTATGGGGAATGAATACACTTTCAGAGGAGGCAACTCTGTCAAAATGATGCTGTTCCTTTAAGCCTGCAATTAGTTTCATGGGTTTCTTTATAAAAAGTACACATTAAATTTCATGTGAATAATGGCTGTGGGACTATTTTCAAAATTCTGATGAGAACTCTGACTTTGTACATAGTAGGCTGGGTAACAACACAAACTATTATCAATCAAAGTATTATTACCTGAGGTACATGTATATTAATACAAAGTGTGGACTATCAGCCATTTACAAAGAAATTTCATTGCTGTAATAAAGCTAAATAATACCTGCATACAGCAGTTGTCTATGATCATGGTTTCAAATTCTATTTTAGGATAAAACTGGGAAACTTCTTCACAACATCTGAGAAATAAACCATCTCCAAGTTTCCTGTCATAAAAATACATAGCTCTAGATAAAGCACCTTTCTTTCAAACAAATTTCTTGTTACTCCACGAAAACATTGCTGAGATGCTTCTAAAAAGTACCAACATCATGTTTTTGTGTACAGATCAGAAAAATATAATCTGGATACCCTCTTATATATTTATAATAACAATATTCCAGCTTTCAACTGATTATAACTTTGGTAAGTATGTGACTTCATAATGTTTTACATGTGAAGTCACATGACCAGCCTGACTGATTCACTGCTGAGAAAAGTTTTTCACATGTAGCTTTTCGAAATACTTGTAGTTCTGTAAAAGGCATATTTCACCTGGAAATATACCTCATAGTTATGACATGGAAACTATAATGAACAACAAAAGATTACAGAATAAATCGCAGCTATATTAACCACTTTTAAGATATCTTTAAACATTACAGTTTCAGAGTGTATATCTAAATCATATTAACACAATGCATAATCTATTTTAAACAGACATTATCATAACTGCTTTATGCATTGTCTGTTTCAGAAATGTTATGTATAGATCTAGTGAGAAATAAGTCTTTTATCACAATGTGAAAATAGTCTTTTATCAGTATTTGTATAGGACTGTTAATACTGTACTTAAAAATTTTTGCATATAATTTTTTTGCATATTTTAATCAAAAGAATACAACAGGAGAGAGGTGAGATAGAGGCAGATCACCCTTGGCCTGTCAGTGAGGGGTTTTGCTACTTCTATCACACTTTGTAAGTTTCTTCTATGTCTTTAATACATTTTGAGAAAATAATTTTCCAACATTTCCCCCATAGAAATGTAAAGGGAAGCAAATGCAAATCTGACCTCACTGCAAGAAAGTTAAAGGTTGAAAAAAACATCCTTCAAAAAAAAAAAAAAAAAAAAAAAAATTGGCAGACCTCCTGTTCTTGATCCTCTATGCCATGACTCAGCCTTTCTGGGTCCTAGAGAAGATTTTTAAATGTTTTACCATATTAAATGTATAGGCATAGTCCTCAGATAGACAAATGTACAGAAAAGAAAATTAGACCTTACTATAAAAAGGTTAAAAGTCAACTATTTGAATGAACTTGGTACACTACCCATCCATGATGCTATATACCAAGATTTTCCCACAACTTCCTTGGTTCTGGACATTTTTAAGTGTTTTTACCTTATATGCACGTGGTTACCTAGGTTAATGGACTGTGACCATCTAGACAAAACTTTTACCTCCCCCACCCCCTGTCAGACAGAAGACTTCATATTAAGTGTGGAAAAACTTTGCCTAGCAGTTTTAGAGAAGATGCTGTTTGGTGTAAACAGTGGACACACCACAAGAGTTCAAGTGAGCTAAAAAGTCAACACAAGAAATTCGCTGAATGGCTATGTTGTGACTGCTATAGAGCTAAATGCACAGAGTAAACATTATTCAGGCACATGTAAAAAGTGGGTCAAGGTCAGTAATGGTCAATGGCAGTGGGCAGGGTGCATCATGGCAGATGTGTGAATGAAGTTTCATTAGCCTAGAAGCCTTGGTGTCTGAGAAACGGAGCTAAATGCACAGACTTGACACTGTTGAGGCCGACACGGACGACACTGCTGGAAAGTGATCCCTATGTTGCTCCTGCTAGTTAAAGCAATCACAACAAAAATTATCTTCTGAATACCGCTTTATCTGGACCTACGAGCAATTTTCAACTTACATGATATTAGCCTTGTGAACTGCAGTAACTTTCTTCCTTCCATGCCGTGTAGCATAATCAAAAGCAAACTTTGCTATTCTCTCAGACTTGGCCTTTGTAATTATCTTCAGAGATTCAATAACTCCTTCTACACTCTGTCAAATATCATACAAAATAGAGTCGACTCTCGTTATCTCGAATTCCAAGGGACTCTCTGAAATACTTCGAGATATCCTTACCTCGACATATCAGATTTGCAGAGTTCAGGAAAAAATAATTCGATTAACCACATTTAATAAATATATATGAATTGGACTCTTGAAGTTAGAGATATATTGAAAATATTGTGGAAAAGAGGAGAAATTGCTCCTTAGGAGCAATTTCTCCTCTTTTCCACAATATTTTTTACCTGTTGTTAGATTTTCATGTTTAGGTAGGGACCAGATTTTCACTTCGAGATAAGCAGTTATTCGAGATAAACGAGTTCGAGATACCCGTCATGCGAAAGGTGTCTTCGAGCATGTGCAAAATCAGCAGATTCACATCATTCTTCTCATACACAGTCTCACTGGGGCATTTGCTCTCCAATGATATAATCTATAGTGTCAAATGATTTTGTTAGCAGACAGTGAAGGCCCTAATCAGACTGCACAGATGTGCAGGCTGATATGGGCTTCCACTGTCCCCATATGCCCAAAGACATGTTTTTGCATGGCGGAGTATGTATGATATCTGGACAAAAAAAATGCTTGTATTTATTTTTGAGAAATAGTAATCATCCTTGTGAGACAGCTCCAATAACACGTTAGACAGTACGCATTTGTGGCATCTAAATAATTCAAAGGATATGATTATTATGCAAAGAAATATAAGGCAAAATGCTGTGACAAAGTAACATTGCCTATCCCAATTTAAAAATATCATTTCTGTTCCATAAATGGCAAGGTAGATAAATCCAACATCCAGCAGCCTTAGACAAGAGAAACAAGGTGTCAATAAGCAGTGATTATAAGATATCCCCTGCAAGGCAATGACTGTCTTTTGATAAATTATTTAGCAAGATAAGAAGCAGAAACCACAATATAACACAGGGACAACATGAAAACAGTATACCCCCAAAAAACTTACTTGCATGGAGTATAACAACAGTACTGGGCATATTAACATTTTATCCCCAACCCCACTGCAATTTGTGTAGCACATACAGCACATTTTGGAAAATTATTGCAGAAGACATATTTTTGAACAAGTGCAAAAAAATTGCACTAGAATTTTTACATATAAAATAAGTTCCCAGAGATGGTGTTTTTTTGGCAAGGTGCTTCTAATGATTAATACCCAAAACACATATTTTCATGGAGAAATAAGAATATTAAAGTATATATCTGAATACTCCTCTTATCTAGGGTTATATGCTAAATACTACTAGAATTCCGAGAATCGGATGTGTCACCTGCTTAAAGCGCAACCATTCAAAATGAAAAAGGGAAAGAAACACTGGTCCTTATAATCGCTCCTATCCCTGATGGCAACCCCTCACTAGTCACTATTTTATTAATCAAGTAAACAAAGGGCTATAATTCGAGCGAAATTTTTTAGATGATTACAAAAGTCAAACTTGACCTCTATGCTATCATGATTCTGCAAACTTTGAATGAAATCAATGCATCCCTTCAAAAGTTATTGAGGGGAAACCATATCTTTACCTTGTATTTTACCCCAACAACAAATACTAAGTTGAAAAAGGGCCATAACTTGGTCAAAATTTTGCCGATGATTACCAATATTGATCTTGACTTGTAGTTTACAAGGAAATATCCTGCAAACTTTCAATAAAATCAATGCATCCCTGCAAAAGTTATTGAGCGAAAACCAATATCAACACACCAACAAAAACTAAGTTGAAAAAGCGCCATAACTCAGGCAAAATTTTGCGGATGATTACTAATATTGAACTTGACCTCTATTTTACAATGATTTATCCTTCTGCAAACTTTCAATAAAATCAATGCATCCCTGCAAAAGTTATTGATCAGAAACCAATATCATCACACCAACAAAAATTAAGTCGAAAAAGGGCCATAACTCAGCCAAACTTTGGCGGATGATTACCAAAATCAAACCTAATCTGTATTATATAGTGATATAAAGTTCTGCAAAATTTGAATGAAATCAATACATCCTTTCAAAAGTTATTGAACGGAAACGAAAAGTGTGACGACCACACTGATGATGCCGCCGCTAATGATGCGGACAACATGATCCTTATGTGTCTGCCATGCTACGCAAGCGACACAATAAAGTATTCTTTAAACAAAGTTAAAGAGTAAAGCAAATTTTTACACATGAGTTGTGTTATTAGCCCTGCTCCTGCTGAAGCGGGATATGCCTTGCCTTGCAGTGTAGATGCAGATCAGATGACTTCTGAAGAAGCCAGGTGATCTTGATCTGCACTGTTTGGCATTAGGTATGTGAATCTGAATCAACAACCTAGATCAAGTAATCTAATCGGCTGAAAATTAGAAGTAGGCATCTTAATTCATTCAGGATGGCAAGGGTTAAAGTTCAACTCTTTCTGAAAGTGAAGCAAATTCAATTAAAACAAGACAAAATATTTAGAGTGTTTTTAGACGTACAAATCTAAGTACCGGCGCAAATTTTGTTCATGTTTACATAGAGATATGGGACAAGGGTATACTAAAGTTGAATAAATTTTCAATGTAACAAGTAAAAAAGAACAACAATGTGATTCTTTAATGATTGCTTTTATTAAGCTTTATGAAATTTCTTGATTGAAATGAAAATAAAATAGACATTAATCTGCTTATAACACAGTTTGTTATAAGATTTTTATATTTGCCGGGATCGTCACAAGCCAACATCCCGGCAAATATAAAATGTCCTAAGTGAGCTAATCAAACAGTCTATCATATATAAAAATCCTAAGCTATATTAAGAGACCGGCACGATTTGTGCGCCGGTCAATTACCAAACTTTACCACAGCTGGGAGATAAGTTAACATTTTGGGACAGCACAAAATGTTCCAAAATGCTGTCTGCTGTTACTTAATTTCTATAAATTAAGGATAATTTTCAGAAAAATACTTACCTCATGTTCAAGTGCACTGTATTCTCCCTCTGTCTGTTCTCGGACAATAACAAAGTTAAGATTGTTGTGTCGCGTCCACAACCCAGGTAAACTCTTTATCAACACAACATTAGCATACAGATCTAATTCTCTTCTGAAATGCAAACAAATCTGTGCTGTGACAAGTTCAGCTACTGTATAATGATGTAATTTCCCTAAATATATTGAAACCTTACCGTAATATAGCTCCAGATGAGGCATTTTCTTTTTCATCTGAAAAGTACAGATATTTTTCTTATTCCTGCATCCCAAGTATCTGTATTTGATATGGATATATAATATTTTCTCAGGTGTTTCTGTTCAAATATTTAAGATAAACAGCATTCACCAAGTTGGACAGACAGACTTAAGTCCCAAGGGCAGATAACCCTATAACAAGCAAGAGGACCAAGATGGTCCTGTATCAATCACCTGAATACCAGATGTGACCCCTGGGTGGGGAAAATTTTTCACCCAAAGCTGTAATTTGAACATGTCAACTTGAACTTCCATTGAAGTTTTGATTCAGTTGGCCTTTCTGTTCAGAAGAAGTGGTTTGTAACAGATTTTCAAAATGGCAATGGCCATTTTGGATTTTCAATCGGAATTATTTTAGCTGTTTTTGATCAACAAGTCACCCTGATACTTCCTATCATTTTAAGCCTAAGGGCCTTTCTGTTAAAGAGAAGTACTTTAACTTAGATTTTCAAGATTTCTTCTCCTGAACTGAAAGGCTAATTGACTCCAAACCTAATAGGAAGTATTGGGGCAACTTGTAGGTCAAAAACAGCCAAAAATCATTCCTATTGAAAATAGAAGATGGCAGCCATGGCTGCCATTTTGAAGAACTATTTTGGGCTTCTTCTCCTGAACTGAAAGGTCTGCTGATTTGAAACTTGGTAAGAATTATAGGGATGACTTGTAGATCAAAAATAGCTAAAATTATTCCGATTGGAAATCAAAGATGGCTACCATGGCAGACCGCAATATCAATGCATTAGTGAAAATTAGGACTGTGTGGTATAATCAGTATACCTGTTTTTATTCCCATCGTACATTTTGTCTGTACTTGTATGCTCCGGAAGTTATAACCGATGGTCACAATCTTTGTATACTTAGAAATCACAACTGTCTGCACAACTGTTATGTCATTTTCAAGATAGCTGACTTAGTTGTGGTTAAAAACACAAGAGCTAAATAAAAAATTTGGCATCATTTTGGCTTCAAAAAATGATGTTCAGATGCAAAAATAGAGGAAAAAGTCACCCTATGACGTCAAAGTGATGTAACAATTAAGGGTTCTGACCGCAGAATGTTAAATCGATTGACCCTCATACAAAGGCATCATGCTGGAATCAACTATAGGTCTGATAAACAGCAAAACTTCAGAAATCACCAAGTTTAACATCACAGATTCTGTCATAAAAGGATTCTACAGCAAACCAAATTCAAAGACCTACATGTATGCCTCCAACCACATCAAACGAGAAAGCAATCTGTAGGCCATCTTCAGCTACACTACAGTTGACTCTCGTTATCTCGACTTCGCTTAGCTCGAATAACTGCATAGTCTCGAAGTGAAAGTCTGGTCCCTGTTTTAACATGAAAATCTAACAACAGGTAACAAAATACATGTATTGTGGACAAGAGGATTTGTTTATGTTGAGGTTTTACAGCCCAGTCAACCCAGTGGGGTCATGTCGAGCGCGGTCAGTTTACCTACCCACACATTTACTGGGCAGGCTTAGTCCTCTAAGCGGTTAACCAGTATTGTGCACATTCTTTCGCCAGAAACTGACAACTGCCCTTCTTGAATCAGCGGAAGGGAGAGAATGACCGTAGAAAATATTTCAGATCAATCTCCACGAAAGAATGTTGCCGACCTCGGCGGGGGTTGAACCCGCGACCTCCTGGTCTCCAGTCGGACGGCGCATCCAACTGAGCCACCGAGGCCAGCCATGTGGACAAGAGGAGCAATTTCTCTTCTTTTCCACAATATTTTCAGTATATTTCTAACTTCAGGAGTCAAATTACACATTCATTTATTAAATGTGGTGGTTCTATTTATTTTTTTCCTAAATTCCGCAAATCTGATATGTCGAGGTACAGATATCTGGAAGTGTTTCAGAGAGTCCCTTGGAGTTCGAGATAACAAGAGTCAACTGCACTTGCTAATCAGGCCAAATATCCTTCATCATCTCCAAAAGCCAGATATCACAAACTAGTTTTTTAGAAAAAAAAATACCCACCCCCCGCCCCCCCAAATCCCGCCAGAGTTGTCATTCTTGTATGCAACACATCATCTCGGCTTGTATTGCATTTGTATCAAGCATCATCAAAATATTCCGTAGGGTATTTGTGTTACAGAGCAGAGACAAGAAATCAAATTCAAACACAAGGAGGGGAGATAACTTCAAAAGTAAAAAAAAAGCCATAGATCTCATTCTTGTATGCGACATGTTGTGTGGTCCTGTTCTTCATTACTACCAAGTATCATCAAACTATTCCAAAGAGTGTTCGCTTACATAGCGGACACTAAATCAATGCATAATCAGTGTCAAATATAATACAGGGAAATAACAACAAAAGTAAGTAAGGAAGGTTTTTGTCCTATTCTACAGTTCTACAAGGTACCATCAAAATATTCTGAAGGGTATTCCAGTTACAGAGCAGACGAGAAATCAATTTCAAACAAAACAAGGAGGTAACTCCAAAAGTAAGAAAAACAGAGTTGTCATTCTTGTACAAGACATGTCATCTGGTCCCTGTTCTACATTTCTACCAAGTATCATAAAAATATTCCAAAGGGTCTTTGACTTACAGAGCAGACACGAAATCAATGGATAATCACTGTCAGACCTAACAAAGGGAAATAACGCAAAAAGTAAGAAAGGCAAAGTTGTTGTCATTTTTGTACGCAACACATTGTCTGGTCCTGTTCTTCATTTCTACCAAGTATCATAAAAATATTCCAAAGGGTCTTTGACTTACAGAGCAGACACGAAATCAATGGATTATCACTGTCAAATATAACAAAGGGAAATAACGCCAAAAGTAAGAAACACAGAGTTGTCACTCTTGTACGCGACACGTCGTCTGCTCCTGTTCTACATTTCTGCTAAGTACCATCGAAATATTCCAACGGGTATTCAAATTACAGAGCGGACACGAAATCTTTTTCAAATAAAACAAAGGGTGATAACTCCAAAAGTAAGAAAGTCAGAGTTGTCAATCTTGTATGCGACACGTCATCTCGTCCTGATATACATTTCTACCAAGTATCATCAAAATATTCCAAACGGTATTCAAGTTACAGAGCGGACAAGAAGTTCAACGCCGATGCCGATGGGATCCGTCCCAAAACCAATATGTCCCCCACCCACCCACACCCCCTCACCCTTTGGTAGGGGGATGGGGGACATAATTAAACTGCATTATGGATTGTCAATGATACAATGCCATACAGAGCAGTGGATAGTTCCAACTTCAGAGATGTGCTATTCACAGTATACCGTGGTACATATCATGCTACACACCCTCATACCATGGTATACCACAGTTCAGTTCCCAAACCCGGTACCCAACCCTAGAGAAAATCCATTTTTTAGTAAAGTTACTGTTCTGAAACCAAAATACAGACAGACAGACAGACACATGGACAAACGTGAAACCATAATACCCCTCCACTACCAAGTGGCAGGTTCTAGAAATGATCAATGAGATGCCTGAGGAAGCAGCAAGACATAGATAGGGATACAGTGTGCATGAACTTCCCCCACCACCCCTTCCACAAACACACACAACATGCACATTCTTACCTCATTTTCATATTAAGTGTCTGTAACTCATTTCCTTTCAATGTATGAGGTGTAGTGATGATACCTTTCAACCCCACTCCATTTCTTTTGAAAGACTCCAACACTGTGTCACGATTTGCACTCTGTCCTGGATGGATTTCACTTTTGAAATATGCAAGAAAATCAGGGTTAGACAAGATTTAAAAAACTTTTCAAAAATTGTTTCCAAAAAAAACAACAACAAGGAAATGCAGTCTAGTTAGAATGCTTTGCTGGGATATCATAGCTCCAGATAAGGTGCTTTTTTCAACTGAAAAGTACTGATACTTTTCTTATTTCTCAAAAAATAAACAACATATGTTGTGGGTACTCATTAGAAGCGACTTGCCGAGCCACTTCTAATGAGTACCAACAACATATGTTTGTGTGGAGAAACAAAAAAAATGTTTACACAATGCCCCCTTATCTAGAGCTACGGAAAATACAATACTCTCACAAAGATGACTTATGAGATTTTCAGTGTCCACTTTTGTGGAGTATTACTGTAATGAGAATAAAATTGTGGAAACCGACTTACAATCACCTCTAAAATTCAGCATGTCCCTTTGCCAGCAACATTTTTAGTCCCTATAGTGTGATTTTACTATACATTTAACCTCCCAACAAGAGTATGTTCCTTTGCAAGCCACATTTTATTTTCCAAAGTGTGATTTTACTATACAGTTAACCTCTCCACAACAGCATGTTCCTTCGCAAGCTACATTTTATTTCCCATAGTGAGATTTTACTAAACATTTAAGCTTTCTACCAAAGCCACCTCACTAAAACAGCCAGTATTGTACCTTCTTAAGATTAGCTGTTGTAGAGTGATTGCACCATGCAGTATCAGCCATTAGGTCTGGCTAATCAGAGTTAAAAAGATAATTGATTATCAGTCTTGCTTTTGTGATGGATAATCAATTAGTAATCAATGAAGATTTGGTCACAATTTTACCTGTCTCTCTGAGCATAACTCTTACCATATGTTATACTCTATGTGTTTATGTATTTGGCCAGACCAGGCCTGAGCAGACGGTGAAGACCCAGATGAGAAAACATGGCGTCTCATCAGGGTCTACACTGTTTGCCACTCATTCAGCTATTTTTAGACATAACATCGGGTAGTAAATTGTCATCATCATCATCATCATCAGAGTTTTGATTAACGTGCAGGTACAAGGGCAACATCCATATCAATGGGCCCCCTTCCAGGTAGCTGGATTGCTGCACGCATGGCAGATCTCACACCAAGTATGTCTATCAGGAGGGTCGACAGCCCAGAGCTTCCACTCTCTGCAATCCCTCTCTGTCAGCTGCTTCCATGTCATCTTGGGCCTCCCAGGCCCACGCGTTCCATCAACCTATATGTCAAAGCTGCCTTGACTGCACCACTGGAGTGTTCCATATGTCTATACCAGCGGAGCCTTCTCTCCTTCAGAATGAGGCCCAGATCCTCAATGCCAAGCCGCGCAAGTAGCTCATTGGATCTGGCGGTGACAATGTCTTGTGGCTTGACATTGTCTGATCACTGCCCTGTTATTTCACTGCAGGTGGAGGTTTGGCTTTGTCAATGACCAAGTCTCACTAGCATGGAGCATTGCGCTCTGCAGACAAGAGCTGTACATGCGGCCACATGTTCAACTTGGACTTCCCTCTGCAGGGTTCGCACTAGGATTTCTTTTTCTTTCGCCACCATTTTCGCCAATTTGATTTTTTTTGTGCCATTTTCTTTAACTTTGAGCCAGATTTTGAGCCAAATTTTGGCCATTTTTCACCAAAGAATTATCTTGTCAGAAAAAAGGTGTTCATTTACTGATTCCTTTAATTGCAGCAATAGATTCAGGAGTCAGTATAATGTGAAATGTGGGGGGGACTTGAAAGTAATTCTTGCACTGATTTTTAAAACTTTTGCTGTAATTAATTAATTACAATGTCATGAATTAATAATAAGTCTTTGTTTTGCATATCGAATGTTGGACACAAAAATGGAACACTTTACATGGAAACGAAAGTTCTGAAAAGTGCTGTATAAGCCAATAAATATAATGTTATTAATGTATTATACTGTAAGAGAATAACGTAACAATATTCATTTGCACCCTGATAAATGCGGGGTAAGTTTCTAACACAGCAGGTTTTACTGTTTTAAGGGCGCTAAATGCAACTGACTTAAAAGGGAGTTTACTGCAATTACTTTACGAGTCTGGTCTATGGGAAATGGAATGGGGAACAGCATTTTTTTATGAATCGCGCCAATAAAAAAGAGGGGGCATGCTTATACAATAAGCGGTTAACCAGTACATTGAACACCCTTCCGCAAGAAACTTGTAACTGCCAGTCTTGAAGCAGTGGAAGGAGCGAATGACCGTAGCAAATTTATGTGTTTCATAATAAATCGCTACAATCTGTGGGGATCGACTGCGCGATCCGGACCATCGGAGACTAATGTGTCCGTCTCCGAGGCATTATTCGTGTTTTTTTTTTCGGGACGATGTTCGTTGATCGCCAAATAAAATTAAGGCTCATAAGAAGGTACCAAAACATGCTTAATTAAAGTCGGCACTGTCAAAGTGTACTTACTGCTTTAATAAGCCGAACCGATTAATGACAATAATTATTTCTCGTGTAATCAATTTGTTTTCCATCTTTGTGTTTGACATAGGGTTCCACATGATTACATTCTGGGTAAATTTCCGTGATGTAGGCGATGCGACTCTTGACATTAATTCCTGATTGGTAGTTTCGGCAGAGCGTCATGAATATTTAGGACGAAAGGCGTGGAAAGTGGGTGGTGCTACTCTCAAACTGCGCATCACAGCATGTGACCTTATATTGCTTTCATCAAATTCAGGTTAATTTGATCAGCTACCGTTTTCTGATCGACAACTGAGTTGCTAATTGGCGAATTATACAATCAAGGTGCGATAGACACGTGCGACAATTATATGACTCAGTAGTGGGTAATTCAGGTGATATTTTTTTCGCCACTTGTTTTCGCCAATTTATGATTTTTTTGTGCCAAATTTTATTTTTCTGCGCAAATGGCGACAATGGCGATCGGTAACGCGAACCCTGCCTCTGTGGTCTGCCATCCAAGGCGTTTGCAGTCCCCTAACACGTGTACATCTGTAATCAAGGTCTTTTGTCAAGCGTTTGAGCCCACTGCATTTCTTGTGCATCCAGTGCTCGCTGCCATTGCAGAAGATGCTGTCACTGCCCACTCCAGTGTGACATACAGCGCATGGAAACTTAACTCTGCAGGAGGTCCAGGCCCGTACCATAAATCATGTTTTTCATCTTTCCTACTTTCACTCTCAGTCTTTTCTTCTCCATTGCTTCTTTCCAAGAGCCTCCTGACACATTCTTTGAGTGATTCAGCAATGATAACAAGGTCATCGGCATAGAGTTCCTCCTAGGGGACCCCAGAGCAGAACTCACGTGACAAGGCTTCAAGCACAATGATGAAGAGCAGCGGGCTGAATACCGAGCCTTAGCGAACGCCGACCTTCACTTCAAACTCTTCAACACGGATATGGTTACACACCAAGTTTTCTCAGCGCTCACCAGATGACCTTCTGAGGAACTCGGTCAAACCCCTTCTCCAGGTCCACAAAAGCCATATAGAGTCACTTGTTGGCAGCTAGATACTTCTCTTGCAGCTGCCTGACTAAAAAGATTGCGTCTGTTGTGCCTCTGCCTGGGACGAAGCCAAACTGGGAATCATCTATTGACACCAACTGTCTGATGAGGCCATCCGCAATCCTCTCCAGGACCTTCTGTTCATGACCTGCTCTGTCAGGTTTAGACCGTGGTAGTTTCCCCTTCCCAATGCATCCCCCTTACCCTTGTGGAGGTGGGCAATGAAACTGCTCCCAGTCAGAGTACCTTGCCATTGCGAATGATGATTGCAGCTGCAAGGTCACGGATCATGGAGGTGCCTGTGTCACTGGCTGCTCATATCATCTCCACCATTATGCCTGATGGGCCCAGTGCTTTGCCCGCCTTCATCTGAGAGATGATTGAGTGGGTGGGCCTTCCACAGGTGGTTCGTCAGACAGGTGGTCTGGTCACAGTCTAACTTAACATTGAGAAGCCTTTGGTAGTGCACTAACCAGGCCTTCTGTTTTGAGTCTTCGCTCACTGACATCTCCCCTGCATCATTCTTCACCCGTTTGTCACCAACAACATCAGTGTTCTCTCTTCTAAACTGGTTAGCAAGGCAGTAGACTTCTGAAGACTTGGGATCAATATTCTCGTAGACCTTGTTGGCTTCTTGACGAGCATGGTGCACTGCATGTCTGGCAATGAGTTTGGCTGCATCGTATGATGCCCTAGTGTCTTTACCAATCTTCCAGGCCTTGAAAGCTTTCCACTTGGCAGGAATGGCCTTTTCCACATGCTCATTCCATCACCAGGTTTTACGACACCAATGGTGGGGCCAAGTTGTGCCATACAACACCTCAGTTCTTGAGCAGGCCAGTCTTGATGTTGTTCCAGATATCCTCAGTGGCAGCATCAGCTACACTTGCAGACACACTCACATGCGAGTTGAAGACCTCTTGAAAATGACTGCTCGTCTGAGGGTCAAATTTTAGATAAAGTTTGGTAAGGAGTTGAAGTGTCTGAATACTAAGGGTAAATACAGTGAAGTAACAGACACAGAAATCAAATGATTGATTGATTAGCAAACCTGTAAAGATAATCAGTTTGTGGCATTTATCAATCAATTAATTGATTAGCCGATTGACTGTGCCAGCCTAAACAACCATACTTTCATGTACAGATGAAACAGATTTTCCAGTGACTGTTGTTTCAATACAAATATATTATTGATCATCCATGAATAAGAACATGACCACTGTCAGATGCAAAGAGGCCAATAGGGGTATTAATCTGAAAACAAAAACATAACACATGTACCAAACAGTGTGGATCCAGATGAGACAGCTTGTTACGAGCCATTTCATCTAGATCTACACTGTTAACACAGGTGTCTGTTTTGGTCTACTGGGCTGAAAGGGTTAAAGTCTCAAGAACATGAATTGTTATATGAGCCAGCACATGAGAAAACCTACAAAATGGAATGTACCCCCAGCGAAGACAGATCAACCTGTGCATCCACTCAGTCTGATCAGTCTTCAAATGTCCACATGAAAAAAGCTTGGGTCCTTAATACCCATTGAGCGCACAGAGAAGACTGATCGGACTGGGTATCCGGATGCCCAGGTTGATCTGAGACTGTGTTATACACATATGCCATTTTGTAGGTTTTGTCATGTGCTGGTTCATATGTTCTCAATACAAGTCTTAAGATTCTGCAAATTCAATATGATATAAATGTACTGGATCTCCATCTCGCTTATCTTGAATGACCGCTTACCTCGAAGTGAAATTCTGGTCCCTGCCTAAAGATGAAAATCTAACAACAGGTAACAAAATATTGTGGAAAAGAGGAGAAATTGCTCCAAAGGAGCAATTTCTCCTCTTTTCCACAATATTTTCAATATACGTTTAACTTCAAGAGTCCAATTACATATATATTTGTTAAATGTGGTTGTTCGAATTATTTTTTCCTCAGTTCTGCAAATCTGATACGTCGAGGTACGGATGTCTTGAAGTATTTCAGTGAGTCCCTTGAAATTCGAGATAACAAGAGTCGATTGTATATCACTAGGCTTATAAAGCTTTTATATGATATACAGTATTTAGTTGAAAATATAATGACCGTAATAGCCAGCCTTGACGGCTCAAGTTAGATGTGTATCTGACTGGTGATCAGGAGGTTGTTGGTTTGATCCCAGCCAGGTCTGGCAACATTCTTTCATAAATATTGATCCTGAAATATTTTTTACGGTCATTTGCTTCCTTCAGGTGACTGAAGAAGGGCAGTTGTCAGTTTCTGGTGTAAGAATGGCCACAAGTGCTGGTTAACTGCTTAGAGAACTAAGCCTGCCCAGGAAATGTGTGATTAGGTAAACTAATATCTCGACATGACCTTAATGGTATTGACTGGGACGTTAATTCCAACCCAACAAACCAAATCCCATGACTTAATTTGGCTATGTAGCCCAGTTAGCAACCTACCTATTCAGACAATATTTTCTCCACTAACAGTTTGATATACAATACTCTGTAGCATTTTATATCAAACCAGAAGCAGCTACATTTCATTTGGATATAGTACTTTTGCTACCACATGATAAGGTTATAGCAAAAGTGGCTTCAGTATTAACCCTTGTCCTGCTGAATAAACTAGACCATGAAGTGAGCATATGCTCATTAATACCCCCGGTCATGGCCATCAGTATAGCCAGAACAACAAAGGGAAATAACTCTAAGGGACCTGGCCCATGGCCCTTATTTTCTTTCCTACAATACAACCTTATTTTCTTTCCCACAATACAACTAGTCATACTTGTCATGTGCACAAAATTTCAAGTTTCTAGGTAAAGTAGTTCATGAGATATCTTTGACACAAATAAATGCCATGGCCATCAGTATAGCCAGAACAACAAAGGGAAATAACTCTAAGGGACCTAGCCCCATGACCATTATTTTCTTTCCCACAAATCAACTAGTCATACTTGTCATTTGTACAAAATTTCAAGTTTCTAGGTAAAGTAGTTCATGAGATATCTTTGACACAAATAAATGCCATGGCCATCAGTATAGCCAGAACAACAAAGGGAAATAACTCTAAGGGACCTGGCCCCATGACCATTATTTTCTTTCCCACAAATCAACTAGTCATACTTGTCATTTGTACAAAATTTTAAGTTTCTAGGTAAAGTAGTTCATGAGATATCTTTGACACAAATAAATGCCATGGCCATCAGTATAGCCAGAACAACAAAGGGAAATAACTCTAAGGGACCTGGCCCCATGACCATTATTTTCTTTCCCACAAATCATACTTGTCATTTGTACAAAATTTCAAGTTTCTGGGTAAAGTAGTTCCTGAGATATCTTTGACACAAATAAATGCCATGGCCATCAGTATAGCCAGAACAACAAAGGAAAATAACTCTAAGGGACCTGGCCCCATGGCCCTTATTTTCTTTCCCACAATACAACTAGTCATACTTGTCATGTGCACAAAATTTCAAGTTTCTAGGTAAAGTAGTTCCTGAGATATCTTTGACACAAATAAATGCCATGGCCATCATTATAGTCAGAACAACAAAGGAAAATAACTCTAAGGGACCTGGCCCCATGGCCCTTATTTTCTTTCCCACAATACAACTAGTCATACTTGTCATGTGTACAAAATTTCAAGTTTCTAGGTTTTGTTTGTGTTGAGGTTTTACGGCCCAGTCAACCCAATGGGGTCATGTCGAGCGCGGTCAGTTTACCTAACCACACGTTTACTGGGCAGGCTTAGTCCTCTAAGCGGTTAACCAGTATTGTGCACAGTCTTTCGCCAGAAACTGACAACTGCCCTTCTTGAATCAGCCGAAGGGAGAGAAAATGACCGTAGAAAATATTTCATGATCAATCTCCACGAAAGAATGTTGCCGACCTCGGCGGGGGTTGAACCCACGACCTCCTGGTCTCCAGTCGGACGGCGCATCCAACTGAGCCACCGAGGCCGGCTCAAGTTTCTAGGTAAAGTAGTTCCTGAGATATCTTTGAGACAAAATAAATTTTAACAGACTGACAGACAGACAGACTGACACACACACAGGAAAGACAAAAACTATAAACCCCCATTGCATACTTTGTATGCCGGGGGTATAATTAAGATGCCACACCTACTTCTAATTTTCAGCCAATCAGAATACTTGATCTGGATTGTTGCTATAAATTCACATACTGAATGGCAAACAGTGCAGATCAAGATCAGTTGGCTTCTTCAGAAGCCAACTGATCTGGATCTACATTGTTTGCAAAGGCAGGGTATATCCAGGTTCAGCAGGACAAGGGTTAACTGTTAAAAATCAAAGAGAACAATAAGAAGACTACCAGAAGTTACTGTCAACATAGAAGAATATTCAACCCAACCATTGATGTGGTTGAATATTCTTCCATAATAGAAATAGCTAATCTGCTTATCATTCTCTACAGATTTTTTTTTTTTGTGTGTGGTTTTTTTTTGTGTTGAGGTTTTACGGCCCAGTCAACCCAATGGGGTCATGTCGAGCGCGGTCAGTTTACCTAACCACACGTTTACTGGGCAGGCTTAGTCCTCTAAGCGGTTAACCAGTATTGTGCACATTCTTTCGCCAGAAACTGACAACTGCTCTTCTTGAATCAGCGGAAGGGAGAGAATGACGGTAGAAAATATTTCATGGTCAATCTCCATGAAAGAATGTTGCCGACCTCGGCGGGAGTTGAACCCGCGACCTCCTGGTCTCCAGTCGAACGGCGCATCCAACTGAGCCACCGAGGCCGGCTATCTACAGATTTTAGCTTACCTGACAAAATGTTCTTCAAAGTCTACTGGAACCCCAGCAGCCTTGAAGACCTCTTGTACACTTCCCATAATCTCTGGGCCAACTCCATCTCCAGGGACAAGTGTTACAACATGACGTCCAGCAGGTCTAGATTCTGGCTGTACGGCTGCCTGGAAGAAATGAGCTTCCATTTGCTAGTGTAAACACTATAAAATCAATTTGCCATGCATTAGGGGAAGGGAAACACTTCCGAGGCAAAATATTTGCCCCCCTTCTCATGGAGTGTTTGTGTAGAGGAGGAGGAGGGGTCCTCCTCTTCATCCCTACCGAATATTATCAAAATACCTGGCTGTACGGCTGCCTGGAAGAAATGAACTTCCATTTGCTAAGGTAAACACTATAAAATCAATTTGCCATGCATTAGGGGAAGGGAAACACTTCCGAGGCAAAATATTTGCCCCCCTTTTCATGGAGTGTTTGTGTAGAGGAGGAGGAGGGGTCCTCCTCTTCATCCCTACCGAATATTATCAAAATACCTCTAAGGATATCAAAGTTATGGAGTACACAAGGATGCGTCTACATATGTAACACAATAACAAAGACTAAGACAAAAAAAGGGCCATAACTCAGCCAAAATTTTGCGGATGGTTACCAATATCAAACTTGACCTGTATTTTACAATGATATACCATTCTGCAAACTTCTGACAAAATAAATGCATCCCTTCAGAACTTATTGAATGGAAACCAATATCTTAACCCAACAAGAACTAAGTCGAAAAAGGGCCATAATTCAGCCAAAATTTGGCTGATAATAACCAATATCAAACTTGACCTGTCTTTCATAATAATATAAACTTCTGCAGATTTCGAATGAAATCAATGCATCCCTTCAAAACAAAAGTGTGAAGACGACACCGACACCACCAACAGTCAGACGATCCCTATGTGTATGTCATGCTACACAGGCGAGAAAAAAAACTTTAGTTGGTGGTGAAAATTAGGCATGGCCGGGTAACCTGGAACAAACACATTTTTTTTTTTTTTATTTTAGACCTTGTCCAAAAATCATAATGTATAAATATACAAACCTTTTTTGCCTGTGTTGTGTGGTACTTCTTGGCATCTTGTGAACAGCTACAGACCTATTAACAAATATAAGAGGCTGGTCAGGAACAGTGTAAATGGCTTTTTTTTAAATCAACTGAAAAAGACTGCCAAACAGGTGCTCAGGGGTCATCCTAGAGGGTGATTTGGAAGAAAAATGTCTCCCTAAGCTGGCTGACCTCCCTATCTTGAGCTGAGGGAGAAGTGAAAATGTATAGAATGTATAGGGAAATCCAAAATTTTTGTTCAAAACTTCTCCTTGAAATCCTGAAATTGTCTCAAAACTTCTCCCTCTCTGAAAGCTCTAGGATGATCCCTGGTTACTGCTGCATATTTACATGTAACTAAGGATGCATGTGTTTTGGTATGCAGCAGACGTGCCCCAAAAAAATTGTTAGCTTTTGTCGTCTTTGACATACCAATATATGTTGACTTTAGGGGTGTGACAATATGGCAAAAAGTGCATTGCAATATGGTTAACCCAGTATGGCAGTGCTCCAGCTAACCCAATACAGAGGGGCAGACTGCCCCTCTTGCCTCTTCCTGTCGCCCCTCTGTCCTTTTAAAGCTGACCTCTGCTTTATTTCAACTCCAGACATCAAACCCTACATTCTGATGAAAATTTCATGAAAATCTGACCAAAATTAAAAAAGAAATTATCAATATTTAACCTTTACCACTGGGCTAATTCAGCAGACAAGTTGATATTTTTCTTATTTTTCCCAGAAAAAAGGATTGACATTTCATGCAAATTATCTTCATTGGAGACAATTTGCATGAAATGTCAAAATCTTTTTTCTGGGCGAAATAAGAAAAATATTTCAGTATGTCGTCTGCGGAAAATCTTATCCAGAGTGCTAAGTGTTAAAAGTCAGTTTTATGTATATTCAAGGTTGAAGCATTTATTGTTGAATGGGATTATATTTTTATAACATGCCTTGATACTAAGCATATCACATAACAAATGGTGCCCTCATTCTTGTATGACCACGCAAAAAGTGCCCTACCCAGCACCCCTCAGCCCTTAAATCCTAGCTGGAGCACTGTGAGGCTTGGCTATCTAAAACTATATAAGAGTACCCAGAAAGCCATGAGCTAATCCACAACATGTACATGTTGTACATATGATATAGATCCTCTAATCATATTGGTATTCCAACTTAGCCTCCTGTGTGATATCTTGTTAAGGTTTTGGTTGCCGGTCTACCCTGCTGCGCCTTCTAGAGGATTGGAGGAATGCCTTGGACAAACATCAGTAGACTGCAGCGATCTTGATGGATTTGTCTAAGGCAGCAAGGACATTGATGGATTTGTCTAAAGTCTTTGACTGCCTCCCCCATGATCTTTTGATCGAAAAATTGCAGGCTTATGGGCTGGCCCCCAGTGCAGTCAGCCCTCTTAGCAGTTAGTGATAGGGTTTAGCAGAAAAGACTGGGATCACAAACTAGTACATAGGAGAAAATCATAAAAACTTTGAAACTTATTTTAAATTGTGTATAGCTATAAATAGTATAAAATATATCTTATGTTGCATGCTGCGCTGTATAAATCTTAAAATTTTATTGCTTTACATATTTGTAGAAATAAAAGCCCTACAAAGCTTATGTTGAATTGTTAGATAATACATGTAATCAACAAAAGATAAATATTCTATGTCTATTTACCCAATCTACCTGGTCAAAGACCTTCTCAGTCCATGTTTGTGTCCATGACTTAGAACTTCATTCCAGGTTGCTAATACATGGCTGTTTATCTCCACATGCGCAATACTGTGTTGTGAAAAGAAAAACGTAAGGAGAATTTCCGGAGGTGGTTGTGGAGTCAGTTTAGGTAGCATTGAAGGTGAAGATGAAATAAGGCTGAAATTTTGGCATGATCGCCGATGTTTAAAATTAGGCAATGTAATTCAACCTCTTATTTAATCTCCCATATAATCAGACCAGAATTGTAGTCCTTTAAGCGAATACGGCACAAAAATCCTTTTTCTCCCTATGCATGGTTGGTTAGATTTTGCGGTGGTTTCATCCGGGCCGGTGGACCCACTGCATTCCCGCGGTAAAAATCGCCTGATAAAATTAGTTTCGAAAGGTAAAATTCAAAGCAATTATGATAGGCAACTGAAACAGCCGCGGGGGCCACACAGTGTTTCCGCGATGAAGCGTGAAAGCTGTTTTCAAAGTGGTGTGACTAAAGCCAGTTGTACTTTTTGGCATGTTTCGGTTGAACAGGACCAAACTGCTGACCTGATCAAAATCAGTCCTTTCAACTCAATGCACAGCGTATAACCGTACAGTGGCCTTCATTCTGTACACCAAAACGTTACTAGCGAACATGAAATCGCTACACAAGCTCTGAAATTTAAACAGATAAGAAAGCAAGAGAATATCCCATTATAATGCAGTTTTCAACATCGGGGGCAGGAATGAATGTATTTTAGCTGTATCCTTCTCACAAACTCTGACAGTGGTCAGTTTTTTGTGTAGACCTCATCGCGTGTTGCTCAATCAGTGATTTTCCTGGTTTTGTTGCCCGTCAGCTCCATGAATCCAGGTCGATATATTCCAAATGAAGGTCAACTTCATGCTTATTTAAACATGAAGTCTTTCAATCACATATTATCTTTTATGCATGATACCTGCCAGGCTCTACATGTTTCGATTTTGTAAACTATGATCTCTTGAATTGTACCCATCAGTTCCGACTGACGTACTGTACGGTGGGTGAAAAATCCATCGCGGGGGAATTGGAGTGGGGTATCGGGCGGATCCGCAGTGGGCTAAAAAATCAACTCCACCAGTTCGGGGGAGTGGGAGTGGGGTGGATTTTGAAAAACACTCGAGCTGTACTGTACATAGCCTGATTTCAGATATTGGCGATTGTGCCAAAATTTCAGCCTTATTTCAACTCACCCACCTCCAATGCTATCTAAACTGACTCTCTGCAACCACCTCTGGTAGATCTCCTTATGTTTTTCTTTTCACAACATGGTGTTGACTGTGTGGAGATTTAATACTTATTTGTTTGCAAAATAATATTTACAAACACTTTCTGGAACAAAAATGTAAAATATGCAAAATTTCCTAATTTTCAAGAGGATAACCAGTACCTTAGATAACCTGCTTTTGGGGTTACTTACCCAATTAAAATCTTGAAAAAAAGCAATTAAAATTAAATCTATGGGGTAAATACCCAATTATCAGTAATTCTTGCACCCATTAACATAACCGGGTACCAAAAGGAAAAATCCTGATACCAAATTCATTGAGAAATGGATGGGTAAAAATAGTCCAAAATACCCAGTTGCTTAAACCTTATCTAGGGCACTGGGTACCCCTAACAATTTACATTTTATGTCAGGTTTCTAAAATGAAAAAAAAAAAAAAAAAAAAAAACATGCAGAAGTTTGTACGATTGATGGTTCTGTAAAACAAAATAAGTAAATGCAAGCTTGTTTTGCTTTTGGTATTTATTTTGTACAATGTTTTTGGGGTGGACAATAACATGAGAAACGTCCAAAAATGCACTAAAATTTTGTAAAAGCTGAGAAAGTAGTTGTGGTCATGGTACCCAAGCCATAAATCAATCCCACAAATCCGTGAACAAATGACGCATCAGAATGTTCAGACCAACAGACATGGACCCCAGAATAAAGGGTGTAATCAGGCATCCGCGGATAGTAAGCATTACTTGGTAAGCATGCTTCGCTACATGCCCACAGGCCTGAATGAAGGAAATGTACATGTAGGTAGAAAATGACAGAATTTCTTGTAACTGCTTGAAGAGATCATTCAAAATGTTACAAATGCTGAGGGAACGTAGTCTGAGTGAAATCTCATTCACAGTTAACTGGTATTGTCCTGTCATGTATTTTGACGCACATCTAATTTGACGCACTTACATGTTTCTTCCTATTCTTGGACTTGCAGGAACTTTTTTGTAATGCCTCATCGCTGTTGGGGTAGAGCAACATAAGGGAGTTACATCCAGGTATTTAAGTAGAAATTCTAGGACCTTGGAAAATTACAACCAAGTAACCATGAATGGTCAACATTTTGAAAGAAAAGCTTAAAGCACATTTTTGCTTTGAATTGAAGCTCAAAACTTTAAAGATGCATCAGCTACATCTGAATCAAACATGCTTCTTTGTTACAGTGTCACCTGATGCATTTATTCACAAGTATGATATATGGTTTGAAATGCTATTGCATACACAATATTACTTTTCAAATAAATATAAAGTCTTATATAGAAATATTTTGCAACTGGAAGAAGAGAAATTCATAAAGTATTTTCCTGTGTATTTGTTTGATGCCAAGCATAAATAATTTGATGAAAAATATTCTTGCTGACAATAAATAATCTATTTAGAATATATTTTATTAAGACATGTGGCAAATTTGTACATGCAAACAGGAGAAAGAAGCTCTTCAACTGTCCTACCCCTTAAAAGTGAGACATAAAAATGAAGTTTTTTAAAAGTAAAACATATTTTAACGAGTAATACTTAACCTATAGATAATGTGCTATTCTCTTCTGTTTTCACACCTTCCACAGAAAAAACGACCTTTCAGTTGTTAATTAAAGTCTTAAACCAGAAGGTCCCTTAGGCAGTTACCTGTGTGACGTAACTCTTCCCGCTCAATTGACCGCGTGTCAGTTTCTTTTATGTGTAAAACAATAGACACAATTAGGAGAGATAAGCGAGGGTGGGCGGAGGGAGATAATTGATTATCTATAGGTTAAGTATTACTCGTTAAAATATGTTTTACTTTTAAAAAACTTCATTTTAACTTCATAATACATTAACCTATAGATAATGTGCTAGAATTTGCATAATAGGAGGGAGGTGCTCTCCTAATACTAACACCAATAATATCTCACCACTTCTGGTTAAGACTCAGGAAACTCTAAGGAATCAGATACATTCTAATTCTATATTTAATAGAAAGAATGATCTAGATTCACAAAATAGCATATCTTTAAGGTGTTATGATCTAACAACCTTATATATAATAGTAGACTCTAGAGAAAGCCAGTTCTTAAGTCTCAGAGACCTAACATTGGCCCCCCCCACCTTTTTTTTTCTTTTTGGGAAACAACAATTGGCTTCAAAAAGAAAAAGGAGTCATTGAGACATAACATAAATATTCCATCGCAAAGTAAGCTAGGAATATAGAAATATTTTCAAAACAAAATTTGTAAAACAAAAAGCCAAGACCATACACTGCAAGTAGTCTATGTAGGGTCTTGAATAAATAAGGAAAAGTCTACTCGGTGGAGTTTCCTATAGATAACTGACATATGTAGATATTTTGGATAAAATTCTAGATATGTGAAGCTATGTAATTGTAATAGTCTAAGCTATTAGAATTATAAACTAATTAGATTCTGTTAATTGGAGCGACAGGACAGTTTCCGATGAACAGACACAGACTTAAAATAACCATAATGCATGATTATTTCCCTTTGATCAAATTAAAGAAGGGGAGATAATAAAAGTAGATGGAGTTAACTTAACTATAACTATAACTAAGTTATCCATCAGAAGAAAAAGGTATAGACAAACATAATGGTTAAAACTATTGCTAGACTAATTGTATTACGAATTTTTAGTCAAGCAATAAAATAATACAGTTTGCATAAAACTGCTGGGAAGAAAAAACAACCTAAACCATTGATAATTAGTTTTGTCATAGACATATAAAAGCGTTTGATGTCCTGACAAAATAATAAAGAAGAAACTGTCAACATCATAACTTAAGAGTTTGACAGAGAATAAGAGAGATAAGAATAAGGTTGATCGCAGCTAACTGTAAGACGGTCATAGTTTGGCTAAATCTTACCGTAATGATAAGATTAAGCAATAATAAATAAGCTGGATAGAATCTTTCTATACCAGAAGAATGCCATGAAAAGTACTCCTGAGTAAATAATCATGGAAATCAAGAAATGTTAAAAAATCCACTTTGAAATGACGAATCAAAATGTTCATAAAAAGAGAAGGACTCAAAAAAAAGTAATAGTGTGATAATCTCTGAAGAAAGATTATACAATAATACTGATTAATAATCTCAAAAAAACACTTAATTTATAAGTTAAGAGATAGTATTACTATTCTATACGCATATTTAAGAATAGTAAGAAATATATGAATACTAAATTAAAATTATACTACGCAACAAAATTCCTGCTATAAATAAAAGGTTAAGCGTAACTATTTATTAAGCAAGGAATTATTAAACATATAACTCGCTATAAATTACTGCCCAGAAATTTTATAGATAAATATTCAATCAAATTTTTAGAATTGAATATTAATAGAATAAAATCTATGTCTGCATAATTGGTAATTCCTGAAATATCAAATTACATACTCGCAAATGAATTCAGGAAGAAAATATATATATATATATATATATATATATATATATATATATATATATATATATATATATATACTCTCGAGATCTATGCGTAAACCATAGAGAGTAATAAAATAATATTATTACCACGATCCCTGACGGAAGGGTAAAAACATGTATATGAAAGAGATAATAATTAATTTAACGTCATATAGGTTTAAGATAAAATTTGTTTAATCTTTAACCAATATGCAGCAACAGTGACTCGATATTCTGTATTCGTACGTAGAAAAAGAGTACTTAGTCATTAGAATTTTGTATGATTGAAATAGAGATAATGGGATCTAAAAGGATGTATCTCCATGAACTGAATCGAAGGATAATATCCATTCTAAAAAACTAGGGCTTGTTTTAGGCTTAGTTTAACAAGCGTAGAATTGAATTATTTCCAAGTATTCATGAAGTCGTTATGTTCTGAATACTGAGAAAAATGTTAAAATATTGTTTAGGAAATAAACAAGTGACTGGTCCACAATGTTAGCTAGATTTAAACCTGGAAAGTAGCGAGAAGGTCAATCTATCTTAAAAGTAAGATGAGAAAGATAAATAATGAAGATAGATATATAAATATTGGTATAATATATTATCTCCAACTATTATCAAATAATCTGAATGTTTAAAAGCATAAATACTACTCGAAAGTTTATTTACCGAATGTATAATCGGAGAAACTTTCAGTATGTTCAAAAATGTATCACAAAAGTAAGATCTGACCAGGAACGTAGGTGCAGCACTTACTAAGTTGTGAAGTTAATATAAACATATTCTATATTATAAATTGAAGCAGTGCATTTCAAAATCATCGAAACGTCTTGAAATGACTTATTGTGTGGAAAAATAAATAAATATCCAGTTTCGGAAAAGATATTTATCTATATATATATAGACCATTTTTGATGCGGACTGGAAATCAAGATATTAATCTTTGCATTATACGCAAACTGAACTTGAACTCTTAGCGAGAATTACTAAGATCCCTTTAACGAATGTAAACATAAAAAAGGGGTAAAGAGATAATTAAGTGTGTCTTAATTCTTTACCGGCTCGTAATTAAGGATGTTTTCCCTTTTGTCTAAGATTAGACTATAGATTGATTAATATGAATATAATAATAACTGCTATTATGAGGTAAACTCTCGTTAATTAACCTCTAAGCATATATCAAAAATATATATCAACATAATCTAGAGCTTCGGTAAGTTTAGAGGAAGGAAATGATTGACTTTGGCAGTTTCTGAATAGTTACAAAGTCAATAAAAAAAAATATCAAAAGGAAAGTATTGTATATAATATCTAATTTAGGCAATAATAATCTGTCACGTACTGAATAATTAGTGCCTTTACTAAATATGTATCCATTGTCAATACCAAAGTGCAAGAAAATTTTGATTGACATGGACCCTAGTTACAAATAAAATATTAGAGGTATAGAGCTAGTCGAAGCAAAACTATTCCTCAATAAGATAAAGTAGACCTATAATAAACGAGGATTAATTGGGTCTAGAAATTAATAATTTATTATAATCATAATAAAATTATTATTCCAATATGAAGAATCTTCGGCGTAATAGATTCTTACTGAGGCAAAAATATCTGGTATATTGCTATCGTAGTCTTAAATGATCCAGAAGAAAAAATTAAACAGGCAAAGTAAAGAACGTATCGAATTATATCTATGCCTAAATATAAGATTTTCTTCTTATTTATTATTTTATAGCAGAGTTTAGACAGAGCACGACTGACCTAGACTCTTATATAATCAATCAAAAGATAGTATAAAATAGAATAATAGCTTATCGGATCAACTATTTTCCATGTAGAAAAGGCAAAAGGAAAATATGTACCTCAACTAGAATTTTAAATCGTAGTAATCTAGAGGTAGCGAATAAATAAATAACTGTTAATTTATTTATCTGGTTGGTGTAAATTTCCGATACCTTTAGAATGAAAAATTAATAGAAAGTAGAAAAGATCGATTGCTACTTTCTTGTCAATTTATTCCTTAGATTACATGCTGATTACATATCGGAGCATGTAGAAGAAAACAAGGGAGGAAAGAAGAAAATTTTTTAGATTTCGTGTATATTTTTCTTCTTATAAATAACGATAGTTTTATAGTTCACCTTTGCCCTAGAGCCGAATAAGGTGAATATGTAAGAAGTTAATCTCTTTGTAGCGAATAAAAGAGATATAATTATAGCTGGAAGTATCTTCTACACTTAGTGAATGAATTGCGAATTTGATCGTAACCGATAATTCTTAATTCATTTTCAATAATAAATATATATATATAGAATTTAAGTCAAGTTCAAAAGTGACTGGACAGAATTCAACAATATAAGTGGCTACTAGGTATTAGAACCCATCGCTGTCATTCAATAACCTATAACCCAAGACTATACATGTCTATAGTGGTTAATAAATAAATATATGTTGAGCGAGTACTAGTTGACTACTACTCGGACACAAGTAATCCGACACAAAGTCTACGAAAGTACTGCCCGGTGGAATTTCGTTAGAATGACCTGGCACTACTCTACGAAGTGCCTCCCGATGAAATTTTCGTTAGAGCCGGAATTTAACCGCTTTCTAGCGAATGAAAGAGATAAAACATAATTTGAATGACCTGGCACTGGTCTACGAACTGCTGCCCGGTAAAAATTTTGTTATAGTCAGAAGTTTAACTCTTTCTAGCGGATAAAAGAGATAAAACATAAGTTAATTTAAAATATTAATGGAATTACACTCCTATAATAAGTCAATGGAATATTAAAGATTCTAGTCTGATCCGGGAAAGACTGTACAGAATTTTATGTATGAAAAGTTACTATGTATTTCATTTAATAACCTATATCCATTGACTTAAACATGAATGGAGCTCTATGAACGATAATAGATTGTTCGGGAATTAGTGATCACTATTTTGACACTAGTTACCCGACATTATGACCGGACACTAGTATTCGTAACTGTTGCCCGGTAAAGTTACAAGTAATTTGACAAATTGATCGGATAGTAGTATTCGTAACTCTAGTCCGATGAAAAAAAGGGAGATTATATATGAAAAACTGAGGGGGCACAAGTATTCGAAACTTTTTCCCGATGATAATTAATTATTAGGCAAAAATTGACCAGACACTTTCTGTAAAAGTTTGCCTGGTGAAAAATCAGAAATAATATAATAATATGACCGGGTTTAAGTATCAGAAATATTACTGATACTTTGCCCGGTGAAAAATTTTTAATAATTAGACATAATGACCGGAAGTTAGTATACGTGACTATTTTGTCCAGTGAAATATGTCAAAAACTAAGTCTTTCCAGAAAATAATTAAATTATTGACTGGAGACTAGTTGACTGGTGACTGGTTGACTGGCGACTGGTTGACTGGCACCTGGATGACTGGTGACTGGTTGACTGGCACCTGGTTGACTGGTGAAGCTGATTGACTGGTGCCTGGTTGACTGGTGACTGGATGACCGGTGACTGGTGGACTTAGACTTTATCGGATACTAAGTCCCAAAGATGCCACCTTGATGGGTCTTACCCCGGCAGTATAGCCATATGGGGTGGGGCTCCCATCAGTAAAGAATTGTCTTATAACCCATCAAGGGTTGACAAGTTCTTTACAATCAGCTTCTCCACCATGAGAATCTTTAGCCAACTGAAGATCTCTGCAAATAAAAGTCCAGGAAAAACATATCGTAATTGCTGAATAACCTGGAACGAAAAGAACAAAAAACATTCTGCATATATAAACATGACTATCGAACCGATCGCGCACGAGCGTTGTGCCGAATAGCGAGAGTCGCGAAAACGCATGTGGAAAAAGACCAGTCAAAAAATACATGAAACTGAAAATTGAAAAATTTAAATAATAACACAGAAAGTGAAAGGAGTGATAAATAAACAAAAGAAACACAAGAATACAGAAATTTATCCGTGAGGAAAGAAATAATCCAAATTTCTATAATAATCCAAATTTCTATCACAGGTAAATAATCCTTGTTGAATTTCTTTGTCCACAGAAAAGAAACTGACACGTGGTCAATTGAGCGGGAAGAGTTACGTCACACAGGTAACTGCCTAAGGGACCTTCTGGTTTAAGACTTTAATTAACGACTGAAAGGTCATTTTTTCTGTGGAAGGTGTGAAAACAGAAGAGAATAGCACATTATCTATAGGTTAATGTATTATGAAGTTAAAATGGTGGCAATTCACAAAATGAGGTCAGATTTTTAAAGTATATACAGATGTCATTCAACAGTGATTCTTGTCATTTTATTTTGCTCTAACAGACAAATGATGCTGCCTGAACATGGTCCTGGTATTATTGTAAAACTTAATTACTATCTTGCAAGAAAAATAGCAGCCTATTGGATGCATGATTTCATATGAGTGTAAACCAAAATGACAATCACCATGGTGGTCCCATTTCACTTGGAATATTTATGAAGGCAGTTGATGCAAATTTATTTTAATGATATTAAATAATGTTCTAGAAGTCCATGATTGTCTTACACAAAACAAATGTACTGGGAGTTGTCAGTGAATGTCAGTGATGACATGTCAAATAATGCTTAATTGCGTCAAAACCCATGAGTAGGCTAATACTGGAAAATTTTGGTGTGCAATTTGGGAAAACAGCAGAATTTCTAGCACATCAATGACTAAGCTACCATGCTCTCTCTCTATTTCTCTTTCCTACTCGATATTTGCGTCTTTATTATGGTACCATCTTTCAGTTTCTGCACGGAAAAAGTTGTTTTTCTAGTTTCCCAAATGTAGAAGTACTCCACCCACTGCATTTCTGGTCTATAAAATAAGCG
Source organism: Anodontia alba (assembly GCA_964016985.1). Taxonomy (NCBI): domain Eukaryota; kingdom Metazoa; phylum Mollusca; class Bivalvia; order Lucinida; family Lucinidae; genus Anodontia; species Anodontia alba. The sequence continues at coordinate 127,035,073 of OZ024821.1, forward strand.
TAAAATGATCTTTTAAATAGAAACAGTCAATCTGCACAAAGAAATATAAAATTCAATGAAATAAAAACGTATAGTGCCGTCAGAAATTTCTTAACTCGTAAAACTTACAAAGGTACGGGAATATTTAAAGGATTTTAACAGAACGCGGCATCCAGAAGTAATGGTTGTCGCCATGTTGGAAAGGTTCCCGGTTCTATTTTACTATTTCGCGTGACAAATTTATACTTTTTTCAAGAAACGTTTCATCTCCAATAGCCAGCTAGCGAGATAGGTAAGTAGACGATAGATAGATAGATAGATAGATAGATAGATAGATAGATAGATAGATAGATAGATAGATAGATAGATAGATAGATGAAATGATAGGCAGGCAGGAAGACAGACCGACAGCTGGATAAATAGATATTTGACTTTTCAAAAGAGATATATCTGCTGCAATTTGACTGCCTGATGAGGTGTCCAAAACCCAGCATTGTTAACCTTGTAGAGTCGTCTGATCTGGTTCTACTGTCCTTTCAACATCTTTTGGAAAGTCTCTTTTTATTTATTTATTTATTTTTTTTTTTTGCGTGGTGCTTTACACAGAACTCGGACCCTTGTGTATATTGTGTATATTGGGTCCAAGCACAGAAGTAAATTTGCAACCTTTTGTCATGATTTAATACAAAACCATTTGTCGTAACTAGATCTACCTATGCACTAAAAATTTTTATTCTAATCATTGGCTTTTTAAAAAATCAAATATTTTCATTCTTTCCCAAAGCAAAATGAATGCAAATTATGCAGAAATCTGTAGGGTAGGTAACTTGGAGGCAGATTTTCAACAAGTCCCGCTTGCTCAATTTTTCTGAAATTTTCACAATATTGTTGTGAAACAACATAAATTCAAATTCTGAAAAGAAACGTGAAACCTATTTTCTTAATCAAAAATTCCAAAAAATCACTTTACTATAGAAATTGTATAGGTCAGACCAATGTTTGGCCGTAAATTTAATTGTAGGGTACATATTTGAGAACAAAACACAGAAGCAGAAAAGACAAATGGTTTCTGATAAAATATTGTCATTCCGAACAAAATATTTCCTTTTAAAATAAAACGCCAAGCAAAAAACATCTTTCCGAATGATGTCGAAAGGACAGTAGGTCTAACTATAGTGCTTGCAGGTCTGTCCGTCTCAGAATAAAACATTAACGCTTAGCACATAGGATAAAAATTTCAGCAGACGACATACTTTGAAATATTTTTCTTATTATACTCAGGAAACAGAATTTGACATTTCGTACAAATTGTCACGAAATGTCAAATCCTGTTTCCTGGGAACAATAAGAAAAATACCAATTTGTCCTCTGCTGAATTTGTCCTGAGAGTGGTAAAGGTTAAACAACGTCAGAAATGATATCATTCGGTCTTTAGCAAGGTCATAGATAGACATTTATAACGACAATAAGCCCGGTTTAAGCTTATTTTGAGGTTTGTATAGGGTGGTAGGCAATATCCTATATCCCAAAATAAATTCACACAAGTATCCCATATCCCGAAATCAATATTTTCTAGTATCCAGAAATAATTTTCAGTATCCCATATCCTGGCCGTATCCCTGAATATCCCATAACCTCTAATAAAAATATATCCCAAATAAAAGGGACCAATAACCCGTATCTATTTTATATGCACACATTCGTCAAATTAGATTCGCTAATATTACAATTAAGGGTCATTAAATTCATTATATAGCCGGCCTAACCTTTTAATGTCCCTCTCACTTCTTCTTTCTCCACAAAACCATCCTTGTGGTCGATGCACTTTGTACAAGGAGATGTTAAAGATACAGAAGTCCGCTCTCATAAAAAAGGAGGTTGTCCACTTTCCAAAATCTCTTAACATTGACGACCAGAAGGCTATGCGTGCTTCAATGTGCCAAGCTTTATGGGCGCAATACAATCAGGACGCAGACAATTGTATTGAGAGAATTGCTACTGGTGGCGAAACATGGGTTCAAAAACTTAGGCTCACCAGTACGACCCAGAAACCAACGAACAAAGTAAACAGACGACTGGCTTTGGTTAAATATAAGACCAGCCTTCGACCGGTAAAGTCATAGCGAAAATCTTTGGGGCGATGCCACGGGGCCAAACTACTACTGGAGAGTACTACTATGATGTCTAGGGATCCATTAGGGCTGCAACCATTGCAAAAACGGGTGCGGAAAGGTCACAAAAGGTGTTCTGCTCCAACATGATAATGCCAGTTCATACCTGTCGACTTAGAGTAAAGCAGTTAAGCATAACGGATTCAAAGTTTTGACACACCCTATTAATTAGATCTGGCTCCTTTATGACTACTCTCAAAACCTGAAAAAGAACTGCATGGACATCGCTTCTTGTCTGATGATGCCCTCTAGACAACAGTATAAGTTGGCTTCTTGAAAGAGCCAAGGTTGGGCGTGTACCACTTTTTGTGATCGCCATTGTAAATCATCACAATATTTATATATTTTTTTTGTGCGAACAAGCATACAAAACATTTATTCGCATAGACGACTCACTGACTTTTCAAAATCCCACTGAAAGAACTGACATTTACAAGGACTCATTCTTCCCTCAGATCATAGGAGATTGGAATGTCCTTCCAGATTCGATTATTTTCTACACCGAATGTGCCGATGATAGTGTGGTTAGGGTTACCACATTGGTGAGAGCTAGGGATTAATTTCCAATATTAAAGGTTCCGGTGAATGAATGTCATTGGACGTATTATCAATTTAAAAAAAAAAAACCCTAACAGGCGGCCATGTTGGTTGTGCCAAAAGACAGCTTGAGAATTATTTGCAGCTACTCATTACAGTCCGTCGAAAACTGTCACAACTGAACGGATAGCTAGCAATAGTTTCCGACTAACCAACGTTTTGGTTAACTGAATGCAGCCCATATTTCAATGGGCTAAAGGCATAATACTACAAACGACTGCGCTACTACCCTCGGATGATAAATTGACAGTTACGTCACTGATAGTTTATGTTAGACCCAGTCCATTTTAATAAGTAGGTAAACGCCACCCGAATAGCCACCTTCAATAAATATTGTAAGCAGCGTTTACCGTAAATCTACAATAGCCCAGTGGTAGTTTTCCTAGTCTACAAATGTGGACATTATGGGTTCGAATCCTAATGTTTTATTTATTTATTTATTTATTTTTATTTCATACTTTTTTAAGAGTTAAATATGAAAGAAAAATATATTAAAAAAGAAAATTAGTTTTGCAATTATCGATCATGGAACAGATTTAAAATGGTTAAAAGACAAGACAAGACAAGACAAGACAAGACGTAAATCGGTATGTCTACTTGAACTTTTAGTGTGGATGAGTTCTACGTGCTGACAACCTGTGCACATACATAAGGAGACAAGAACGCTGGAAGTATGCCCTTTGTGTAAAAATGTCAACAATGAAATAATAATGTCCAGTAATATATATTTAAAATAATATATGTAAAATACAAGGACCATAAGCGAAATAAAAGTAATAAAAAAAAGCTGAGTAACTGCTAGGACTCGTGCACTAAACAGTCTAACTGTTCGTTCACAGCGTTTCGCAGTACCAACTGCGCTATTGCAACATACTAAACTAAAACACACATATAACAATAAGATTGTATACTACATAAAATTATTTGTAACGTTTTCCAGATAATTCGTGCAAAACCTGCTTTGTATAGGTAGATTGGTAGCTGCCGTGATGTCACTGTCCATTTATCCTCCGAGCACAAAACTGTCTGATATGTTTATACTGCCGTGCTGGTGGTCAGGCGGTACTTGTGTCTTCGCGTATCATATTTTACCTATCCTTTAGATTCTGTTAATGATCGGCTATTTCCGCATTCATACGGAAACCACAAAAAGTTAGCAAAGTCAACCGGGACGTTGATCATGTTCAGTGTCAAAAGGTTGCTGTGTAAAGTGGTTCAAGAGGTAAATATAACTGTTCGTTTTTAGCTTGGCTGTCTGCTATACTGAAAGTATGGCTTAATAACTTTAAGCTTTAAAATCGATACAGTAAGTTGCATTGCTGTTATAAATTCCAGCCCGTTTTGGTACACAGTCACTGAGGCAGAACATCATTAAGTGTTTCAGCATTTCGGTGATTGCGCCTTTTAACCTTTACACTCAGTCAAGCATGTCTAGATTTGTGATGTTTGAGTATCAAATATTAGTCAACTTGTAAAATTCATAAAGAAAAAAAAATACTATCTGTTCTTTCTTTTTACTTTCTGCCGTTCCTGCAGTCGGTCGTATTCGACCATTGCCCCCAGGTAGCCGGGTTTCGCAAGGTTAAAGAATACCGCTTAAGCCGGTGCTATGGGCTGGCATATACAGCCTCGCAAATTACAAGATATTGTAGGTTAAGCAAACTTTTCCTATATAGTCTCATGTAAAATTTTGCGTGCACCTGGCCACTGTTCATCATGAAATTTTCTCGATATGGCTGCATATGAAATGGCTGGATATGAAGTGACTTAATAAAACCGAATCTCCGAGTTTCGTTCCTTAGTGTGTTCTTTGTTTCCAAAGGCAACCCTTTAGACTTTGATCACTAATGCACCAGTCATTTGTTGTCCCATACCCTGCGTGGGCGGGGAATAGCGGATTTCTTTTTAACTTTTCAGTTTGCAAAGCCCTGCTAGAGGCCCTGTACTGCGGGGCCAAATTGATGGTAATAGCCCTGCTAAAAGCCACAGTGTCCCGAGGTTCACAAAAATAAAGAATAAGTAGACTGTGCCATTTAGACAAACTTTCTTACTTGTGGCAATAGCGCAATATTTTTCAACTTACTTTCGATTTGGCTTTTGAACGCTATTTATGAAGAAACGAAATTTTGGTTCTCGTGAGGAGGTAAATCCTGGCGAATACATTGTACTATACGTCCTGGTAAATTCCAGCTAAAAGTCCCGCTATTTCTCTCGGCCAGTTTTGCTAGAAATTAAAACGTCGACACATCTACCCAAGCTAGCATTCTTTATAAATCTACAGGGGCCGTTATCGGCCCGTCAGGGTAGCTGACGGGCCGATAACGGCCCGCTATAGATTTATGAAGAATGCTTACTGGGACGGCATTGCCGATTCTCATCGGATGCTAATTCATTGTACTTAAGTCCCGCTTTCATGACTATGTCCCCGAGTTGCTAATAACTTGTGAATAAGGAGCAATTGCCTCTGACAATGAGAATGTCGTTTGCTTCTCACCAAGTAAACATTATTGATAAATCTATAGTGTGCCGTTATCGGCCCGTCAGGGTAGCAAACGGGCCGATAACGACCCGCTATAGATTTATAAAAAAAATGCTAGCTGGGCAAGTGGCTGCTGTTTATAGAGTAATAATCGTTTCATTCATCTTTTTTTTCCGTAGCCCCAGATAAGCATATTTTGTGGACACTCTTTAGTAGTATCTCCATGAGGCGCTTCTTAGCTTCTTATGAGTATTCACAAATACGTTTCGGCGGAAAAAAATCACATGATAATTCCTCTTAGCTAGAGCTATACTTTATAATTGCATGTCATTAGAAAAATATGCCTATTCAAATATACTGAAAATTTTACCACCAAAAAATGAAAATTTTCAGATAAAAAATTCTGATATTCTTCACATTTCTGCTCAAAACATAGATTATGGGTACTCGTTAGAACCCTCAATCTATGTTTTTGAGCAGAAATAAGAAAAAGAATGTATACCCCTGTAAACCCCAGTTTTTCTATATAAAAGTGAGGTTTAAAGGGGTCAAAATTATATAGGCATGTTTTCATGATGTTTTTGCAGGGCTGCCGTTCCTCTGTGTATAGACATTGTCAAATTACAAGGCAGTTCAGAACGTCAGCTGTCGCTCCTCAGGACTTCAGCCGATTTGATGTACCCGATGTTTCCTCCCTTCCAGATGATGTCCGTGAGAAAATGACGGAAGTGGCGGAAAAGGTAAATTGACAGCAAGGGCGCAGTCAGAAAGGAATTATTTTTATGCATTCCAAGGAAAAATATAGGAAATTCTCCATAGTATCACTTCCAACATGTGGGCTAGTCTTAAAGGAAAACTTTGCTCCCGGAAGGAGAAAATTCTTTCCTTTAAGAGCAGGCCCTATGATTATGGAGAATATATTTAATGTTAATGTTAGGCGTTCTTTCTTTATTGCAAATGTTTTCCTTACGCGTATGCGTAATGTGTGTAATGAGTGTTTCGCCTATAAAGAGTAATTGCAATGTTAAGAAATACTGGACCGTGGCACAGAACAGGCGCAAGAGAGCGGAAATAACCAATTTCTAACCACTGGGCTCGCATTTCGGTCAAATTCAATGAATTGACTAAGCTCCGGTGAAAAGTGTGATAATAACTAAAGGGGAAAAGGATAATAAAATTTTTTGCAAACGTTACGAAAGTTTGTATCTACATATAGTTCAGTTCTTTGTCGGTACGAAATGATTCTTATCCTATTTTCTTACTGAAACAGTTACAACGTCGTAAACATGGTAGTATGTTTTGACTTTTTTTTTGACGAAACGTTCTCAGGCTTGCATGGCGCTTTACACAGAAACAGTAAACTTGCAAACTTTTTTTCGTAGTTTAATGCAACTTTTGTTTTAACTACTTGTGGATGCATCAAAAGTTGTTGTTTTTTTCTAGTCCTTGTTTTTAAAAGATTCCAATGCATAAAAAAATTTCCTGTAGTAAAACTGGCTGCAGAGCATGCAAAAACCTACAGGGTAAGTAATTGGTTGCATATCTCAACAAGTTCGAACTGTACAAAATTTCTGAAATTTTCACAGTATTGTTATGGAACATCAATAATTACATTACGAAAACACGCCTATTCAAATATACTGAAAATTTTATCACCAAAAAATGAACATTTTCAGATAAAAAATTCTGATATTTTTCATATTTCTGCTCAAAATATAGATTGTGGGTACTCGTTAGAACCGCCTCGACGAGGTGGTTCTAACTAGTACCCACACTCTATGTTTTTGAGCAGAAATAAGAAAAATAATTTATACCCCTGTAAACCACAGGTTTACCATATAAAAGTGAGGTTTAAGGGGGTCAAAATTATATAGGCATGTTTTCGTGATGGAAATCAGTGGCAAAAAGCAATAACTATTTTCTGATATTTTTTTTACAGATATTCAGTTTATTATAGTAATTGCATAGGTCTGACCCATTTTTGGTCATAAATTAATTGTTAGTAAACATTTGAAAACAAAGCACAGGAACAAGAAAGACAAATTGTTCCTGATAAGATGTCAATAATAAATGCATTTTTACATTTAGAATAGAAAGCCGAGCGAAAAAAAAAACAAAAAAAAAAAAAAAAAGACCAAAAAAAAAAAAAAAAACCCGTCTCCAAATGATATCGAAAGCATATTAGCAGTCTTCGTGTAATGCTGCGGATAAGGCGTAAAACATAGATGTGTTTCCGCAAACATGCTGAGAAAAAATTTGGTCGGTAGGTAGAAGAAACATTTTTTTATTTTTCTATTTTTTCTCCAGAAAAGAACAAGTTCGGGCCTGTAATTTTATGAAAAGATACAGGTATTTTGTTGAGGGTCGATGCTTTACTTTTTTATTTTGCATTTTTACTGATAAAAAAAAATAGCAGAGTCGGGTGTTTGAAACAGGGTCGGTCGGGTTAGCGGAAACGCAGCTAATTTTTTTAAGCCTAATGTCATAAAACAAATTTTACCGGTCTGTTCACCTCCAGGAGACTGTTTCAGTCAAAATGGCTAGAATGTCTGCTGCATTAAAAGGAAAGGGCTCCGAATTTCCGTCGAATTTCCCCAAAATTTCCTAATGGCTTGAAAAATCGGCTCGATGAACTATGTGTCGACCTGCTCATTGTTTGCAGTCTAGACTTATGGGGACTGAATGCACTCGGGAGATATTCTGCCAGTTTTACAAAGGAGGCAACTATTGTGACTTCCTTGTTGTTTTCCTGCCTACCAAGTCCCTTCTAAAAAGCCATCTTCTGTGAATAGAAAGAAATGACCCCAAAGGGATCAAATTCTTTCCTTTAGAGTTGACCAGTTTTCAGAAGGAAGGTACAACAATTTTAATAGTCTCCTCTTCGGAAGTACATGCAGTTAGCTTAGATCTTGTATGTGTATGGGCGAACACCAATCCCTTACACAGATACCATTGCGAAAACACGCCTATTTAAATATATAGAAAATTTCACCTCCAAAAACTGAAATTTTTTAGATAAAAAACTCTGATATTTTTCATATTTCTGCTCAAAACATAGATTGTGGGTACCCGTTAGAACCGCCTCGTCGAGGCGGTTCTAACGGGTACCCACAATCTATGTTTTGAGCAGAAATAAGGAAAATAATGTATACCCCTGTAAACCCCAGTTTTACTATATAATAGTGGGGTTTAAGGGGGTCAAAATTACATAGGCGTGTTTTCGTGATGACAGGTTGGTCTGTCAGACATTTGGTTGGTTTTACCTACCTATTTGCAAGATCATTTACTGGCTAGCCGAGGCATACATTTCAGATTTATCACACACACGCACGCACGCACGCACGCACGCACACACACACACACACACACACAGATTCTGTCCCCACTGCATGAGCTAATGTGCTTCATACAAAGTGGCCTTAACACTATGCAGAAAAGTAAAGGGAATCTAAAGGAACTGGATATATTTTCAGCCATATTTATTACAAGTGACACTTTTGGTGACTTCTGTTTGCTTTCCTGCACACCATGCCCCTTCTGAAAAAGGGAGCACACTCTTTCTCTTTAGAGAAGACCTCTTTTCAGATGGGAGGCAAACAGTTTTGACAGAGCTGTATTTCCTGAGTTACCTATACATGTTATGAAATTGGATTCACGTGCTAAACGTAATGAAAGATGATACATACAGTTGACTCTCGCGATCTCGACCTCGCTTATCTCGAATAACCGCTTATCTCGAAGTGAAAATCTGGTCCCTGCCTAAACATGAAAATCTAACAACAGGTAGAAAAATATTGTGGAAAAGAGGAGAAATTGCTCCTAAGGAGCAATTTCTCCTCTTTTCCACAATATTTTCAATACACCTCTAACTTCAAGAGTCCAATTACACATACATTTGTTAAATGTGTTAATCGAATTAGTTTTTCCTGAATTCTGCAAATCTGATATGTCGAGGTACGGATATCTCGAAGTATTTCAGAGAGTCCCTTGGAATTCGAGATAACGAGAGTCAGCTGTAGTTAGATTCTATTTCATCTTTTATTTTCAGCTCGGTTTCATGCCGAACGTCTTCCGTGGCATGTCATATCGACCAGATGAACTGAGATCCTTTATTGATTACCATGATAGTGTCATGGCTGAAAGAGGTAAAACCAATTAAAAACTGTGATAGATCATGATAGTGTCATGGCTGAAAGAGGATGATAGGTACGCTTTGGAAATATAGGAAACAAAAGCATCTCACATGCAAACAGGGCTAAATATAGCAACGGAGGATAAATTTTGCTAAAGTAAATATTAAATGCAGAATGTGAGATGGACGAAGAACAATGAACAAATAGAATAATACCAGAACATAGGAATATATTGCGTGGAGTGTGATCCAGATATATGGCAACATTCTACAGACGTGATACAGAGCATCAGGTCACGCTACTGTAGTAATAATGTGTTAAATATATACCTTCGATATACCGTATTCGATCTAATTACCGCACATACCCCTATGAGCGCACAGTCGAGAAATTCCGTAGTCTTCAGATTACAGCCAGTGTACTTTTTCTTTACTTCTTTATAAAGGCATATGTTGTGGGTACTCATTTGAATTGCATCGACTTGTCGATGCAATTCAAATGAGTACCCACAACATATGCCTTTATAAATAAAATTAGAAAAAAAAAAACCGCATAATTATCACCAAACAAGGCCTTTTCTGACTTTTTTTAATAGTGTATTCTTAGCAGGTAGATACGTATTTTACCACAGCCGAGTGTTCCCTGTAATTTTGAAAAACCTAAGCGCACAGTGCGGTAATTAGGTTGAATACGGTATGTTATAAATTAACCCACAGCGCCATTCACAACAGTAGCAGACAAGCGACATTCCTATTTTATGCTATTTATTTTTTCGAGAAATCTTTGTTTCTAAAGACAAACTTTTAGATTTTTATTGACATTTTATGTGAATCGTCTGATATTCTCCAAATTTCCTAAATATCACATTGGGGCGATTGCACTTTACCGGGCACTACTATTCATTTGATTTCATAGTTTACATTTAATTGGGGGCTACTGCCCCCAAACGCAAACCCACATATCAAACATAGTGAAAATTAGTAGTGCCCGGTAAAGTGCATTCTAGCCTATCACATTATACATATATTGCCTGATTGCTTTTTAGACAAGCCGCAATGCTCTTTCTAATATTTTACTACAATGCTTATTTGTTCTTGAACTTTCTTCCTCTTTTCAAAGATACAGCTACATATAGATATGCACTCTTACTATTAGATAAATAACATTAGTTTTGGTTCAATTTTTAGTGAAGATAATGGCGTATATATAACTAAAACGAACACGTGCTTGTGGTATACAATTTGTTTATCTGTTGAAAGAGTACCTCTATATGTTTGCATTTGGAAGGATGATAATTTGAGTGTTAAAAGCAAACCGTTTCAATACATCTTTAGTGTTGTCTAATGAGTGTTTAAACATCTGTGTTTAGGCTCACTGACGAAAGCCGACAAAGAGATGATCGTTGTAGCTACCTCAGCAGAAAACAACTGCTTATACTGTATAATTGCTCATGGTGCCATTCATAGAATCTATTCCAAGAACCCAATTCTGGCAGACCAGGTAGGAACTTTCGTTGTATTTATGCTTTTGCGGGCATATGCGAAATTAGCATATTCAGATCTCCCTGTGCACCGATCAGCCTTATCAGAAGTATAGCCATAGCTCTAAGCAAGAGAGGATAGCAGTTAAATGTTTTTCTTATCTATCCACAAAAGCATATGTTGTGGGTACTCATTAGAAGCGCCTCGCTGAGGCGCTTCTAATGAGTACCCACAACATATGTTTTCATGGAGTAATAAGAAAAATATCAGTTCGTTTTGGTTGAAAAAATGCTATAAGAACCATAGTTGTCGATATATTCTACAGTATGTAATAGTTTGTAAGCGGACAGTGAAGGTTGTGCAGGCTGATTTGTGCCTTTGTTGTCCGCATATGCCCCTACACATTTCCACTCGTCGCGGCTCAAAAGATATTATGATGACCGCCTTCAGTCTGTCGGATAACGTTTTACCCTTGTCCTGCTGAATAAATTAAGATGCCACACCCATTTCTAATTTTCAGCCAGTCAGATTACTTGATCCAGATTGTTGAAATAAATTCACATACTTAATGGCAAACAGTGCAGATCCATATCAGTTGGCTTCTTTAGAAGCCAACTGATCTGGATCTACACTGTTTGCAAAGGCAGGACATATCCGGGTTCAGGACTAGGGGTTAAGGCTCTTTTAAATTCTAGCGTAGGACGTAGGACGGAATTGAAATGTCTGATACTAATTTTGTTTAACGTCTAGCACTCTTTGGGCATATTCAGCAGACAGTAAATTGATAATTTTTCTTACATTTTTGCATGAAAATAAAAAAGACTATTGAATGGAATGCCAGGATACTATGAAATGAGATCATTTTGAAATAAGAACTAAACAAAATTGGAAAATAGCACACGCGGTTTGATTGAGTCTGTCTGTGAGGTAAAATAAGAAACTGCATCACCCCCTACGCCCCCCCCCCCACCCCCAACTACCATCGCAGCGCCTTAAGCAGAACTCTGTTTTTACATGTAATGTACGAGCTCACTAGTCGAAAAGAACCTAGAAAATCTGATAATACCATGTCGGTCGCAGTACAGGGTGACGTTTTACGGCCTCCATACAAGCACATAAAACAGCTGCTGCGGTCACAAGATAATCTTAGAAGTTTCTTCTGAAATACATAACATAACAAAATATAAATAAATAAGACTAGGTTTGATCGACTGTGCTCAGGCCCCTACTAACACCTTAACCTTTTCATCCCTGGGTTTCTGAAGTGCACTCTTCTATCATTGAATTTGGACATGTCCACTGATGCAAACAGGAGTTTCAGTCTAAAATGAAGAACATGATGGCAAACAGTGTAGATCCTGATGTGACGGCTCGTTACGAGCCCTGTCATCTGGATCTACACTGTTTTAACAGGTATCTGTTGTGGTCTGCCGGGCTGAAAGGATTAAGTGGAACTCTATTTTAACCCTGCTGCAAACCATATATTCTGGGAAAACATAAAAAATATATCAAAATGTTTTGTGCTGAATTTTTTACCCAGCGTGCTATGCGTTAGAAAGGAAATATCAGATGACTCGTTAGCCGTCTCTTGTATTTTCGCATTTAACAAGCTAAAATTTAATTGTCTATACACATGGGCGTAGAATTTGCCATTGCATTGGAATCACTTTATGAAAGGAAGCTTTTTGTGGAAGGTAATACTTGTATTGTATAATCGTTGGTATATGTATCTGCGTCAGTTTGGGCACTGAATGTGAATTAAGATGTTTAGTTATGTTGCACATCTAATATCTGTAGACCAGGACTTTCCTGATCTGACAAACGTTTGCTCAGTCTTATACAAATTGCTCCATCTCAAAGAAATTTAGAAGGTAAGTGTACCGTTTTGAATTAACGCTTAGCACTCTGGGTAAAAAATTCCACAGACAACATTTTGAAATATTTTTCTTATTGTTTTTGCATTCCATACAAATTTTCTCCAATTGCCAAAGCCTATTTTCTGGAAAAATTAGGAAAAATATTTGTTGACTGATAAATATACCCATTAATATGGTTGCAGCCGTCAACCCATAAGAGTGACTGACTGGCCTATCATGTTGATACGTCGACATCTCGTCGTTAACTCTTTGATTTCATGGACTGCGCATGTGAAGTATATGAATGAATCAAGTACACTATGACATGGATGGAGCAACGAAAAAGTAAATGTATCTCATGTTTCGCCAGCCAAAAGGGTGCGATGTTTTCACTCTACAAAAAGGAGATTTTGTTGGTACTGATTGGAAAGCGTGGTAACTCAGTGGTGAGCGCACTGGCATCTATAGCTAAATGTACTGGTATCGATTCCTGGCTTAGGCAAGGAAATTTTCGGAATCCGATCACGCTTTCGTTCGTGTCATTTGCAGGCATGACATGAAAACAGTGCGGAACAGTACAGGGAGAATCACACCCTGTAGGTTAAAGAACCCTATGGTAATTCAAAATGATTACCTGTAGGCATTTATCCTGCAAAACCGGATTGTACAATGTACACATGCTAATAGGTCCGGCAATGAGTTAAGCATTATTGGAAGATAAATAAGTATATTGGTCAGTAGCCCATACACGAAATGAAGCAAGTGATATCAAATATGGACCATTACGTCAGAAAACATACCTTCAGTTATGTCGGCCCAGTGAAAATTCAGTCTGATCATAATCGTCACTGGGCCCATTTTAGATAGCCAAGGATGCAGTTTCACCATGCAGACAACAAATATACTCTGATTAGGCTTACGGATGCACAGGCAAATTAAAGTCTTCGTTTGCCCCCTCCCCTTCCCACCTTCCCCACCATATCAGAAGGTACATTTTTCACGTTGTGGCACATATCATTTTGCAAACATGAAGCCTAGAAAGCACTGACAGTTAAAATAAACAGCAAGTGAAAACAGGCATTAGTTTTTTATATTTTATTTTGCTTATTCTACTTTTCCACTCTTATTAAGTTTTTTACCATCAGGCCCCAACCAACAACCATAGGTCCAGATAAGGCACTTTTTCCAACAATAATGTTGATATTTTTCTACACGAAAACGTATGTTGAGGTACTCATTAGAAGCGCTTCTAATGAGTGTCTACAACAAATGTTTTCGTGTATAAATAAGAAAATTGTTTTCTGAGATCCCTTCTTATCTGGAGCTAGGCACAACAGTTTGTTGTTCGTGTCAAGGTGGTATATCCGTTGCAGTTCCTCTTCGTTTTGTTCGTTCTGTTTTTGTTCAAGTGGTGTTGTTTTATATCGTTTTCTGTTATTGAATCGCGCCGGTCTCTTAATATAGCTTTGGATTTTTACATATGGGAGCGTGTTCGATTAGTTCTCAAAGGATTTTTAAAACCGCATCGCAAATATTGATAAGTACCTTAATTTTGCAACATAAAATTACATCGGATTTATGGCGTAATGGTTAGCATCTTCGGCTGTCACGCGGATGGGCACGAGATCGAATCACGCAGTGGCCATTTTTTTTCTCAAATTCAGTACGTCTCTTCATGACGACATTTTTTAGGTTGGTCTACAACCAGTATTTTTCATTTCTTTAGCTGTGCATGATCATTGCACATTTTACCTGTATTATGTGTAAAATGGCATGCAAAGCTACAAATGGGATGTATGGAGGGCAAAGTTACAAATGTGATAAAGATGTCTGTCCTACACATATTATATTTAATTTTCTCAACATAGGCATAATAATCAGCTTTCATCTGGTTAACAAGCCTATACACTGAAGATTCATTCAAAACCCATTTTCATAAAGTAAAACTGGTTTTATTAGTTGCATTCATCAATTTTGTTATTTCTGTTCTAAAGCTCGTACGGCACGTGTACGTGCGCGTCACACTGCGATAAAGTTTTTTTTAAATTTCTATATCTCAACAGTCAAGTAACAGAAAGCATTCATATTTGGAGCATGTGTACATAGGCGGATCTTCTGCGATTGTATAAGAATGGACCCTGAGTTCAAGCCTCGGGATGGGGCTAGAGGACAAAGTCTGGGACACTTCTGTAAAGTAGTCTTATGCTGCGATTAAGTTTTTAAATGCTTATATCTCGATAGTCAGTCGTCAAAAAAGCAGTCATATTTAGAACATGTGTATGTACATGCCATCTTCATTCAGGTGCATGGTCACCTATGTTATATAGATAAACTAAAAGGGTTCTTCACGTGCAAGGTCCACCTTTGTTGTTGCCATGATGATTTTACATTGTGCTATGCCCAGTCGTGTTCACATTTGCATAGCTGTTTTCATTGACCGGTCGGTTTTTCTATCAGTTTGAGTTTGACACGTTGCAGGCATTAATTGCAAGAAACACACATTGAGCATATTATAATACATTTCAAACAACATGAATCATCTCCAGATTAAAAAAATACAGTACAGTCCCCGTGTGTTCTATATTTTGTACGCGCATGTGGTTTGCACGCTCACGTGTTTTTTTAGTGTTTTTTTTTTCACGAGAAATTTCTCGGCATTATATACCTGATGAAAAATACAGTACAGTCCACACAGGTCTTTTCTTTTGCACGCTCGCTCTTTTTAGTGTTTCCACGTAAAATGGTTTGGCTTTATATACTTGTCAGATTAATGTCCAATTTATTATCATTTCATTCAAAAAATTTAATAAACCTTAATAAAGCATACATTAAAGAATCACATTGTTGTTCTTTTTTTACCTGTTACACTAAAATTTTATTAAACTTAAGTATACCCTTGTCCCATATCTCTAAGTAAACATGAACAAAATTTGCGCCGGTACTTAGACGTTTACGACTTTGATTTTAATATTGTGTTTTATCCATTTTTGGATAACGGTATCCCTCGTGCTGCATCGTGTGGTGTATATGTTTCTCATATACAGTTGACTCACTATCTCGAACTCGCTTATCTCGAATAACCGCTTATCTCGAAGTGAAAATCTGGTCCCTGCCTAAACATGAAAATCTAACAACAGGTAAAAAATATTGTGGAAAAGAGGAGAAATTGCTCCTACTTCTCTTTTCCACAATATTTTCAATATATCTCTAACCTCAAGAGTCCAGTTCATATATATTATTAAATGTAGTTAATCGAATTATTTTTTCCTGAACTCTGCAAATCTGATATGTCGAGGTACGGATATCTCGAAGATTTCAGAGAGTCCCTTGGAATTCGAGATAACGAGAGTCGACTGTAATTCGTTTTGGTAGAGCATCTACTCAAGTTAGTGACTTTAATTATCGAAATAAAAATTTAACTGGTAAACTAAAGGTACCATTATCATAAACTACGTAAAACATTTTGTAAGTTTTATCGCCCACATTCTGAATTAATGTCCAAATATAACGATTGTTTGAAAACATTTCTTCAAGAAGGTCTATCTGAACATGAATTTTATGGCGACTTATATAAATTCAAATAGATTGTTGGCAAAACTGGTTTAAAAAGATTGTCACTTGCTACAAAAAAGATAGGTTACAACATGGATATTCTGTGGCAAACTGCATGCATGGTTGTTAACCCAACTATAGCTGATAGCTTTGCTTCCCTCTTTAATTGCACAACGGGGGTCTGTCCTCAGACTAAATGACGGCTGCCTCCTCAATCTGTTCAAGTTTGTCGGCGCCATTACTGTCAGTGTCTGTGGTCGGGCTCATCGTGGTGCTGTTTGTGGTTTTCTTGTGTTCTGGCTTCAGATACGTTTCACTGTGATATTTCACAGATGAGGTAGAGGACCCATATGTGGACCGAACATTTATTTGTAATTAAGAGCTGCATCAGAATTAAGGGCGAGGTTTCGCGCGAGTAAAACTAGTTTAAGCCTCTAGATGATTGCCTACTGACCATTCCAAGGCGATCCCTCTGTTGCAGTTCTTATTTGTTGTGCGTCTGTGATTTCACATGTGGCGTTTGTGGTTTCATATGTGGTGTTTGTAGTGTTCCTCATCTCTCCCTCCTTTGGTGCCTCGGGAGGGCTGTGCTTCATGATTGTGGGTTTTCCTGGGTACCGTCATTTATATTTTTTCATATGCAGGAGAGCAGACAGGAAGTCACAAAAAGTGTTTCCCTTGTAAAAATGGCGGAAAATTACTAGGTGTCTCAATTCACCTTAAACGAGTGTAAATGTAATTTTTAATGACAATTATCTGTCGAGGACATGTACTGAAACCGGTTTCTTTTCAGTTGACAGCTAACTGGCGGACAGCCGAAATAGATGACCGCCAGTATGCTATACTTGACTTCGCCATGGACATATGCCATTGTAAACCAGTAACAGATGAAAAGATAGCCAATCTTGAGAAATATGGATTGTCAAAGGATGATGCTTGGGATATTGGCAGTGTGGTAGCATACTTTGCCCTTGCCAACAGAATGGCATACACTATGAATTTGAAACCGAACAAAGAGTTTTATCTAATGGGGAGGATTCCTAAACAAGAGGACTGATGTTGGGATACAATCTTGAGATGTGAATGTAATAAAATGAACTAACACAAGCAAATTAACACTACATCGCAAAGTCCAGATACAATCGACCCAGCTAGCATTCTTTATATCATTATAAATCTACAGCGGGCCGTTACCGGCCCGTCAGCTACCCTGACAGGCCGATAACGGCCCACTATAGAATTATAAAGAATGCTTACTGGGGAACTTCAGTGGCTCAAACATCTTTGTGGCATTGGAAATTTGTTCTAGACATGGATAGTTCGAGCCACTGAAGGTTTATCATAGCGCCAAGTCATGAGGCAAATGGGGATAATTTAGGGCTGTCTTTTCGATCTGCTATAAAATTATTGTCAGTTGAGTCATCCCAGTAAGCATTCTTCGTAAATCTCTAGCGGGCCGTTATCGGCCCGTTAGGGTAGCTGACGGGCCGATAACGGCCCGCTGTAGATTTATAAAGAATGCTAGCTGGGATTAGAATTGCCTCGACATACATTTTCATGATACAATGAAATGTTTAGGGATATTAAAGGGAAATTTTGTTATTTTATCATGCAATGTATGTTATGTGTACTCATTAGAATCGATACTAACGTACACGCAACATCCCGTTATTTTATAGGATCGAAAAGACATCCCTAAATGATCTACATTTACCTCATGACCTGGCGCTATGATTAACCGTCAGTGGCTCGAACTATCCATGTCTAAAACAGATTTCCATGTCCCAAAGATGTTGTCCCACTGAAGGTCGCATTTTTGCGCATTTTAATAAAGGCAGTTGATAATGCAAGTGTCATTTATTTTATATAAGTCACCTTATTATAGACTTTGCATAAGTATAATACTTTTTTGTTTGCATGTTTTATATTTGCGAACAGAGAACAGAAACAAAATAGGAAGATAGTTACGGATAAGAAATTTCAGTCAGTACTGAAAATTTTCATTCGTAGTAAAACGTCAAGCAAAGTAAAACATTTTCAAATTTATCCTTTGGGAACAAACTCTTTCCTTTCCTTTTAGAGTAGACCTGTTTTTGGATGGGGCTTGCCATGCGGGAAAGCAAACATAGTCACAAAAGTTGTCTCCATTGTAAAAAAAAAAAAGAAAAAAAAAAAAAAAAAAAAAAAAGAAAATGGCAGAAAATCACATCACGAAAATGGGCCTATATAATATTGACCCCCTTAAACCCTACTTTTATATAGTAAAACTGGGGTTTACAAAGGTTTAAATTATTTTTCTTATTGCTGCTCAAAAACATAAATTGTGGGTACTCGTTAGAACTGCCTTGCCGAGGCGGTTCTAACAAGTACCCACAATTTATGTTTTGAGCAGAAATATGGAAAAAATATCAGAGTTCTTATCTGAAACTTTTCAGTTTTTGGAGGCGAAATTTTCTATATATTTGAATAAACTAAACTTTTCACTCAGGGAAATTTCACTTCAAAGGAAAACTGTTAATTTATCACAGTTCTACATACTCACGTATTGTGTTGACACGCACAAATTTTGATCAATGCAAATATATATATTATTTACACACAATGTTTATCATAATATCAAGAGGATTTATATTAATAAAACAAAAAGGCACGGTTTTTATTTGCTTTTATTTACTGATAGCATACTTATACTCCGTCTTTGATTTATTTGCATATTTTTAGTTTTATATACTTAAAGTGTGCTCAAAACACACATAAACATGTTATAATATGTGGACAGCACCAATGTATTTATAATTGAGTCTGTATGTGTTCATCCCGTCTTAGCCCTTGTCCTGCTGAACCCGGATATATCCTGCTTTTGCAAACAGTGTAGATCCAGATCAGTTGGCTTCTGAAGAAGCCAACTGATTTGGATCTACACTGCTTGCCATTCAGTATGTGAATTTATATCAACAATCTGGATCAAGTCATCTGATTGGCTAAAAATTTGAAAAGGGCGTGGCATCTTAATTTATTCAGCATGGCAAGGGTTAACACTCGGTAGGCTAAGTCAGCGGATGAAAAAACAACAACAAAACTCACCACGTCTCTTGCCAGTTTCCTTTCACAGCTGGTCTAGTCTCTATTAATCCTCCCAGGTTTCGTAGAACTCTTCGATGTTAGTTTGTGACTGGTATATTCGAAAGTTTTTCAACGTTCTTCCATTTTAGTGTAAGACAATTGTTAGATATCACCTTCCATATACAGGCATGGTATAACGGTTCGACAAAATATTACCATTGGAGCACTCATGCTCTGTATTTTCGAGCTAACAGACAAGTCATTTAATTATACTTATTTCAAACATTCACTGTCTTGTACATATAAGCGGTAACTAGCAAAAAGGCTGGTCGGATCAATATTATTCAAGTCTAGAAAACAGAGGTTATACTTTATATACCGGAATTCACTAGTATTTGTTCGTTTCCTGAAATGCATAGTAAATAAGAGAACTCAGGTACTGGTACAGTCAGATCTACATCAAACCCCTAACACCAAAGGGAAAGACAGACAAATACAATAAAGCAGCCACAAAATGAAGAGATGGCAAGCAGAGTTGGCATCTCTTTCCAAAAAAAGGTGGAAATTCTGTTACCCAAACTAAACTGAAATTATATTTAACCTACATGTTAAAAGAAAATCATTAAAAAATGAATCACTACATAACAATCAACAAAAAGTACCACAATGAAAGTACCGCCTTGCAACGGTCAGAGATGAATAACGGGGATGGGGGTGGGGCGGTGCGGGGGGGGGGGGGGGGGTGGTGGTGGTGGTGGCGGGGGGGGGGTGCTTAAGCTAGCTTTACTGGATTCAAGCCGCGGCCCTCAGCTTCCAAAATGGTAAAACATATTTGTACGGTCCGTGTTGAGGTCTTCTAACTCAACCATGAACCATTACGGGCAACAGATAAATCACAGGTAAAGCCTATAATGAAGCAAAGATGAGGACTCGACAGAAACAACGTGTTGAGACATTTGGAGATCCCTGAGTTGTCAAACAACACCACTGGAATACTGGAGCAAAAGAAAACCATCAGTTGAATCCCGGTTAGCCGTCTGTTTTGCCAATAATTGCCCAAAAGTTATCCAAAAGTCAGATCAAATTGTAATTCCAGGTGAAAGGTGAAAAAGTAGACTTTCGGACAGGTGTTCGCTACAGCCCATAACAACATATTTAAGAAAATATGCCGCCATGCATGACATTTTTTAATGTACAGGATTAATGTGTTAGAGAGAGATAGGCGCCAACATCCAAAGGAGGTTTCGTAGTTTGGTGATTTTTGGACGTTTTATAGAATGTCTTAAGTTACATAGCGCCGTCCATATACACCTTATGATTGCGAGGATCCCGGATATTTTTGGACGTTTTATAGAATGTCTTAAGTTATATAGCTCCGCCCCTATACGTCGCACCGATTGCGAGCATCCCGGATAGAGATATAATAATGATAAGTGCCTTGTGTCTTTACAAAAAATGCTTCTTGAATGTCGATTCAGTTACCAAAAAGCCCTTGTCCTGCTGAACTTGGATATACCCTGCTTCTGAAGCCAACTGATCTGGATCTGCACTGTTTGCCATTAAGTATGTGAATTTATAGCAATAATCTGGATCAAATAATCTGATTGGCTGAAAATTAGAAGTGGGCGTGGCATCTCAATTTATTTAGCAAGAAAAGGGTTAAAAGACTGTCAGAACACATGGGTCGTCGAATTAATCATTCTGTGCGAATGCCCCGTAGCAAGGCCACATGTCTAGTTTCTTGGCTGAAGTTTCCCCTTAGTCTGCTGCTAACATCAGCGAATGACATAGGTTCTGGCGAGACTGTGAGGATGCACAGGCTCGCCTGAACCTTTGCCATTCGCATAAGCTATAACAAACATTTTCCCATGAGGCGGCTCACAGGTCTCCTTGATATTTTTTTATTATTATCAATTGCGTCTATTTCCTGCAACAGCAAAGCAAAGTAAAACAGCTATAGTGAAATGTCCTTCATTCGTATTGTTTATTTGGAAATAGATAAACATTTTGTGAGATATTTGCACTTATTCCATTTTATTTATGGTATTGCCACTTTTATTTGTGGATGGATACATTTCATTTACCAAAACATGCCTGTATGATTAACACTAGAATCTAAGGAATATGCCATATGTTGAAGATAAAACAGGGTAAATGTATTTTTTCAAAGATAATGTTAGACATTTAACTGATTAGTTCACTGATTTTAATTGGGATAACTGATCTGTTCGCAATACATGTTAACCCTTAAAGCGCTAAGCAAACATTGCAACAGAGGACTCTTACTTCTCTTTTATTATTTTTCATAGAAAATAGGCTTGACACTACATGTGAATCGTCTGCTACATGTTATGTCAAGACTTTTTTTCTGAAAAAAAAAACAACAAAAAAAAAAAAACACGTGCATGTATTTTAAAAAGTCGACTGCTGCAGTAGTGATTGGCGCTTTGAGAGTTAAACAGGCCAAAGAGATAGTGTTGCCAAAATGTTTATGAAACTTCGGTTCCTCAGGATAATATATATATATTACTGTCAGTAAATCTCACAGACAAATAGTAGATATTCCAGAGGATACAAAAAAGCGCAGGTTTGTTTCTGGTTTGTTAACACACACACACACACACACACACACACACACACACACACACACACACACACACACACACACACACGTATCCTGAAAGGTTATACTTTAGAAAATGGTACATGAAAAGAATAGAGTGTTACTAGGAATAGTGTTATAGCAATCCGATTTGTGATTTTCTTTTTATGCCGCTCTCCGCTCCCCTCTCTCCGCCTTTCGAAGAATGGTGGAAATGGCATATAGTGTTACCCATGTCCGTCCGTAGGTCTCCGTCCGAGTCCGGCGCTTGCAATTTGCGTTGAGTTTTTCAGGCGGGGGCATCTGTGTCATTTGGACACATTTCTAGTTCGTTCATGTATCCACATGTATCCACAGCATGCCCATTCATGCGCATATACACATGCATACACGTATGCACACAAATGCATGTTCTCACAACCACACTCATAAACACATCAGGGCCCAGTTGTTCAAAGCGTCGTTAGCTTAACGAGCTCGTTAAGGGTCATTTCGTTAACTGTTTTAGCGGATTCAATATACAATATTCTGATATTTTTTGCTGAAAAATGCTACTCACATTTTTTCAGCAAAAAATTGCAGCATATTTGCGTATCACTCGATGTAAATTTTAACGAATCGTTAACTAACGACGTCGTTAGCTTTGAACAACTGGGCCCAGTTCTATAGAACTTTGGAAAAATTGATACACTTTCAAGGTAGCAGCTCTTGTCACATTTGTTTTAGTCTTCCCTTCTGAAAAGGGCTCTAGTCTTAAAGGAACGAATAAGCCACCAAAGGGAGCAAATTCTTTCCTTTTAAATTAGGCCCCTTTTCTGAAGTGGAATGAACAGGAAGTAAAAGACGTTGTCCCTTTGTAAAATGGTCGAAAAGCTACCAAGTGTATCTTGTCCCCTTATAAGCGTTAAAGGAACCCGCGATTTCCCTAAAACCACCAGTCTCTAATTCGAGTGTGCAAGATTAATTGTATAAAACTGTCGTTGGCTTTCAGTTACTTATACGAACAAATATAAATATAGTATGAACATTAGTTTGAGTGGTGCACACCCACCGACACAACCTTGGATTATCATTCCTTTGAGTACAGAATCCAAATGTTTTTGAACACAAAGGCCCAGCCCAATCTAGCAAAGTCGCATGCAGCAAATCTGGTATGATTCCCTAACCTGCCCATCATGGATTTCCGACCCGGAATCATACGAGGGTGAGCTGGATGGCGAAGTCGGTATTTAAAATTAAATCATGCCATTACGAAACACGCCTATTCAAATATATTGAAAATTTTACAACCAAAAACGGAAAATTTTCAGATAAAAAATTCTGATATGTTTCATTTTCCTGCTCAATGTTTTTCAGCAGAAAAAAAAAGAAAAATAAGGTATACCCCTGTAAACCCCAGTTTTACTATATAAAAGTGGGGTTTAAGGGGGTCAAAATTATATAGGCGTGTTTTCATGATGCGAATCGCGACTCTTTAAATAGTATAAAGGTGTCTCGGAATAGCCTCATTGACATGCACAAGAGGAATAGAAAACAAACAATGACAGACAGTACACAGTGAAGGCGAGGTCTGATGTTTGTAATATATTCTTTTGGAAATAACCCTTCTCAGCGGACACGCAACGTTCAGACAACTTCTCATCAATGTCGGTCAATATAACGTCATGACGTCATGACGTTGCATCGACGTTGTATAAACGCCATGTTCCCGCAAGGTTATTTTTGACGAATTAAATCTAAAACTAGAAAAGTAGGTACCTGATAAGGTCTCAATCACAAAGCATAATCTTCGAAAGTAAATGTAATACTGACATTTACTGGCGAAACGCTGAAGGCGGAAGTTGATGCAAAGATGCCGTACAGAACTAGACATTGGTTCTGCTAATCAAACTTAAAGTAAGCTGCGACCTGTTGTAATTGCAGCAGCCGCAAGATAGTTATTTTGTGTGTGTGTTCAGGGAGAGGAAGCAGGCGGCGGGAAGCTGTTGCTATTTTAATGATTCCTTGCATTTTGTTTTCTAAAGAAAGGTACCAACTATCATTCCATTTAAATCTACATTGGATTCGGTCACCTGGACTCTTCAGATTTAATCCTTGTCATGCTGAGCCCGGATATACCCTGTCTTTACAAATAGTGTAGATCCAGATCAGTTCGCTTCTGAAGAAGCCAACTGATCTGGATCTGCACTTTTTGCCATTAAGTATGTGAATTTGTATCAAAAAACTGGATCAAGTAATCTGATTGGCTGAAAATACAGTCGACTCTCGTTATCTCGAATTCCAAGGGACTCACTGAAACACTTCAAGATATCCGTACCTCGACATATCAGAGTTGAGAGAGTGGGGAAAACAATTAATTGAACAACCACATTTAACAAATGAATATGTAATTTGACTCCCGAAGTTAGAAATATATATATAAATTAATATTGAAAAGAGGAGAAATTGCTCCTTTCTGCTTTTTTCCACATTATTTTGTTACTTGTTGTCATAGTTTCATGTTAAAACAGGGACCAGATTTTCACTTCGAGATAAAGGTGATTCGAAATAAGCGAGTTCGAGATAACGAGGTATAAAGTAGGCGTGGCATCATAAATAAACAAAAAGACGAACAGATTTAATCAGTCAGTAGTAGTGACTACCGGGGTTTGGGTGAGTCGAGCTGAGGAGGGGATACATGTCGGACTTTTTAAGCTACAAACCGATTTGATCTTAAAAAAGTTCTGAATGTACATAAAGGCAGCATAAAATAATTCAGTTGAGTGGACTGGATAGAGCTTGGTGAGATAAAGCGAGTAAACATGCACATACAGCCGTACTAAAGATATATACTGTCGCATATTTATCAATATTTAATGATTTAAACTAAATTATTATGCCCGCTTTTCTTTCTAAAAACTGTTATCTATAGCTACGTTTTCTTTTCTCCGTATCATCAAAGTGAATATTTAAACACTCGAAACCAAGCCATTAAAGTGATATTTCATTAGCCTCTACTTTTAAGAAATACTATAAAGATATGGTAAGTTGCAATTCATAACTTGAATCTGCGCCATAGTTCAGAGAGAAGAAAAGAAATGCGTGTTTTGCATTATGTCAAAATAGAAGTGATAGAAAATATTTATTACTCGTTTTATCTCATTATGTTTCCACACAAAGTCAACTGGACGTTGTTTTTTTGGGGTGCTGAAGAATTGTGTTATATTTTAATATAAGATAACTACGTAGATAAACGCACAGGTAAGCTGGTTATCATCACACCTTTGAATGCCAGATAGCAAGGACAGACTCTTGATCATCTCAGGCGATTTCAACATAGATTGGGAGTCACAGTACGGAGAGACGCTCAAGATAGAGAAGTGCAGCAGGCTCTTTTAGATCTTACCATTGACTTCAACCTCACACAGGTTCATGACCAACCCGCCCCTGAAAACTGTCTTTTGGATCTGTTTTTACAACGAACCCATCACTCATAAAATCGACAACCACCGCTCTTGGAATATCGAATCATGACAGGGTCATTGCTGACTCCGACACTAAGCCTTTCTATACCAAACAACGACTCCGGAAGTGCTTCATATTTTCAAAGGCTAACTGGGATCAGTTGAAGATAAACATCTGTGAACTTTCTGCTGAGGTACTGAGACTCTACCACGTTGGTTTATCAGTTCATAAACATTGGGACAAGTTTAAGGTTGATCTCAAAACAGCTGTTGATGCCAACATTCCATCCAAAATGAAAAAAAAGTCTAAAACTTCAACACCCTGGATAACAAACACATCACGAAAACATACCTATATAATTTTGACCCCCATAAACCCCGCTTTTATATAGTAAAACTGGGGAGGGGTATACATTATTTTTCTTATTTCTGCTCAAAAATAGATTGTATGTACGCGTTAGAACCGCCTCGCCGAGGAGGTTCTAACGAGTACCTACAATATATGTTTTGAGCAGAAATATGAAGAATATTAGAATATTTTACTTGAAAATTTTCATTTTTTGGTGAAAAAAATACTTTATTTATTCAGAAAAAAAGATATTCCCCTGATAAACCAAATTCTATATTATGGGGGAGGGGGCGTGGGGAGGCGGGGGGTGGAGGGGGGCGGGCTGAAGGGAGGGAATCTTGACCTATTGTTCGAAATGCGGTATTCGGGATAGAGATCATACAGACTTAATTACTGCTCTCTATGTTAATTTTCCCCATATCACTGGCAATGTTTGGTATGATATCCAGCGATACGACTGGTGACTGGCGGGATGGAACGGGGTTTAGATTCTCGACAATATTACTTGCGTACACCAATTTGTTCCCATTGTTGTGATTAAACCCTGTTTGAAATGTGTTGTTTGAAAACTTCCGTGATTCTTTCAAGATTTCTATCACTGATGTTAACTGATTAGGTAAAACTACACGTCACGTATACATTCTGTTTACTTGTTTGTATCTACTTTATTGTATTTTTATTAGCTTTACTGCGTGCGCCCCTCAGGATGGTTACATGGTCGACACAACACTGGAATAATCCGTGGAGACCCCCTGCAACCACAGTTTTCTCTAGTTATTATGGGAACTTTCCTTGATCAGTGGAGGGTCTCCATAGGCCTGTTTCATTGTTGCACCGTCGGTAGCTCTCAACATTTATAATAAGATGTAGTTTAATACATCTCTTATGGAGTCTTCTGGCAAAACTTACACCAATATTTAAACGGGCTTGTTTAGTGTCTCAACAACAGTTAGAATCTAGTTTATGTAATTTTCAACTTTCGTTAGTTATGTTTCTTCTACTATTAGAAGCCGATGATGAGAGTAATCCCGGCCCAGGCAATGAGCATTCATTTATAATACACCTCAATATTAGGAGCATACGAAATAAAATTAGCTACATACAAGACCAGCTTTCTGACTTTGATGTTATATGTTTTTCTGAGACTCATCTTGACCAAAAATTTATCTTCTGAATTGCTTCGTATCTCGAATATTTTCAGTGATCCTTATAGGAAAGACAGAAATATGTATGGATTGCTCTTGTATATCAATTCCAACCTCATACATCGACGTAAACCTGATTTAGAAATATTTTGCGAAGAATCTATTTGGGCGGAAATTAAGGTTAAAAAAGAAATCTTTTTGATTGGTTTATTTTATAGTCCAACTACAGAAGATAGTATTTTTTAAAAATAATTTTAATACAAATGGTGTGAAAGCATCGGAAATCAACAGGAATATTATACTTGTAGGTGATTAAAATGAAGACCTACTAAATACTAACTATCACAACTTGCGCGATATTTTATTAATTAACTCGAAAAAATGTTATAAACGTTGCCACAAGAAATAATGCGATTCTTGATCCAATCATCGTTTACGACGATATGCCTTACTCGGATTCTGGATTAATAGATACCCCAAACCTCATATCTGACCATAAAGCAACGTTTTTAATTATTCCCTTTCACTATGAAATACAAACAACATACACAAGGCTAGTTTGGATTAACAAGAGGGCGAATTTTTAAAGTCTTAAACAGCAAATTAGAAAATTTGACTGGAGTTGTCTGAATGAAGGGCCCTTAGACAAAGCTCGTGTTGAATACAAATATTTTTCTTGGTATGGTAAAATCGTGTATACCTTCAAAAACTGTAGTAGTTAGACCTGAAGATAAACCCTGGTATGACTATGAAATAAGGCACTTTTCTATGAAACGCGATATACTTAAAAGAAACTTATTAAATCAGACAGTAATTACTTGAAAGAACAATATAAAAAGCTACGAAATAAAGGAAATAATTTGAAAAAAGAAAACATGCCAAAGAAAAATTTTATAACAACTTAGAATCCTCTATAAGTGACTTCTACAGTAATGATAACAAAAAAAAAAAAAAAAAAAAAAAAAAAAAATGGAGTATTATACGGCATTTCGTTAAAAATAATAGTAATACTAGCTCAATATCCCCTTTAAGACCAACACAATACTTGTTGTTATACAGATATAGAAAAGGCTGAATGTTTAAATGAATTTTTCACATCCATCTCTACAATTAATGATGACAACAGTCAACTACCTGCTTTTGAGACGAAATGTCAAAATAAATTATTAAATATAGTATGTACCCACAAAGAAATACAGTCACTAATTGAAATTTTGAACTCAAATAAAGTTAGTGGAATCAGCAATAAAATGTTAAACCTGTGACTAAAGAAGTGTCAGTGCCTTTAAGTATTTTATTTAATAGATCTTTTAGGAAGGGTAAATTTGCGGAAATTTGGAAATATTACCGAAGAAAGGCGACAGTTCTGGTCCTTCAAACTTTCGACCAGTATCTCTTTTGTGTGGAACAGGGAAATTGCAAGAACGAACAGTATTCAAACAAATTCAGTTTTATTAAAATGAAAATGACTTAATTTATAAATATCAATCCGGTTTTTTCTTACTTTATAAATATCAATCCGGTTTTTACCGAATCATTCTACTTCTTTTCAATAAATTGACATTTACCACCACATTTGCCAAGCTATTGACAAAAATCAGTTTGCTTGCATGATCTTCTGTGATGTGTCGAAAGCATTCGACAGGGTGTGGCATAAGGGGTTTATTTTTAAGTAGGGATAGATAGGGGTATACTTAAATGGGTTTCGAATTAGTTAGACAGCAGGCAACAACGAGTAGCCATTAAATCATGTACGTCGTTTTAGGAGCACTAATGCTGGCGTACCACAGGGATCTGTATGAGGCCCTTTATTATTTCTAGTTTATATAAACGATATTGCTGACTCACTACTCAGTTTAACGAGACGATTCGCTGATGATAGTTCTCTATTTTACTCTGCCTCTGATATTCACGACATTGAAGGAATTATCAACCATGATCTCCAAATACTGGTTGCCTGGGCTAAACGATGACTAATAAGTTTTAACCCTGCTAAAACAGAAACGGTACTGTTTACCCTTAAACAATTAGAACGTTTGCCTAATTTGATCTTTGATAACATCCAAATACAGTTCGTGGAATTTCATAAACACCTAGAAATGACTTTTAGTAAAAAAGGACAGTGGCATATGCACATCGAAAACATATTAACAAGTGCTGTAAAAATTGTCGGTATAATGAGGAAATTAAAATTTAAACTCACTAGAGTTGCATTAAACCAGATATATTTTTCTTATGTATTACCTAGTCTTGAGTATTCTTCAGTTGTTTTGGATGGATGTTCTTCACAAGACTCAAACGCTCTTGAAAAACTTCAAAATGAGGCAGCTAGAATTGTAACTGGTCTTACCAGATCTGTTTCCTTAGAAAGTTTGTACAGGGAATGTGGATGGCTCTCTCTATCAGAAAGACGCAAACAGCAAAAACTTAATTTTATGTACAGATCAGTGAATGGCTTAGTCCCCACTTATATTACTGATTTAATCCCTCCTGTTATTAAGGAGACCACCAATTATCATTTGAGAAATCAAAATAGCATTACAATCCCGTTTTGCCGTACTAAAATATTTCGAAAATCTTGCCTTCCGTCGGGTATTGCATTGTGGAACTCTCTTCATGAAAGCTTACGTAATAATTCTTCTTCACATGTTTTGGACAAATATATGAAATCACAGGATCTAAAGAATCAGAAATTATCTGTGACTTTTAGAGGTAGACTTTTAATAAGGTATCATACAGTATTTTTTTTTAAAATGTTATCATACAGTATTTTTTTAAAATGTTGGTAGCGTACCTCTGGTTAGTGACTCTTACCGGCTTCTTTCACATTGCATGGCCTGGCTGCGCTGTTGATGTATTAAATACATTTCCTATACCGGTATCATGACACATACGCTTTGCTTCATTTCCTCGCCTGATCTCGATCACGTATGCGAAAGTCGACATGTTCTTTCCGATGCTCAAGTTTCCTTATTTTTCTGCGAAACAATAAATTGTACAGATGAGCCTCCACAAATGATCTCCTTTCAACAACAGCAACCTACCTACAACAGTCACTCTGATTTACCAAAGTTCTCTGAAACTATATAATTAAACTCTCTACAACAGCCTCTCTCTACAATAGTCAGTTTTGGATTTCCCCAAGACTGACCGTAGTAGAGAGGTTGCAATGTATAATAAACTTGCCATCTGCTAAATTTGTTCGGGGAGTGCTAAAGGCTTATCTTTTGAAACGTGGCATTCAACAATCGCCAGCAATGTTATTAATTTCACAGACAATTGTAAAAAAAGAAGAATGTGAAACTCGTACAAAAGTACTGATACAGTTTAAATGCCATTTGGTCAGTGGCGCGTTTTGGGTATTGCATCAACAGCAGAAGTACAGGCATATAGACTGTAGTTGTTAAAATTCCACAAGGAGCTCGTATCCTTATGGAAAATAAAGATGAACGTGTTCAGAAATTACTTAATGATGATAATTTCTACTGAAAATACTTTACATGTTTGTTAATAAAAATGACGTCTGCTAGGGTTAAGTGCTACTAGGTCAGACAAATCTTCGGTGATAAATTTATTTCGGGTCAATTGGGAATTAAATATTTCATGGTAAAGCTTTAACCATTAATGCTATTTTATCTTCAAAATGAAAAGGTAAAATCTTTTGGCGCATTATAAATTGATTTAGTGTGGATGCACTCGAATATCGCGAGTGTACCAACTATATCGTTCTCCATCACGAAAACATGCCTATATAATTTTGACCCCATTAAACCCCACTTTTGTATAGTATAACTGGGGTTTACAGGGGTATACATTATTTTTCTTATAGATTGTGGGTACCCGTTAGAACCACCTAGTTGATGCGGTTCTAACGAGTACCCACAATCTATGTTTTGAGCAGAAATTGAGGCGGTTCTAACGGGTACCCACAATCTATGTTTTGAGCAGAAATATGAAACACATCAGAGTTTTTTTTATCTTAAAATTTTCATTTTTTGGTGGTAAATTTTTCAGTATATTTGAATAGGCGTGTTTTCGTAATGATTTTGAAAACTTCAATCACCCTATCAGTCATTTTTTGGGTCTGAATAAGCGGATACTAAATATTACCTCATAATTTCATCATTTGACAGTATTGATTTGTCTTAGGCACCCTTCACATAACCGTATAAAAATGAAAGTCATCATTAGTAAGTATTTTGCTGTCCTTGCTCATGCGCAGTTGGTTGAATTAACCATGTTCCTTCAGGTGTATCAGTGACATGTAACAGATAGAATAACCACGTAGTTGTGTACACAGGAAAGGTCAGTAACTCTAAGAAGAGGTATTGACAATCCTTTTATCTAGAAATATATTTGATATTTTCCCCACGAATGACATCATTTTAACACACACTATATATGTCGGCTGTTATGCAGTGGTTGAGGAAGTTTTCGTTTATCTGTCATGATAAGCAAATCAGGACTCCAGTTGTGCAGTATGTTTGCTAGTAGAAGGATACTGAGTAGAGTGATACAAGAGGTACCTTGTTTTTGATAATTTGTAACCATCACGAAAACACGCCTATATAATTTTTGCCTCCTTAAACCCCACTTTTATATAGTAAAACTGGGGTTTACAGGGGTATTCATTATTTTTATTTTGCTAAAAACATAGATTGTGGATACTCGTTAGAACCGCCTCGCCTCGCGGTTCTAATGAGTACCCACAATCTATGTTTTGAGCAGGAATATGAAAAATATCTGATTTTTTTATCTGAAAATTTTCTTTTTTGGTTGTAAAATTTTCAATATAATTGAAAAGGCGTGTTTTCGTAATGACAGTGTCAGGGCATTAGTCTGTGATAATATTAACAGTGAAGGCTC
This sequence comes from Anodontia alba, assembly GCA_964016985.1. Classification (NCBI taxonomy): domain Eukaryota; kingdom Metazoa; phylum Mollusca; class Bivalvia; order Lucinida; family Lucinidae; genus Anodontia; species Anodontia alba. The sequence goes on from OZ024821.1 coordinate 127,066,789, forward strand.
AGCTCAGCGGCTATATACGTTGATATGGGGCTTCGCTGTTTACATATGTTATAAGTAACCTATTATCGTAAGTACCCTAACTATTTAGACACCGTATCTCAATACCGTAGTTTTCTTTAATAACTAAGCAAATCCATTTGACTACCTGGGCCCAGTTGTTCAAACCTTAACGAAGTTGTCAGCTAACGTATCGTTAAAACTTTGATAAATAAATATGGCATATACGCTAATATTTTTGCTGAAAAAATGTTCGAATCTTTTTAACTCACATTTTTTAGAGTTATGCAGCTCACATAATCAATAATTGTTGGTAGCATGACTACTGATCGTATGAACAGGAAACACATAACATGTATATTTCCTTTCTTTACCACGATTACATAAAGTTCATCCTACGCGAAAAAGAAGATGAATCAAAAAGCCTTCGTTCTGACCCTTTTCTGTTATGTATTCTCACAGCAGTATGTTTGTATTCATGTTAGTTTGTGAAATAATATATGTTTAAAGCAACCAAACAGCCTACGCATCGAACAGTGGCCCGGTTGGAGCAGGTTGATCTGGAATGATGCTATTATCATAACGTGAGTCATTTGCAGTTGTATATGATGCTGATGGAAATTGTTATCATATATATGACATTGGTGTCTCTTTCGTAATAACCAGTTATTACATTTATTGAACGAGTAATCGGACAAAGACGCGCACATGCACGTACACAGAAAGAAAGTGCATGTTCACACTAGAACACAGGATCTTTACTTATAGATGACTGGTGTTTCTCACTTTCTTCGCTCACGTGTTGTTTAAATAGATGACTGGTTGTTTCTCACTTTCTTCGCTCGCGTGTTGTTTTGTAATACAGTTTCAAATCGATTTGGTAAACTGGTGTAAGATTTCGTGACCATTATTGACCTAAATATTCGGACGTCCGAACTCTTTACCATACTTGTCCTGAAATTTGATCAATTCTGTTTGACATCTGATGATTTGTCTTTAACAGCGTACACTTAGATCAAGCTGTTTTTTTTTCAGAAGTTTGATCGGAGTCTACACTGTTTGCTAAGGCCTCCCTGTCCCTATATTAATGATAAACACAGCAATGGAGGATATTTAGCCTCTCCCGAAAATCTGTGATTGGACTGATCTGAGTGTGCGCTCGTATTTGTGATTAATAGTATTGTTTTATCACTTTAAATAAAACAAATGAACAAAGAGAATGGACATCTTGGGGCAAAGTCGAGCAGCAAATGTACTCCTGCGCATCAGCACACTTTGATCCAAACCGTTGAAGTTTCTTCGATACATCAACCAGGTGGGTACACGACGTTTTAAACGAAGTCGCCTAAAGTCGATGTAACGTCATGACCTTTCATCGACGTCGAGGCGACGTTGTATAAACGTCATGTGCCCGTTGGGTACATGTGTACCAGATGATTCTCTACGCGAATTAGCAAGTGGTAAAGTCCCTATAATACCGTTATGTGCAGCTGATCTGGACATTCCATTACGAAAACACGCCTATTCAATATATTGAAAATTTTACAACCAAAAAAAAAAAAAAGAAAATTTTCAGATAAAAATTCTGATATTTTTTTATATTTCTGCTCAAAAAATAGATTGTGGGTACTCATCTTTTTTTTCAGAAGTTTGATCGAAGTCTACACTGTTTGCCAAGGCCTCTCTGTCCTTATATTAATGATAAACACAGCAATGGAGGATATTTAGCCTCTCATCCGAAAATCTGTGATTGGACTGATCTGAGTGTGCGCTCGTATTTGTGATTAATAGTATTGTTTTATCACTTTACACAAAACAAATGAACAAAGAGAATGGACATCTTGGGGCAAAGTCGAGCAGCAAATGTACTCCTGCGCATCAACACACTTTGATCCAAACCGTTGAAGTTTCTTCGATACATCAACCAGGTGGGTACACGACGTTTTAAACAAAGTCGCCTAAAGTCGATGCAACGTCATGACCTTTCATCGACGTCGAGGCGACGTTGTATAAACGTCATGTGCCCGCTGGGTACAGTACCAGATGATTCTCTACGCAAATTAGCAAGTGGCAAAGTCCCTATAATACCGTTATGTGCAGCTGATCTGGACATTCCATTACGAAAACACGCTTATTCAAATATATAGAAAATTTTACCTCCAAAAACTGAAAATTTTCAGATAAAAATTCTGATATTTTTCATATTTCTGCTCAAAACATAGATTGTGGGTACTCGTTAGAATCGCCTCGCCGAGGCGGTTCTAACGAGTACCAACAATCTATGTTTTTGAGCAGAAATAAGAAAAATAATGTATACCCCTGTAAACCCCAGTTTTACTATATAAAAGTGGGGTCAAAGGGGGTCAGAACTATATAGGTATGTTTTTGTGATGGTTGTCCGCATATGAACCAAAGACCATATTTCTCTAATGTATCTCATTGCAGGGATCACGACTGTCAGCATGCAGATTTCGAGATAACCCGAGACTATTCAGTACATCAGCTGTAGCAGCCCAGAATATTAGTCGATTTCCTGTTCCAGAAATTTCAACCCTACCTGATGATCTGCAAGAGAAACTGACAAAATATTCAAAACAGGTATACCAAAGTTTCCAATAGACATGTATGTAGCCCATAGCTACATGTAAGTGGAGAAATCAGAAAATACAGTCGAACTTTAACTCTTATAATGCCAAGAAAACCTACATCTGAAAATGTCTGTTTATGTCGTCTGCTGAATATTCTTGCAAACTTTTCAAACCTATTTTTGCATACAGGCTAACAGTGTGGACCCTGACCAGGCTGCTCCTAGATGAGCAGTCTGATCTGGGTCGACACTGTTTGCAACAATGACTTTTAAAATCACAAGCAGCTGACAAAGCAGACGACAATTGTTGTGATTGGCAGTTTATGGGTTAATGCGTCTTTAATGGCTCGACCATCTTTGTGACCATGGAAGTTTGTTCTTGACATGGGTAGTTCGAGCCGTTTTGGGTTAATCACAGCGCTAGGTTAGATGGGGGATGGGGATAATTTAGGGACGCCTTTTCGATCTTCTGTAAAATAATAATACGTTGAGGGTACTCATTTGAATCAGCTTGATGTGGCGATTCTAATGAGTACACACAACATATATTTTCTTGACAAAATAAGAAAAAATCCTTTAGTATTCTTAAATACTATGTTTTCTTGGTCGATTGGAAGAATTTCTTTGGGATTCAAAACCAAGTTCGAATCAACCACTGTAAACGAGCCATCGGTTTCTGGGTCATTGAAGTTTTACTGTAATTGTGATACTCATAGCTACATATAATTGAGTTTTTCAGAAAATAATTACTCTTGCCTGAAGATACATAATGGAACAACATCAACGAAATGGTTAATTTCAGTGAATACACACAATATATAATGACAAAACATCCTAAATTATCACCTACATTTTCACCTCATCTGTGTCTTGAGATATTTGCTAAGAGCCTTGTTTCATCCGGTAACTGACCGGCGCGGAAATCGCGCCGGTCTCTTAATAAACATGATATAGCTTTGGGTTTTTATATATGGTAGATTATTAGATTAGCTCATTAAGGACTTTTTATAAAAAGTCTGATAACAGACTGTGTTATAAACATATTAATGTCTATTTTATTTTCATTTCAGTCAAGAAATTTCATAAAGCTTACTAAAAGCAAACATTAAAGAATCACATTGTTGTTCTTTTTTACCTGTTACATTGAAAATTTATTAAACTTTAGTATACCCATGTTCCATATCTCTATGTAAAAAACATGAAAAAAAAAAATTGCGCCGGTACTTAGACGTTTACGTCTAAATGTTTTGTCTTGTTTAATTTGATTTACATTCTTTTATGATGTGTCAGTAAATAAGTTAGGGAGGGAGCTCTTTGCGAGCCGGGGCCCAGTTGTTCAAAGCGTCGTTAGCTTAACGAGCTCGTTAAGGGTCATTTCGTTAACTGTTTTAGCAGATTCAATACACAATATTCTGATATTTTTTGCTGAAAAAATGTGAGTAGCTTTTGCACTACAAAAGCTACTCACATTTTTTCAGCAAAAAATTTCAGCATATTTGCGTATCACTCGATGTAAATTTTAACGAATCGTTAACTAACGACGTCGTTAGCTTTGAACAACTGGGCCCAGGCAATTATTTTGTTGTTTTATTTACTACAATTGAACCAAAGCTGAAGACTTGGTACCGGTAAAATTTGATTTACACCCCTCGGTAGTTTTTACCGTTGGTCGTTCTATGGCGGTGGTTCTAGTGTCATTCTTTCTTTGTGTGGTATTGTGGCTGCTCGATGTGGGGCTTTTTATGTTTTGTTCTGTTTATTGTCTTATTACGGTAACCCTTGTCATGCTAAAATTAAGATACCACGCCCACTTCTACTTTTCAGCCAATCAGATTACTTGATCAAGGTTTTTGATACAAATTCACAAATTTAATGGCAAACAGTGCAGATTCAGATCAATTGGCTTCTTAGAAGCCAACTGATCTGAATCTACACTGTTTGCAAAGACAGGGTTTATCCGGGTTCAGCAGGATTAGGGTTAATATGTGTGCTGTCTGTCCCGGTCTATTTGCTCTTGGTATCATTGGTAGACTGTATTCTGCATTCATATTATGGTGATTGTAGCTTGTCGTGAACTTCTCTACTATTATTATGTGGATAAATTTGTTGATCACTTAAACTTTTCTGTGTCTTGAAATGTCCGAGTATTATACCAGAAGTTATCATGTGAAAGCACAGATTTATGGTTAACTCGCACATCCGTTGTCCAATACATTGTTTTGCTGACAGTTTCTTCATTTATCCAGTCTCCACATACAAAGATACATGTGCGATGTTAGGGCAGAACTTTTGGTACTTTGTTAAAGGTCCTATTGCTGATCGTTCTGATCACAAAACCAGCACACTGTCTCTACAATAACCAGAATTAATTCCTACTAAACCATATAATTATTTAGCTAATTCCATTAGTTGTTCCTCTCTCTATATATAAAAAGGGAATATGTGTGTGCCCGTACGCGCGTGCGTGTTTATGTTGTAAGTGATTTTCATCACTTAAAATGTTAGATTAAATCCATGTTAAAATATTTAATTACGCGTATACCCTTTTCTTTGCTCTTCATGGAAGCGACTACTCTATAATGGATAATCTGTTTATTATGCTCTCAACTTTCAAAAAGTTAAAGTGGGCAACTGCATTTGCTTTGGCCGTCCGTCCGCCCGTTCGTTCGTTTGTTTGTTCGTTATTGCGTTCATCAGGCTTTACCTTGTGTACAATTATATTTGGCAGACTTATTAGGGCGCAGGAGTAGATCACCTGATTAACTTTTTATAAACAATCAGATTAATTTTACCAGAGTTATGCCCCCTTTTCCAGTTTTGCATTTTGTAGGGCTAAACACATACATGTCGTTGGTGGGGTAGTGTTTTACCAACATGCAATGTTGGTTGTTATAACGTCAAACAATTATTGATCTCTAACTCACCTGAAACCATCATTTGTCGAGTCTTCCATTGAAACTCAAGCACCCGGATAAGTTTTATAACATTTGCTATGGATGTCCAGACCAAAGGGGACTGGAAAAATGTTTATAAGGCGTTAGATCTGGATTTTCTGTTTCCGTGGCAACCGATATGTTTCACCGTCGATGGTTTTCATATTTAAAACAGAATCTCATTAAATAACAACGTATACAGAATGGAGACTTACAAATTAAATCTATAAAGGTAGTCTTTGGAAATAAAGAATGCAAAACAGAACGAAAACTAGTGTCTCAGTTTTAAGACTCTCCAGATGGTAGCAGTGTAGTTTGCAGGGCTGTATAATTACCTTAGCACCGCGGCTGAAGCAAAACTCAAATTTCCAAGATCCCAAATGGTCTCAGTGATCTCAAGAAAAAAAAACAACAAAAAAAAAAAACTTCACTATGATACAGTACCAGTAGACCTTTATGGCCGCTACACAACATTTTACTCTTGTCACGCTGAATAAATTAAGATGCCACGCCCACCTATTTTTCAGCCAATCAAATTATTTGATCCGGATTACTGGTACATATTTATATTTGTTTGTTTGTGTTGAGGTTTTACGGCCCAGTCAACCCAATGGGGCCATGTCGAGCGCGGTCAGTTTACCTAACCACACGTTTACTGGGCAGGCTAAGTCCTCTAAGTGGTTAACAATGCACATTCTTTCGCCAGAAACTGACAACTGCCCTTCTAGAATCAGCGGAAACAAATTCATATACGATGCCAAACAGTGTAGATCCAAATCAGTTGGCTTCTTTAGAAGCCAACTGATCTGGATCTACACTGTTTGCAAAGACAGCTCAGCAAGACTAGGCTTAACATCAGCTGCAGTGAAGTCAGTGAGCTAGTCTGTCCATATGACAGCTGTATACAGTTGAACCTCAATGGCTCGAACATCTTTGGGACCATGGGAATTTGTTCTAGATATGGGTAGTTCGAGTCACTGAGGGTGAATCGTAGCGCCAAGTTAGGAGACAAATGGGGATAATACAGGGATGTCTTTTCGATCTTTTATAAATAATGGTGTCTCGATGAGGCGATTCTAATGAATATAAAGGCGATTCTAATGAGTAAACACAACATACATTTTCATGATAAAATAGCAAAACATCCCAAATACAGTCGAACCTCAATAACTCGAACACCGATGGCTCGTTTACCATGGCTAATTCGAACTCGTTTTTGAATCCCTTAGAAAATTTTCCGATAGTTCAAGAAAACAAATATTTAAAGATTTTTTCTTACTTTATCATGAAATTGCATGTGTGCATTCATTAGAATCGCCTCATCAAGGCGATTCTAATGAGTACACTCAACATGCCATTATCGCCTAGAAGGTCGAAAAAAATCCCTAAATTACCATCATTTGCTTCCTGGCCTGGCGTCATGATTAACCACATGCCCCTGATTATTATTGTCCTTACAATGGTTTTGCTGTATCAAGCGTCTTTGTTGTTTTTTTCAGACTGGTTTTCTGATTAATGTGTTTAGGGCACTGTCTCATCGGCCAGATGAATTAAGAGCTTTTCTTAATTACCATGAAATTGTTATGGCAAGAAGAGGTAAATCGTTATAATCTTCATACCGTACTGATTTTGTTGATATTGGTTATTTTTAAACGTCACAACAACAATAATTCAGTCAGTTCCGGACGATTATACGTACCTGTAAGAACGATTAAGATTTTTGTAAGGGAACACACAGTCATCAGGACTGAAAAATCCGCCTGGCATGGAGACCACAAAGGCTGAATATGCTGCATTGTTCGGCGTGCATTAATTTTCGCGGCGGATTCAATGAAAGATAGACAGCAAAAACGGAAAGTGTCTGAAGCAAACACCAATGTTTGAATGAAGAGCGTCACTACTATTGGACTGACAAACGTATAGGCATAGGTGCATACAAAGCTGCTTTTGCTATTGACCAACTCTGCATAAATTTGAAATTCTTTTGTCATCAAGTTCAATCTCCAACTTAGCCAAATAAATGGGGTTTTGCCATTGAAATTACTTCATAAGAAGTGTCCATTTAATATCAAACCATCTGAAACTAATAAATGTAGTATCTGTGAACGATGGGTTACACATCATAGCTCCAGATAATACACTTATTTCATTCGAAATACAGTCGACTCTCGTTATCTCGAATTCCAAGGGACTTTCTGCAATACTTCGAGATATCCGTACCTCGACATATCAGATTTGCGGAATTGAGGAAAAAATAATTTGAACAACACATTTAACAAATATATATGTACATGAAATTGGACTTGAAGTTAGAGATATATTGAAAATATTGTGGAAAAGAGGAGAAATTGTTCCTTAGGAGCAATTTCTCCTCTTTTCCACAATATTTTTTTACTTCTTGTTAGATTTTCATGTTTAAGCAGGGACAAGGTTTTCACTTCGAGATAAGCGGTTATTCGAGATACGCGAGGCCGAGGTAACGAGAGTCAACTGTATACCAATGGTTTTAAGGCGGGTGCTGCAGGTGCTCTTTGGAACCGCCGAGGCGATTCTAGTGAGTACCACAGCGTGTGTTTTCGTGAGGAAATAAGAAATACATTATATGGATACTCCCTCTTATCTCGAGCTATGTTTACACATACTTCCAAGATCATATATTTGTATGTATGCTTCTTTTTGCTCTTCTGAACATATATTTGTATATATGCTTTCTTTTTGATTTTCTGAAAATTGTATGAAATGATGTCTTCACTGTATTTAGGATTGTTATTAGGCTATAAACATTGGACGAAATGTTTAATGCTGAATAAAGTATTCGTATTCGTATTTGTTATCCCGATCATCACGTTAATATGCCTATGTATAGCCATAGTTCTAAATGAATTTGATGAACGGTCAGCTCGATAAAAGTGAAATATTCTTGAACTACTCTATAATGGTATCATTTATGAAAGTAAAACCCAAATCAACAACAAAAAAAAAAAATTATTTCAACCACATTTTTGTCTCATGGAAACATACGTTGTGAGTACTCATTAAAAGCGTCTTGTATCCACAACAAGAGAATCATACCTATCTAGAATTATATGTCTTATTCTCCTCATATAATACAAGCAAAAAAAAATATAAATAAATAAATAAAATAAAATGAAAAAAAATAAATAAATAAAGAAAGATTCATTAATAAAGCATATAAAAAACATTTACTGAGTGCAAACTTTTGACAGAAATAACAAAATAAGATATATACGCCCACATATTTTAGTGAAGAGAAGAACAGTAGCGTAAGCATCAACAGTCACCAGAATGAAGACTGAAATTTGTTTTCTAGAGTGGGACACTACTATTGTTTTTCTTTTCTGCTTTCCAGGCTCATTAACACCAAAGGATAAAGAGATGATTATTGTAGCTATCTCTGCAACAAACAAGTGCCAATGCTGTACGGTTCTACACGGTGCTTTATACAGAATACGCTCAAGAAATCCAACACACTCGGATCAGGTGAAAATCTTTTACTATCAGCAAACACACAATGTCGTTCGGTAGTCGCCGCGACGTTATGACGTCGCGGCGACGTCCGAACGACGTCGTGTGTTTGCTCGGTACGTCTTATCTCAGTTTGCAATCACTCTTTCAGTTGGTATTAGTTACATGTAGATATGGCACAACTTTTTAGTTTCTCTACACTCCCACTTACATGGGAGTGAATTTACACTTGTCTCCCTTGTTAAAAATGGCGGAAAATCTACCAAGTGTATCCAGTCCTCTGAAATCCGCAAAATATACATGTTTGTCAGTCTTGTCTACACTAAGTGCCGTGTTCTTTCAGTTCACAACAGTATACACTCGAATACCCAGATACCGGTGTGTTACAGGCAAACAAAGAACGTACCGAACAGATTGTGGGGATGTACAGGATGCTCTAGTTCTTTGTGATTAACTAGAGGCATATCTGCTTGGCCCCTAGCTCGTGTAGGATTAATTTTTTACGGCAAATGATAGTGGTAAAGTCCGTCTTCGGACATTTCTGAACAACGCATGTCGACTCAGATTGCGGACATGCACAGTGTGGACAAACTGCAACTATTACATATAAAAATGCACAAAAAGGTACTGCATCAGAGCTAGGGGCGTGTATTCCTGGTCTGGTGAACCCGGATATGCCCCGCCTTTCTGGCCGACTGATCTGGATCTGCATTGTTTGTCAATCAGTATGTGAATTTATGTCACCAACCTGGATCATGTAATCTGATTAGCTGAAATAAAGTGGGCATGGCATCTTGATTATTCTGCACGATAAGGAGACATTCTGTCCAATAATTTTGCTGTTGACTGTTGTCACTTCGTTTTGCTTTCGAGGGTGTAATATTTTAGGATGTCTATTCTTAATATGTCCGTATCACTCTGAGAACTGTGCATGACGAGACAGTGCATTCCCTTGCTCTTTCGTGATATTAGGTACTTGCAGTCACCTCAGATCTTGAGCAATTCCCATAATTGTGTCGTAATATGAGCCGGAACGCAAGAAAACGTACCTACGAACATGTGCGCCCAGCGAAACTTCAGAATAGCCTGCGTATTCGCGCAGGCTGATCAGAATCTTAACTGGGCTTATTTAGATAGCCGAGGGTGCAAAGTTTCTTCATGTGGACAACAAAGACTCTGATCAGACTGCGCGGATGCGCAGGCTGATCTGAGTCTTCGTTGGACGCACGTGTCAGAAGGTATGTTTTTCTCACGTTCCTCTTATTATTTCAGTTAAGTGTAGACTGGAGGACGGCTGAATTGGACGACCGTCAAAGAGCCATTCTCGAGGTCGCCATGACTATAAATCGCAATGATCCTGTCACTGATGAAGAAATAGCCAATCTAGAAAAACACGGACTCTCAAAAGAGGATGCCTGGGATATCGGCAGTACAGTGGCGTTCTTTTCTCTTGTGAATAGAATGGTATCATTTATGAAAGTGATACCGAATGCAGAACTTCATACGATGGGTAGAATTCCAAAACAAGCAAAATAATTTAAGAAGAATGGATTGACATTCAAGGGAAATAACTGAGACATGGGAATATTTATTTCTAATCGGATTGCGGGTTTGGGAGTACACTCAAAGGAAAGAATTTGCTCCCGCTGGGAACCATGTGTATTCATTCAGAGAAGCTCCATTTTTGAATGGATTGAAATAATTGGGAAGCAAATTCCTTTTCTGCAGAAGTCGTCTCCTTATCGTTATGAAAAAAAAATGGCAGCAAAATGTTCCCAGTAAGTATTTTACATAAATCTATATCGGGCCGTTATCGGCCCGTCAGGGTAGCTGACGGGCCGATAACGGCCCGATATAGATTTATATAGAATGCTAGCTGGGGTCATTTGTATCAATTCCCTTTAAGTATTGTAATATGACTAAGACAAGATGGTAGACATGCTAATATGTTTGAAAATGCATAATCCAAAAGCGATTCTGTTTTTGATGCAGGAAAGCAGTTTAATATGGTAAGATTGAAGGACAATTTGCAAATGGCATTCAAAGGTAATGTAAAGTGTCCTTTAATATTACCAAATATGATATTTTAAAAGCGCGAAGGTAGCATCATTCACGCCTCAGGATAGTATAATTTTTATTTTTTTTTAAATTTCTATTCTTTAACATTATTTCTATGTGCAGCATAAGACATAAGTCATAAGACATAAGTCGTGCGTTATTTATTCTACATATTTGGACAGACATCCCTGAGCGAACAGTGTAGAACTAGATCAGATGCCGTGGAAAGTGGCGTCTGATCAGGGTCACTGTTCGTCACTTATCTACTGTTTGCTGGCACATTAGCCCGCTGTAAAATGGACTTTTTCAAATATTAGGGCAAGTACTGTATGAAATCAAGCTGTCCGAATATGTAGGTTAAATACAGCATGTGTTCCTAGAAGCCCGGACATGATAATATGGTCCACCCCATGCGAAAACCTGTCTTCGGGCATATGCGGACAGCGAAGGCCCAGATCAGCCTGCGCATTCGCGCAGTCTGATCAGGGCCTTCACTATCCGCTAACAGAATCATTGGATACTACAGAATGTATGAATGGAGAGCAAAGGCCCAGATTATACTTTGCGCATGCCCAGGATGATGTAAATCTGCACAGTTTTGCGTATGATCGAAGGCACTTTTTCGCGTGGCGCGGCCCACATTTTGTGGATGAACTGTGACTATTGTGGAGTTGTGAAAACGGTGTGCTACAGAAAGTGTACTCTTCATGTAGCGGAAATTAAGTCTAAGTGTTTCAGTACATATCACAACCTTTCCTGTCATCATTTATATTTTTCTCATCTTAAATAGCTTAAATTAATTCAAAACAATAGTTTGTGTTATTTTATCATTCTTTCCGTACTTTTACATGTGTAGTATACTGTTCACTGTTGTGGACTAAGCTAAACCCATTTATGCCTAGCGTCCCATTAAAGGGACACTAGCAAACAGTGTAGACCCCGATCAGACGCCGCAGAACGCGGCGTCTGATCTGGGTCTACACATTTTGGATAAAATATTTAAATTTCTATAAATTATGGTAATAATAACAACTACCCAGACACTCCTTATATTGGAAATAGACCGGTCCAAACAGTTGAGGTAGAAGAATTCACTCGGCATAAATGGGACAATATGAATGGATACACTTTCAAGGGGATGCAACTCCTGTCTGCATTGTTTTCCCAAACTTCTGAAAGTGGTTTACTCTAAAAAAGAATTAGCTGCCATTGGGAGTAAATTGGTTCCTTTAAGAGTAAGTCCCTTTTAAAGTGGGCTTGGCATACAGAAAAAGTACAAGAAGTAACAAAAGTTGTCCTCCTTGTCAAAAATGTTAAAAATCTGCCAGATGTATCCAGTCCCCTTAAATAGTTAAAATTAATTTAAAATGGTATTTCGTGTTGTTTTCTTATCCATTTAGTAGTTTTACATTTGCGTTTTATAGGCTATGGACTAAGCGTAAATTCAGTCAGGCATGTTTTCGTTTCAATCAGGTAAATGAGTTCAAACACGTTTGCATACTCATAATGCCTGCATTTGCTCTTTTAATACTTTGTAGTTGTTAGACATTCAGAATGACCAACCATGCGAATCAGTCCTGCCGAGTGCATTAAAATAGACAGGTCTGAAACTTGTATATACCATATTTGTTTTTCGGAGAGTTATGCGTGAACAAACAGTGTAGATCAGAACTGGGCGTTTGATCAGAGTCTGTACAACTTGCTATTCAGTCAACACTTTTCAGATACATCATATGAACTTGTTCAGTTTTAGGTTAAGTACGGTTGGGACTTAAGATACCCGATTTAGGTACATATGGTAGCTGATGTGTGTGTGTGTGTGTGTGTGTGTGTGTGTGTGTGTGTGTGTGTGTGTGGTTTACAGCCAACTCTCGGGTTTCAACCGACCTTCGTGGAACGTTTGCTTGTATTGTTAAAATACAGTTGACTCTCGCTATCTCGATCTCGCTTATCTCGAATAACCGCTTATCTCGAAGTGAAAATCTGGTCCCTGCCTAAACATGAAAATCTTACAACAGGTAAAAAAATATTGTGGAAAAGAGGAGAAATTGCTCCTAAGGAGCAATTTCTCCTCTTTTCCACAATATTTTCAAAGTATTTCAGAGAGTCCCTTGGAATTCGCGATAACGAGAGTAGACTGTATATATAGAGGTACTCAGGAAAGGCCAAAATCACGAAGCACAGCTTTCCAAAGGCACTGAAAGCAGAAAAGATGAGGGAAACCCAATAACAGGATAATTGGCACAATTGCTATAATCGACATACAAACAGACAAAGACGAACTACAATAAAGGAACCGCCTTGGTCAGTAGAAAACTTTAACAACTTTTACCTAATCAAAACCTCGCCCTAATTGCTGCTGCGGCGCCAAAGTATGTGTTTGGTCCGCGTAAAGTTTTCTACTTTCAATAATGTGTTTCGGCCGAGAGCGGTCAAGACGGAACGAGGGTGACTTCCTATCCAGCTAGCATTCTTTATAAAACTACAGCGGGCCGTTATCGGCCTGTCAACTACCCTGACGGGCCGATAACGGTCCGCTATAGACTTTATGTAGAATGCTCACTGGGTATTGATTAAGCTCCAGGTTGGGTAACTCCTAACAGTATCACCACATAGAGACTCTAACGCCGTTAGTACAAACATCGTTTGTATACAAAACACACAAAGAAGTCCCAGATCAACCTGAATGCGCAGCCTAACTAACCTTTTCTCCAGTTATCGATATATTATACAGCTCGCGGGCACATGGCGTTTATACAACGTCTTCTAATCAACGTCGATCCAACGTCATGGCGTTGCATCGACGTTGATGCGACGTTGTCTAAACCGTGCGTGCCCGCTGGGTATCATGTGTATTCTGTATAACTATTAGTAACACAGTATTTATAGGACAAAAGCGGTCCGAATCATATGAGTGACAATACAGACGCAACTCGGCCAATACAGACGCAACTCGGCCGATACGACTCGGCCAATAACGATGACGTCATCTCCTGCTTCTTTTCCAACCCCATTATCTTCCGCTAGGTGGCATATTTCAAATACTGACAGTCTTCGTAGAATATGACATGCGCAGACAATGTATCCAACCCATACAAACATGGCGGACATGTTTTAATCGACAGTTCAAAAAATATTTCTAACACTACTCACTGAGCGAATTTTTTGCATAAATGCGATTTTTTATTGATTTTTATTATTATTTTTATTACCTGACTTCCTCTTTGGTAGTTGACAATACCTCTTAAGCATTACGTCACACGGTTACGTTGTTACAAAGTTCGATGACGAATATTCAAAATAGCGGATAACTTGTTTGTGTTGATGTTTTACGGCCCAGACAACCCGATAGGGTAATGTCGAGCGCGGTCAGTATACCTAACCACACTTTTACTGGGCAGGCTTAGTCCTCTAAGCGGTTAACCAGTAAAATGTGCACATTCTCTCGCAAGAAACTGACAACTGCCCTTCTTGAATCACCGGAAGGGAGAGAATGACCGTAGAAAATATTTCATGGTCAAATCTCCACGAAAGAATGTAGCCGACCCGGCGGGGGTCGAACCCGCAACCTCCTGATCATCAGTCGATCGCGCATCCAACTGAGCCACCGAGGCCGGCGGACATGCGAATCAGCTGACGATGTTAAATAAAAAAACGATGTAAAATATATATATATACATAAAAACTTGTACCCTGTGTTCATGAAAGAATTGCAAAACGTATGGAATTAGAGTGCCACGATGGACCTAAGAATGGCAGATATAAAACAGGAAAATATAAATAAGAATGTTAACCGGCTTACTTTTGTTCTCGGACATGTCAACAAATACACGATGTAAACAAAGAGTAAAACGTATGTGTTTGAATGGTATAACCTGTAGAGGAACTCATCAGGTAAAAAAGTCAAAGAACTGCAATGTTCATAGATCATTTTCTGTCTTACTGATAATATGAAAATAGGCATAGCTTAGATGCGAGCACAGCACAGACCTATCTGTAGTCTCTTCAAAGGTCCTTCACAGCATCATTAAAGAATGGATATCAGTATATAAAAATATATGTAAATCAATAATAAATAATAAAAATAATCAACAAAATATGTTCGTAACACTTATTGACACTCGTTTCTTGTCACTTCGTGACGCTTATTAGTGAGACCCAAATTAATCAAGTTCGCCCCAGTCAGTTCTGCCAACTTCCGGTGACAACTTCCGGGAAGAAAAAGGAAGAAAATTGGTCAGAGCGATTTCTCCTGAAAGTACATATCTTTGTATGTTACTTTTCTTTCATCATATTCTCTGCCGCAGAGCTCACTTCGTTCGTGTCGCGAGCTGTGCTCGCTGTAATTTATTATATATATTAATGTGCGATGGTACATGGTCCAAGACCATGTTAGCGGATACACAGTCCAACTGCCTGAAACGAAATAAAACTTCTAGTTTTGCCTACCTTATTGTAAAACTCAGAAAATAATATCCCTTTCCTATATTTAAATCAAATTAAGAATGATTTAGAGAGAAAACATTCTGGTGCAATGTTGTCTTCTGCTCTTTGAGTTACGTATTTAAGGAAAACCATATCCATTTCACTACAACAGATGATGTTGATTTCAGTGTCAGTTGGCACTCTAGCTGTCAATCAGATGGGTAGTTTTGTTTCACAAATACAGTAAATGTTCTAAATATTTGGACACAGTTATGTCTCTAATTAACGCTATTAATCATTGGACATATATCATCATATTAGTGACATCAATCATAAAAACAGAATTTTAATTAACAAAATTGTCATGAATCAAGTTATATACCCTTCCTTAATTTATTATTATTATTATTATTATTATTATTATTGAAGTTAATTAATAAAATTGTCATTAACCAATAATTTCATATTGGCAAAGTTACAGGTCCTCAATCTGCTGTATTCATGTGCCCGTTGGGCATCTGTGAATCTTTGCTAGGTTGTTGGTGCATTATACGGTCCATCTCAAATTCACAGAAAGATAAACTGTACCAAATATAGAGGACTGCACGCAGACACGTTTCTACAATTGACGTCTTCAACAGCACTAAATACCAGATATTTGAAAAATTTGAAAAGCAGGTACATGTAATAACAAAAGTAAACGCCCGCTACCGACCACGCATCAAAGTTCGTTACCTGCAAAACGCGGCAATAGCAGACACCGGATAAGATAATCAAGTAACAGATTCAGAAGTGGACAATGTTTTATTATGCAGATACCTAGGAACGACCACACCACAGGTAAAAAGTAGATACGAAGTTACCTGGGAGAAGAAGAAGAAAAGATGAGGAACAAACGATGGCAAGGCACAATAGCAACCGCACAAATGCAATCATGTAGACACACATAGGAAGAAGAACTGGATCAGAAAGCCATCTTTCGATAGCAATGCTAGTTTAAGTCAGTTTTGTGCTGACCGTTTCAACCGCGTTGAAACGGTCAGCACAAAACTGACTTAAACTAGCATTGCTATCGAAAGATGGCTTTCTGATGCAGCTCCAAATTACAAATATGTATTCCTCTAACAATTAAATTTTCAAGAAAACAAATGTATAGAAAACTTGTTAAAAATTAAGGCACTCGAAAAAGTGTCCAAAATTAACTAAAATCCGTAAAACACTTATTATACCGCTTTTCTCCGATACACTGAAACATGCTTAGTCCTTCGGCAATTGTTTTCCTACGGATTCTTGAAATATTTGCAATTTTACTTAAAATTCAAAACTAGCGAAGAGTTTGATAGTTGGAACAGTGTGGTGTACGAGGTCCAAGCATTTAGGTCACGTTAACACGTCATTTTCATGTTTTCACCTGTACAAAAAGCAAAACTGATTGGACTGAAAGGTATCATAGTGAATAATCTCATTTTGAATAATCCTATCAGTTGTTCAAGGTCTAGATAAAGTGATGCTACAAAAATACCTTTTACATTCCTAGACAGAATCATTTTTATCGCACCTGCTTGTAGCAGGGTGCGATATAGGCGTCCGATTTTCTGTCCGTCCGTCCGTCCGTCTGTCAACATTTATGTCGACGTTCGACATTTATGTCAAAGTTAGTATTCTAATCAACTACAAGACTAAACAACCATCAAACCTTGCATGAAACATCTCCCTGACCTCCTGACTTTGCAACATAGGCATCCGCTTTTCCGTATGTCTGTCCATTCGTCCGTCCGTCCGTCTGTCAACATTTATGTCGAAGTTCGACATTTATGTCAAAGTTAGTATTTTAATCAACTACAAGACTAAACAACCATCAAACCTTGCATGAAACATCTCCTTGACCTCCCGACTTTGCGACATAGGTGCCCACTTTTCCATTCGTCTGTCTGTTCGTCTGTTCGTCTGTCCGTCTCTTAACAGTTCTGTTATGTCGAAGTTCGATATTTATGTCAAAGTTAGTATTCTAATCAACTACAAGACTAAACAACCATCAAACCTTGTATGAAATATCTCCCTGACCTCCTGACTTTGCGACATAGGTGCCCGCTTTTCCATTCGTCTGTCCGTTCGTCCGTCCGTCTGTCTCTTAACAGTTCTGTTATGTCGAAGTTCGACATTTACGTCAAAGTTAGTATTCTAATCAACTACAATTCTACAACAACCATCATTCCTTGCATGACACATCTCCCTGACCTCCTGACTTGGCAGATATGTTGACCCAGTGACCTTGACCTATATTTTGCGCTCCATTGACTTTGACACAATTTACGTTGACATACCAGATCTTCTCAACTGTAAGGCATACAACTACCAAACCTTGCATAGTGCTTCTTCTAGATGTACAGACTTGGCAGGTACCTTGACCCGGTGACCTTGACCTATATTTTGCGCTCCAGTGACTTTGACATATTTTGTGTCGACGTTCGATATCTCCTCAACTATAAGGCCTACAACCATCAAACCTTGCAAAGTGCTTCTCCTCAATGTACTGACTTAGCAGATACCTTGATCTGGTGACCTTGACCTATATTTTGGCTGCAGTGACTTTGACATAATTTACATCAACATTCCAGATCTCCTCAAGTGTAAGACCTCTAGCCACCAAACCTTGCATAGTGCTTCTCCTATATGTACTGACTTGGCAGGTATCTTGACCCGGTGACCTTGACCTATATTTTGAGCTCCAGTGCCTTTTACACATTTTACGTCAACGTTCAATATCTCCTCAACTATAAGGCCTACAACCATCAAACCTTGCATAGTGCTTCTCCTAAATGTACGGACTCTGCAGGTACCTTGACTGGGTGACCTTGACCTATATTTCACGCTCCATTGACTTTTACACCTTTCAGGTCACCCTTCCATATGTCCTCAACTGTAAGGCCTTCAACCACCAAACCTTATATAGCACTTCTTCTCGATGTACTGACTCGACAGGTACCTTGACCTGGTGACCTTGACCTATATTGTGCACTCCAGTGACTTTGACACATTTTATATTGATGTTCGGTATCTCCTCAAATATAAGACCTACAACCACTAAACCTTGCATAGTGCTTCACCTCATTGCCTTGGCTTGGCAGGTACCTTGACCCAGTGACCTTGACCTATATTTGACACATTTTACGTTGATGTTTGATAACTCCTCAACTATAAGGCCTACAACCACCATACCTTGCATTGTGCTTCTCCTTGATGTACTGAATTAGCAGGTACCTTGACCCGTGACCTTGACCTATATATCATGCTCCAGTGACTTTTACACATTTTAAGTCAACGTTCCATTATCATTGGGCTGTATGATATGAAAAGTCAGTGCTGAAGATATAGCCATTAGAGGGAATGGGACTGGCCTGGAATATATGTGCCCCACTAAGCACTTTGTCTACATTTTTTTCAACCCAGTTTTCCAAGTAAGCACTGCTAAGAATGAAATAAACTTATTTAATAACCACATTCTGATTGAGGCTCCTGTGACTTTTGCGCCAGCAGGTGCGATGACGCCTTCCGCGGAATTCTTGTATATACTAGAGTAAATTTTACTTTACCAACTTATGCCACGTGGATTCTTTCGTCTTGGAAGTTGAACTGATCCATTGAGTGTTCAAAGGGATATTTTGTAATAATGTGTTTTTTTTTTGTTGTTTTTGTAGTTCCATGGCAAATAGTGCAGACACTTATCAATGGCTGCGTTCTGGGTCTACAGTATTTGCGGAAATCAACATTATATGACGTTACAGTAGTTTAGGCTGCCACTATGGGTACCATAAGTACCCATAGTGGCAGCCTATACTACTCGTTACGCATGTATGTATTAAGCATACCCAACAAACACACAACGCCGTTCGGACGTCGCCGCGACGTCATGACGTCGCGGCGACGTCCGAACGACGTTGTGTGTTTGCTGGGTATGAGCCGCAGTGTGAGAAAACATACCTTCTAATATGTGCGCACAAAGAAGACTTAAATCAGCCTACGCATCCGAGCAGATTGATCAGAGACTTTATTGTCCGCGTGAAAAAACAAAACTTTGCATCCTTGGCTGTCCAAAATGCAAAACGTGGAGATTCTGATCATACTGCTCGAATGCGTAGGTTGATCTGAAGCTTTGCTACGCGCACATGTCTGAAGGTATGTTTTCTGATGTTTGCCTGACATGAAAGTTAAAACCAGTAGTTAGACTCTAAGCTTTGGAGTAATTAATCAGGTTCCGTCCAGATATCAGTATCATTTAACGCTAAGCATAATGGGTAAAGTTCAGCAGTCTAAATTTTGAAATATGTTTCTTATATTTCTCAGAAAATAGTCTTTGATATATCATGCAATGTGTCAATTTGTATGAAATGCCAAACCTATTTTCTGTAATAAATAAGAAAAATATCATCAATTCGTAGTCTGCTGAATTGACCTATAGAGTGGTAAATGTTAACAGATCGAATAACAGTGGAGGTAATTTCACGCATAAAAAATGTGATCAACGGACTTAAAACTGTTATCAAAAATTCTTTTCATTGTGAGATATATTTGATATTAATTTCGTAATCGACATATATTTAGGACACTGTATGGATCGCAACTTGAGAAAATATACCTTATGATGAGCGCACAGCAAAGTATGAGAGCCCGCTCATCCATGCAGCCCGATCATATTCGATCAGCCTTTTCAGTGGCGCAGTCAGATCAGTCTTCAATAGGCGCTTTGTGGATAGCAAATAATCCAAGTTTGCTTCAGGGGACAGCAAAACTATCATCAGAATGTGTGCATGCAAAGTATGAGGTGAATCTCTGCAGGGTGCACGCGTCAGAAGGTACAACTTCTCATTTTGCGGCCCAAATATCATGTTCATTATGTGCAGCTGTAATCTGCAAAGATAAGCAAATCAGGAAAGCCATTCTGCATGAACGATGTTTGCCGGCAGGAGGATACTTAGCAGACTGATCCAAGAGGTATGAATTTTGACAACTGAGCTGGGGCACAGTGATTCCTACAACATAGCATGTGCGTCCAGCGAAGACTCAGTCTTCGCTGTACGCATAAAGACGCTTTGGATCCTTGGCTACCCACAAATGCTCTGGGAAGATTCCGGATACGCAGGCTGCTGATGCGCAGGGTGACCTGAGTTTTCTGGGCGCACATGCAATGTAGGAAATGTTGTGTCCCGGCTCAATTGGAAGCGCTGTGTTAGAAATTGATCTGAAAAGGTGATCGTTTTGGAAATACAGAACAAAACTAAAGAAAGGAAATAGCAGTCTCAGTTTGATTGTCTGAATTTTAGGGAAAATGAACCAGAAAAAAAGAAGCATCCCTTTAGCAGTATTTTAAGCGGAACTTTATTTTCAACATTGCAATGTATAAAAATTAATAATACCAGCATCATATCGAAGTACGAAGCAACGTTTTCCGGAATGCATATACATGTATATGAGTTGGACGGCGGCCAAGATTTCCAATTAACATCTTATTTAAAGTGTATGAAGTTGGCTTGGAGTTTGAAGTATGGATTTTGGTATTCGATTTATTCCGTAGTAGTAAAGTATAGTAAAGTACTGGTTATGGTTGGGCAAAATCGATAATCTAAGTTTCGATCCCAAGCCAGCTTCACACTCTTGTTTATCGCATTTGTCTGTATCTCTCTTTGATACCCGAGGAGTTCATTAGCTGTTGTAATAAGCTATTTAATCAAATATGGTATCCTTTAACTACATTATCCAGTTATACAATGGCCAGTCGCAATTTGTCATTCGTAAGACATGGTCGTAATGATTATTGCGACAAAGCTTGTCGGCCAGCGTCTCCCGAGGCACTAATCGATACGATTTTGTCGCAGTAGACATAAAGATGCTAGATGACAACCCTTTTTTAATTGGATGTCGCGGCCGCGATAGCGGCCAAGATCTCCAATTTACGACATCTTTTTTATCGCATATGTCTGCATCTCTCTTTGATGCGTGAGGGAATCATTACCCAGCTAGCATTCTACGTAAATCTACATCGGGCCGTCATCGGCCCGTCAGCTACCCTGACGGGCCGATGACGGCCCGATATAGATTTACGTAGAATGCTGACTGGGTAGTTGTCACAATAAGCTATTAAATAAAACATGATACCCTTAATTAAATGCATGATCCGGTTATCATGTGGTTGGTCGCATTATGCCATTCGTAAGTATGTTCATAGTGTTTATTGTGACAAAAGACTTGTCGTCTAGTGTCTTATAAGGACGCTGGACGACAAATAATCAGTATGACCATACCTTACAAATGACACAATGCACAGTGATCACAACGTAACTGAATCTGTAGTTAATGAGCAGTTTTCACATTTCATTTAATGGCTTATTTCGACAATCCCTTCTTAACACTCAATCATTTGATTTAAAACAAAAACTCTGATTTGTTTATGGCATAAACTTGCTTCTCTGACTTATTCAACATTTACCTCGTAGGCTAAACCAACAGACAAAAAGGTATTAGTTTTTTTACCATTTAACACACTGTGGGATAATCTGTTTGATTCTATTATCTCCTTGCTGTCGGAAATGGATGTGATTTTTCTTTGCAATATTATTTGGCATTTTCTTTAGCATGCTGAGAGGGAAATCAGACGGCAAAGAAATGCAGATTAAATTTACTTGCCGTATGAAAAAAACAAACAAATAAAACGGGTGCTTGAAATCGTATTTTAAAGGAAATCATTTAATTGACAGTCAACCCTCAGTTTTCTTGCTTATGTAAGCAAAAATGCCACTTGTTATCCTCAATTATTGCATAAAAAGCAGTGTCGCACGTTATTAACAGCCGTGCATTAACCATCGAAAAGCTGTGTATCAACAAGGCAATTTATGCGCTGTTAATGCACGGCTGAACAACTTTCAATGTGCTCGTACCGGTGCCACAGATTTGCTACCGTTACGAGATGTGTACTGCCCAGCCCTAGAACGAGCATAGTCCGTGGAAATTGCGTTCGCGAGACATCGGTGAAAATGCGAAACAAAATAGTGCAAGAAATAACGCGAAATGTAGCAAATGTTTTCAGTTTTTATGTAATAATAGCGATCGAACATGGTTTTTCAATGCATTAACATTCGCCAGGTCCCTAGGGAGGTGTTAAAAACCGAGGCCTCCGGCCTCGGTTTTCAACACCTCCCTCGGGACCTGGCGAATATTAATGCATGAAAAACCATGTTTGATACCTATATTAAGAAGTCAGCCTGCTTAATGCTCAGCATTCCTTAAAACAGCGTGTTTTATCCCTGCGGGAATTGGATTTTAATTGAGCCTGTCTTGCTTGATTGTTTTGCCTGTGCAATCCGCTACGGGTACCCATCGCTATTTGTGCAATAAATGAGCTGTGGTACCTAAAACAATAAAAGTGGCAAGTGTCCAGGCCAAATGACGGCAACCGGAAATTAAACGAGGCTGAACCAATTAAAATTCTTCACCACATACCTATGGAAACAGAATAACTGACGGCGAACAGTCCAGTGCTGAATCTTAAACTGAATCGATCATTTCAATTCTTTCTTACTCTGAACCTAAAACACCGTTTTGCATCTCATTTTCATTTGCTTTTGAAGCGTTTCCTTTGACTGGAGTTTCAAGTGTGCATTCCCTTTCCCTTACCTTAATAAAACTTAAAACTAGAATTCGCAGTCGATGGTGCGCCATCGCAAATCCCCACGCTCGTTGCTAATGTTGCTAAAATCATCGCGGACAGATGGACTTGCTCTCCCACACGCTTACCATGAAAGGAGGTCATGTAGAAAGTTTTGTTAAATTCCGCCCAGTGGTTTAGGAGGAGATAGCGTGACGGGCAGATGGACAGACGCTAGACAGACGAACGGAAAAATAATGTTGCTCGCGCACACCCTTACAATGAGAGAAAGTGATGTAGTAAGTTTCGTTGAATTCCGCCCAGTGGTTTAGGAGGCGAAAGCGTGACGAACAGATGGACGGACGACGGACACACGGAAAAGTAATGCTGCTCTCGCACACCCTTACCATGAGGGGAAGTGGTGCAGCAAATTTTGTAAAATTCCACCCAGTGGTATAAGAGGAGATTGCGTGACGAACTGATGGACGGACAACGGACGCACGGAAAAATGTTGCTCTCGCAACCCTTACCATGAGGAGATGAAGCAAGATTGGGTGACAGACAGATGGACGGACGACGGACGCACGGACGGACGAACGGACACACAGAAAATTATGTTGCTCTCGCACACCCTTACCATGAGGGGAAGTGATGTAGCAAGTTTGGTTGAATTCCGCCCGGTGGCTTAGGAGGAGATAGCGTGAGGGACAGATGGACGGACGACGGACGCACGGAAAAATGTTACTCTCGCACACCCTTACCATGAGGGGAAGTGATGTAGCAAGTTTGGTTGAATTCCACCCAGTGGTTTAGGAGGAGATTGTGTGACAGACAAATGGACGGACGACGGACGCACAGAAAAATAATGCTGCTCTTGCACACCCTTAATTACCCTGAGAGGAAGTGATGCAACAAGTTTGGTAGAATTCCACCCAGTGGTGTAAGAGGAGATAGCGTGACGGACAAACAGAAGTGTCCATTATTTTAAAACACACAAGTATACATTCGTCCCTGTGGACGGACGGTCGGTCGGTCGGACGGGCACACGAATGGGCATATATTGGATATATTTTTACACTATTCCCTTTATTCCGTAGACTACTAGAGGGTACTTTTAACGTACTGTTGGGTATTTTTAACAAAGAAATGCCTGAATTATTGGATATTGTCTTTGTTAAAAGTACCCAACAGTACGCTAAAAGGACCCACTAGTAGTCTACGGAATAAAGGGAATAGTGTAAAAAATTCCCAATATATGCCCATTCGTGGGAACGGACGGACGGACGGATGGACGGATGGAGGCGTTAACAATATCCCCATCGCTTAAAAAAACAACAACAAAAAAACATGGGTATAAAGATAGGTGCCTTTTACGTCTGCTATTTCCTTATCAGCATGCTATACTTCTAGATAGCATCGAGATCCCCATATCAGCAATGTAGCTACCTAGGTTAATTAAACATCTCGTTGTAAAAGCAGGGCATGCTTGTCTGCGTGACGGATCGATATTTAAAACTAATTAACAATTACAGTCGAACCTCAATGGCTCGAACATCTTTGGGACCATGGAAATTCGTTCGAGACATGGGTAGTTCGAGCCACTGAGGTTAATCATGGCATCAGTTCAGGAAGCAAATAGCGATAATTTAGGGAAGTTTTTATGATTTTCTACACAATGATTGTATGTTGAGTGTACTCATTAGAATCGCCTCGATGAGGCGATTCTAATGAGTACACTCAACATACAATTCCATGATAAAATAAGAAAAAATCATTAAATATTTGTTTTCTTGAGCTATTGGAAGAATTTTGTAGGGACTGAAAAAAAGAGTTCGAATCATCCATGGTAAACGAGCCATCCGTGTTCGAGCCATTGAGGTTATACTGTATACTATTTAGACTGAAACTGTCTCTTCATGAAAAACAGTATATACTGACCAGTAACAACAACAACACAGATACACGCAAGAACGCACCGACAGCTAGCTAGCATCTTGCAGAGGAGCATCCAGAGGGTCTGTTTCACATCGATTCTCCCTAGAGGAGCAAAACACCAGTGTTCTATAAACGGAGGGCGATGACTCGGTTATTTTGCATGTACGAGTAAATGTCAAGCCCTTTTCTGCACGCATATGTCACAAAATATCTTTTTTGGCATATGATAGAAGCCACACACACACACGCACACACACACACACACACACACACACACACACACCTGACAGAAGCCACACACACACACACACACACACACACACACACACACACACACACACAAGCTGACCCAAAAGTATTATGATGTTTTTTCTTTGGCTGTTTCTCATTGCAGGGATCACGACTGTCAGTAATCAGAATTCCTGAAAATCCGAGATTGTTCCGAACATCGGCTGTAGCTGCTCAAAGTATAAGTCGATTTTCTGTCCCAGAATTTTCGACGCTTCCTGAAGACATTCGGGAGAGACTGACAAAATATTCTAATAAGGTATAGCCATTTTCATTTTGGTATAGGGACTGCATACACTTGATAGAATTTCTGACATATCTGACAGGAGAGATAACTTTTTGTGACTTTCCTGCGTACTAATCTCTTTAGAAAAGGGATCTACACTAAAAGGAAAAAGGGAGCCAATTCTTTCCTTTTAAAGTAGATCCTTTTCAGAGGGGAGTCTAAACAATTTTGACAGAGCTACCTCCAATAAACATGTATCCGTACCCCTATATAATCTGCTGTCATCTTCGGATGGTTGGCCCTGTCAACATTGGCTTTTGGAAGGAAGGTTCGCAAGTTAACATGGCTGGGATCTTTTTCTCATCTATCTTATTCATCTTTCGTTCTCCTTCTCTCTGGGGACTGATATATTGCTCATAAAATGGTTTAACAAAACGCAAACAAACAAATGTTGTTGATTATGTATAGGTCGGGGCCGGGATGTGTGTGTGTGTGTGTGTGTGTGTGTGTGTGTTTGTGTGTGTGTGTGTTTTAAACCATGTAAACCAAAATAAATATTTTTTTATTGTCATTGTTTTAATTTAATATAACCATAGGCGTGTACGAATACAAAGAATGAAAAGTGAGCTTCAGAAATTGTGGAGACGATAATACCACTATTACCAGTCTTTCACTGCCATATCACAAAAGGTATCTGGATGTGGCAGGTAGCACAATAATCTGCTTTCTTCAATAGTGCTGTCTCATTGATATCAAGCCCCATATTACACCCAATTACATTGTCCTTATCCCTTTGCTGAACAGACCTAGCTGTACTTTCTTTATGCTGAGTGCCAAGCGACAAATAAGTTACATGTATTTAGAATCATTGGTATGATTTGCCGGAGGATCGACCACTAGAAGCAGAAGTTCTTCCACTTCGTTATCATATCGTTCCTGTGGGCAGCTGCCAAACCGCCACCAGACTTAATATACCACATTTCGCCAATCCGTTTTCCTGTTACTACCTATCAGCCTAATAACTACCTAACAAATAGTTCCCTGCTAACGCTGATAACGCGAAATTCTGTTTTCAAACATATTAGTCTTATACACTCTGAAGCGTAAGTAAGCAAAACCAAATCAAACTTCTGAAGATAGAAGATTCTAATCATATTGAGTGCAATATCGGTGGACAGCGCCAAATCTACAGCGTTGGATAAAAAGTGTTACCCGAGCTGTGGTCCTACTGAACACTGAAAAGGGGCTATCGGGTACCAACAGGACTTTATAAATATGATATTGCAATTTATATATGACTTTTGACACTGAAAAGAAGATTTTAACACCGAAAAAAGGATATCCAGTGCATTAATTTGCCTGGCTTTCTGCTTTCAGATTCCATTTTACAAATAAATGTGTGCACTGTTTATGTGTAGCTTTTTTTGAATTTGAGCGTAAACCTCAATCAGTTCTAGAAGCCTACAAATTTTCAGGCAACCGCCTCCATCTGCACTCTCAGTGCTTTTATTCTTATAGATGACCGCCTTCCCGCCCCTTGGTAATGAGCAACGTTTCCGTGGGAGCGAACAGCGACATTCCAGTCACGCTGTAAGACCATAGCTACAATCCGCATCCATTGCAATCTCCTGTTTTGCTTAGTGAGGTACTTGACTGTAACCCGACCATTTGTTTGGCACTTAATTGTAACCTGACCACGTGTTAAATGTGGTTTTGTTTGGTGACACTTGTGCGTAATCCGACCACTGGTTATGTCTCGTGTTGCGACAGGGTGACTTTCCAAGTAATCATGTGGAAATACGAGACATGAAATTACTGTATAAATAACCCCGTCACACGACTCCAAAGTCAGCCAAAGGGAAAGGAAATTTACGACATGTCAACAATATATCACCGAATACATCTGTGCACCTTACCGTTAGCACTCAACAGGTGACCGAATGGTTATATTTTTCTTATTTACCCAGCAAACTTGAAACGATCAACACTTCATGAGTCAGTTGCATGAAATGTCAAATCCTATTTTCTGGGAAAACATATTTTGAAATGTCGTCTGCTGAAGTTATTACCCAGAGATTTATTACCTAAAAGACATTAACTTGGAGTAAAAGTGGGGAAGGTGTTATATAAGATGACTGAAGCCTTTCCTGCTCAATGCAGTGTTCATTACACACCAGACAATATCCAAAGAAATGGTCTAATCATATGGCAACCCGTTCGGAGGCGTGAGGGGGGTGGGGGTGGGGTTTACCCATTTAATGCAGATACCTGCATTTCAAATACAGATATCTCTATTAATACATATATCTGTATTTTGTAATTACAAATATATGTAATTGAAATGCAGATATATGTAATTGAAATGCAGATATCTGTATCTGATATCTCTTTTTTCGACCATAGTACAGTTAATCTGCATTTCAATCAGCGATGTCTGCACTTCAATTAGAGATATAGCTAATTAAACTGAAATTCAGATATCTGCACGTAAAATACAGATATCTCTAATTGAAATGCCTACATCTGTATTTGAAATGCAGATAGCTAAATTTCTTAATACAATACTATATCTGTATTTCAAATACATATGTCTGCATTTAAATTAGAAATATCTATATTTATGGATGAAATAGAGATATCTCTATCTACTTCACTCAAAAACGCATTTTGACAAAGTATCACTCAAACCTGAAACTGTCGAAACATCTAACAGTTACTCAAGAAAAATGTTGTCACCTTCAAAGAAAAGCGGAACACCTTAGAGAGAGGGAGAGAAAATAATAACAACAGAGAAAATGATTTATATTAAGTATTATGGATCACCAAGATAGATTCAATCACCTGGCTGTCAGCATACAAAGCAAGACAACCCAACTAGCATTCTACTTAAATTTATATCGGACCGTTATAGCCCCGACAGGAATCCTGTAAGGCCGACAACGGACCAATATGGATTTAAGTAGATTGCTATTTGGGATATATATGCAGCTACAATTCATATGACACTGGAATAGATATGAAAATTATCTTCATTTAACATTTACATGTACATGTACAATGACATAAAACTTCAGGTACTAGATGGCGAGTGTCCTGAGTCCAGAATGTAACTTTAGTCGATGCATCTTAAAAGGACAAATAACATCATTATGGATAATTTAGACGGTACGCATTTACGCATGTATCTCAAATTGACTTTCTTGCACTTTCCTGTATTATTCGCATTTCCGGTATTGCCGAAATACGTTGAAAGAAAGACTGCACCCCCCCCCCCCCACCCCTTAGGAAGCAAATTCTTTCTTTTTAGGGTAGATCCCTTTTCAGAAGAGCCTTGGAGTGCAGGAAAGCAAACAGGATATCATAAAACTTCTCTCATTTATCAAAAAGAAGAAGTTCTACCACGTGTATCAAGACTCCTTAAGTACCGCTGAAGAGATTTCCAGTAGAACATCTTTGGAACCTTGGAAAGGGACAGTGTCAATAAGGCCTGTTTTAGGGCTCAATCCGATTTTCTTTTTAATCCTCTTAAATGACCCCTGTTTAGTGGAATGGAGCAATCGTTTGGAAGATATATTCGAATTAAGTGGGTGGGGTAACTACTCTCCCCCCACTCCCACCAACCCAACTGGTGATAAGCAAATGCATACACAGCTTTACTGCTATTATATAATTTAATAACCTTATATGACTTTGAATACATATATGTGGTTTCTTAAATGCTTGTTATCATTTCTGCTGTAAGAAGCAGTATAGAAGAGTTAGAGAACGATTCGAGAATCTAAATGACTGTAAGAGGGGTGATGAATTCTTTTCTCTTAGGGAAGTCAAGAAAATCAGATAAGACGAAAACTGGAAATGTGTTTATGACAGTTAAAGGTCAAGGTCAAATACAATGGTTCCGATGTTAGGAAAACAAAGTGAACAATAGATTAAATGTTTGAGAACATATGTATATCAAATATGATGCTTATACTTTTCATATCAGTACTCAATGGTCAATACACCGACTTAGACAATCTTTGAACGTGTGTCTTTGAAGCAAAATAAAAGTAAAGAAGGATTGCCTTTGGAAACAAAGAACACACGAAAATCGGAGAGTCGGTTTGATTGAGTCTCTTCATATGCAGCGCTGTACTTTGCCGGGCTGCGTACGCACCCTAGCGCCGGCATAAGCGGTATTCGATATTTTAACCTTAAGCAAGACAAGGTTAAAACTGTTTCCATTTCATGCGAGTACAAATAATAGAACAAAGCATTCGAAAATATGATACAGCAGTTAAATCCATTCATGTCACTGACATTTGTAAATTCTTGCAATTAACATGACAAACATTAACATTACTGTGACGTCATGAATGACATCAACGTATATGTTCACTCAAAAACTGAAGTCAGGCAGAGAACATGTAAACAGCTTGTAAAAGACTTCAAGATAGAAAATTCGCCTCACATAGAAAATATTGATAAATATGAAATTCATCAAAGGTATTTGCTCTGAAATGAGTAATAATAAAAACTTAAGAGGGGGAAGTAATTCATGCTACAGAGGAGCAATTTAACAAAATAAGATTTTACGTATTAAAGTAATGCATCTATATAAACCATGCTGGACAAGCGCTCTTATAAAATTAAGTGGGGTTACCCCACCTCTTGGCTAGAAATAGGGGTATGATAAGGAAGTGGGGTTTTGAGGCTTCCCGCTGATAACATGTGGTTTTTATTCTTTTCATCAAGTTCTTGCTCTGCAACATGCTGTGGTGGTCAGCTGCCTGGTCATTAACTTGTAATCAGATACCTCACCTTTCTGCCGCGACATCACAGCAGATATTTCAGTCTTTCTTTTTTCACATTAAAAGTCAATTTGAATGTTATAGGTAGAAATAGTGGAAAAAGTTAATAGACTTTTCGTTTTTCAATCGTCGTAATCGGTCAAGAAATAAAGTTTTGCACAGTTCGTGTAGGTAATAAAAGATGCAGTATTGGTTTCCTTGCTGCAGGAGTTAATTAGTTGTGTTACATAAGATATGCATAATGATAAGATAAGAAAACATGGTTTACAGTTTTAAGAGGCTAGTCCATCATGCCGACCATCAATATCAAAGATGTAAAGCTTGTAATAAAGGAGTGTTGTGGTTTTTCGTAAAGTCGGCGCTTTGAAAATTCAAGAAAACTCACTGCTAAGATTATCGTTCTCTTACTCCTCAATACTGCTTCTTATAGCAGAAATAATATTGTATATGTATTCAAAGTCATATAAGGTTATATAAAAGCTATAAAGTTGTATATGCATTTGTTTATCACCATTTGGGTTAGAGAGAGGAAGTTACCCGACCCACTTAACTTGAATATATCTTCCAAACTATTGCTTCACTCCACTAAATAGTTTGCGTACATAAAGCCAATACTTAAGGGATCATTTAAGAGGATTAAAAAGAAAATCTGCTTGAATCCAAAAACAAGCCTTATTGACACTGTCCCTTTGATCTAGACATGGGTAGTTCGAGCCAATGGGGTTTATTGACACTGTCCCTTTGATCTAGACATGGGTAGTTCGAGCCAATGGGGTTTATTGACACTGTCCCTTTGATCTAGACATGGGTAGTTCGAGCCAGTGGGGTTTATTGACACTGCCCCTTTGATCTAGACATGGGTAGTTCGAGCCAATGAGGGTTCTTTGATCTAGACATGGGTAGTTCGAGCCAATGGGGTTTATTGACACTGTCCCTTTGATCTAGACATGGGTAGTTCAAGCCAATGGGGTTTATTGACACTGTCCCTTTGATCTAGACATGGGTAGTTCGAGCCAATGGGGTTTATTGACACTGTCCCTTTGATCTAGACATGGGTAGTTCGAGCCAATGGGGTTTATTGACATTGCCCCTTTGATCTAGACATGGGTAGTTCGAGCCAATGAGGGTTTATCATAGCGCTAAGTCAGGAGACAAATGGAGATAATTTAAGGATGTCTTTTAGCTCTTCTATAGAATAGTGGTATGTTAAGTATACTAATAAGAATCGCCTCGATGAATCGATACTAATGAGCTCATACAACATACATTTTCTTGACAAAATCAGAAAATTTCCCTAAAATATCTCAAAATGAAGAATTTACTAGGGACTCAAAAACGAGTTCACATCAGCCAGGGTAAGCGTCATCGGTGTTCTAGTCATTGAACTTTTACTGTATTTGGACGGTGTTTTAACTACTGACCATTTCAAGGCGGTGGTTCTAGCGTTGTTTGTTCTTTGTTGGCATTGTGGCTGCTCACCAAGTTCTCTCTCTCTCTCTCTGTGTGTGTGTGTGTGTGTGTGTGTGTGTGTGTGTGTGTGTGTGTGTGTGGTGGGGGCGTGGGAAGTGGAAGAGGGAGCTGGCTGCCGTGGTTATCGCTGGTTTTAACATGTGTATTGTCTGTCATAGTTTGTTTACTCTTCCTCCTGATGTTATTGGTAGGCTGTGTTCTGTGATTGTGGCTCTTGCTGGGCACCATCTTTACTATTTAACACGCATTTCGATGCAATTCATGAATATAATTTTGAAGTACCCTTTTTACCATATTTTTTTCAGATGGGATTTTTGGTTAATGTGTTTAAGGGATTTTCTCACCGACCAGATGAATTGAGAGCTTTTCTTAACTACCACGATGTTGTCCTGGCTAAAAGAGGTAAAGTTTGCATATTTTGTTTAAGACCATTTATGCCGAGGGGAATCTCATCCCCACCCACTCCCCCACCCCTCCCCCCCCCCCTCAGCTCTTTGGACAGGTCCATTTCCAGCAGAAGAGGTGGCTGTTTACTTACAATATTTTCTTGTTTTATAGAAATTCATGTACTTACGTAGCAATCTAGATCATGATCAGCGACGTCTGATCATGGTCTACACTGCTAGGCATACATGGGTTAGAATGTTAAAATAGATTGTGATCTTAAATGTTTATTGACCTATATATGCCTAGCGTCCCGTCAGAGGGACACTGGCAGACGGTGTATTACCCAGATCAGACTCCGCAGACCGCGTCTCTTCAGGATCTACACTGTTTGCATTAAGTACAGGGATATCTATGATATATGAAATACTAAAACTAAAGAGGCACATCTTAAAAATTGGAAATGACCTTGTCCAAAGAGAAATAAAATATAGAAGATTCCATGAGGCATAAATGAGTTATAAAATTACATTTTATACTTAGTTTACTAATTACAACACCTGTTACTGGTTAAATAATTTACAAGACTTTCTATCGGTACTTATTACCACACCTTCTATCGACTGATTGATTACAACACATTTTATTGGTTTATTAAATTACAATACTTCTTATTGGTCTATTAATTACAACTCATTCTATCGTGGTATTCATTACAACACCTGTTATTGGTTTATCAAATACAACATCTGCTGTTGGTTTATTAATTGCAGCAACGTTTGTTTGATTATTAATTACAACACCTGTTATTGGTTTGTAAACTACAACACCTTTTATTGTTTTATTAGTTAAAACACCTTTTACAGGGTTTTTGATCGCGCTGGTCTCTTACTATAGCTTTGGATTTTTACATATGGGAGCGTGTTCGATTAGCTCTCAAAGGATTTTTAAAACCGCATCGTATTGATAAGTACCTTAATTTTGTAATATAAAGTTAAAATGGATTTGCAGCGTAATGGATAGCGTCCTCGACTATAACGCGGACGGGAATGAATTCGAATCACGCAATGGCCGATTTTTTTTTTTTCAAATTCAGTACATCTCTTCATGGTGACATTTTTTAGATTGGTCTACAACCAGTATTTTTCATTTCTTTAGATGTGCATGATTATTGCATATTTTACCTGTATTATGTGTAAAATGACATGCAAATCTACAAATGGGAGTGCAAAGTTACAAATGTGATAAAGATGTCTATCCTACTCATATTTTATTTAATTTTTGCAACATAGACATAATAATCGCCTTTCATCAGATTAACAAGCCTATGCAAAGAAGATTCCATCAAAACCCAATTTTATGAAGTAAAAATGGCTTTATTAGTTGCATTTATCAATTTTGTTATTTCTGTTCTAAAGTTCGTACGGTACGTGAACGTGCGCGTCACACTGCGATGATTTTTTTTTTAATTTCCATATCTCAGTCACGTAACAGAAAGCATTCATATTTGGAGCATGTGTACATAGGAGGGTCTTCAGCGATTCTGTAAGAATGGACCCTGAGTTCAAGCCTCGGTTAAACTTTAGTATAGCCTTGTCTCATATCTCTAAGTAAATATGAACAAAATTTGTGCCGGTACTTAGACGTTTACGTCTAAATATTTCGTCAGCAGCTTTTATCGGTTTATTTTTAACAACACCTTTTATTGGTTTATTGATTACAACACTTTTTATAGGTTTATTATTTACAATTCATTTTAGTTTATCAATTACAAGACCTTTCATTGGTTTATTAATTAAAATGCATTTAACTGGTTTATAATAACAATATATTTTACTACTTTATTAATTTCAACACCGTCTATATTAGTTTATTAGTTACAACACCTTTTACTGGTTTATTAATAACAGTATCGACTATAGGTTTATTTTTTCAACACCTTCTATTGGTTTATTAATTACAACACCTTCTTATAGGTGTATATATTACAACAACGTTTTTGGTTTATTTAT
Source organism: Anodontia alba (assembly GCA_964016985.1). Taxonomy (NCBI): domain Eukaryota; kingdom Metazoa; phylum Mollusca; class Bivalvia; order Lucinida; family Lucinidae; genus Anodontia; species Anodontia alba. The sequence goes on from OZ024821.1 coordinate 127,101,019, forward strand.
TACAACCTATCGGTTAAGATATTACAACACCTGTTGGTTTATTAATTACAAAATACCTTCAATATGTTTATTGATGACAACATACGTATGTCAATTGTTTATTTATTGCAACAGCTTCTGGTTTATTGATTACACCACCTATCGTTTTATTCATTACAACTCCTGTTATAACTCCAATTTTCAAAAAGGGGAATGTTAACGATGCTGGCAACTACCGCAGCATTACACTAATAAATATATTAGCCAAAACATACTCACAGCTTCTGCTAAATCGGCTCACACAGTGGACAGAAAAACATGAAAAAATAACAACAATCAATTTGGTTTCCAAAAGGGAAAGTCAGTAGTCGATTGTGTATTTATCCTCCATGCTAGAATATCAAAAGTACTTAATACTGGGTGAAAGCTATACTGTGTTTTTATCGACTACGAAAAATGCTTCGATAAAATAAACCGTTCATTTCTGTGGCAAAAGCTATTGTCGAAAAATATCAGCTGTAAGTTAGTTAGGGCTATGAAATCCATGTATTCAGTGGTCAGATCCTGTTTCAAATCTTTCTACTCGAACTTCTTTAATTCCTACATTGGCCTAAAACAAGGTGATCCGAGTTCACCGATACTTTTCATTTTGTTTGTTAATGATATCTCAGATAATATTAATACGAACCTGGAAGATATCTTTACCCTAGATGAATTAAAACTGTTTCTCGTTTTATTTGCTGACGACCAAGTGGTCTTTGCAAAATCGCCCGACACTCTCTAGCCATTATTAAATGACATTGAAAATTATTGTAAATTATTGGATCTAAAAATCAATACTAATAAGACAAAAGCCATGATTTTTTTGAGAAAGGAAGACGCACACATTATGTCTTTTTTTATATCAACAATACTGCACTAGAACTCGTAGCTTCTTTCAAATATCTAGGATTAACGTTATTTAAAAGTGGAAATTGGTACACCGTTCTCAAAACTGCATAGCACAGCACGCCTCATTTGCATTAAATAATTTATTTAATGTTTTTCAAAATATAGAACTGCCAACATCTCAAAAATGCAAACTATTTGATTCTCTAAATTGCTTCAATTTTAAACTTTGGTGCAGAAATTTGGGGATCTCATAATGCCACAGATATTGAACTAATACATTTTTTTTACGTTATGTTCTAAGAGTGAAAAAATCAACGAATTGGTCTGCCCTCTATGGGGAATTGGGAAGATTCCCTCTCGCGGTGTTCCGGAAAACAAATATGATTAAATACTTCACAAAATCAACTCTTCCCTAGTGAAAAATATATATTTGTAATGTTAAAAACAATGATTGCGACGCAAACATAAAGTATAACGGACAAAACTGGGAATACCAAATAAAAATTATTCTACAACAACATGGTCTAGAGTATATATGGAATAATCAATTAGACATGGAAATATCTTTTTATACAATAAAACAGAGAATGTTTGACATATACCTTCAAAAATGGTACTCAGATATCAACAACTCAAGTCGCCTAAAAACGTACAGCCTTTTTAAACATATTTTTGAGCTGGAAAAATGTTTAAAATTAAATATGGAAGAAAAATATAAAATGGCACTTCATAACATCTCATAATCTAGCTATCGAAACTGGAAGATACGAAAATATTCCAAGAGATCAAAGAACTTGTAAATCATGTAATATGAATGTCATCGAAGACGAATATCATTTCTTGCTTGTATTGCCAAAATATCGAGAATTAAGAATTAAATATTAGAGACAATACTGTTGTCACTGGCCAACAATATATAAATAAGAAAATCTTTTGTCTGCTACACCATAAACTATAATTAATAATTTAGCTAAGAATATCTTCTTTGCCAGTAAAATCCGCCTGTCGTAGCAGTCATCTGGACAAAATCAAGCAGTATCCTATTCAGTGAGATTGAAAATAAATAAATAAATAAATAAATATCATTTGCAGTTTGTGATTATGGCACTCCCTGGACTTTTCTCTTAGCTTTTTTTTAATCAATCATTAACTCCTTCTATAGGTTTATTTATTACAACATTTATTTTTGCTTTATTAATTACAACACATTCTATTGGTTTATTTATTACAACAACTGTTATTGGTGTATAAATAAATCACCTTCTAGATGCTTATTAATTATAATACCTGTTCTTAGATTATTAATTACATTCCTTTTATCGGTTACATATTACAACACCTGTTATTGGCTTATTAATTACAGCACCTTCTATCGGTTTATTTATTTTACCACCTGTTATTAGTTTATTAATTACAACACCTTCTATCGATTTATTTATTACAACACTTGCTATTGGTTTATTAATAACAACACTTGATATTGGTTTATTAATTTTAACGCATTCCGTAAGCTTATCGATTATAACACCTTAATGGTGGATTGAGGCACCTGAAAGATTTAGCCACAATTTTGAAAAAGGAGACAGAGTTTGCAGAACTGAAAGTTGCATCTTTAGAAATTGAAACCTTTAAAAATGTGTGGCTATTATGAGACGTATTTGTCTTCACTGCAGCTGGTATTATGTTCCATATGGCGCCCGAAATAGTTTCCTCTCACTTCATCATAAAGCAGTTTTTATTATTATTATTATTATTATTATTATTATTTTCACTTTTCCTAGGGGTTAATGAGCTCATTCTAGTATCTTGGCAAATCTAATTCTGCTGAAGCTGGTGGAAGAGCGTATGCAGCTCTGCAAACTACATTGCTGTCCTATTGAAGAGTATCGATAAAACCGAGACTTCGATTTTCGTTCTTTTTCTAGGTTTTATTTTACTATTAATGGAAATCATTTTTCTAACAGAAGAAAGAAATTACTCTCTTTAAGAGAAGTCTTGCGTCTCGCAATGAGAAGAGAGGCAAATGCTATATTTCCATGTCAGAGCTATTTGCCTTAGCGATGAATCCATTCGTTATAAAGGGAGAACAAATACAGGTCCAGCCTACGGCCAGTCCTATCACTCCGGAGTACATTAACCCAGTCATGCCTAGCGTCTAATAAAAGGGACATTAGTAAACAGTGTAGACCAAGATCAGACACCGCAGAACGCGGCGTCTGATTAAGGTCTTCACTGTTTGCGTTACGTACAGGAATGTGTATATAACATGACATGTAATGATAAAAAAATAACCAGACACCCTTCAGCTAGAAATAGACTTATCCAAGGAGTTAAGGTATAACAGTAATCGGAACAAGGCATTTTAATTCATATTCCGTGAACTTATTAAGTCAATTCAAGGGATGCAAATCTGTTTGACTTAGCTCATTCTATACTGGATGGATGTTTCGATTAAGAATCTTGATATTAAAATAGAAACGTGATAGTGGGAGAGAAGGAATTGTTCCAGTACGTGGATTAGTGGGAGTCGAAAACAGATTTAACGCTTTTAAGTACACATCCAATCAGGGTCTATATATTGCACTATCAGGGGCGGATCCAGGATGATTTCGCATGGGGTTCGATTTGATCAGATTACCGTACTTACCCTACGTATTCGGACAGACAGGCCTGAGCAAACAGTGTAGACCCAGATCGGATGCCGCAGAACGCGGCGTCTGATCAGGATCTACACTGTTTGCCACTCACACAGCAATTTTACACGCGTTCACAGGTACTAAAGAAAAGTATAATGTAAAGAGTAAGGGGTGTGAATATTTAGGGGAAATACCGTATCCAAAATTTATGTAGTTTATCCAAACCCATGAAAATAAAATTTTGAGTCAAAGAGGGGTACGACAGAAGCAAATGTTTTCCTTTTAGAGTGGACTCTTTCTCAGAATGGACTTGGTGTACAGAAAGCAAACAGGACGTCACAAAGTCGTCATCCATGTGAAAATGGCAGAAAATCTACCAGATATATCAAGTCCCTTTAACAGAATAAGACTGATTTAGGGGAATCTATACATCTGGTAGATTTTCCGCATTTTTTCAAGGGGGATAACTTATGTGACTTCCTGTTTGCCTTCCTGCACTCCAAATCCATATTAAAAAGGAGTCAACACTAGAAGGAAAGAATTTGCTCCCAATGTGGCAAATTCTTTCGTTTTAGAATAGAACCTTTTGAGAAAAAAATCGATAGAGTTGTCTCCCTTGAAAATGTACGAGGGTCTTGCAAAAAGTTCTGTCACTAATAGGCTTCCTTAATTTTATCCAGGTATATTTTAAAATGCTTCACTGCACTTGAATGGTGTGTTGAATAGCTTACGATACCCGTTTATTTCGTGCAAATTGCTTTCCAGCTGACCGAGTTACGAGGGTGAGTCAATAAGTAACTAGGCTAACTTATTTCCGGTTGAGATCTACCTCTTCTTTTTCAATGTAATTGCCCTCTAGTGTGCACTTAAACCAACGGTGTTCAAGTGCAATCAGCCCAGAACTGAAAAAGTCAGGTTTCTTTCCATTGACCCACTCCTCAACTGCCGTCACGACTTCTTCATCAGACCGGAAATGAAGTCCACGGATATCCTTTTTCAAGTTTGGGAATAGGAAGAAGTCACTAGGAGCTAGGTCAGGCGAATAGGCAGGATGTGGTATTAGTTCATACCCGTTTCACTCTACAGCATCCATTGCAACTTTGCAAGTGTGGACTCTCGCGTTGTCCTGTTGCAGCAAAACACCTTTAGAGGGTTTACCTCGGCGTTTTTCACGGATTGCGGTTCTCAGCTGGTCTAACAAGTTAGCATAGTACACTCCAGTTATTGTACTTCTCTTGGATAAAATGTCCAACATAATAACGCCTTTTGCGTCCCAAAATACTGTGGCCATCACCTTGCCAGCAGATGGTTGCGTCTTGAACTTCTTTGGCCTCGGGGACCCAGGCCCTATATACCCACTGACGACTCTGAGCTTTATTCTCTGGCTCATAATAATGAACCCAAGTCTCATCTACAGTCACCAGACGCAAAAGAAAATCATCTTTTGAGCTAAAACGCTTCAACAAGGCGCTGCCTAATGCCTGCGCTATTTCTTCCACCTGAATTCGCCTATCAGAGTATACCAGATCCTGAACTTTCTTACACATTTCTTCGTCGGTGGCATCCAGTGGGCGTCCAGCCCTGGCTTCATCTTCTAAAGACGTTCTACTGCGTTTGAATTCTCCTACCCAGAATTTAACCTGAGTATAAGATGATGCAGAAGACCCATAAACATCGGCTAACTCACCGTGTATTTCTTTGCCTGTTTTACCTTTTAAATACCGAATTACAGCGCGGTACTCAACTTTTGACGAAAAGCTTACTTTTGCATCGTCCTCCTTTTACATGACAACGCCTCCTCTCATAAGTATGAGATTGTTAAGTCTTTTTTGGCTTCTGAAGTTTTAAACCATCCACCTTATTCACCTGACCTGAGTCCCTGTGACTTCTTTTTATTTCCAAGGCTTAAGAAAATGCTTTCTGGAAATAAGTATACATCTAGAAGTTCTCTTGGCAGCGCTATCTATCAGTGTCTCCAACAGATACCAAAAGAAAACTATTTATCTGCTTTTCGCGACTGGGTAAAAAAGTTACAAAAATGTCTTTCAGTAAAGCGGGAATATTTTGAAGGTTTGCAATAAAAATATGTTTGATAAAACGTAGCACTGAAGTAATCCGAACCCAGTGACAAAACTTTTTGCAGGACCCTCGTATCAATTCTCCTTTTTATTAACATTTTATAATGGCGCTGCCGACTACAACACTTGTATTATCTTTTTTTTTTCAGGCTCATTAACATCAATAGACAAAGAGATGATCATTGTGGCTGTATCTTCAGCAAACAAATGTCAGTGCTGCACGGTTCTCCACGGTGCTGTGCACAGAATTCGCTCAAAACAACCAACACTTTCAGATCAGGTGAAAACGTTTTATTACTTCTTCAGTCAGTACGTCAACCTCTGTTTCAGGAGATCTTTATTTAGTTGCGCTTCTGCTAGTTTCTTGATATTGAATGATTAATTCTTTTATGACTAGTAGATTCTTCTTTGGAAAAAGATGAGTTGCGAGTTAAAGGGTCTCTGAACTTCTTTTTGGTAGGCTATGTTCGCTGTATGTGGCTCTTCCTGGACGTCTTCTATACTATGTTTTAGATATTTCCCCAGGAAATAGGGCTAGATATTTCATCACGAAAACATGCCTGTATAATTTTGACCCCCTTAAACCCCACTTTTATATAGTAAAACTGGAGTTTACAGGGGTATACATTATTTTCTTATTTCTGCTCAAAAACATAGATTGTGGGTACTCGTTAGAACCGCCTTTGCAAGGCGGTTCTAACGAGTACCCACAATCTATGTTTTGAGCAGAAATATGAAAAATATTTGAATTTTTTGTCTGAAAATTTTCAATTTTTCGGTGATTAACTTTTCAGTATATTTGAATAGGCATGTTTTCGTAATGTTTATGCAAACTTGGCACTGGTAGCAGGTGGTGGAAGTGGGGCATATTAGTAATTCTTCTGTTTCTGCATGGTCGTGTGCATTTCCCCTCATTCTCCTCTATTTCTCTCTTCTTATCTACTGGATTGTCTGTCCCTTTTCTCCCTATCACAGGGAGACGACACTAAATAACGCCGGGCGGATTCAGAGGGGGTTCGGGCTTCGAACCCCCTTTGACTCAAAATTTCATTTTCATGGAACATTTTGGATAAATTTGATAAATTTGACATACCGTATTTACCCTAAATATTCACACTTTTGCTCTTTACCTTATACTTCTCTTCAACAATTCAATTTTACTGCTTGTGAGTATGTGTGAAATTGCTGAATGAGTGGCAAATAGTGTAGACCCTTATCAGACACTGCGTTCTGCAGCGTCTGATCTGGGTCTACACTGTTTGCTAAGGTCTATGTGTCCGAATAAACAGAGTAAGTGCGGTAATTAAATCGAACCCCCTCAGAAATAATCCTGGGTCCGCACCTAGACGGATTGATGTGTCATTAAACTATACCTCAAAGAGATTCATGCTAACTGTCTCGCTATGAGGATTATTTTTAACATTTCATTAAAGTGCAAAATGCGCGGTTTGCTACGTAGCATTCAAAGTTTTCTCTTGCAAAATTGATCTTGAAGGAGAACACATGTTAGGAACATTAGGAGACAGAATGGAATAAATAATAATGTTTTCATAATTTACATGTCAGCTCAATTATCTATATATAATAAAACTCTTTTGGATGGACACGCCAAAAGAATTTAAACATACAGTGAGGTTTTTTAATTCAGACGTTAACTGTATTCTGAGTATTCAGTTGTGATATCAGCATAGTCGGTCAGATGTACGAGTATGTATATAGCATTGCACACTTTTACACTGAATACAGCTGGTGGTCCAAAATGAAAATTTATCGTGCAAAATGCATGCATTTTAAATTGCTATGCAGTGTTTTCGTATAAAACAATGGGCATTGATTCTATATATGAAAATTCAGCTGTATATCTTTTCGGTCAAGGTAAGATGGCTTTTTTGCAAGATCCGATACCTTGGGAGTTTTGAGTAGTATTTAGCTCATCTGCGGAATTCAGGATAACTATATAGTGAGTACTTTCCGTTCGTCGCCCCTGCATCCGTCGTGCGTTTACATTTTAAACGGTATCAGTTTAAAGCAACTCGAGTGACTTGAGCCAAAAATGGTACAAATGTTCTTGGTAAGGAGGCGTTCAAGTCTATGCATTTTGTAACTGGTTGCCATAACAACCAACAGATCCCGTAAATTTCAATGTGAAAATCACATTTTCTCCGTTAGTGACGAAGTAATTTGAACTCTAATATTCCTTAAATGGTCCCCTGCCATAGTGCAGATTATATTTTATTGCCTTTGGGATCACTGAGCACATTCTGGTTAGCGGGCTTCGAAAATCGAATACCGCTCAACCCTTATCATGCCGAATAAGTTAAAATGCCACGCCCATTTCTACTTGTCAGCAAATTAGATTACTTAATCCAGACTGTTGGTTGGTTGTCATGGCTACAAATGCTTCCCATATACTTAAAATGTGAAATTAGTTAGCAATATAGCATCGCTAAGGAGGCCTTTGAATTAAACTTAGATTAAATATTTCGAGCGTGTTCTCTTTCAAATTCATGTTTCAGGCACAGACACTCTTCGATTGTTTGTCTTGGCAACGGCTGTTTATATAGACGCTCTTTAAATAAATAACTTACCCATGCACACTGAATAGATATTATTGAAATAATGCAAAAATGTATCTTAGATGGTCCTCATCTTGGTATCTTTATTCCTGTGGCTTCAGTAGTTTGGTTGCCACGACAACAAATGTTTCCTATAGACCTAATGAAAAAAATCCCGTGGCACATTTCCGTGACTGTTGTAGACATTTGAGCCGGGGCACAGGATTTCCTACAAGATTGCATGTGTGCTCCGCGAAGACTCAGATCAGCCTGTGCACCTGCGCACTTTGATCAGTCTTCGCTGTCCGCCTGATCCGCTTTGGATCCTTGGCTACCCACAAAGTGCCCTGTGAAGTCGCTAATTACATTGCGCGAATCTACAGTCTGATCTAAGTATTCGCTGGGGGCACATGTAGTCTTGCAGAAAATGTTGTGCATCGGCTCATTTGATTTAAACTTGGCACAAATGACCATTCGGTGATCCTCTACTAAAGTTTATTTGATGCCCATCCAGCGTTAAGTTTCGTTTACAGATTTTGTATTAAATAAGAACCCTTTAAACGACATCTAAGCTGTCACCGCAAAAATTATCATGGTTAACAACCTACGTCACCAGCATAGTTGCGATAGTAACAGTTCGGATTTATAACAAAATCATGAAGAGTGTACACTGCAACGAAACATCACCGAGTGCACAAAACATGCCCATTTTAGTACTGCACTTTACCAAAAATGCGAACTCCTTACTAATTATCTCAGCTTATTATAGTTATTGTAGACACTTCGACCAATCATGCTTTAATTATAAGTGTTGTTGAATGTCAACATTGATGGTCGAGGTATCTGAATATCTCTGGTACTCCAGAAGCCCGATTTTCCAAAAGGCAGATAGTCCATATGACAGTGACTTTTGGGCACTAAGTAAATATTCTGCTTTCATTAAAACCCTACTTCGTTCAACAAGATACCGTAAAATTAGATACTGACGAAATTGGGTGTCTTAATCATCGTTATGGCGTAGGTTGTAAGAGGTGATTACAGGTATATTCCTGTACGCATCACGAAAACATATCTATACAATTTTGACCCCCTTCAACCCCACTTTTATATTGTAAAACTGGGGTTTACAGGGGTGTGCAATGTTTTCTTATTTCTGCTCAAAATATAGATTGTGGGTACACGTTAGAACCGCCTCGGCGAGGCGGTTCTAACGAGTACCCACAATTTATGTTTTGAGCCGAAATATGGATTTTTATCTGAAAACTTTCAGTTTTTAATGGTGGAATTTTCAATATATTTGAATAGGCGTGTTTTCGTAAAGCGAGCTTCCTATAGCCCAAGTAGTCTGGTTGTTATAGTAAAAGCTGATTCCTTTATACATATAATGCGAAGAAACAAAAATAATATTCAAATGACACATTCAAGATAGCCAATGAAAACATTTTACCTAAATTTAGAATAAATGTTCATTGCCTCAAGCACAGTTTGTGACTCAGCTCATTTTCTTTCTAGTTAACGACTGACTGGAGGACAGCTGACCTAGACGACCGTCAAAGAGCAATTCTCGGCGTTGCCATGGCTGTTTGTCGCAATGAACCTGTCACGGATGAACAGATAACCGATCTAGAAAAACACGGACTCTCAAAAGAGGATGCCTGGGATATCGGCAGTACAGTGGCGTTCTTTTCTCTTGTGAACAGGATGGTATCGTTCATGAAAGTAAAACCAAATATTGAACTTCATACGATTGGTAGGATACCGAAAGAAACTAAATAATTTTAACAGAGACGTATGCTTGAGAAGTGATAAAACATTACGAAAACACGCCTATTCAAATATACTGAAATTTTTACTCATAAAAAATTGAAAATTTACAGATAAAAAAAATTCTAATATTTTGCATATTTTTTGCTCAAAACAAAGATTGTGGGTACTCGTTAGAACCGCCTCGGCGAGGCGGTTCTAACGAGTACCCACAATCTATGTTTTGAGCAGAAAAGAAAAATAATGTATACCCCCGTAAACCCCAGTTTTACTATATAAAAGTGGGGTTTAAGGGGGTCAATTTTATATAGGCATGTTTTCATGATGAGACGATATATTTTAGAAACCTCTAAATGTGATTCTTTTAAACACTGTAGTAGACGGTTATTATTACACGTTTAACCATTCTCTTGCTGAACACGACATGCCCTGTCTTAGCAAATAGTGTAGATTCAGATCAACTAGCTTCTGAAGAAGCCAACTGATCTAGATCTGCACTGTTTGTCATTAAATATGCGAATTTCTAACAAAAAACCCGGATCAAGTAATCTGATTGGCTGGAAATTAGAAGTGGGCGTGGCATCTTAATATATTCAGCATGACAAGGATTAAAGGAAACTATAGGAGAGGGTCATTCATAAAGAAATGCAACGCTTTACCAAAACAAATTAATTCGCATCTCGTCATTGCTCTTCTACCGGTTTTATTCATAGCCTTAGATTACAGGGTATATCAATCTATAGTTTTCTTATTTCTCCAACAAAAACATATGTTGTGTGTACCACAACGTATGTTAACGCGGAGAAATCAGAAAATTATCAATATGTTTGGGTTTTTTGCGGAGAAAAAGAAAATTATGAACATATTTTGGTTGAAAAAAGGCACCTTAACTAAGCTAGGTATATTTGATATACGAACAAATCAAGTGTATAGTATTAAAAGAGTTAGTTAATATGCATGCTAATTAGGAGGTGGGGAGCGGGGAGGGGAAGGAGGGTGCGTGAGCTGGGGGGTGGGGGGAGGGAGTAGTTTTGAATGCTCACACCATTAAAACCTCCTAATTTTCACAATACCGGTATGAACAAAGAAGAATAAAATCCATACTTTACCTTTACTTTGATAACATTTTCTTTCGATAGTGATGCGGAAATCATTATGGCGCACTTTAATCAGTTCCATTTCAAGGTCGACTACCCATTTCCACATTATGTTATTTACACGGATTTACAGTCCGTTTATGAGTTACCCATGAGAAAATGGTTTGGGAACTACTAGTATGATGGCCCCTTTTGATTCGGAATCCCTGATTTCGAAGAAACGCAGAAGAAGATTTGCCACTATAAAAAAATGTTATAACTGTTATTTTATCTAATACTAATATTGACAATGCACTAATTGATATAATGAATTTGTTGGGAATTTATTGGGATGTTGCCAGCACATATCCTTGCTTTACTCAATTTGTCAAAAAGAATCAGAGAATTCATCTGACTTCTAAACCCAGACGAACAGTCCATCGTGGACTGCCGAAACATTGCAATGAACCTGTTCTGGCAACAAAAGCTTTCCATTATTTTCTGGAGATCCTCGCTTTACTGACGGATGCAAATACCTTGGTAAAGTCTATGACGGTTATGCTTAGATGGTAGGTCCAAGTTTTGTTCCTGGCACTTCTGTTGGAGTTTTCATTCCGAGAAAGTCGTATCAACTGTTCCCCTGTCGTTTCTGAATCCACACCGACTCTTTAATAGAAACTTGGCTTTTAAAAGCTGTTCATTCCAGCCGTTTAGCAGAACTTCTTCCAACAATTGACAATAAGGAAATATATGTGGTAATCACTTATTTGGTGGTTTTCTATCTTCTTTTACAGATATATTAAAGATACATCGTTGAACCCTTAAGAGGCTTCTTTCTCCACATAGAAAATCAATGGAAGAGAATCTTACAGGACTGATTCACACTACTGTGAAACTGCAAAATTAGGAAAACTAATCATAGAGAATATCACATGACTGAGTCCTGTGATATTTCCTATCATCAGTTTTCCTAATTCTTTGTAAATTTCTACAGGTATCACAGCTGATCCCAGAGCCTTGCTACTTAAGAGAAAATTAAGTGCTTGCTCCGTTTTACTAACATTTGCAAATTCATCAAGCAGCATATTACAATTCACCTGTGACAGTCTGTTAACGGCACTGATAGAAGATAGGGTGGTGGTTCGCGGGTGGGGTGGTAAGAACAAAATCCCCATTCTATCTCTTCAGGATAGCATCAATTGCTGACATATATGTAGTACTATCTACGAGTGAGTGTTTCCTAAACCTTCTGACCTTAAATTGGTTCTGTCATGTATTAAACATGACAGGACTTCTTCATGCCTTTCCCGGCAGCAAAGAACTGCATTTTGTTCGCTTTCCTGCTCAACTGGCTTGCGTATGCTCTTCATTACGAATACACGCCTATTCAAATATATAGAAAATTTCACCTCCAAAAACTGAACATTTTCAGATAAAAAAAAACTTATATTTTTCATATTTCTGCTCAAAACATAGATTGTAGGTACTCGTTAGAACCGCCTCGGCGAGGCGGTTCTAACGAGTACCCACAATCTATGTTTTGAGCAGATATAAGAAAAATAATGTATACCCATGTAAACCCCAGTTTTTCTATATAGAAGTGGGGTTAAAGGGGGTCAAAATTATATAGGCGTGTTTTCGTGATGTGGCCATCTTGCAGATGCTACTGGATTGGTAACTTCATTCTAGCAAATTAATAAGTCCATTTATTATTGTGTATTTAGTGTAAATATGTTCTTAGTTGATATTCTGTTTTACCAATTTGATATGTTTATTTATTGTCGTGTATTTGAATTAATTCCGAATTTCACCTAATGTAATAGTCTTATGCGCCTGAAAAGAGCTGAAGAGTTGTATGTGAAAGATTAAGTGGCTTTATGTTTAAAGGATCCATATTCTTCAAAAATAGACACTTTTTATCCAAGAAAGGTTTAAACTGATATATGGTATACCCAGTGGGCACATGACGTTTATACAACGTCGCATCAACGTTGATGCAACGTCACGACGTTGCATCAACGTTGATACGACGTTGTTTCAACGTTATGTGGCTGCTGGGTAAATACGATCATAAAATGTGGCTATTAATACGATCATAAAATGTGGCATCTGACAGCCTGTAAAAATTCAGTTGCTGTGCTTTCAAAATCGTTCAGAAAGTCGTTTTTTGCTTGGCGATTTACACAGAAGAAGTAAATTTGCAAACGTTTGTCATGATTTAATGCAAAACCATTTTTCGTAACTACCTATGCACAAATAGTTTTATTCTAGTCATTAGTTTTTGAAATATCAAATAATTTCCATATTGAAAACGAATACAAATTATACAGAAATCTGTAGGGTAGGTTACTTGGAGGCAATTTTTCAACAAGTTCCGCTGGTTCAATTTTTCTGAAATTTGCACAGTAATGTTGTGAAACACTAGTTATTCAAATTCAGTAAAGAAAAGTAAAAAATATTGTCTTATAAAAAAATCAAAAAAATCACTTTACTCATAGAAATTGCATAGGTCAGACCAATTTTTGGCTGTAAATTAATTTTAGGGTAAATTTACGAGAACAAAACACAAAAACAGAAAAGAGAAATGGTTTCTGATAAGATATGGTCAATCAGAACAAAATATTTTTCATTCAAATAAAACGCTAGGCAAAAAAAAAAAAAGTCTTTCCGAGTGATGTCGAAAGGACAGTAGTCTCGCGTTTTTGAACTGGATCAAAAATGATATGATTTTCATCGTATCCCTGGGATGCGATAAAATCATTTTATTTTTAATCTAGTTCAAAACCAAGAGACTAACTGAAATTTTACAGGCTGTCAAGTGCCACATTTTATGATTGTATTAATATTTTTCAAACCTTTCTTGGATAATAAAATGCTTAGTTTTGAGGAATATGGAGCTTTTTAACTTTAAAGTGTTGTGGTTATCATGTCAACAGATTTAAATGGTATTGTATGTACTTCATTGCTTGATTTTAAACCCCACACTGGGCATGTTTTAACATGTTTAGATTGTTATAGAAGTTGCACTTGGAAACTCAAACTTTGATAGAAGTAATGCTTAGGCCGGTTTTCTTTAATAGTCATTACTGTGCGGGGTATCTAATAAGCACTCCTTATTGACACGTTTTCTTTCTTTCTTTCATTATTTATTTATTTATTCATTTATTACGAAAACACGCCTATTCAAATATATAGAAAATTTCACCTCCAAAAACTGAAAATTTTCAGATAGAAAAACTCTGATATTTTTTATACGAGCGTATTTCTGCTCAAAACATACATTGTGGGTACTCGTTAGAACCACCTCAGTGGTCATTTTAGCTTGTAGTTCTACTTGGCTTTTGACATCTTTCAGAAAGTCGTTTTTGCGTGGCGCTTTACTCAGCAGAAAGCTTGCAGTAAATTTGCAAAAATTTGTCATGATTCAACGCACCAATTGTTTTATTCTATTCTGCGGCTTTTTTTTTTTTTTTTTTTTTTTTTTTTTTTTTCAATTTATTTCCTTAATAAAATGGTTACAAATTATGCAAACGTTGATAGGGTGGGTAAGTTTCGTTGCAGGTTTTCAACAACTTACACTTGTTCAAAATTTCTGAAATTTTATCACGCTGCTATGGAACGTCAATAGAATAATATTAGACATTTATTTGTTTATTTATTTATTTTATTTTTTTATTTTTTTTTTATTTTTATTTATTTATTTTTTTTTTTTTTTGCTTTTCTGCACTGATAAATGCAATGATAAAGCTGCTGTCAGACGTCTAGCAATAGCAAAAGCTCATTGACTTTGCTGCTGCCTGACGTTTTGAAATGTTGAGACTTGATTTAATTTGCTGCTTCACGATTCTAATGCTTCTGATGTTTCTGGCTGGTCGTTGGTTTGGGGTAAATTTTTGAATCTGTATATCATAGACATGATGCGCCTAGGCAATATAATGGTATTTTATGGCTTTTTATGTGTAATCTTTCCGATAAAAATTGTGATTAGGAGTACCAACAATATATGTTCAAGCATAGAAATAAGAAAACTAAGGAATATCCCTGCAAACCTAAGGTTTACTATCTAAAAGTGGAGTTTGAATAGGTCTTCGTCGAACAATCTTGTAAACATGGCCGCATGTGTTCAGCTTCTATAAGTGTCAACGATACGTAACCCAGTAAGCATTCTACATAAATCTATATCGGGCCGTTATCGGCCCGTCAGGGTAGCTGACGGGCCGATAACGGCCCGATATAGATTTATATAGAATGCTAGCTGGGAAATAAGATCTGGGCAAGATTTACACGTTTTATTTACATGGCATACCATGAGTTAAATAACTAAGAATCAAAACATGTAAATACCTTTGGAACCGAGAAAATTGTTTGAAATAGGGGTTGTTCGATTTACTACGGTTAATCATAGTGCCAGATCATGGCACATAGGGGATGAAAAGATATTTTTTAGATCTTCTATAAAATAATGGAACGTTGTGTGTACTTATTAGAATTGTCACAATGAGGCGATTCTAATCGGCGTACAAACAACATTCTTTTTTCATGATAAAATTGTCAATAAATGGATAACAAGAGCAAGGAAAGGAATTCTCTAGGGACTAAACAATGAGCTCGAATTAGCCATGGTAAACGAGCGTGTTCGAGTTATCGAACTTCGACTTTATGTCTTAATTGTGTGTCATGTACAAGTAATTTGTCCGTTTAAGCTAGGTGATAAAGCGTTGAATTAGTAAACACAGTTACTGAAACAATTCAACCAACTGTAAGGTTTAAGCATGGGTTATTCGTTTTATTCGTACATAGCATAACATGAAGCCAAGAAACAAGGAATGTGATATGCACTAAAACAAATCAAAATGACAGAACATATTACCACCCAGGGAAACCCGATATCGGGATATCGGAGGTTGCGAGATTTCGGAGGTAAACAAATGATGTCATCCAGCGACAGTGTATGTACTTATCCTCTTTTAATGATCCAAAAAGTGCTTCTGGAGGATAAGCAACGTAACCTATATTTTCTCAGTTGAATAGTTTAATATATGAAAATGGCATTTCAATATAAAGTATCCTCCTATTTATTCAAAATCACGTTTGTAAAGGAAGTTTCATTGTTTTTCACCCAAGTTCCATTTTCAATTGTTTATAGCTTTTGTCCTGTAAAGCTTTTTCATTGAGTATGTATGTCTGTATAATCTAAAACCTTTCTATAAATTATACAAGAAATAACAGATGTGAAAAAATTACTAAGTTGGCAGATTTTTTAGATTTCTTTAGGGTTGTTGTCATATTTATTGGTAACAGGATGTCGGAGGTATGATGCAGGGATGTCGGAGGACAGATTTATATTGGTTAACGGGATATCGGAGGAAAGGAAATTTTGTGTTCTTCTTAAAACGGCTACATCTTTTCTGAAACGTGATCTTGCCTGGTTTAATATGTTGAAGACGATTACCTGAATCGTCAGGGGTGGCATGTAGCAAGCGAACAAAGGGTTTATGTTGACTGGCAAAGAATAAATGAAATAATGTGCCACAGACTTATCAAGATAAAACATCAAAATAACCAGCCTTCGTGATGAAAACCCCGGTAACAAAGACGACTTCACATAGAAAAAGTGGGGGCTGCAGGACTATAAATCTTTTTTTTTTTTTTTTTTTTTTTTTTCTTTTTCTTTTTCTTGTTTCTGCTCTAAAATATGTATTGAGGTACTCTTAAGAACCACGTCGTTTCTGCTCTAAAACATAGGCTGCGGGTTATCGTTAGAACCGCCTCGATGAAATAATAATAATAATAATAATACGAAAAATAACAGTTTTCTTTCTGAAAAATTTCTATGTTTCAAGACATGAAAATTTCATTCTGCGTGTTTTCATATTCATCACAACGCTTTGTGCCTTTGGTGAGTTTCCAGGCCTATACACAGACTTTTGAAATGGAAGGGGCGGGTGTGCGATTCTTGGCTATTCCTAAAGGGGACACAGATGCCAACAAAATGCCGATGGGGGATGCAAAATTAAGGAATGTAAAGTGATTTTATGGCCAAACTTGCACGATTTTTAAAATAATTGTCCCGAAAGAGGTACAGGTCTCGTTTCATCGTTTGGTCGGTCAGACACTCCATGGATTTTTCACTTACATTTAATTTAGGCTTAAAACCCAGGCCCGTGGGTTTTGAAATGGGGATGGTGTGACCATATGGAGGCGTGCAAATGCTCAGAAAATGTCGATTTAGAGGCGAAAATTAGGGGTGTAACCTGTGTTTTCGATTAAAATCTGCTTGATTTTTTAAATAATTTGTCCACAATGGGGGCTACGTTCGCCAACCCCCCCCCCCCAACACTATCTGCTTGATCCATCCCCATCCCCAACCACCACCACACACAAACACACACACACGCACGCGCGCGCGCGCGCAGCGCATATGGAAAAACACGTCACAAAATCTGCAATTTTGTCTATTGATAGCAAATGAAAATGACAAAGGTGTCCTCGATACAACTCGATACATCTCATATAATTATCATATCACGCTAGCAAATTTATGCAGTGAAGACCCCTTGCAAATTTCACTTATATTAGGAAAATGGGATTACAGGGGAATGTGTAATTTTTCTGGCTGCTGCTTAAAAACCTAGATAAGCGGACTGTCCGTAAAGATTTGTAGACAACAATGTTAAGTAACACCACATGGGGAGTTCTTATAAGACAGTTTGCCGACAAGCATTTAAAATCAGGAGCGTTACATAAATAAAAAAAATACAATAAAGATTCTCTGATACGGACTTTCGGTTGTACGCACAAGGAGAATACAAGCAAAGAACAGTATAGTTCTAAACTATACATTGTAACATTTGGATTTCGATGCACATTTGATGAAATTCCGTTAAAATGATGGGAGTTAAGGGCATTATAAGATTTCAAGATGACTGACATATGGGTGTTTTCTTTTTGTTTTGATTGTTTAACTAGATTCCACAAATTTTAAAGGAACTATTTACCAAGCTCATTGTGTGATTATTATTATTATTATTATTATTATTATTGTTGTTGTTGTTGTTGCTAAATTCTAAATTAAGCGACCCACCTAACACAGGTAGTATTCAAATATGAAAAAAAAAAAATAAGAAAATAGATAGATTCTTGTAATTATATATACAAATGTCAGCCCGATGGACGAATAAGCACCTGTTGTCAACTTTATTATAGAGTTTTTGTACTGATATTGGTGAATATTGTGCCGAGTTTGGATATTGCTATGAATAATTGATATATCATAGATTTACTGTGGTAACGTTACGTTTATTATTTCTGATCTGATGGCACTCGTTGGTACTGCATCGGCGCTGCGGTTCTTACGAGTTTCCAAAATCAACATTTCAATCGAAACTTAGGCAGGAAAATATCACGTTTCACATACAGAACATCATTTTTGCAGCGAAAAGCTGTTTTATTGCATATAAGTTATTAAACGTAATGGCATTGGTTCTAGTAATATTATTACATTAAACTCGCCTTCAAACCAATCAAACCAACTCATCAAGAAAGAACCCTTCTTATTGGTGACTCCACCATTAAGGGAATAAACCCCAGAGGATTGAAAAAGGAAATTAAACTCTGTGCCCAAAGTGGGGCCACTATACAGGACATATACGATGACATTTCCGTGTATGAGCTGAAGTCGTTTTCAAACGTCATAATTAGTGTTGGCGGAAATGACTGCTCCAGCCGCGCGAACATCAACGCTTTTGAGGATAAGTACAACCATCTTATCAACCTTATCAAAACCGCTAACAACAGTTGTGTGGTATACGTCTGCAAAGTAATACCAAGAGGAGATGTTGACGTTTCAGCATATAATCATTCCATTCAACGGCTTGCAGAACAATGGGTAGCATGTCAAGTGTATTGCATTCAGGACACTTTCAGCCTGTTTTTTTGGACGAAACAGAGTACTTACCCGTCGATATTACTCCAGGGATGGGATTCATCTGTCTCATTCTGGAATTAAGAGACTCCTGGATGCGCTTAACAGAAATGTGAACATTGTCGGTAACTTTAATTTGTGTGTGTATAAAACAGCCAAACTTGATAATCAAAGGACTGTAAGACCTGGTACAAACGGAATTTCAAAATTGCAATCTAAAAGTGGTAATGACTTTAAGAGTTTAAAAGGACGCAGTCGAGCTAGCAATCACTTCTGTTATGGGTGTAACATGACAGGCCACAGTGACATTGAATGTTGGTATGCCCATTAGGGACTGGGCACAATCGCCGACCGTAAAGTTGACAATCTGAAATTGTTTCAACAACACAATCGGTTTCATATTTTTCAGCACATGTGCAGTGACTGTAATGCAATTCAATTTATTTGTCCTTCTCGTGCTGAACTTTTATTAGAGCCTGATTTGATTAGTAATCAAGTAAAAAATGTATATAATTATTCTGAAAACACCATGTCTAGCACCTGTATTAGTCCAAAGTCCTTGTCAAGGCAACTTAAAGTTAGTCCTGTGCCACAGATTAGTTCTAATGTTAATTCAGGTCATTCATCTGACACTTTTATTCATACACAAGATCATCCGCATTCTCTTAACTTGGGTAGTAAGGGTATAAATATCGGTCACCTAAATATACAAGGCATCTGTGGCGAAAATATGAGTAACATTTTCAGAACTAAAACTCTTACTAACTGCAAGAGAAAATTGCAATTTACATATTTTGGGATTAAGTGAGACAAAGTTAAAAGATCGTAAGTCGACAGAAGTTTTCAAAGTTGATGGTTTTCAGACTCCGTTCAGAAAAGATAATAACTCTAATGGCGGCGGAGGTCTAATTGTCTATGTAAGGAATGGCTTAAATGCCAAACGCAGAGAAGACTTGGAAACAAATAATATTCCATGTTTATGGCTAGAAATTACACCTATTAACTGTAAACCATTTTTAGTTGGAAACATTTATAGGCCGCCTGATTCAAAAGTTGAATTCAATGATAGGTTTGAAGAATTTATTGATAAGGTGATTGGTGAAAACAAAGAATATATCTTGATGGGCGATTTCAACAAAAATTTATTAAATGTAGATACCAACATAGAATAGGGGAATTTTACAACTTCCTTAGGTCTTACTCAGCTAATTGACGAACCTACAAGAGTGACAACAGAATCACAAACTCTAATTGATCACATTTACACTAATACTGAGGAAAACATCCAAAGCGTTGCAGTGAAAAAAATATGTCTGAGTGATCATTTTGGTGTTTTCTGTACTCGAAAATCCCACTCTGTCGTAGGTAACAAGACACATCAAGTCATAAAATACAGGTCGTTCAAACATTTTGATGAGTTAAAATTTCTCTGTGACTTAAGTCGTGTTCCTTGGGAAATTATTCAGAACTTTGACAAAGTCGATGATATTTTATCGGTTGGAGTGCCCTATTTTTAGAAATACTTGATAAACATGCCCCCATAAAAAGTCACAGAATAAAAAAGAAACACCAGCCTGACTGGCTAAAAACTGAAATTTTAGATTACATGAAAGAAAGAAATAAATGTAGATTAAATGGTAACAATGATGGGTATAAGTTTTTGCGAAACAAAGTGTTAAATTTAATTGAGAAGGCTAAACAAGAGACCCATCAGTCTAAAATCGAAGAAGGTAAATCAGACCCTAAGTCAATATGGAAACTTTTTAAGGAACTTGGAGCCAGTGGGAAGGGAAATAACTCTGAATCCAGTATAAACATCAAATTAGGTGAAAAATTGGTGACACACGAAGCTGATTTGACTCAACTTTTCAATTCTTACTTCGTCAATGTCGCTTCAAGTATTAAAGAGCCAACTGTGCATTCTGACTTCGAAGAACTACAAAATTATGTCGAATCTAAAGTCACAAGCAACACTGAATTTACCATCCCATTAACAAATATAACTTTTGTAAAACAATTTCTAACCAATTTAAATGTGAAGAAATCAACTGGTCTAGATAATATAGGTCCAAGAGTTCTTACGATTGCAGCAAATGTTTTAGCACCTAGCCTTACTTTTATTGTGAATAATAGCATACTCTCTGGTGAATTTCCATGTTCGTGGAAGGAAGCAAAAGTTAAACCCCTTTTTAAATCCGGTGCTAAAGATGGTGTAAACAATTATCGGCCAATCTCTATTCTCCCTACTATATCAAAACTAATTGAAAAATGGATTGATAATCAATTTATGACATATTGGAATACTTATACTTTGCTTCATAAATCTCAAAGTGGTTTTCGTCCTAAACATTCTACAGAATCTGCACTTACTCTTATGGTTGATTCCTGGTTAAAAGCCATTAATGACGGAAAACTTATCGGTTGTGTTTTGGTAGATTTCCGAAAGGCATTTGATCTGGTCGACCATAAAATTCTACTGAAAAAATTGCAGTGTTACAAGTGTAGTGAAAATTGTCTAAAATGGTTCGAGTCCTACCTAACAAACGCAATGCATTTCATTAAATAATAATGTATCTGAACCTGAACATGTAACATGTGGTGTTCCTCAGGGTTCTATATTAGGACCTTTATTATTCTTACTTTTTATTAATTGTTTGCCATTAGTGTTAAAGAACTCAGCAAATGTTGACCTATATGCAGATGATACCACTATCTATGATGTGCAATGTAATACAGATCAGCTTGAATCCAATCTACAATTTTCATTAAATGCACTTCATGTTTGGTGTATACAAAATGGCATGGTTTTAAATACCGAGAAAACAAATGTTATGTTGATTACTAGCAGACAGAGAAGAAGCAACTTACAAAATCCCAATTTATCTCTGAGATACAATGAAATTGACATCAAAATGACAACTATCAGCAAAATACTGGGTGTACAAGTTGATGAAAATTTGTTGTGGAATAATCAGCTTCTCCACGTTTCCAAAAAGGTATCTTCTTATTTATGGCTACTTGGCAAAATACGGCAGTATTTATCCAAAGAGCATAGACTGTTATTTTATAATGCTTACATTAAGCCGCATCTAGAGTATTGCAGTACGGTTTGGTCTAATACGTCGAATAGCAATATAAGTAAAATAAATACATTACAAAGACGGGCTTGTAAATTAATCCTGTCGCAAACTTATAATGGTTTTCACGAAGCGCTTCAAAAGTTAGATATTCTGTCATTTGATCAAACTGTATTTCTTAACAAAGCTAAAATTATGTACAAAATTTATAACAATTTGGCACCAACCTATTTACAGGAGCTATTCCAAATGCGCGATGTGAATCTCGATAATACTGCGGCTAATTTAAGATCTGTGACTCACAAGAATTACTTATTGCCACAACCAAAATGCAATTTATTCAAAGGTAGTTTATCGTACTCAGGCGTTGTGGTTTGGAACAGCATCCCCATTGACATAAAAAATTCAAAATCACTGGACATTTATATAAAGAAGTGTACTGATTGGATTAAAGGTTAATAATCATTTTATAACATATACAATACTTAGGCCTCCGCCGTCAGTAATTCAGAACTTCGAATATGTATATTGTATTTGCTTTTTTTTTTATAATGAATCTCACTCTCTCTTTCTCTCTCTCACTCTCTCTCTCTCTCTCTTGCTTGTTGTCATGTTGTATGTATATGTTACATGCTATCCTTAATCAGTCATTGCTACTACATTTACGCATAAAACCATATGCCCTGGAATAGTTTTCTATTGGAATAGTGACACGAGATAAAGATACTTTTTGTCCTCTGTGAGAACGCTCTCAAATATACATGCCTATTCATCTAGCGGAGGCGGGCCCCCGTAGCACAGTTGATAGGAGAGTGGACTCTTAATCCATTATTTCTCTCACCTTTGTGGTTCGAGCCTCGCTCGGGTGAGATGTGGGAAACCCAAGTTCTGCTTACGGAAGGTCAGGTGCTTTTTTTCCCCGGGTTCTCCGGTTTACGCTCACTTTTGATGAACTCCGGTTTACGCTCACTTTTGATGAACGATAGGCTCGATATAAGTGAAATATTCTTGAAAGGGCCGTAAAACCCCGATCAAAAAAAAAAAAAAAAAAATTCATCTAGTGGAGCTAGATGTCTGATTACCTTCGTTGTCTGGTCAATTTGCTTCCTGTCTGCGAGCAGGCAGTTGCTCCTTAGGCCTTTGCTGGTCGCATATACCATAAGTACCATTATCTCGTGCACCGCTCCATTTTAATCATTGTTTTAAATAACTTGATATATGTATTTGTAAGTATGTAGTTTTGTTGAGGGCCCCAAGGAAGATTGGTAAAACCAATTGGGCTACCCTCGTAAAATAAAGAATTTACTTACTTACTTACTAAACCCTATTAAAATTGCTACAAAAAGAGTCACTAGCATTTGCACACAGGCTTAGCACCATATTGTGCCAGCAGGTTTTAATTAATATTGCTTTTTTTAGACAGAACTTACTCCGTCAATTTTCAGTGCCTCCGAAATCCAGCAACAGTCCCTCTGAGATCCACAGCATCATGTGTCAATGTACCTCCGAATATTCCGTTATCCAAAATTTCGCTAGTACTTGCTTTAAATTTCATCAGGAGGCGCTATGTTTTGTTCATAAACAGAAGCAACTATAAAGACAGTCGAAGAAAAGATAAGTCCATCCTTGGGCAATAATAAACCAACATGTCATTTACCATGATCGGGCTGGTAGCCGTCGAAAAGGCAAAAAATGAGATGAAAAATAGATCATCTTGGTTCAAACGCCGTTTTCACCTCCACAAAGTAGCTGAGAAAGGAAATATTTGCTTTAACATATTCATTATTATCTCTCTAGAACGAGCAACTCGGCTTTTTTATCCAATGAATAAGATATAAGCTATAAAAAATGGATAAGTACATACCCTGTCGCTGGATGCCGTCATTTGTTTACCTCCGAAATCTCGCAACCTCCGATATCCCGATATCGGATTTCCCTGGGTGATTACACCCATCATAAAATTGATGAAACGACAGAACATACTAAAATCATTAAGTTCATGGTATATAAATAAACATGTTAATTATTTCTCTCATGGCTTTTGATGCGGCGTTCATGCCAATAAAAATTGAAACAGCGAAAGCGATTACAAATAATTTACAGTCATTACCCCACCCCCTCCCTATTTGACTTTGCCCAGCGGGCACATGACGTCTATACAACGTCGATGCTCGTCATGACGTTGCCTGCCGCGACGTTGTATAGACGTCATCTGTCTGCTGGGTGTACCCTAGAAAAGTGATGGGTGTTCCTTCGGGCTTTGTTGAACCTTATTTCTCACGGAACGGATTCCTCACACGTGTGAAAAATTCGGTCGGATTTGTCACGCGGCGTGAAGAATTCGACCGAATTTTTCACAGCTGCCGAACGTATTCCTCACCTATCTGTGACAAACTCGTTCGGTATCAGTTTTATATATAGCACGCAAACGTATTTGTCACCTTTCAAAAAAACCCTCAAAAAAGTGCCTTTTTTTCATGCACGGATTTCTCACAAACGTATTTGTCACAGCTCATGATATAAAACATACGATTAACCATTTAATACAGTTTCGGGGTAATATATTTTTCTTATCATGCATATCTTTAAATCGAGTGATAGATTAATTATTTATTGTATTATTATTTTTAACTTCGAATATTATTGGATATCATAAAATGAAATAAATGAAATGTCATATCTGTTTGTTGATACCTATGGATTTGTTCAATAATATCAATCATCCCTTATTCTATACAGATTTCGACAAATGTTTTTATAGATATAAGATTGTTGGTACTGATATCAAATATTCTAATTGTAAAGATATCTATAAATTATACATATCTGTAAAGAGTTTAATTGATATCTATAATTAATTATGGATATTAATAATTACATATATTGATACCCATTTATGAATATTTTATTTCGAAAAATCGATATCTAAAAATCAGTCTTTATATTGTTATCTTAAACTTGAAATGTAAATTATTGATATAAATCACCCCGACTTTAATACTTTAAGATATCAATGCGAATTGTTTGTAACAATGGATTAATTTTGGTAATTGATAATCGTGATTGTGAAAAGCCACAAATGATCTGAATTATACATTAAGAAAACAAGCCTATGCAATGAATACCCCGGCAAACCCCACTTTATACATGTATAAGAAAAAGTGAGGGTTGCAGGGCTATTCATTATTTCCTTATTTCTGCTATAAAAATTGTGGGTACTCGTTCAAACCGCCTCGCTGAGGCGGTTACTGAGGCGTTTCGAACGTGTACCCACAATTAATGATTTGAGGAGAAATAAGAAAGGTATCAAAATTTTTCCTTTGAAAATCCTCTTCGGCAAAATGCAATGTATATGACATAGATTATTGGTACTCGTTCGAACCGACACCTCACTGAGGCGGTTCGAACGTGTACCAACAATCAGTGGTTTGACTAGAAATAAGAAAAAATAAAACAAAATCACCTGAAAATTTTCATTATTTTTAAACTAAAAAAAATACAATGTATTTTGAATAGGCGTGTTTTCGTTATGAATATCACTTTTTACCTATGTCCACAGCTCAATCAAATACATGATATACACAACCGGACCGATGACCTATTCGTCTAGTTGTTTAAATCACACACACACACACACACACACACACACACACACACACACACACACGGGCTGTGGCGCCTAGTCATACAAGAACGCCCTAACCAACTGCACCACCACGATCCTTAAAAAAGAGTTTTCATGGAAAAGCATTTGAACGTATATGTCCTGCAGATAGAATTATCAGGTTACCAGGTACCGTTCTGCGATGGCACACGTGTGTTTATATATATATATATATATATATCGATCGTAATGGATAACGAAGCCTGCAAATATTATATTTTAATTAAAGATTTCTCAGGCTCAACAGACACCCGGCCCAAGACCATATTCACAGATCGACCGCGTGGCTCGGTAGCTCAGTTGGCTATAGTGCTCGCTTGGTATGCGAGAGGTGCTGGGCTCGAGTCCCGGTCGGGCCATGTGCTTTGTGACATTCGGTGGCCAGTGTGGGGGTCCGTGCTCGGGCTGCAAGCAGCAAAGGGACTGTCTCATCGGTACCAGCACGGTTCTGAGCAGTTTTGGGGACGAATCTATTTAGACAGGGAGAAATCGTCACAGGTAGAGTGCTCGCACAGTATGCGAGAGGCCCTGGGCTCGATTCCCGGTCGGGCCAAGTGCCTTTTCCTTCCCTGTGACACGTATATTTAAAAATATTTACCAAAGCTAAGGATACCGTCAATGTTTATGGACTGTCCTAGGGAGAGAGCCACGACCACCAGGTTGATATGGCGTAGGCTAGGGTCACATCAGCCCGATAGCCCAGTCTCTGGCCAGAGGACAGTCCATAAATCTTGAAAGTGTCAGAAGTTTAGGGTTCTTTTGCTTTAGTGCAATTAGTAATTAGAACATTAAATAATAGATCTACACAGAATTTTATCTCAAATTTGATTTACATAAAATGGATTGAACATTGAGCAATATCCGTTGAAATTGATAAGATGATGAAATGACACCGGACGCCTAACACAACAAAGAATAATCTTCACGTATATGATAATCGTTTCAATGTTGATGTGTTATATTCCTCAATGTCCAATTTATTTGCTAGGGGCTACGATTTTTGCGTTTACATTTATACGGACATCTTGCGATTTTTTTTGTAAAGGTTTTCGGCTTCACGCTGGTTCAAAATCGTACAGGGGTCATACGGGCACCGTACGGAGACCATACGGAAATTGTGCGGCGCCTGCACTGTCTCCCCAGGACCTTACGGCAAGCATATGGAGCCCGTGTGGAGACCGTACTGCGACCGTGCGGACATCGTGCGATCCTTCAGGCTTACGATTTTGTCAAAGTGCGGAGTTAAATCTCCTTTTAGATTATTTATAGATCATAACAGTTGTCGCTGTGCCGTGTTGAGCGGTAGAACGATTACCCGTACATCGACTGAATGTTATTTTTACATTTTCTGGTCCTTTAGGACCGTAGGGTTTGATATTTATTTGTGAACTGAGATGCGCTCAACCCGGGGCTAGGCGGCGTGAGAGATGTAGCATTCGTCATTATCTCATGAACCGACTCAATCAAACCGAGTCGGCAGTTTTTAAACTTTGAATGCTATGTTCCCAACGGATCTCCTTTCAGATTATTTAGATATCACAACAGTTACCGTTGTGCCGTGTGGAGCGGTAAAACGATTCCCCGTACATCGATTGAATGTTGTTATTTTTACATTTTCTGGTCCTTTGGGGCCGTAGCGTTTGATACTTATTTGAGAACTGTCGCGCTCAACCCGGGGCTAGCCGGCGTGATAGCATTCGTCATTATCTCTCATGAACCGTGAGAGCATTCGTCATTATCTCTCATAATTATCCTTCAGTAACATTCGGCTACGGGCGCCGTACGATTTAGTTGTCTACGATTTGCCGTACGATTTTTTAGAAATCCCAGAAGGCTACGGGCTACGATTTTTGGAAATCGTACGGCGCCCGTACGGTTCCAGCACCTCCTTACGGCAAAGTATGGCGCCCGTGCGGACATCGTTATGAGATTTTTGAAATTTTTTACATTTTCTGGTCCTTTGTGGCCGTAGCGTTTGATACTTATTTGAGAACTGTCGCGCTCAACCGGGGCTAGCCGGCGTGAGAGCATTCGTCATTATCTCTCATGAACCGACTCAATCAAACCGAGTTGGCAGTTTTCAAACTTTGGATGCTATGTTCCCAAAGGATCTCCTTTCAGATTATTTATACAAAAACGTAAAAGATACAGCGCCCGTAGAAACCCGTAGGAACCCATACATTTTACGATAATGGTACGGAAAGGGAGTTAGCAGCGCCGTACAGGAACAGTAAACCATTTGTATCCGTGGCTTAATTATCCTTCAGTAACATTCGGCTACGGGCGCCGTACGATTTAGTTGTCTACGATTTGCCGTACGATTTTTTAGAAATCTCAGAAGGTTACGGGCTACGATTTTTGGAAATCGTACGGCGCCCGTACGGTTCCAGCACCTCCTTACGGCGAAGTATGGCGCCCGTGCGGACATCGTTATGAGATTTTTGGAAATGACCGGCAACAGCAGACTCAATGAGCCTATACGGCGCACATGAGAGCAACCTGCACAAAAGCTGGTGATGCTTTATAGTCATGTAGAGGACAATGACAAGGGGGCATAACTCAATGGCAGAAAGGTTGTTATCACCAGTTTTCGAACACATTCAAGCCCTCACCCCAAGCAAATCCATATGTTATTTGCAAGATTAGATCAAAACCAAAGTAGCTAGGGCGATGATAAGCGTTTTCCAATGTTAAGTCTCGAATACGTCAAAACCGACCAAATACAACATATGTGAGAAATCTGACAGACCAAAATCAAGTCTGACCAAATAAAAAAACATAAAAGAAAGACTAAAAACTGACCGGAATAAAAATTATACACGCGTTTTTAAACTGTCTTTGGCATCGCATGTGAAAAATCCGACCGAATTTCTCACACCTATATTTGCCGAAAATATCAAATGTAAAATATCCGAATATGTCAAACATGAGGAATTCGATCGAATACTTCACAGATGTGAACAATTTGACCAAATTCGTTAGTTAAAGTTATCACATATTCAGCAGAATACATAGCATGTGAAAAATCCGACCGAATTTCTCACACTTATATTCGCCGTTAATGTCTCGTGTAAAATATTCGACCGATTATGTCAAACGTGAGGACTTCAATAATATACTACACGGCTGTGGAAAAATCGACCTTATTCGTATAAGTTGTGACTTACTGGACAGAAAACGTCACATGTGAAAAAATTCGATCGAATTTCTCACACTTTTATTCACCGAAAGTGTGTCGCCTGAGTAATTCCATCGAATTTTTCATAGCTGTGAAAAACTTCCACCGAATTCGTTACAGTCATGATATATTCGACAGAATACATCACATGTGAAAATTCTGACCGAATTTCTCACACCTATATTCGCCGAAAATATCACATGTAAAATATCCCACTGAATATATCAAACGTGAGGAATTCGATCGAATACGTCACAGATGTGAACAATTAGACCTTATTCGTCACAGTTATGACATATTCGACAGAATTCATCAGATGTGAAAAATCCGACCGAATATCTCACACCTATATTCGCCGATAAGGCCACGTGTAAGATGTTTGACCGATTATATCAAACGTGAGAAATTCAATGATATACTGCACAGATGTGGAAAATCGATCGAATTCATATAAGTTGTGACATACTGGACAGAAAACATCACATGTGAAAAATCCGACCGAATTTCTCACACCTACATTTGTCGAAAATAGCAAATGTAAAGTTCCGACTGAATATGTCAAACATGAGGAATATGATCGAATACTTCACAGATGTGAACACTTTGACCAAATTCGTCAAAGTCATCACATATTCAGCAGAATACATCACATGTGAAAAAATCCGACCGAATTTCTCACACCTATATTTGACCAAAATGTGTCACATGTAAAAAATTCGACCATATATATCACTTATGAGGAATTCGATCCAATACTTTACAGCTGTGAAACTATGGAAAAATTGACTTAATTCGCCGCACAGTTGTGACACATTTGACCGAAAACATCACATATGAAAAATACGTTCCAGTTTCTCACACCTATAATTCACCAGTGTCACATGTAATACATCCGACCAAATATATCTGGCACGTGATAAATTCGATCGAAAACTTCCCTGCTGTAAAAATAATTCGACCGAATTATTCATAGTTGTGACATATTTGACCAAATACATGACATGTGAAAAATCCGACTGAATTTCTCACACCTATATTTCATCGAAAATGTTTCAATTCATTAAACATTTGTTTACTGGTGTGCAAGCAATAGAAATTCTAATGTGTGACAAACTCGTTTGGGTTAAAAACTCTAAATCCGCAAAACGTATTCTTCACCTTTGTCCGAATGTGAAAAATTCGGTCGAATTTATCACACCGGCGTGAGGAATCCGTTCCGTGAGAAATACGGTTCAACAGGGCTTCATAATACGAGGGCAAGTCAATAAGTAACCAGTCTATCCCATTTCCAATTGACCGAGACACCCAAGATTTTCATGCCTTGTTTCAATACATGTTTTAGGCCTGAGGGCAAAATTGCACCCTTATCGTGTCATTCACTCATAAGATATTGAATGTCAAACATGGCTACCGATGCAAAAGTAAGCTCTTCGTCAAAAGTTGAGTACCGTGCTGTAATTCGGTACTTGTATTTGAAAAGGAAGACAGGTCAGGAAATACATTGCGAGTTGACCAATGTTTATGGGTCTTCTGCACCATCGTATGCACAAGTTAAATTCTGGGTTGGGTAATTCAAACACAGTAGAACGTCTTTAGAAGACGAAAACAGGTCTGGACGCCCATCAGATGCCACCGATGAAGAAATGTGTAACAAAGTACGGGATCTGGTGTACTCTGATAGGCGAATTAAGGTGGAAGAAATAGCGAATGCATTACACATTTCACATGGTAGCGTTTCAACAACTTTATATGATCTCTTGGGTATGCACAAGCTAACAGCCCGTTGGGTCCCAAAATCCCTTAACGACGAGCAAATGGCAACCAGAGCATCAGTATACAGCGCATTGTTGAAGCGGTTTAGGTCAAAGGAAGATGATTTCCTTTCACGACTGGTGACTGTAGATGAGACCTGGGTCCATTATTATGAGCCAGAGAATAAAGCTCAAAGTCGCCAGAGTGTAGGGCCGGGGTCTCCGAGGCCAAAGAAGTTCAAAACGCAACCCTGTGCTGGCAAGGTGATGGCAACTGTATTTTGGGATGCACAAGGCGTTATTATGTTGGACTTTCTAACAAAGTAAAGTACAATAACAGTTGCGTATTATGCAAATTTGCTCGACCAACTGAGAACTGTGATCCGTGAAAAACGCCGAGGTAAACTCTCCAAAGGGATTCTGCTCTAACAGGACAATGAGAGAGTCCACACTTGCAAAATTGCAACGGATGCTGTTGAGCGGAATGGGTACGAGCTAATACCGCACCCCGCCTATTCTCCGGACTTAGCGCCTAGTGACTATTTCCTATTCCCAAACTTGAAAAGGGATATCCGTGGACGTCATTTCTGGTCCAACGAAGAAGTCGTGGCGGCAGTTGAGGAGTGGGTCAGAGACAAGGACCCTGGCTCCTTCAGTTCTGGGCTGACGGCACTGGAACACCGTCGGTCCAAGTGCACCATTCTAGTGGGCAATTACATCGAAAAAGAAGAGATCGATCTCACCCAGAAATAAGTTAGGCTGGTTATTGACTCGACCTCGTAGCACAAATTTGTTCCTTACTGTCACCATCTAAATCATAGACGAAATTCTCATCATTTACAAGCGACATGGGTACTTTCTGCGCAGGACTAAGCCCGCCCAGTAAACGTGTGGTTAAGCAAAACTGACCGCGCTCGACATGACCCCACTGGGTTGACTGGGCCGTAAAACCTCAACACAAACAAACTTTCTGCACAAATCTTGTAAAACACGTCTGGCAGCAGAATATTCACAAATAATTTGCTGTGGCAAGACGTCTGGCAATGGTACTTTTCCCGAATATTTGCTATAGCCAGACGTCTGGCAATAGCTAATTCCCCGACTATTTGCTATTGCTAGACGTCTGGCAATAGCCACTCGAAAAAAAATGGTTTCTGATAAGATGTTCTCAATCACAAATAAATATTCAAGGCCAGCGAGAAACGTCTTTCCAACAAATGTCGAAAGCACAGAAGTGTAAAGGTCATGAGGATCTGGTGAATTACCGTATTTACTCTAACAGATGTTTCAGACAGTTTCACTCCTTACCATACTTGTCCTAAAGTGTAAATGTGTATATTTGACTACTTCCTGATGCGTCTTAAAACTGCTGGACGTGTGGCTAACAGTACAGACCTTAACCCGACATTGTGTGCTAAGTCGTCGGGGTTTGGGTCTATTCTCACGGTTTTGTTTGCTCAGGCCAGTCTGTCCGAAAACTTAGGGCAAAAATGATAGCCTGCTGCTCTAAAGGTCAGGGCGCGGAATTCTGTTGAAATACCTTTTCACCCTGTATATATTCGGACATGTTAACTCTTTACGGTAGTTATCATAAAAAGTCAAAAAAAAAAAAAAAAAAAAGAAGACAAAAACAAGATCATTTGGATAATTAACAACGTACCTAATAGAATTATAGCTAAATGGAAACCAGTGCAGACCTTGATCAGACGCCGCATTATGCAGCGTCTGATCTGGGTCTACATCGTTTGCTCATGCATGACTGTCGGAATATGAGGGTAAAAACAGTGCTGTGTGATTTTGTATTTTCTCAAGTGTTATAAATACTTTATAATCGTCCCGAAATGACCGAACTACTGTTGATGAAATGTAAAGATATAAAATTATTAGGATGTCCCATAGCCTTTGCCGACACTAGAGTAAAATTACATAAATTGTTGGATATTGGCCAGGCAAAATTAGCCGCGCCCAGAGGAAAAAAGGCTCTCGGTGCTTTCAAGATCAAGGTCAGCCTGTGCATCAGCACAGTCTCTCAAGATTTTAGCGCTTCTTCGACACAATGTGCAGTAGCTAGACGTTCTGTGTTCGGTCAGCGAAAGCCCTGATCAACCTGTGTGCACGCGCAGGCTGATCTGGGCATTCGCAGTCCGCATATGCTCGAAGATACTTTTTCTCACGGAGAGATTCATGAATGAATTTGAGGCAACGAACGTGAGCACTGGCTTAATTGTCAATCAAAATATATTTGGGGGCGTGCATGAGAAAATGTGCCTTCGGGGCATTTGCGGACAGCGAATGCCCAGATCAGCCTGCGCATTCGCGCAGTCTGATCAGGGCCTTCGCTGTCCGCTTACAGAATCATAAGATACTGTAGAATTATATCGATTTATAGCAAAGCTTCTTATCGGATCCTTTGATTTCATTGACTGATCTGAATCTTTACTGTTCGCATAGGCCTTGAAGACACCTTTTTTCCTGTGGCTGTTCATTTATACTATGCCACGGTTTGTGTGCGACGCGTTTAAGTACTGCTGAGTATCTAGTTCAGTTAAGTAGATTTCTTGTCTCATATGTTAAGAGGGTTTGTCTCTCATCGGTAGTTTTGGCATTTGAGACTACCGCACTGCTAGTAAACTAATTAGAGATTTCCCAGTTGGACATTCTATTTAGGAAGCTGGGATAACCATGTGCGCGTTAAGAAGGATGATTAGTCAGCTGATCAGAGAGGTAATATTTTATTGGTTTGATAAAAATCTGAATGTTAAAATATGTATAATAACATTTTAATTGTCAATGATTTAAACTACATGCGATGATTTCGATAAATATACATACTTCATAAAGACAGTAAGAGTAAATTTCAGTGTTGACTTTTTTGCACTTATTCATAGCCGTCACGTTCGCGTATAAAGACTGGACGAGTTATTGACCCATAAAAACTATACCAGTGTAGATATCAGTTTGTATACAGTATGTAAATTCATACAGTTCTGTATGTTGACTTTTTTGTAGAAAAAATATACTAATTTTTAAGGGAAATGGCTATACTTGGAAAATTTTCTGCCATGTTTTACAAGGGAGACAACTTTTATGACTTCCTGTTTGCTTTCCAGTGCACAAAGCCCCTTCTTAAATGGGGTCTACACTTCAAGGAAAGAATTTGCTCCCAGAGGGAGCAAATTCTTTCCTTTTAAGAGTTGACCCCTTTTCAGAAGGCAGCAAAAGCAATTTGGACAGAGTTGCCTCCTTTGAAGATGTCTCAATTAACCTGAAAATATAGGCCTATCATATCGCGCTGACAGTCTTACTTTTCTTTGTGACCGATTTTTTTAATGAAACTCAACCCATTTATAACTGACGTCTGATAAAAAGGGAACATTGGCAGACAGTGTAGACCCAGATCAGACGCCACAGAACGCAGCGTCTGATCAGGGTATATACTGTTTAAATCAAATACAGGAATTTCTATAAAACATGGTAATAATAAAAAAAAACTGACCAGACACCCCTTAAATTGAAAATGAACCGATCCGAAGAGTGAATGTAGAAGAGTCCATTCGGCATAAATGTGTTAATAAACACAAATTCCGGAGGTGAAGGTTGTACTGATATAGATTCGTTTATTCTCTGCCAGAACATACAGTGTGAATACTCGTTGAGCGATTCTAATAAGTATTCACACAGTATTTTCGGGTGAGAGAAAAACTTTAACTGTAGCCCGAAAGAAAAACCTTACCTGGTGCCTGAAAGGTTAACCTTACCGGGCGCCTAAAAGAAAAAAAAACTTACCTGGCGCCTGAAAAGAAAACCTTATCTGGCGCCTAAAAAGAAAACCTTATCTGGCGCCTAAAAGGAAAACCTTATCTGGCGCCTAATGGGAAAACCTTATCTGGCGCCTGAAAGGAAAACCTTGCCTGTCGCTTGAAAGGAAAGCCTTACCTGGCGCCTGAAAGCCTTACTTGATACCTGAAAGAAAACCTTACCTGCCACCTGTAAGGAAAACCTTATCTGTTGCCTGAAAAGAAAGCCTTATCTGGCGCTTGAAAGGAAACGCCTGACGCCTGAAAGGAAAACCTTACTTGGTGCATGAAAGGAAACCCCTACCTGGCGCCTAAAAGGAAAACCTTACCTGGCTCGTGAAAGGAAAGCCTTACCTGGTGCATGAAAGGAAAACCTTACCCGGCGCCCGAAAGGATAGGTAAACTTTATCTGGTGCATGAAAAGTAAGCCTGTCGTCTGAAAAGAAAGTCTTACCTGTCGCCGGAAAGGACAACCTTGCCTGGCGCATGCAAAGAAAACCTTACCTGGCGCCTGAAAGGAAAACCTTACCTGTTGCCAGAAAAGAAAACCTTACATGGCGCGTGAAAGAAAAACTTTACCTGGTGCCTGAAAGGAAAACCCTTACCTGGTGTCGAAAGGAAAACCTTACCTGGCACCTAAAAGGAAAGAAACCTACCTGGCGCCTGAAAGGAAAACCTTACCTGTCACCTGAAAGGAAAGCCTTACCTGGCGCCAAAAATGATAAAATCTAAAAGATTGTCTTTGGAAACAAATAAAACCCCTACCTGGCGCATGAAAGGAAAACCTTACCTGACGCCTTAAAGGAAAACCTTACCTGGCACCTGGAAGGAAAAACTTACCTGTCACCTGAAAGGAAAACCTTACCTGGGGCGTGACAGGAAAACCTTACCTGGCGCCTGAAAAGAAAAACTTACCTGGAGCCCGAAATGAAAACCTTACCTGAGGCCTGAAAGGAAAACCTTACCTGGCGCCTGGAAGGGAAAACTTAGCTGTCACCTGAAAAGATAACCTTATCTGTTGCCTGAAAGGAAAACATTGCCTGTCGCCTGAAAGAAAAATCTTACCTGATGCCTGAAAGGAAAACCTTACCTGGCGCATGGAAGGGAAAACTTATCTGTCACCTGAATGGAAAACCTTACCTGGGGCGCGAAAGGAAAACCTTACCTGACGCATGAAAGGAAAACCTTACATGGCGCACGGAAGGGAAAACTTACCTGTCACCTGAAAGGAAAACCTTACCTGGGGCGCGAAAGGAAAACCTTACCTGACGCATGATAGGAAAACCTTACCTGAGGCATGACAGGAAAACTTTACCTGGCGCTTAAAAGGAAAACCTTACCTGCCGCCTTAAAGGAAAACCTCACTTGGTGCCTAAAAGGAAAACCCATATCTGGATTCTGAAAGGAAAATCTTATCTGGAGCTTAGAAAAAACTATTATCTAATGCCTTGTAACTATCATTAGTACGTAACAGCGTCTTATAGGTCTATAGATTCGAATTTTAATTCATTTGCTCCGAGGACAGTCACGTAGTCTTTGCCTTAGAGTGCAAAACATATGTACCCTTTAAACGCTATTCAAAATGTGTCAGACGGCATTCTAGAACGTATGCACTAGCTTAACCCTTTAAACGGCATGCAAAAATGTGGCAGACGACATTCTTAAATAGCTTTCATTCTTTCTAGAAAACAAGGCTCACACTCCACATGACTCTTTCGCAGATAATTCGCATGAACTGCTGAACCTTATTTCTCTAAGAAAAATGTCGTCTGCTGCTGTTGGGAATGCACTTAACCCTTACAAATCTATGGGCAAATTTAGTAGACGACAAACTGATGAGTTTTTTTTCTTTTTACAGAAAATAGGTTTTGACATTTCATGCAAATTGTCTCCTAAGGAGATAGTTTGCATGAAATGTCAACGTCTATTATCAGGGAAAAATGAGAAATACATTTCAAAATGTCGTCTGCTGAAATTTCAACCCAGACTGCTGAGCGTTAAGACTGTATTTTTATGCTGAAATCAATCTTTGCTGTTTATTAGTTGATTAGTCAGATCTTGGTGCACAAAATAGATCACATGCACAGTTACATATCAGCATATAAGTTACACCAAGCCAATTAGTACACTAGCTATCATACACATTTAATACATTTTAAATTTACAACAATCTAACTTTTCTTCGCAAAGGTTGATTTTGAATGAGAAGACAGAAAATCCAAAGAAGAAGACTTGCTATTCAACCTTCACCCTCATTATCAGATTCAGTAGATATTTTTTCTTTTTTTTTTTTCCTCCAGAAAATAAGGATTAAAATTTCAATTCATGCAACAGAAGCCATTTTGCACGTCATGTCAAACTCTGGTCTTTTAGCAGACAACGACAACAACAACAAAACAAAACAATTTTAAGTTATTATCTGAAAAAGGGCTATTTCAGAATGATATCTATGGATTTACCCTCCTACGCTATGCCTTAAACCACTGTAAACGTGCTGAATGACTCCGCT
This sequence comes from Anodontia alba, assembly GCA_964016985.1. Taxonomy (NCBI): domain Eukaryota; kingdom Metazoa; phylum Mollusca; class Bivalvia; order Lucinida; family Lucinidae; genus Anodontia; species Anodontia alba. The sequence continues at coordinate 127,137,898 of OZ024821.1, forward strand.
CCGTTTACAAATATATGACATGCCATATTTATCCTAAGTATTATTAGGACAGACATGCCTGTGCAAAGTGCAGACCAGACGAAAGAATGCGTTGTCTGATCAGTGGCTGCACACTATGCTACTCATCTAGCAGCTTTTAGACAAGTTAACAGGAAGTAGAACGGATTTGTTCAAATTCAGTAACAGGTATAGTATAAACGTCCCAATTTTTACGATAAATACGCATAGCAACAGATAAGCGCTTTTTTCATCCGAAAAATGCTGATATATTTCTTATTTCTCAACAAAAACATATGTTGTGGGTACTCATTAGAAGCGCACTTCTAATGAGTACCCACAACATATGTTTTCGTCGAGAAATAAGAAAATATATTGTGGATACCCATTCTTATCTGTAGCTATGAATGCGGTCCTCACCGTTGGTGAACTGATCTTTTTGTCTCAACAGTCGTTTATTCTAACCAAATCAGCGGTATTATATAATCCCGACGGGGGATTCTCTTTCACAGTTTTAAAACTAAATTATCAAAAACATGCGTTTTTCTTTTTTTTTTTTTTTTCTTTTTTTTTTTTTTTTTTTTTTTCAAGAAGATGGCTCCCGCAGATAAACGTTATTATTTGGACTTTTTTTACCAAAGCAGGAAACCGGCTTTAATTTGGCAATCTGGCAGCTCGATGTCTATAGTAGTCGCCTGGCGAACGAGGATGTTTACATTCTGACTATTTGCATGAGAAGCGTTTATATTTGTATGAAGCTCGAACTAAATAAAACGAATTACCGCACCATTTATGTGCATTCCACAGTTTTGACTTCCATATCTATCTATTCACAGCCGTCACAGAAATAAAATGCAATCACAGCAAATATAACAGTACCTGTCCATTAGGTACTGTATCAATAAATTGCAAACATACTAAATAATAATTTAAGCATCATAAAAATAATTGCAATGTACCAAAACCTGCTGTTGCACTGATGTAAACAATACCCCACCCCTCTCCGACTGCGGCCAATTTTATGCAAAAAGTGCAGTTTTCGAATGATTATCATCAACTCCAGGACAATGCACTGGTATGGAACAGTTGAAAATTTGATAGAGCGCCTACAGAATATTTACTTTTATCCAGAAATCAATACCTGTAAGCCATCTCGTTTTCAAGATAAAATCCAGAGAAAAGCAGGCTACAATTTTTGACAAGGTAAAACCGGGTACCAGACACAATTCAACATTTTATAATAAGGTCATGTGACCTCAAGAAAAGTCTTTTTCTTCAGTGTTAACAATAACTGACAAACATAAAACTTCAGTTTTGGTCAAAATGTGCAGCAAAAAGTATTTTCAGACTGGTTTCTAGCCCTACCCCTAGTTATTGACATTTTTGCCAGGTTCACAAGTGCGAAACTGTGGAATGTACCCTCGAGGTAATTTATTAATTTTATGGCAGTTACGCACAGCAGTACGGCTTTCAGTATAGATGTAGGTAGATCGGTAGGCAGACACACAGATAGGTAGGTAGGTACAATAGGTGGGTTGGTAGGTAGGGACTACCGGCGCAGTGGCTCAATTGGTAGAGCGTCCGCTTTGTGACTGGAAGGTTGCGGGTTCGATTCCCGGCCGAGTCATACCAAAGACTTTAAAAATGGAACTAGCTGCTCTTTCGCTTGGCGCTAAGCATTAACAAAGTAGAGCTAGGACTCAGAACTGGTCAGCTCAGTGTCAATATAATGTGACTGGGTGGAATATCATGTCAAGTGTCTGGTGCGTGATATTTCAGTGAGGCAGCACTCTAAAAGTGAGCATTGAGCTCCCTGCCACATCAAGACACCGTCGCGATATGACTGAAAGATTGTTGAAAGCGACGTAAAGCCCGAATTAAACAAACAAACAAAAGACGCAAGGACTAGTAGGTGGGTTGGTGGTTGGATAGGTAGACTGGTGAATGAATGTCATTAGACGTATTACCAGTAAAAAATCTTATTCTGATTCTGATAGGTAGGTAGGTAGGTAGGTAGACACACACATAAACAAGTAGGTAGACGGACGGACTTGTAGGTAGGCAGACAGATAGGCAGCCAGCAAGCCAGGCAGACAGACACACAGAACACAGTCTGAAATGGGCCAGGGCCTTAGTGCTAGCCGAATATACCGTGTATAAACTACTGGCTAAAATAAAACAGTTGACATTTTTTTTATTTCATAAAAAAGGCTTGACATTTTATCCAACTTTTCTCGATTTTTTTTTTTTAATTAAAATTCTAGGTAGAGCGCTAAAGCGTAAAATGCATATGTGAGACGGAACATGCAATGAGACCTTTTATGATTTTTTTCTCTCTCGGTAATTTTGATCTATTTCCATTGTTTATTGATAGTTGAAAATCAATGAATAAATGAGAGCACTTTTCGTTTTTTAACACCCCTCGTAGAATGAAATGCTAATCTTGGTGCCAAATACAATGCTTTGATACCGTATTTATCATAAGCGTGGCATAAGAGCGAAAAGTGTAGACCCAGATCAGAATGCGGCCTACACTGTTTGCCACTAATCCAGCTGTTCGTTGACTCATCTGTAGGCCGTAAAGTGGACAAGCGTTAATAGTGGTCAATGTGAAACACTTGCAAGCATCCGTTGACATCACGGTTGTTTTCTTGTATACAGTTCCATCAACATATATTTCATGTCATTGCAAAAGTGTAACTGTTTCAACGTTGTATGGCTAGGGAACTGTAAATTTCAGGGTTCTCGTCTCTCTGCCAGCAGAGCCCAGGTGGTATCAAAACACTTCGCAACATCAGCTTGTGAAAAGTTCAGTCGATATCCTGTCCCAGATGTTTCATCTCTACCAGAAGATCTTCAAAAGACAATGGAAGCATATAAAGATGCCGCACAGGTAAGGTATATAACCGTGTTTATCCTAAGTTTTCGGACAGACATGCCCGAGCTAACAGTATACACCCAGATCAGACGCCGCAGAATGCGGCGTCTGATCAGGGTAGATACTGTTTGCCACTCACCCAGCAATTTTATACTCATTCACAGGCGGGTAATAAATTGGACTTGTTGAATAGAAGTATAAGGTAAACAGAAAGGGGTGTGAATATATAGTTAAGATAAGAAAATTAGGGTAAATATTGTATCCCAAACCTCAAATGTATCCAAATTTCCCATGAATTGAAATTTTGAGTCAAAGAGAGAGGGTGTAGGGTGGGGATGGGAGGATGGGGGTTCGAATTCTCTTTGAATCGCCCCTGTTGGTTTACTCAATGAGGGCTGAAACGTGACGATAAATAGGTTTATTAGGCCAAAGCAGATAGGGTAAGATCTTTTTTTCTAATGCCCGCTGTATTTAATAAACTGTGTGAAAGTAATTATGATAATTATCGCTGACCTTTCCACATTTCAACATTTGAACATGCATACAGTATCGATTGTAAATAGAGACACGGGTGACATAGAATAACGTACTAAATGTAGTCGTACAGACATCGGTATTTACGACTCTGTGGAAACAACATAAGGCCAGACGTTTTAATATATAGATGTATATCTCGAATTTCAAAGAGCTCTTTCATTTAATCTACACCAGTTATCTTTATTTAAAGACAGTTCTTGTTTCAGATTGATTTCATGCCCAACGTCTTCAGCGCTCTGTCATACAGACCAGATCTACTGAGGGCTTTTCTCACGTTTCACGAAATTGTTATGGCCGATAGAGGTAAAACATTACGTATAAGAGAACTTTGTAAAGACGCAGACGTCTATGTGCGTCCTTTTTATCTGACTGTTTGAAAAAATAAATATTTAAGCCTTAATGAAGAAGGATTGAACTTGTCATTTTTTTTTTATCACAACTTGAATAGTTGAGAAAATTTACTTGTTGAACACCTGGGCCCAGTTGTTCAGAGCTAACGATATCGTTAGTTAACGATTCGTTAAAATTTACATCGAGTGATACGCAAATATGCTGAAATTTTTTGCTGAAAAAATGTGAGTAGCTTTTGCAGTGCAAAAGCTACACACATTTTTTCAGCAAAAAGTATCAGAATATTGTGTATTGAATCCGTTAAAACAGTTAACGAAATGACCCTTAACGAGCTCGTTAAGCTAACGACGCTTTGAACAACCGGGCCCTGGCTACAAATACATTATTAAATTATTAGTTAAATACTGCATATACATTATTTGGACTGTACTAATTTGATACTTGTTTGTATGTCATCAACGAAGATTAAGATCAGAGTATGCAGCTATGCAGCCTCATTAGGATTTTCGGTTTGTGCCATACCATTTCATAGCATCTAAACAGGGAAGGCCTTTTTCACACAGTGTGGATACACAGGGTGACCGAAATATTTTTGCTTTCGCTTACAATGCAGGTAGCAAGCAAAAGCTTTCCCAGTGAGCACATGACGTTTATAGGTCGTTTGGACGCCGCATCAACGTCGAAGCAACGCCATGACGATTAGACAACGTCCCATCATCGTCATCTGGAACTACGATACAAATGTAGCCTAGATTATCACCTTAATTATCCCCTCACCTGGCACTATGGTACAACTGTAGCCAAGATTATTACCTGAAGTACCCACCCACCCCTTATCTGGAATTATGATACAAATGTAGCTAGATTATTACCTCTATCACCACCCCTCCCCCTTCCCGCCCCCCCCCCCCCCCCCCCCCCCACACACACACCTAATCTGGAACTATGGTACAAATGTAGCCAAGATTATCACCTCAATTATCCCCTCGTCTGAAACTAAGCTACAAATGTAGATAGATTATTACCTCAATTTTTCCCTCATCTGAAACTATAGTACAAATGTAGCCTAGATTATCACCTCACTTTCCCAGCATCTGGAACCATGGTACAAATGTAGCCTAGATTATCACCTCACTTTCCCCGCATCTGGAACCATGGTACAAATGTAGCCTTGATTATCACCTCATTTTTCCCTCATTTGGAACCATGGTACTAATGTAGCTGCTAGATCATTACGTCAATATCCCTTCATCTGGATCTAATTTACAAATGTTGCCTAGATTATCATCTCAATTATCTCCTGATTTGAAAATATGGTACAAATATAGGCAAGATTATCACCTCAGTTATCCCCTCATCTAGATCTATTATACAAATGTAGCCAAGATTATCACCTCAATTATTTCCTCATCTGGAACTATGGTACAGATGTAGTCAAGAGTATCACATCAAGTGTCCCCTCATCTAGAGCTATTATACAAATGTAGCCAAGACAATCACCTCAATTATCCCCTCATCTAGAGCTATTATACAACTGTAGCCAAGATCAGCACCTTGATTATCCTTTCATCTGGAACTATGCTACAAATGTAGCTATATTATTACCTCAGTTTTCCCCGATCTGAAACTATGGTACAAATGTAGTCTAGATTATCACCTCAACTTCCCTTCATCTGGAACCATGGTACAAATGTAGCCTAGATTATTACCTCATTTTGCCTCATCTGGAACCATAGTACAAATGTAGCTGCTATATCGTTACCACAATTTCCCCTCATCTGGAACTGTGGTACAAATGTAGCCTAGATTATCACTTCAATTATTTCCTGATCTGGAACTATGGTAAAAATATAGTCAAGATTATCACCTCAATTATCCCCTCATCTAGAGCTATTATACAATTGTAGCCAAAATTATCACCTCAATGATCCCCTCATCTTGAACTATAATACAAATGTAGCCAAGATTATCACCTCAATGATCCCCTTAATGATCCCCTCTTCCAAAACTATAATACAAATGTAGACAAGATTATCACCTCAATTATCCCCTCATCTAGAGCTATTATACAAATGTAGCCTAGATTATCATCTCAATTATCCCATCATCTGGACCTATAGTACAAATGTAGCCAAGATTATCACCTAAATTATCCTCTAATCGTAAACTATGGTACAAATGTAGCCAAAATTATCACCTCAATTTTCCTCTAATATGTAACTATAGTACAAATGTAGCCAAGATTACCATCTAACTTTTTCCTTCATTGTGAAATATGGTACAGATGTAGCCTAGATTATCACCTAAACTGTCCTTTCATTTGGAACTATGATACAAATATAGCCTAGATTATCACCTCGATTTTCCACTCATCGGGAACTATGATACAAATGTAGCCTAGATTATCTACCCGATTTTCCTCTCATCGGGAACTGTGATACAAATGTAGCCTAGATTATCGACTCGATTTTCCCCACATCTGGAACTATGATACAAATGTAGCTTAGATTATTGACTCGATTTTCCCCTCATCTAGAACTATGGTACAAATGCACCCTAGATTACCGCCTCATTTATCCCCTCATCCCCTCATCTAGAACTATCGTACAAATGTAGCCAGGATTATCACCTCAATTTCCCCCTTATCTGGAACTATGGTACAAATGTAGCCAAGATTATCACCTCAGTTATCCCCTCATATAGAACTATGGTACAAATGTAGCCTAAATTATCACCTCAATTATCCCCTCGTCTAGAACTATGGTACGAATGTAGCCAAGATTATCACTTCAATTATCCCCTCATCTGGAACTATCGTACAAATGTAGCCTAGATTATCATCTCAATTATCCCCTCATTTAAAGCTATGGTACGAATGCAGCCAAGATTATCACCTCAATTATCCCCTCTTCTAGAACCATGGCACGAACGTAGCCAAGATTATCACCTCAATTATCCCTTCATCTGGCTCTGTGGTAGAAATGTAGCCTAGATTACCACATTAATTTTCCCTGTATCTGGAGCTACCATACATGCTATGACCCATTTTTGCGTGACGTAGCACACATAAATAAACCAACTGCTCATCAATGTAAAAGGTCCCCGGTGTTAAACACGCACGTCGAAAGCTCAAATCTGCCTGCGCAACCAGTCTGATATGGCTATCATAATTATGTTTGTAAATGCATTCTATTGTACTGAACAATTCAGTAATCGGACAACGTCAGCCCTGATCAGGTTGAGCGCGCAGGATGATTTGGGCTCCACTGCTGACCCATAAATTCGATAGGAATTCTTTTCTCACGTAGAGGGTCGTTCCGTGTCAGTAATTTTGTTAAAAATTTCAGCTGTATTACTGTGGGCATAATTTTTATAACCTCATCATGACAGTGTCGCCAGCAACAATAAGCAGACAACGAATGGAGGACTCTGTTTTTCATTTGTTCCTGCCCGTCTCACCCCACGCCGCCCTTCCCCCGGCCGACACCTTACGCTAAGTTTGCCCTAGAACGTTTTTTCTCGTTTTTGTCGAGACATTGCCTATGAAAAACTTTGTTTTTTCGTAATAAAATTAATGTCCCAATAAAAATGAGAAACACCCGCGTTTTATGATAGAACTAATTTTTCCCGTCAGGATGAAGATTATATCGTATCATTTAACAAGTGACTGATACGATTTATCACTCCCCACTTTGGATGAATTCGGTTTTTTTCATTTTTTATTTTCATTTCGTGTAACAGAAACATTGAAATTTTCACTCGTGCTTCGCACTCGTGAAAAAACTGATGTTTTCATTACATTCGATGAAAATATTTATGGTATTCACTCCAAAGAACAAATATCCTTTATATACTACTAGAAAGTGACACGATACATGCGGTGTGAAATGATTTTTTCTGCAGATTAATTTTCCTAATTAGTATGCTAGTACTTATGTTTGCAAAATATGCCAAATATCATATACCGTATTTACCTTAAGTATTCAGACACCTTCACTCCTCACCATATATATATTTGTCCTAAAATTAGAATAAGTTAATTTTACTACTTGTTCAGGTGTCTAAAAACTGCTGTATGAGTGGCAAACAGTGTGGATCCTGGTCAGACGTTGTGGCTCGTGGTCTAAACTATGTGTCCGAATAATTAGGGTAAATACGATAGACACAGCCAAGAATATGCTGTACATATATAGCTCAGTTTGGCTGAATGCATGAATATTTTCCCACGTTCCTATATTATGCTATATGCGACAGCGACAGCGACAGCGATGACCTACATCAACGGGTGCCTCCGCGAAGTCTGATCAGGGCCATCATTGTTCGTTGACATGTTCTATAGTATCCATTGATTTTTCTGTGCAGCGAAGGTTCTGATCAGACTGCAAATGCGCATGTAGGCCTTTGTTGCCCGTTGTCTGCGTACGTCTTGGGGGCATTTTTTGCATGTTGCGCGGCCATACACAGGGAAGCGTATAAGATTCATGTCAGACAGCACAAACTCGTAGACTGTTCTGGGTCGTCACTGTTCGCATGCGCATTAGTTACTTTTCTCGTTTCGTGGATCAAATGGTTATTACTAAATATACAAGATTAGCAGTATAACTCTTCAATCTCTCACCTTTAATACGAATTTTGTGTAGCTTTGATCTGTCAACTTTAACCCTTGTCCTGCTGAATAAATTAAGAGGCCACGCCCACTTCCAATTTTCAGTCAGTCAGATTACTTGATCCAGATTGTTGATATAAATTCACATACTTAATGGCAAACAATGCAGATCCAGACAAGGCTTCTTCAGAAGCCAACTGATCTGGATATACACTGTTTGCAAATGAAGGGTTTATCCGGGTTCAGCAGGACAAGGGTTAAAGTAGAAACTACATGAATTAAAACATTTTCATGTACAAACAACCGACGGTTAAATGATAAGGCCAAATAAAGAGGTCTATCTATATCTTTAAACAATGTCCGTTGACAGAATTCGAAATACATGTTTTCAAAAGCAGTCAGTCATATCCCACCGGGCACATGACGTATATACAGCGTCGCATTAACGTCGATACAAGGTCATGACGTTTATTCAACGTCGTATTAACGTCGATATGGCATGACGTTGCATCGCCGTTAATGCGACAGCGTCGCATTAACGTCGATGGAAAGTCATGACGTTTATTCAACGTCACATTAACGTCAATACAACAGCAAGACATTGCATCGCCGTTAACGCGACGTGGCATAAACGTCGTGTCCACTGGGATACATCATTAATGGGCAATAGGTATTCAGGAGCTACAAATCTACATAACATTAACAAAGTGTAACATGAAAGTTTGAACCTGTGATCTTGACCCAAGGACATTGATATGGGAGGAGTGTCTGACCGCAACCGAAGTATCAAATAATTAAGGTATTAAGGAGATATCGATTTGGAAACACACACACACACACACACACACACACACACACACACACCACACACACACACACACACACACACACACACACACACACTTTTAGATCCGTAACGTTGAGTATAAGGTTTTGGTTTTATCTGGAGTTTTACGGTCCAGTCAGCACTGTTACGGTGATTTCGAGCCGGTCAGTAAACCAGCTTATACTTTACCTGGGTTGGCTTATTAAGCGGTTAACCAGTACTTTGTGCGCATACTTTTGCCAGTAACTGACAGCTGCCTTTCTTGAATCAGCGGAATGGGCAGAAATAACTATAGAAATTATTTCATGGTCAACCCCCTTCCTTGAATGTTATGTGGCCGAGGTGGGAGCCGAACTTGCGACCCCTGGAGCTGCAGCTGGACGCATTACCGACTGCGCTATGAAGCCAGGCTATTAAGCTTAAGGTTTGTGGCAGGGATGAGAGTGGTGCTATATAAAACTATGGACCAGTATCCACCAATAGGCCAACTATGATCCTAATCCCAAGTACCATTACGAAAACATGCCTATATATTTTTGACACCTTTAAACCCCACTTTTATATAGTAAAACTGGGGTTTACAGGGGTATACATTATTTTTCTTATTTCTGCTCAAATACATAGATTGTGGGTACTCGTTAGAACCGCCTCATCGAGGCGGTTCTAACGAGTACCAACAATCTATGTTTTGAGCAGAAATATGAAAAATATCAGAGTTTTTCATCTGAAAATTTTCCGATTTTGGAGGTGAAATTTTCTATATATTTAAATAGGCGTGTTTTCGTAATGTACATTGATAATATGACCTCTTAAAAACTTTAACATAAAAACTCAGGGACGGATCCAGGATGATTTCTAATGGGGGTCGATTTGATCAAATTACCGTTCTTACTCTACGTTTTCGGATAGAAAGACCTGAGCAAACACTGTAGACCCAGACGCCGCAGAACGCGGTCTACATTGTTTGCCACTCGTCCAACAATTTTACACACATTCACAGGTACCAAATTGACTTGTTGAAGAGAATTATGAGACAGAGTAAGAGGTGTGAATAAATAGGGTAAATACGATATCCCAAATCTATCAAATTTATACAAAATTTCCGAGGAAAATGAAATTTTGAGTCAAAGAGGGATTTTACTGAACCCCCGAACCACCTCTGAATCCGGCCCTGCCGACGCGCCGAGAATATTGCAATAGCTTTTCCCGTGTTTTTTGTACAAGCGAGCTAAAGGGAAATCAGATGTTCAAATTTTAGAAGTAAGGTAAGGATTTAAGATGTCCAGTAACTACTACAAAATACAGGTGTGTGTACTATAGTGTAAAATACGGTATTTGCTCATTATGCAGCTCATCTCATTTCAGGCTCGCTGACCTTCACCGAAAAAGAGATGATCGTTGTGGCAACTTCAGCAGAAAATAACTGCCTGTACTGCATCGTTTCTCATGGTGCCATACTTAGGCTCTGCACGAATAATCCTTTACTTGCGGATAAGGTAAATCTGATATATATATATATATATATATATATATATATATATATATATATATATATATATATATATATATATATATATATATATATATATATATATATATATATATATATATATATATAGATAGATAGATAGATATAAAATAAAAGGCTCATATTTGCAAATAGTCCTCGTCAAGTGAAAAAGTGCCTTCGAATACTCGCAAAATGCAGTGAAGCAGATCCTGTGCCTGCACAAAGTATCCCCAGGGCCTTTGCTCTCCATTCATACATTCTGTAGTATCCAATGGTTCTGTTAGCGGACAGTGAAGGCCCAGATCAGACTGCGCGGAAGCGCAGTCTGATCTGGGCCTTCAGTGTCCGCATATGCCCGAGGACACGTTTTCCTATAGCGCGGCCCAAATGGAAAAGGGCCTTCGTTGTCCGCTTGGATTCACTATATAGGTGCTGTTAAAATATTTACTTGGCATTGTGTGAATGCACATGCTTATCCGTTTTTTTTTGCTGTTCGCATATGGAATAAGAGCCCTTTTACCATGCTGCACATCAAACAGTTCCCGGTTAGTGCTGTTGGCAATTCGTTCACTTGCCATTCAGACGACCATTGGTTAAATGTTTGCGCCCGACTGAAAACTGTATCCAGCGGAGACGCAACGTTGAGAAAACATCGCATCGACGTCGATGCAACGTCATGACGTTGACACGACGTTGTATAAACGTCATGTGCACGCTGGAGGTTCCTCTTTATAACGCACTTCATTATAAAGTCGAACCTCAGTAACTCGAACATCTTTGGGACCATGTAACTTTATTCTTGACATGGGTAGTTTGAGCCAGTGAGCGTAATCATAACGCCAGCTCAGGAGGCAAATGGAGATACTTTAGGGATTTTTTTCGATCTTCTGTGTAATAATGGTATGTTACGTGTACTCATTAGAATCGCCTCGATGATGCAATTTTAATGAATACACACAACATAACATTTCATAATAAAATAAGACAATTTTCTTGAAATAGCATGAATATTTGCTTTTCTGAGCTATCGAAAGAATTGCCTCGGGACTTAAAAACAAGTTGGAATTACAAATGTTATATCCAAACAAAAATGTATAGATTATATAGAAAAAAAATAAATTTGTGTATGTAAGCTAAATATTTTTGTTTGGGTAGAACACGGTCATTTAGCTAAACAAGTGTTTTTCCTTTGGACCCCAGCAACAGCTGTAAAGGGGGTGTGATGTATTGAAACATTAGAATGTCTTATGGACTTCTAACCTTACCGTATATTTGCATATTTGTCATTACTCTGTCTATATGACAGTAATGGCATAGGCATATATGTCTCTATTCATAACATCACCTTTGGACATTTGCATATACGCTAGCATCCTGTGAACTATGCCATAACATATTTCATCAGTATGTAAAATACACTGAATGTCTGTGGTCTTGGGGGGGGGCGGGGGGGGGGGGGGAAATTTAGCTCGACGCGATTTTACACTGCTCTTCTAACAGAAAGCGAACTTATGACACGAGACCAGTGTATATTCAGATCAGCCTGCGCATCCTTGTAGTAATCTGATCAGAATCTAAGCTGTTCGTCAATAAAATGTTTATGGCTAATACATTATGTAAGGGACTAGTGTAGACTCAGACCAGACTGCGCCGACCGGCCGGGGTCAATGCTGGTCGCATATGTCATATGGTACCCAGCAGGCACACGACTTTTAAACGTCGCCTTAACGTCGATACCACATCGTAACATTTATACATTAAGTCGCATTAAAGTCGATGCAATGCCGTTTATACAATATCGCATTAACATCGATGCAACGTCATAAATGATAACACTTGCCTTGCTGAATAAATTAAGATGCCACGCCCACTTCCAATTTCTAGCCGGATCTGGGTTTTTGTTAGAAATTCACATATTTAATGACAAACAGTGCAGATCCAGATCAGTTGGCTTCTTCAAAAGCCAACTGATCTGGATCTACACTGTTTGGTAAGACAGGGCATGTCGTGTTCAGCAAGAGAAGGGTTAATGCGACTTTGTATAAATGCCATGCGCCCGTTGGATAGCTATTTTGATTTGTTTGTGTTGAGGTTTTACGGCCCAGTCAACCCAATGGGGTCATGTTGAGCGCGGTCATAGCTATTTTGAAGGACACATGTCACTCTCAAAACTTATTTTTCTAGTTGGTATCAAACTGGAGGACGGCAGACATCACCGATCGTCAACGAGCCATTCTGGAATTCGCCGTCGACATATGCCATTGTAAACCGGTCACTGATGAGAAAATAGCCAATTTAGAGAAACATGGACTGTCAAAAGATGATGCTTTGGATATTGGCAATGTGGTCGCATTCTTCGCGCTGTCGAATAGACTGGCATACACTATGGACTGGAAACCAAACAAGGAATATTACATGATGGGCAGAATTCAGGGGAATTCTGCACAGTAAAAACTGAATGGAATTCTAAACAGCAGAACTTGTGGTACAGAATTCTTCACTGTGTGACTTGCCATTCAAGAGCTTTGAAACTCAAGGGGCGGATTCAGAGCGGGTTCGGGGGTCCCGGGGTTCAGTGTCCACTCCCCCACCTTTGACCCAAAATTTTATTTTCATGGGAAATTTGGATAAAGTTGATAACTTTGAGATACCGTATTTACCCTATATATTCACATTCCTTTCTTCTCTTCAGCAAGTCCATTTTACAACATATGTATGTGTGAAAAATTGCTGGTTGAGTGGCAAACAGTGTAGACCCTGATCAGACGGCACGTTGTGTAGCATCAAATCTGAATCTACACTGTTTGCCCAGGCCTGTCTTTCGGAATACGTAAAGTAAATACGGTAATTTGATCAAATCGAACCCCATAAGAAATCATCCTGGATTCGCTCCTTAGCTCCTCATTACGAAAACATGCCTATTCATATATATTGAAAATTTCACCACCAAAAAACTAAAAGTTTTCAGATAAAAATCCTGATATTTTTCATATTCATACTCAAAACATAGATTGTGGTACCCGTTAAAACCACCTCTGCGAGGCGGTTCTAACGAGTACTCACAATCTATGTTTTTGAGCAGAAATAAGAAAAATAATGTATACCCCATTAAACCCCAGTTTTACTATATAAAAGTGGGGTTTAAGGGGGTCAAAATTATATAGGTATGTTTTCATGATGTATTTTTATACTGTCAGTGACTAAGTCCTTTGTTGACTGAAATTCAAGGGTTTGCAGCATCAATTTTATGTCATGTGAAACCAATATGGCTGTAGCTTATCTTCTGTCAAGAAACACCAATGCTGTGATCTGAAATAAGTATATTTTAGCTGTGGTCATTTTTTTTTCCGTGCAAGTTTCAAATTTGCATCTAATTTCTTAACCCTTAAAGTGCTGATCACAACTGCAATACTGCAGTGATATATTCACAGTTTGGTTCTCTTGAGTCCCAAGGACTCACTCACATGGTTAAATTCATAAAGTTATGAGTTTGTAACATATTTTAGAGCAGTTTTCTACTGCATTTTGTGAGTCCAGAGACTCACGTATATAAAACTTGTGAGTCCCAGAGAAGAAATATGAGTCTTTGAAGCTGGATTCGCAAGTAAAAACAATCACTGCAATAGATGGCATTGTTTATTATTTTTTGAGTGTGCATTTTCAGAGAAAATAAGGCTTGACATTTCATGGGAATTGTCAGCCTAGCAGACAATTCACACGAAATGCCATCTTATTTTCTCTGAAAAATAATCACATAGAATGTCGTCTGCTATAGTTTTGCTTAATGCTTTAATGTTAATTTATAGAGCATCAGTGCTTAAATAACCAAGCTGGTTGGGCACTGATTTCCCGAGATATAAGCAATGTAATACTATATACGAAAAATGAAGGCACATGTACGCAAAGGCCCAGATAGGACTGGGCCGCCTCTGTTGATATATTCTACAGTATCCCAATGGTATGATGATTTTGTTAGCAGGCAATGAAGGCCCTGTTTGTTTGTTCTATTTGGGTTTTACTTCACTTTCAACCATGAATCTATCAATCATATTGCGATGATGTCTGGATGTGGTAGGGAGCTCAATGCTCACTTTTTGAGTGCTGCCTCACTAAAATATCACGCCCCAGACACATGATGTTCCACCCAGACACTTTTAACTGACACGGGGCTGACCAGTTCTAATTCCTAGCTCTACTTTCCTAATGCTGAGCACCAAGTGAAAGAGCATCTTGTACCATTTGTAAAGTCTTTAGTATTACTCTGCCCGGGGATCGAACCCACAACCTCCCGATCATAAAGCAGTCACTCTACCAATTGAGTCACTGTGTCCAAAATGAAGACCCTGGTCAGACTGAATGAAGGTTTAGATGGATCTTCATCACGAAAACATACCTATATAATTTTAACCCCCTTAAACCCCACTTTTATATAGTAAAACTGGGGTTTACAGAGGTATACATTATTTTTCTTATTTCTGGTCAAACCATAGATTATGGGTACTCGTTCGAACCGCCGCCTCTCCGAGGCGGTTCTAACGAGTACCCACAATCTATGTTTTGACCAGAAATATGAAAAATATCTGAGTTTTTTATGTGAAAATTTTCAGTTTTTGGAGGTGAAATTTTCTATATATTTGTATAGGCGTTTTCGTAATGTGGTCAGTGCTGCCCACACACAGTGTAAAGGACTTTTTAGCATGTTACGCATTATATCCATTTGTATATGCCGGGCTATGAGAAAGGGTATCTTCAGGGTATGTGCCAGCTGTAAAAATGCAGATCAGTCAGTGAAGCTGCACAGTCTGATAATGGCCTTTGCCATCACGAAAACATGCCTATATAATTTTGACCCCCTTAAACCACCCTTTTATATAGTAAAACTGGGGTTTACAGGGATACATTATTTTTCTTACTTCTGCTGGAAAATATAGATTGTGGGTACTCATTAGAACCACCTCGCAGAGGTGGTTCTAACGAATACCCACAATCTATGTTTTGAGCAGAAATATGAAAAATATCAGAGTTTTTCGTCTGAAAGTTTTCTGTTATTTTTTGGAGGAGAAATTTACAATATATTTGAATAGGCATGTTTTCGTACTGTATACATCCATATATCATAGGTCAAGATAAGAGGGGTTATCATACATTTACTAGAAAATACGTTCATTTTGCATATGTGATACTAACCTGGTTTTCAAGCACATATCACTTGTGGAGCGCAAAAGGTGTAATAATGGGTCACATGGGTGATACGGCTTTTTTGCCCGGGCAAAAAACCATATCACCTGGTCACGTGGGTGATACGGCTTTTTTGCCTGGGCAAAAAAACCCATATCACCAGGTCACGTGGATAATACAGCTTTTTTGCCCAGGCAAAAAAAACCCATATCACCAGGTCATGTGGGTAATACGGCTTTTTTGCCCGGGTCAAAAAGCCTGTATCACCACATTTGGAGCACTCAGCGGTCTAGCCTTTGACTCCCTTTATAATATCAAATAGGCAAACTTGTCAGAAAGAAAAACGTATGATAAAAAGATTATGATATGGCAATTTTCATATCATACCCCCATATCAACCCTCAACTCATATCAGCCCTTGGGCCTTCGGCCCTCGGGCTGATAGCAGTGTCTTGGGTTGATATAGAGAATGATATGAAAATTGCCATATCATAATCTATTTATCATACATTTTTGAAATGTATCGTAACTTGCTCCAGTATGGTGTAAAGTTCTTCTTACTCATTTTGTCTCTTGAGTTCATTCTGTTTTAGGAATTACTTTGACAAACTGTATTGTAACTTGCTCTAGTACAGTGTAAATTCTTACTTACACGTAGCCGATCATTTTTTCTGGTTAACTTTCTTTTCCTGTTTGCTCTCTCCATTTTTTTTTTTTTTTTTTTTTTTTTTTAATCTTTAACCTTTTCAGCCCGGCAGACCAAAACAGACACCTATGAAAACAGTGTAGATCCAGTTGAGATGGCTCATAATGAGCCGTCTCATCAGGATCTACATTGTTTGGTTTTTTAATTTTTGATTTTACACTGAAACCCACATTTACATCAGTGGATAATTCCAAATTCAAGGATGGAAGAGTCCACTTTAGAAATTCAGGAATGAAAGGGTTAAAGTGAATAGGGTAAACACAGTGTGTCTTGGGTGGAAGATTTGGAGAGATACAGACACTGGAATCCCAGAGAAGTTTATAGTTGAACAGTTCCACTCCCACTTCTAATTTTCAGCCGATCAGATTACTTAATCTAGATTCTTGATGTAAATTCACATACTTAATGACAAACAGTGCAGATCCAGATCAGTTGGCTTGATGCTGTACTTAATTTCTTTATTCTTGGTACTTCCCTATCTCTAACGTTTGTGATCTAACTATCTGTAAGGAACCATTTGTGTAATTTTCATGGCTTTAAACTTATTTTGTTTTCCTTTGTGCTTTGTGTGCTCTCAAAATCTGTTCTGTATTAATCAAGTTTTGCAAAAACCTGTTAATGTCTTAAAGTAAGTTTTCTTTCTCAAATTCTAAAGGGGAACGCTGTCATTTTTTTCCTTACTTCTTAAAAGGGGTCCACTCTAAATGGGAAGAATTCGCTATGGGCTGGAGTATCAGTATGTTCATTCCTTTTACGTAGCTCTTGAAAAGATGTTTTGTTTTTTTTCAACCCAACACTCAACACATTATGCTGACTTGAATATCTGCCTGATTACCAGCTAATACAACAGAAATAATGATGAGTGTATCCTTTTAACTCTCTATTTGAGCCAACACATAAGAAATGGGTACATATCACATAAGGGACCAGCAAAGGCTCAGGCGAGCCTGCGCATAAGCGCAGTATAACCAGTGCCTTTGCGGCTCAATTATAGCTCACAATATACAAAAGCTTATGCTCAGAGGTTCAGATAAAGACTGCATTCAAAACAATTTTTTGTTGTTTTTACTCCTAAACAAATCTTGTTGGTACATATTAGAATTGCCTTTGTGATGCGATTCCAAAGAACACCCTATCGCTACAGTTAAGACTGGGGACCAGGTAAATATTTTTCTTATTCTTCCACAAAAACACGTTGTGGGTATCATTAGAAGTGCCTCACAGAGGCGCTTCTAATGATACCCACTACATGTGTTTTCATGAAGAAATAAGAAAAATATCTGCACTGGAGTCTAATTCTACACTTTTGTGGACATGCATTTCAGTTTCTTGTGCAAAAAGAATGCAGTTCTCAGCAACAAATTTACCACTTTTAAAAATAAGAAAAACTAATACTTTTAATTCATCTCTACTTCTTCAAACTTTCCTTGTGACAGTCAGAAAATTGCCAAACTAATTTTTGAATGGCTTTTTCAACATTGTACTATTGTTGGACACCATCTTGAATGACCTCAATAAAGCCTTACCTGACGTCATAAGTGAACAGTGACATTATTCAGTTACTAGGAAAAAACTGATTAGTAAAAAATACAAAAACAATTATAAAAACTGATTATTTCTTTGAATTAGCTACAACACAGTTTGTGTAAATAACTGTTCTGAAACACACTATAGTCACATCCTTGATTTTAAAAATGTGAAAAGCATTTATTTAGTCTTTAGACAGTTAAAATACAGAAACATTAGCTTTAAAGGGGTTATACAGATGCTGGCTTCAATGAATTAACTAGTAACAGTGTTTTCAGAGAAAACAGATGTCCCCCCACTGTGAATTTTCAGTTTTTCTATTGATGTGACCTTGAAAATTAGGTCTCAAGTTCACCAAACCCAAATCATATATATATATATATATATATATATATATATATATATATATATATATATATATATATATATATATATATATATATATATATATATATATATATGTTAAGAATCCAACCACTGGTTCATAAGATATTGTGCAGACAAGGAAGTGTCATGCTGACAACGACACCAAGGCCAATGCCAACAAGATTGGCACCAAAATCACAATGTCCCACTCCCCATATGTGGAGGGACATAATACTTCATATAAAAGTTACTCCAGAAGTGTCGTGAGGTCTGAGATTCAGCTATTGAATACTGCAACTATTATTTCCAGGTTTCCAGATAAGTTCATTCTTCTGTGCTTAACCCATCCAGCCAGGAAAATCAAAACAGTACCTGTCCAAACAGTATAGATCCAGATGAGACGGCTCGTAATGAGCCTTTTTATCAGGATCAACACTGTTTGCCATTCTGTTTTTGATTTTACACTGAAACTCCTATTGACATCAGTGGACAAATCCAAATTCAAGAATGGAAGAGCCCACTTCAGAAACTCTGGGATGAACAGGTTAAAAATATCATTAATTCTTTGACACAAGAACAGGCTCTAAAACACAATAATGAGTCCCTAAAATATGGGACTTTATTAGACTCATCTCAATAAGGCAAGTCTTAATATGATCCATGCATATATGTATATATAGCTTAACCTTTAAAATGCCAAGAAATCCTCCATCGGAAAATGTCATCTGTTTATGTCGTCTGCTGAATATTCTGTCAAACTTTTCAAACCTATTTTTGCATACAGGCAAACAGTAGAGGAGCAGTCTGATCTGGGTCCACACTGTTTGTAAAAATGACTTTTAAAATCACAAGCAGATGAAAAAGAAGACGACAGTTGTTGTGAATTGCAGTTTAAGAGTTAACACTAGTTAATGCATACTCTGCATCCAAAATATGTTACAGGTACATGGGAATGGTAAAAGTCCTAAAATTTCAAACACTTTATCCCATACATGTTTTACCTAAAGTAAGTTTTTTATGTTGTTGTTTTTTAAAATACTTAGTGGAATGGCAAACAGTTTAGACCCTGATCAGACTGCTCTTTCAGTCTGCACTGTTTGCGTATGCCATTTTATCAGAAACTTAGATATAGGAAATTTTAAGACATTTACCATACTCATTAATATTACAAAAACACGCCTAATCAAATATATTGAAAATTTCACCAGCAAATACTGAAAGGTTTCAGATAAAAAAATCTGATATTTTTCATATTTCTGCTCAAAACATAGATTGTGGGTACTCGTTAGAACCACCTTGCCAAGACAGTTCTAATGAGCACTACAATCTCTTTTTTTTGAGCAGAAATAATAAAAATAATGTATACCCATGTAAACCCCAGTTTTACTATATAAAAGTGGCATTTAAGGGGGTCAAAATATATATAGGTATGTTTTCATAATGAGGCATTTCAAATGAGCACCCACAACATATCTTTTGGAGACGAAATACAAAGAATATTTGTCTGCATAGCCCTCTTATCTAGAGCAATGTATATGTTTGATGGAGAAATTAACCCTCAATGTGCTAACCACAACTGCAGCAGACAACATTTTTCTTTTGTACATTTCAGCGAAAATAAGGCCTGACATTTCATGTGAAATATCTGCCTAGCAGCAGAGGATTCACATCAAATGCCAAGTCTTATTTACTTTGTAAAATAATAAAAAAGAAAAGTTTAGAGCGTTGCTGCAATTTCACTTTGCACTTTAAGAGATAACGCTTTGCATGCTGGGTAAAAATTTCAGCAGACGCCATTTCGAAATATTTTTCTTTTTTTTCCCCAGAAAACGGGTTTTGATATGTTATGAAAATTTACTCCAAAGGAGATGATTTGCATGAAATGCCAAATCCCGTCTGCTGTGAAAAATAAGAAAAATATCATCAGTTTGCCTTCTGCTGAATTTGCTCAGAGCATGGTAAGTGTTAATAAAAAGTACATTTTATATTTCCAGACTCCAAAACAACTGCTCTCTAGAACCCTGCCTGTTTATGCAAGATAAAATTAATAGTCATTAGCTATCATCAAGAGTAGTCATCATCATCATCACCATCACCACCCTGTTGTTGTTGTTGTTGTTGTGCTTGTTGTTGTTGTAGAGCTTCCTGCATCTGCTGCCACTGCTGTTGTTCCAGCTGAGCTTGTTCCATTCGAGCCTACAATGTACATGGTTGGTTTGGAGTTTAACATCATAGTCAACAATATTAAAGTTATGCTGAGCCATTCAGTTTACCTAAACACACTTTTCCTGGGCAGGTATGGTCCTCTAAGTTATTACCCAGTACTTCTGCACATTCTTCAACCAGAAACTGACAAGTGCCCCACTTGAATCAGCAGAAGGGAGAGAATGATCGAAGAAAATATTTCATGATCAATCACCATGATAGAATGTTGTTGCCAGACCCGGTGGGGATTGAACCCACGACCTCCTGATCACCATGCGGATGGCATACAAATACAATATACAAAACATTGAGGATCTTACAGGAGTCATAGCTTCAGATAAGAGGGTGTATCAGGCAAGTATTTTTTTCTTATTTCTCCATGAAAATATATGTTGTACATATTCATGAGAAGTGCCTTACCGAGGGGCTTCTAATGAATACCAACAACATGTTTTCATGGAGAAATAAGAAAAATATCAAAACATTTTGGTTGATATTGGGTTGGCTTTTAACAGCCCAGTCAATACTATTAAGGTCATGTCGAGCCGTTCAGTTTACCTAAACACACTTTTCCTGGACAGGCTTAGTCCTCTAAGCAGTTAACAAGTACTTTTCCACATTCTGTCACCAGAAACTGACAACTCCCTTCTTGAATCAGCGGAAGGGAGAGAATGACCATAGAAAATATTTCATGATCAATCTCCATGAAAGAATGTTGTCGGACCTGGTGGGATCGAACCTGCAACCTCCTGATCACCAGTGGGATGGCCTACAATGTAAACTACATTATTGCATAAAAAGCAGTGCACATTATTAACAGCCGTGCATTAACCGGAGAAAAGCCCTGTATTAACAAGGCAATTCACCCACTATTAATGCACGGCTACCTAACTTTCAATATAATCGTACGGGGGCCATAGAATTGCTGCCGTTACGGGATGTGTACTGCCCGCCTTAGAACGAGCACAGTCCGTGGAAATTGCGTTCGCTAGATATTAGTGAAAAGGCGGAACAATATAGAGCAAGAAATAACGTGAAATGTAGCAAATGTTTTCAGTTTTTATGCAATAATAGCGATCAAACATGTTTTTTCAATGCATTAATATTTGCCAGGTCCCTAGGGAGGTGTTGAAAACTGCAGCTTGCGGCCTTGGTTTTCAACACCTCCCTCGGAACCTGGCGAATGTTAATGCATGAAAAACTATGTTCGATCCCTATATTAAGGAATTAATACGAGTCATAGCTCCAAATAAGAGGGCATACTGGGTAAATATTTTTCTTTTTTCTCCATGAAAACATATGTTGTGGGTACTCATTAGAAGTGCCTCAGTGAGGCACATTAAATGAATACCAACAACATCTATTTTCATGTGAAATAAGATAAAGAACTGTATTGAAGCTTATGTAGCACCTACAAACTAAAATGTGAAAATGTGAAAACAAGCACCAGAAGAGAGTTGTCATCCTTGCTCAGCTCAGTGAGATAAAACAATCAGTGAAATGAAACTAAGGCTGCGTTCACACTACATACTTAATCCGGATCAAGTTGATACGGATCAAGTTGATACGGCATCAAATTGCGTTCACATCTGGACTAATTTGATGTGGGTCAAGATGATCCACATCAAAATGCATTCACACTATAGGAAAAATTAATCCGAATCAAGTTGATGTGGATCAAATTTATGCTGCTGCAATGTGAACACAAATTTGATCTAGATCAAATTATTACTCAATTAGCGCGCACCTATTAACTTAGGCCTAATTATTTTAGAGAAATTTTGCACAGGTAGGAGAACATCATTTAGGAGTCGTTATGGTTGTGACGTATGCAAAGCGTGATTACGTCATTTTTTCATGATGTGACAGTGACACGTATTTACATCATTTCATAATGTGCTTCAACGCAAATTCAAGATGGTAACTAGCACGACGGACGGACGTACGACTAACGGATGGACAGATGAACAGACAGACACACGGAGGTTAAACGTGAAACCATAATACCCCGCCACTATCATGTGGCGGGTTATAACAATCTGTGCAAGGTTTAAAAGAATCGGATTATACATCTGGACTTAATCACATAAACGAAGAAATATTAATATACCGATGGATGGATGCATGGACAGACGGATGCACGCACAGGAACCACACCATGACGTAAGTGTATAAGCTTACAATACCAGACTACCCTGATATGCAAACAGTGTAGATCTGTTGATCTGACTCTTAGCATTTTACCTGGAAAATTGTATTTTATCACAGAACAAAAAAAAATGCCATAGAACTTCTGCAAGATGCCGAGGTTGAGTCCAGCCTCAGGGAACATAACGTCGATAGAACAGCATGTCAGCTCCGCGCACCAACGTCAAAAAAACCTCATGTTAGCAACACAAAGTCGCCAAAATCCATATCAGTATCAGCCAGCTATTTAGAACCAGACAACTTACATCGTTGGATAATTTGATTCATGTTAATACATAAAATAAGCATAGTATTTGAATTTGAAGGTAAGATATCCTAAAATATGGGTAGTCTTAAGTTTATGATGATATTTTTTTAAGGTTTCACAGAAAATAAACAGAGTCGCTGTAGCAATAAAAAGAGAAATATGAAAAAAATACCCAAATACACATTGGTTTTTTTAGTGTGTGTGTGTGTGTGTGTGTGTGGGGGGGGGGGGGGGGGGAGGGGGGGTAGAGAGAGGGGGTGTGGGAGAGCGGGGAGCAGAATAATATGGCGATCAAAAGCCCATATATTTTAAAGTGACATCATCGGCATGACCTCACGCAAATAGGTATGATATATTTATTAGTATTTTCATTTCAATATAAGCATTATTTTAGAAATATCTTACAGATGTTCTTATATGCCCTGAATTAGAAGTTATGCCAATTGTTTATGATTTTTGATGGTCCTTTCATACTACAGTAACAGTCATATGAATCAACATTGTTCCTTTCATACAAAGCTGTAATCGGGGTTTCACCAATATATAATCCTTCCTCTGCTCAAAGAGGCCAGACTAAGAAACTGGTATAGCACTTCCTTCTGTTCTCTAATAAAATTTCTCATTCTTCTTAGTCGTTGTTGATGTAAATGGGACAACCTTTTTTTTTTCTTTTCGAAACGATTCTCTTCGCTAACACACTAGAAATTGTATCAAGAGTGAAATAACCCATCAAATGAAAGATTGTGAACCCTACTCTGTTCATGGTTCAAAATGATGTTCAATTTACATTCATGTTTCAGAATGACGTTGATTTCGATTTTAATGACGTCATTTTGGACGGTTAAGCGTTAATGAGGTGATAATTTTGTTGCAAGCAACGTAACAATTCAAAAGCCGAATATTTGTTTTCGGAAAACTTAAAATAAACGGCCGATTAATTGTTTTAACTTGTCCAATTAAGCAAAACCGGATGTATACTAACTTGAGCCGGATCAAGTTGGCAACAACAGTGCAAACACAAACTTGATCCGAATCAACTTGATGCAGATCAAATTAATCCAGATCAAGTTGTCCATAGTGTGAACGCAACTTGATGTGGATCAGCTTGATCCGAATCAACTTAGTTTTAGTGTGAACGCAATTCGATCCGGATCAACTTGATGCGGATCAAATTAATCCGGATCGAGTTAGTCCATAGTGTGAACACAACTTGATGTGGATCAGCTTGATCCGGATCAACTTGGTTGCTAGTGTAAATGCAATTTGATCCAGATCAACTTGGTTGCTAGTGTAAATGCAATTTGATCTGGATCAACTTGATCCGAATCAAATTGATCCGGATCAACTCTCTAGTGTGTAGACTTCATTTAGGGTTAACACTAGGGTGTACTAAGAACACAGATGAACAGGCAGAAACTTGCAGCCTAAATTGCCCATGCTAATTCAGGTGCGACAAAAAATATCAACACTTTTTGGTTGAAAAGTGCCTTACTTTGAGGTGTGTGAGTAATCATTCCATATGATATTTATTACACAAGTTCAATCTTACAAGAGTGTTCATTTCATATGATATTTATTACACAAGTTCAATAAGTCATATCTGGAATTATTGAACAAGCTGAATAAATATGGTAAATGTCCTATCATTTCGAATACCAAAGTCTCTGATTAAAGGTCATATGCAAACAGTGTAGACCCAGATCAGACTGCTCCTGAAGGAGCAGTCTGATCAGGGTCTACACTGTTTGCCATTCCACTAAGCACTTTAAGAAACAACTGTATAAAAAGCAAAATTTAAGCAAAAAAAAAAAAAAAAAAAAAAAATGGAATAAAGTGTTTGAAATTTTAGGACACTTACCGTATCATATAAAAGTAACATGATTGTAAGATTCTGTGTCATATGCACTGCACCTCAGCCAGGCACTCCTAATGAGTACCCACAACATATGTTTTCATTGAGAAATAAGAAGAATTTATTCCTCTAATGAACCTATAAATCAGGCTCCCCACCATTTTGCACTTACTGAAGCATACCTGAGCAAATAATTCTTGTTGTTGTCGAACAAGTTCCTCTTCTGGAATGCCAAGATTTTCTAACTTGGAACTACCACGGCGTTTCTTTGCTGCCACAGCCTTTGCTTCTTGAAGGACCATTGTAGCATCCTCCTTGTAGGCTCCAAACCCAAGACTGTCCAGAGCTGGAAAACATACCATTGAACTAGTAATGGTGTTTTACACGAAAACATAATATCCCACAAACCGCGAATTTTCAGTTTTTCTACTGCTGTGACCTTGAAAATTAGGCCAAGGTCACCAAAACCTTATCAGTTCTTTGTTATGTCCCAATTATATATCCATGAAAAGGATGATGTACATTACGGATGCCTAAATTTTGATGAAAAAATCAAAGTATTTCAATCATCAGGCTTTTCCTGTAAACAACTAGTGTAATGGTTGTAGTTTTTGGTTTGGACACTCATTTTTTTCAAAATGACCCTTTTACAAGCTAAAATAGACATTAAACTGAGAAACAGCTGGAAATATGCCATTTTCAGCATTTTTGATGACTTCCAACTCTTGGCTAGTATAGAGCACACCCGAATACCAAAAAGATATTGAAATACGTTATAGCCTGTGATAAGATCTACATCATATATCAGTATCTTTTTGGTAGTCAGGTATGCTCTATAACAGCCAAATCTTGAAAGTTGCCAAATGCCAAAGTTAGCCTATTTTGGCCCATTTTTGTAAGTTTTGATCCTTATATTCAGTCTTAATAAACCCAAACACCTATTCCTGTAATTTAAGTCATTCCTAAATATAAAGGCGTAAACATTTTGATTCTGGAACAGCTTTCAGTTTTTATTCTGGAACAGCTTTCATTTTTGACCATTTTTTCATGCATCTGCAATTTAAATTAATGGAAAACCAAATGTATAGACTAAATAACAAAGGCTAAACTTTGACTAGCCATATTTTCTGATAGGGACTTCCGTCATGTTTTTTCATTCATATATGATAACAGTGATAACAGACGTGGATAAAGGTTCATAATATGTAGAGATGGATCTGTTCAGAAGGGGGCCAAAAATGAGCCTAAATGCACCTAGTCTTTTGGTCTGAATCACTGGTTCGTAAGATATTGTGCAGACAAGAAAGTGTCATGCCAACATCAATGCCGACCGGATATGTACCAAAATTAATATGCCCCCATTCCATAGGTGTGTGTGTGTGTGAAGGGGGGTGGGAGGGAGGAGGAGGATTGTAATAATTATCATGATCTGCACATCAGAGACATGTCTGAGTAGAGTGATAGTCAGATAAGAAGTACAGCAAATTCTTGACTGTCTGAAAATATTATGTCCCACCTTGACAGACTGTAGTGACTGGTAAGTCAGTTTCATAACACATGGTTAAAGGTAAACTATATGTGGGTTGTTTAAAATGTTCCATGTATATATGTATTCAGCACTGGAAAAATATAGTAAAACTAATGAATGCCAAGTTATTATCTTTTTTATGTTACATTCAGCATGATGATGATCTGATGTTTTATGTCCCTTTCAACATTATTTAAGTCCTATCCAGATGATGAAAGAGTGATAATGAAAGGCCATTATGAAAATACGCCTATTCAAATATATTGAAAATTTCACCACCAAAAACTGAAAGTTTTCATATAAAAGTTCTCATATTTTTCATATTTCTACTCAAAACATAGATTGTGGGTACTCATTAGAACTGCCTCATTCAGGCATTTCAAACAAGTATCCACAATCTATGTTTTTGAGCAGAATTAAGAAAAATAATGTATACCCCTATAAACCCCAATTTTACTATATAAAAGTGGGGTTTAAGGGACTCAAAATTATATAGGTATGTTTTCATGCTGCTCTGAGCAATGAAGCACCATACAGCCATGAAGTGATTTCCCCCTCCAGCAGGATTCTAACCCAGGACCTTGTGATCCAAAGTCTGGAATATTAACTACTCGGCCATCAAGACGCTTCTTTATTCAGCATGACTCCAGACCCAGTCTGCACTACTGGAGAAGTCTAGGCCCAGTTGTTCAAAGCATCATTAGCTTAACGAGCTTGTTAGTAATCAAAATGTTAACTGTTCTAGTAAGTACAATATCTAATTCACAGATATTTTTGCTGAAAAAATGTGAGTAGCTTTAGCAAAAGCTACTCACATTTTTTTCAGCAAAAATATTAGCATACATGTCATATTTAACAATCAAAGTTTTAATGATACATTAACTAACAAAATCGTTAGTTTTGGACAACTGGGCCCTGGTCTGTGAATAAAACTGTTAATTCTTATGGTTTATTCACAATCAGCAGAATGAAACACATGGCAAGAAATTTTTTGACAACAATCTTCCAGGTGTATGGTTCATTGAACCTGTGATACATTATGAAAACACGCCTATTCAAATATACAGAAAATTTCACCTCCAAAAAACTGAAAATTTTGAGACAAAAACTTTATTTTTTTTAGATTTCTGCTCAAAACATAGATTGTGGGTACTCATTAGAACCACCTCAGTGAGGCAGTTCTAACAAGTAACCACAATCTATAATTTCAGTTCTAACAAGTACCAACAATCTATAATTTCAAGCAAAAACAAGAACAATAATGTATACCCCTGTAAACTCCAGTTTTACTACAAGGGTGAGTCAATAAGTAACCAGCCTAACTTATTTCTGGTTGAGATCCACCCCTTCTTTTTCGATGTAATTGCCCTCTAGTGTGTATGCACTTAGACCAATGGTGTTCAAGTGCCATCAGCTCAGAAATGAAAAAGTCAGGGTCCTTTCCATTGACCCACTCCTCAACTGCCGTCATGACTCCATCATCAGACCGGAAATGAAGCCCACGGATATCCTTTTTCAAGTTTGGGAATAGGAAGAAGTCGCTAGGAGCTAGGTCAGGCGAATAGGCAGGATATAGTACACTCCAGTTATTGTACTTCTCTTGGGTAAAAAGTCCAACATAATAACGCCTTTTGCATCCCAAAATACTGTGGCCATCACCTTGCCAGCAGATGGTTGCGTCTTGAACTTCTTTTGCCTCAGGGACCCAGGCCCTACCCACTGACGACTCTTGAGCTTTATTCTCTGGCTCATAACAATGAACCAGTCTCATCTACAGTCATTAGACGCAAAAGAAAATCATCTTTTGACCTAAAACGCTTCAACAAGGTGCTGCATACTTATGCTCTGGTTGCCATTTGCTCATCGCTAAGGGATTTGGGGACCCAATGGGCTGTTAGCTTGCGCATACCTAAACGATCATGTAAGATTGTTGAAACGCTACCATGTGAAATGCCTAATGCCTGCGCTATTTCTTCCACCTGAATTCGCCTGTCAGAGTATATCAGATCCCGAACTTTCTTACACATTTCTTCGTCGGTGGCATCCAGTGGGGGTCCAGACCTGGCTTCATCTTCTAAAACCTTCTACCGCATTTGAATTCCCCTACCCAGAATTTAACCTGAGCATAAGATGGTGCAGAAGACCCATAAACATCGGCTAACTCGCCGTGTATTTCCTTGCCTGTTTTACCTTTTAAATACAAGTACCAAATTACAGCATGGTACTCAACTTTAGATGAAAAGCATGCCTTTGCATCACTAACCATGTTTGATCTTATTAAAGAATGACTCGATACGTGTGTAATTTTGTAGCCATGTATAAATCATATATTGAAACAAAGCATGAAAATTGTGACCGTCTTGGTCCATTGGAAATGGGATAGGCTGGTTATTTATTGACATGCCCTCGTATATACAAGTGGGGTTTAAGGGAGTCGGAATTATATAGGCATGTTTTCATGATGAATTCTTCATTATATGAACATGATTTGAAGTAGGCTTCATTTCAGTGGTGTGATTTAGTTTTAATATGCTTAAAAAAAGAATTTTTTGGGAAATCTGTATGTAATGGTGCAAAAGCTATAGAAATATGAAAATCCATTCTACAGGGAGAAGTCAACTGATTTTTTTCCTGAATAACTTTCACCACTACATATGTTTCATAAATCCAATATTTAAAAAGATATTGTGAACACATTTATGCTAAGTGGACTCTTCTACCTCAACTCTTTGGACACGTCTAGTTAGTTTTTATTATTACCATGTTTTGTAGGAATTTCTGAACTTAATGAAAAAAGTGTAGACCCTGATCAGATGCCACATTCTGTGACATCTGATCTGGGTCTACACTGTTTGCCAATATCCCTTTTATGGGACGCTAGGCTTAATTGGGTTAAAAATCAATTTTAAAAAGTTAGAAAACTAATTGTTAGATAGATTGATATTTAAAAGAAGCTATGTCTTCATCATGTAATGATTATCCCTTATATGAGTAGTTTCTCGTCACCAATCTGGCTGCCCTCCTTTGCACCATTTCTACTTTTTGTTTGTGTATATTTTGCTTGAAAAAGGCATAGCTCTAGATAAGAGGGATTACCCGGTATTCAGACAAATGATTTTTGATACTTCTCCATAAAAACATGTGGTAGGTACTCACTGAGGCAGACAACATCAAGGACAAAAACAGCTGCACCCAAAGAAAAGACCGTTGTCACTTTAACCCATTGTAGACTGAATGAACTCACCAAAAAGTCACCATACTATATATTGGAAGATTCAGTAATTTCTATTTTTGGGTTTGTCAGGCTGTGATTTTGAGAAAAATGGTTGAACTATTTGCAAATAGTGGAGACCCTGATTCTGCAGCATATGATCTGGGTCTGCACTGTTTGCCAATTACCTTTTTAGGGGTCTCCAGACTACAATGGGTTAATAGGAGCCACAAGAACTTTGGTAAAAACTGCCTGAGCAGTTTCAGAGGAGGCGTTGTTTAATGATTTCATAATTTTATTCATGTATATAGTCTAGGGGCAAATTATCCCACAGGGTTAAAATTCTGACTGTTACAGAATGGTGTTTGCTACTTTGATCATATTAATTGGTAGTTTCTACTACTTATCTTTATTACCCCTGTCTCATGCCCTTGAGTGGGACTAAGGGTCAATTATTTAAGTTTATATTCAAGTTTACATTGACATTTATGTCAGCTTTTCTCTTGGAGGTTATAACTTGGGTACCTATTATGCTAGGAAAATGAAATTTGGTATGCTACTTACCTAGACCTTAACCTTCAATTCTGTTCTAGAGTTGCCCCTGGGTTGTGAATAGGGATCAATATTTAACCCTAGTCCTGCTGAACCCGGATATGCCCTGCCTTTGCAAACAGTGTAGATCCAGATCAGTTGGCTTCTGAAAAAGCCAACTGATCTGGATCTGCACTGTTTGCCATTAAGTATGTAAATTTGTAGCAACTATCCAGATCAAGTAATATGATTAACTGAAAATTAGAAGCTGGTGTGGCATCTTAATTTATTCAGCAGGACAAGGGTTAAGTTTACATTCAAATTTACATTGACATTTACATTGCTGTTTCTCTTGGAGGTCATAACTTGGGTACCTTTTATGCAAAGAAGTTGAAATTTGGTATGCTACTTACCCAGACCTAAACATTCAACTCTGTGCTAGATTTGTCCCTGTGTCATGCCCTGGTATGCTACTTACCCAGACCTAAACATTCAACTCTGTGCTAGATTTGTCCCTGGGTCATGCCCTGGGCTAGGGGTCCAAATGTATAACAGGTCAAACTTGGGTACCTTTAATTCTAGGAAGTTGATTTGGTATGCAACTTAGGTCATAACTTGGGTACCTTTTATGCTAGGAAGTCGAAATTTGATAGGCTACTTACCCACCCCTAAACATTCAACTATGTGCTAGAGTTGCCCCTGGGTCATGCCCTGTAGTGGGGTATTGTATAACAGGTCAAACTTACATGTAGGTAACTTTTATGCTAGGAAGTTGAATTGGTACATGTATGCTACTTAGACCCAGACCTAAACCTTCAACCCTGTGCTAGATTTGTCCCTGGGTCATGCCCTGGGTTAAGGCTAGGTCAGAATGTATAACAGGTCAGATTGAGCATTTGGAAAATAGTTGATGCATTATGGACAAAGAGCAAAGGACAGGGCCATTTGTGTCCTTTGGACACATCTAGTTTCAAGTAGAAATGTATAGGGAAGCCAATCTGATCTTTCCATAAAAACCTAGGATCATCATTTGAAAAAAATTGGTAGACCTTCCATCCCCATTGTCTATATGAAGACTTAACCTCAAAGCTTTCTTGGTCTGGAGGAGAAGAATTTTAAGAGTTTTTACCACAATTATATGGGCAAGTGAGCCATCTGGATTGACGGACCAGCTATCTGGACAAACTTTTGTTCCCCTGACCCAAGGAGCCTCCATATAAATCTGATGGAAATTGGTTCAGCAGCTTCAGAGAAGCCATTAAAAAAAAAATTGACAACAGACAAAAAGGAAAGGCAGATCACAATATCTCATCTTGAACCTTTGGCTTAGGTGAGCTAAAAATAACTTAGAATAACTATCACTGAAAATACAATGTAGTTATAACTCGGACTGTCATTTTAAATGTTCTGAGAACCCTGCACATAACCTAAATAGTCTGATCAGGACATGTAGTTTGCCTCAAGTATAGCTCCAGATAAGTTGGAGTATCAACAAAATAATTTTCCTATTTCTCCATGAAAATATATTACAGGTACTCATAAGAAGCACCTCATCGAGATGCTTCTAATGAGTACCCTTAACATTATGTCCTCAACAAAAACGTGTACTCATTAGAAGCCCCTCATGGAGGTTTATTTTGTGAAAAAAAAACAACAACAAAAAAACAGTACATGTACACTGTACTTTTCTGTGGAAAAAAAGCACCTTATATTGTATCTGGAGCTGTGGCTTAAGACCTATTTGTCATAAAACATTCATTTACCAGCAAGAACATGCTCCGGTGATATTGTTTTCTTCATTTGTTTGTTACATATATCATTGGCTTCTGATGACACCAGGTGAATAAACTCCGTACAACAGTTCAATATGAGCTCTCGTGCATCGTTCGCAACTCGTACATTTGGAATAATCTCTTTGATCATTTTATTTAGAGCTGCTCTTGGTATACTCAACTCATCATCGTCTCTGTTGTCAGCCATCTTTATTTATGGGGAACACTGCTGGAAACTTCAGTTTGTCACATGACGTCTTTAATGTCCTGAAAACTGAAAAAGAAAATGTAAAAAGGAGTAGTCTGATAGATAGAAGCAGTCTGACCAGAAACTGCAATGTTTGCCGCTTCTTTTAGAAACATTACCAGGTTGTCAAATGGACTTGTTCTAAATTTAGAGCATAGCTTTAGGAAAGATACATGTACAGTTTTCAATCATAAAAGTGTTGATATTTTACCCTTTCCAAAAACAAGAACATATCTATACATGTTATGATGTACTGTAATTAGACAGTCACAACAGTATTCTGTTGCCATAAATATTACACTAAACCACTGTCAATCATTCAGTGGAATGTCCTACCAGAATCTGCTGTCAGCTCGCCAAGCCTTGACATATTCAAAGCCGATATAGGCAAGTTTCAGCAAGCCTTAAGATTCCAACTATAGTATGTTTTTAACCAGATTTTAGCTATTCTAACTACTGTATTCGACCTAATTACCGCACATACTCCTATAAGCGCACAGTCAAGCAATTCCATAGTCTTCAAATTATAGCCAGTGTACTTTTTGTCTACTTCTTTATAAAGGCATATGTTGTGGGTACCCATCGACTTGTCGATGCAATTCAAATGAGTACCCACAACATATGTTTTAATAAAGAAAATCAGAAAAAAAACTCGCATAAACACCAAATAAGGCCTTTGCTGGTATTTGTCTTTAAGGGTATCCTTAGTAAGTAGTCATATATTGGAAAACCTAAGCGCACTGTGCAGTAATTAGGTCGAATACGGTACTTTAATCAATCACCTTTCATCCCCATCAACTTTCTAACTTATTGCCATACTTTTTCATTTTTTCTACTAACATACTTGGAGTAGTTCTACAGCGCAACAAGCCTAGCATCACGAAAACACGCCTCTATAATTTTGACCCCCTTAAACCCCACTTTTATACAGTAAAACTGGGGTTTATAGGGTTTACTTATTTTTCTTTTTTCTGCTCAAAACATAGATTGTGGGTACTCGTTAGAACTGCCTCGGCGAGGCAGTTCTAACGAGTACCCACAATCTATGTTTTGAGCAGAAATATGTAAAAAAAATCAGAATTTTTATCTAAAAACTTTCAATTTTTTGATGGTGAAATTTTCAATATATTTGAATAGGCGTGTTTTCGTAATGAATGTCCTTGCAGCATATGGTATTATGTCAAGAAAGCAAGATTTTCTGACTGTAGTCCCTGCAAGCATGACATAAAACAAGGCAGCATTAACACTGATGCAATGTCATAATGTTACATCAATGTTACGTATGATCAATGTTAATGTGATGTAAAAATGTTGTCAGGTCAGGTATGAAAGCCAGTGCCAAGCCACACTGCTAAGCTAGAATTGCTGAGTCAGAATTTTAATTTCATATTTCTTTTCCAAACAGGGAAATACTTGAATATATTTGTTTGTGTCGAGGTTTAAAGGCCCAGTCAACCCAAAGGGGTCATGTTGAGCACTGTCAGTTTACCTAACCACACTTTTATTGGGCAGGCTTAGTCGGAAAATCAGTATTGTGCACACCTCTCACAGAATCAGAACTTTTACTGGTGATACGTGTATATGACATTCATTCACCAGCACCTGTGATATAGGAAATTAGTCCCTAACTCTCATTAGAGAAGTAAACCTAGCCACACCATCAGCTGCACATTCTGTCAACAGAGGTAATGATCGATTCTGGAAGGGCATTCCAATCTCTGATTGTTTGAGGGAAGAATGAGCCCTTGTAAATGTCAGTTCTTGCAGCGAGGGTCTGAAAAGTCAATGAGTGATGATTTCTATGTGCCTAATTGGTGGGGATAAGATCATCTGTTGGGAATGCTGGCAGCATCCTTGAGACCTTTGTACAAAAGAATCAGTGTACTGTCTCTTCTCCTTTTCTTGAGAGACTCCCATTTTAGTGTTTTCCAGTTTTCCAGTTATACTCCCAGTTTCAAAACAGTCATTGCTAGTAACAAACCTAGCAGCCCTGTTCTGAACTTTTTCGATTTCTTGTTGAAGAACCACGCCCTTGGGATCCTAAACACAGCTACCATATTCCAAAATGGGGCGAACAATTCCCTTATATGCTGCCTCTTTTACATCTTGAGGACATTGATAAAGATTTCGTCTCAGGAAACCAAGAGTTCTATTTGCCTTAGTACACATGTTGCTGATATGTGTATTCCATCTCAAGTCATGTGTGATTGTTATTCCTAGGTATTTAATGGAATCCACATTTTCGAGGACTATACCCTCTAAAGTGTAAGAAGCCTCAATCTTAAACTTTATCTTATTTGTTCTTTTCCTAGTTATCTGTATTACATTGCAACTGACAGCCTGAAATCTCATACCCAATGTTCTGGCCCAACATCCTAATCTACATGCATCTATATCCTTCTGAAGTTTCAATGAGTCCTCTGTGTCTCTGATTTCACGATAGCAAACACAGTCATCTGCGAAAAGTCTTATTTCTGAGTCTGTGTCTGTGGAAAAAGCATTTATATACAGAGAGAACAATTATAATGGACCAAAACCAGTCCCTTGTGGGACACCTGACAAAACTGGAGCCCACTCTGAAGTTTCACTGTTTACAACAGCTTGTTGTGTTCTATAGCAAAGAAAGGAATCTATCCACCTGAGTGTCTTTCCGCCAATGCCATAACCAAATAATTTGCTTTTAAGAAGTTCATGAGGCTGGTTGTCAAAAACCTTCTCGTAGTCCAGAATAAATGTGTCAAGCTGTCCTCCTTTGTCCAAGATTTTTACCCAATCATTTATAACAGTGGTGAACTGAGTTTCACAACTATGCCTTTTCCTAAATGCATGCTGCCTGTTGGACAAGTGAGTCATGATATTTGAGCATACTATATGTTCAAGCAACTTACATGGCATGCATGTCAAAGACATGGAACGATAATTACAAGCAAGAGCCCTATCCCATTCCTAAAGAGGGGACAAATGTTTGCAAGAAGCAATTCCTTGGGGATTTTACCCCTATCAAGAGATTGTTGGAACAAATGTGCAAATACTGGACCTAGTTCATTTGCTAGCACCTTTAGAACCCTAGGATGAAGCTCATCAGGTCTTAATGCTTTTGAGGGATTCAAGCCTTTGAGTGACTTAATCACTCCTTCTGTAGAAACCCCACATTGTACTAGTTTTATTGAAGGCATCACTGAATTAACCAATTAGTTCCTCTGCCCTTTCAGAGTCTAATTCGGCAACTCCATTTCCTCCCCTCTTTTTAATGGGTGGAATACCTTGCCTGTCTTTTTTTTTTGACTATTTATGTACCTGTAGAAGTCTATGGGATTTGTCTTTACATCACCTACCAAGTTATTTACATATAAATCATGCTGCTTTTTAATGTCAGCCTTTATTTCCCTTCTCAAAGATTCAAATTTAGTCCGAAGTTTACCACAAGCTGTCTTCTTTGCCCTTAGCATAAATTTTATTCCTTCTACGAATCTTTCTTTTTATCTCTGAAGTGATCCAAGGAATCATACTAATTTTTGAGGGGATATGCTTATCAGCTGAATCATGAATGAATGAAGTTATTAAATTACAGTTCTCCTGTACTAATCTAGTATCTGAGTGGCCATTGAAGTACTTCTCATTTGCAAAACTTAATGCATCCTTTCTCATAGTTTCAAAGTCACTTTTTCTGATATGAATACATCTTTCTCTGAGGTTTCTTTATATCCTCCGAGGTTTCTTTATACCAGAAACTGACAACTGCCCTTCTTGACAGAGGGGAAAGAGGGATGACTGCAAAAGATTGTGGGACAACTCGGCACATAGCAAACTTGACACATAACCAACTCGGCACATAGCAAACTCGGCACATAACCAACTCGGCACACAGCAAAATCGGCACAAAACCAGCTCGGACTAAACAAACTTGGCCCATAATTAACTGATTAGTCTAATTATCTATTGTTATGCTGAATATTTAATCCATCTTTACAAACAACCAATTAAAGAATTTTGATCATTTAACTTGAAAGCGACAAATATTTTTAGTATAAATGTCATGCTTAGCCGCTAAAAGCAAATATTAAATTTTATAAAAATCGAATTACATGTAATATTTATTTCATCTTTTTCAGCGAATTTTCGACACCAGGGAGAAGAAAAAAGTTTGCCATTGTGTTGCCAATCCTGGACCCTAATTGGGTGATGCTACATCCTGATTTATAAAAAAAAAAAAAAAAATTTTTTTCAGACTGAGAATCTTTAAGCATAATCCTCATGTAGGATAACGGTTTTGAAAGTGTGTTGTTTAACAGCCCAGTAAACAGATAAGATGAGACCGGGTCGCACCGTTTCGTACACGATTCCTCGACAGTCTTTGCGGATTCAGTAGATCAAATCAGGAGTTAATCAAAACACTGACAGTCCTGACGGGTCGATTGTGTGTATACTGGAAAAATGGTCCTGAACGGGGATTTAGACTGTTTCGTTTAAACCTTAAATATCTGCACTTTAAGCAAAACAGTGTCGACTGGTCAGACACTGCATTCTTTGGCGTCTGATCTAAGTCTACACTGTTTGCAGTGTTGTAGTACATTAGCCCTGTCCAGATTGTACAATTACCAAGCCTTTTCACGGAATGCTCTGACATCACAGGCGGTAGCGACCAATAAAAGCATTGATCAGACTGCACAGATGCGCATGTTGATCTGCAAATTTGTTGTTTGCACATGCAGTTTGTAACACTTGATTAATCAAGTAATTAGTATATTAATTTTGTCCTTTTCTTGGCCTACTGAAGGGATTAAGATATATACTCCCTTCCTACTTTATCGCGGGTCCTACTTTATCGCGGAATTTGCATATCTCCTAATTTCTCATCTGCTGCCCCTATCGGCTGTTTATATTAGTTTCATTTCAGTGGCAAACAACCGGAAGCAAAAAATTTAAAAAAATGAACAAATATATAGGATATCGGTGAGTAAAATAACATTCATATTGAAGTTGTGTAGAACTTACTTTTGTACATCTTCTGTATACCCCCTGCCCTTAAAAGTTCGTATAATTCCTTTTTAGGTCATCGTTTTTAGTTTTCTGTACAAGAAACAGACGACAGTGTCTATGAGTTGTCGCTCTTACTGAAAGTCATGTACTACCATATATGGAAAGTCCGTCCCAGCATCCCAAAATGAGGGAAACCAGCAACCAATTAAATAAACAAATTTTATGCAAATTGTATAGAGGAATTCACCCCAACTTAGATTCTCAGTTTGAATGGTTGTCTTACACAGTTTGACGTTGTGTACCGATATTTTTTTCTCAAATGGATAAGTGTGATGTTTGCTCCCACCGGACACATCTTCAGTTTTGTTCTAAAGTTAAAGTTACAAGGAAGTTTAGGGGGATTTAGGGGTCCCCACTGCAAAGAAAATTCACAGCAAATATGTCTTTCTTTAAAGCATATTGTAGATAGCAACCTGTTGCTTATGTGTAATGATTACCAAAGTTTTAAAGTTGTGACTGAAAATCCAAAGTTGGTGTTTCTGAACACTTATAAAGTGGCTACCCATTACAAAAATCAATTTCAATTTAAGTGAACCACGCATTCAAGAAGGGTGATCTGGTGACGTCACTATAACTCACATGGCGGACAAAAACAACGCGTCTGAAAAATCTGACAAGCCAACTTAAAATATGTTTTATGCAAGATTGTTTAAAAGGATTGAAGTACATACAAAATGATTTGATAAAAGGTACAGTGTCTCCTTTTTCTCTTATTTTGCTATGTCGTAAGGGGCGCAATAAAGCAGGACACCGTCATAATTGGAAATAAATCTTTCTAAGCTTTTCCTTTTTAAAGTATTATCTATAAAAAATATAAAACACTTCTAGAAAAAGATGCATACATGTATAGCTAGATATATGTGTGCGGAGTTTGCAATGTGCCGAGTTGGTATAAGCCAAGTTGGTTATGTGCTGAGTTGCTTATATGTGCCGAGTTTGCTATATGTGCCGAGTTGACCCGGCACCTCTGCAAAATCACCGCAACCAGGAGGGAACCATTCACACACAACTGCCTACTTATATCCCAGTGACAATTAAATGGTGAAATTTGTTACTGAGGACTACGTCCTTCTTGCACAAGAAGCTGAAATATATGTCCACAAAAAAATGCGCAAATTCATCGGACGCGCAAGATCACCGGACAGGACAGTTTATGATAAATGCTAAGTGGTTACCCCGTACAAAGTCTGTCCATTTGAATTATATAAACGCATCGCATTAAAAAATCTTCACTAATTTAAAAGTGTTACCGAACGCTTTAAACTGTTTACGGCGCTTTCAGGACAAACGGATGATCATGTTGACCCGAGATGTAGACCACTCTGTGTTTTGTCGCTTATATCAATTTACTCAAATGGTGTAGTTTGAATACGTAAAAGGAAAAGTGAATATTTTAAGCATATTACTTCATATTTCATATGAGTGTAACTTGTGTAATGCATATAAACAGTAGTCGTAGTGTCAGCACTTTATTTATTATTATTATTATTTTAATGATCTACGCAGCCAGTCAGCTATACTTCCTTGTTTTGAAAACCGAAACTAGCATTGTGTGGAAAATGATTTTTTCTCAGATTAACAGAACATTTTCGATTGTGATAAGATCTAGCTAACACTAATTGATGAAATGTATATTTATATAAAACGTGGTAGAAGAATAAGACGTTTCCGCAATGTCGATTTATTAGACTGTTACCAGCCAAGAGTTGATGGGGTTTCTGTTGAAAAGATTGAACCAGCACTTTGGTTTAAATGTTTAATTCTGGACTCGTTATTTGTTGACTGCGATGGAAGGGAGGTCTACTGGAATAAGGAGACTTGTGTTGATGCGGAACAAATTCATAAGAGTAAAGATGAAGAATTGGATGTGGATACTATCCTACCATTCTATGAAAGAAAAGGTTATTATCTGTCAGTCAAGGAAGTGTCTAACCTGATTTTAATTTCATCTTAACTATTTTAACCTATCATCTTTTATCCGCTCAGCTATCATCCTAAGTCAAACTATCATAATACCAATAAATACTGTGAAATTTTCAACAGGGACAATTTGGGGGTAAAATGTCTAGTAGAGCTGGGGCGATGTCATAGATGCATTGGTACATCATGATATTTTTGCTGGTGATACAGTATCGTGATACTGATTCCGTGTATTGATACTTGACAATTCTTCTGCGTTATATCAACAAACGCACGAAACACAGGCAACACATTTTTTCTGAGCTGCTTACGCCGATAAAAATATTATCCAAAAGGCGCTGCTTATATCCAATAAAAACGGTTGGTGTATCTGCCGTAACTACCAGAACCAACAGGTAATGTCATTGCAGTCTGGTCGAGTGACTCGAGTATGGACCCATCTGCTACATAACTCTTTTCCCACTTAGATGTTGGTATTTTCAGTAATGCGATTCAGATTTATGCGAAGTCATATTACTGTTTTATTGTTGATATAAGCGGTTGCTACTAACATAAACAATGGATGCTGAACCAGAAATTAAATGTGCCAGATCGGCATTTAAACAAGGTTGGGCGGTCAAAACCAGGGGCGGTTTTAACCAGTTAAAACCGCCCCGGTCAATACTCCCATAGTGGTCAATACTGGTCGATTGAAATATTGTGTGGTCGATTGAATATTTTTAGTGGTCAGTTGGAGATTATGGTGGTCAATTGGTTGATTGATTATGGCAGATTACAGGCATAGAACAGTCTAGCAATTTGTTCATCTAACTGCTTCCACATACTACATTCTATTGAAACAGCAGTCTTTTGAAGTTTTGGTCTCTTTGCTAGAGGCTGATCATTTGATAGAGTTTCAGATTCAGATGTTATTTCTTCAAGTGGTCGCTTAGCAATACTTTCTGTTTTTTTTTTAGCCCTAGGCATTTTTGTCTATGAGTCTTCAGTCTTAAGACCTTAGCACTAATTTAATATTACAGTCTTTGCACCTTGCACTGTTTTTTTTTTGTTATCTTCCAAAATAGTGAAGAAGTTCCCCACTGGGTCTGTAGGTTTCATTTTTGACACCTTCAGTAATAGCTTGATGATAAGATACTATCTAGATTGCAGATTACTCAAACTTTCACACATTAGGATTAAAGCCTTGTGTCAGTGTATAATACCCCTATTAGGGACATGTGATTGATCACTTTGGCAATTAGATCTATGTCACATCCACTGCAGTGGCATGGGGCAGCTTTTACACCTTTTAATCTGTTTTGACAGCAATTTACAGGTGTTGCAGATACTTAAATATACTTCAAAGACATTAGTGAATTTTCAAACATGGTTTGGTTAATTAATTACAGCCTTTTACAGATGTACTACTAATAATCATAGGCCTAAAGATTAATGACAGGTGTATTTCACACATTGACAATATGTGACAGTTTCCTGCAATAACATCAAAATTATATGTTAGCTGCTTTTTGATGTAACCTTGTGTGGTACAATCTGGTACTACATTTTTTTTTCTGTCAAACAAAATAGGACCTTTCATAAATCCTTTAAAGTCCATAATAGTTCAGCTTATTCATATTCCTGTAAATCAAAATATGAACAATTAATCTAACCTTAAAAGGATAATACAATAATAAAGATTGTTTGGTTGAAAAGAAATACCTGTCTATAGTTCAGTGAGTCAATCCAATCACCCTCTTCAGTTAACCAGCAATAATGTCTTTTGACTTATGATCAAATAAAAAAAGGACCTCAATAATTAGTTACATGTATTAATAAAAACTATTTTGTCTTGTTCACTGATGAAAATATAGTCTAGCCTCATGTACATGATGCAGGGAGGGGGGATGCTTTTAAGACCAATTTATCAGCAGGACAGAGGCATATACGCCAGTGATTTACTCGACCCAATTGACCACCAATCGACCAGTAATGACTGGTTAAAACCGGTTTTAACCACCGGCCCGGTCAATACTCATATTGACCAGCTTTTTGCCAACCTTGCATTTAAATCACTTGTATGGAAACATTTTTGCTTTCTCAAGTCAGGAGTAAAGTAAATGTAATATGCTTCCATTGCAAAGGTGTCCTAAAGTACGCTGGCAACACCACTAACATTTGAAGAGGCATCACCCCCCCCCCAGTACAGTTCGGCCTCTAGTTCACCAACGATCAGTTCGACCAAAATATCCCTGTCGAATGCTTCAACATATTGATTACCTGGTGTTTTTGAACAAGATTTTGGCCTGATGGATTACTGAGATTGTGCAAAATGCTTAGTGCTCAGTATTTGCTTAGAATGAGTACTCCTAGTCACTAGCTACTAGTCACCTTATTGACCTTAACTATTGCCCAAACATTTGAATCAGAGTTTGAGACTTGAGTGTTCTTTTTTATTTTATTTTATTGTATATAAGGATATGCTTAATAAACCAATGTATTGTTATTGAACAGGAAACTTTTGTTTTCATCCATGGAAGTATTACTTTACAACAAAAGTCCAAATTTACCTAATAAAACATAGCAAGTCTATACAAAGCAAGTATTGCGATACTGTATCGTAGTGCCTGTCTGGTATCGCGATAGTATTAGTATATATTTTTTTTCTGGTGATACCAAGCTCTAATGTCTAGGAGGGGGTGGGTGGGGAGTGGAGGATACATCTTTGTGTAAAATATCCCAGGAGCAAAACTAAGTTGGTTAAGGGGGTGTGAAATACAATGTATCCTAAAATCTATAGACTAGCCATACAGGTAGATTTTTATCTGCCCATATACATGATCTGTATGGGCAGACCCAAGGCTAGCAATATAGACCTGTATGGCTCAGGGGGGGTCCAGGATGATTTCTCAGAGGGTTTGATTTGATCAGACTACCATACTTTACGTATTCGGACCAAGCAAGTAGTGAAGACCCAGATCAGATGCCACAGAATGTGGCACCTGATTAAGGTCTACACTGTTTGTCACTAATCCAGCAATTTTACAAACATTCAGAGGGAGTATAAAATGGACTTGTTGAAGAGAAGTATAATTAAGAGTATGTGAATATTAAGGGTAAAGACTGTATCCCATATTTATGAAATTTATCCAAAATTTCCCAGGAAAATGAAATTTGAGTCAAAGTGGGGTTACCCCATGAACCCCCTCTGAATCAGCCCGTGTGTTTCTTTCTTTCTCTAGATACTGCCACATGCCCTAACATGAACCCCCTTTGAATCCCCCCTGTTATCATGCCCAAACAAATCACAACTGACCCAAGTAAACTCACTCTTAGAGTATCAGTCCGTCTGCCTGTTATAAATTCATCATCCTTTTGATATAAATAACAGCAGACGACATTCTGAAATAAGTTTCTTATTTTTCATAAGGATTTTTTTTTTTCATAGGAAATAAGGTTAGACAGTTCACTAAGAGATATCACACATCTTACTGGCTATGATAAAGGAGACAAAACCTACAATAGTCCTGTGTGATCAGCCATTACGAAAACATTGAAAATTTCACCTCCAAAAACTGAAAATTTTCAGATAAAAAACTCTGATTATATTTTTCAAATTTCTGCTCAAAACATAGATTGTGGGTACTTGTTAGAACCCACAATCCAAGTTTTCGAGCAAAAATAAGAAAAAATAATGCATACCTCTGTAAACCCCAGTTTTACTATATAAAAGTGGGGTTTAAGGGGGTCAAAATTATATAGGCATGTTTTCGTGATGAAAGACTCAGATCAACCTGTGGTTCTCGTTCATCCCTTTTAGGATGCTTGGAGACTGCAGAACAATCAGCAAAGACTGATCAGACTGCGTGGGTGTGCAGGCTGATCTGAGTCTGCGCTGATCGTACAAGTCTTATTATCCCCACGTTTTTTAGAAAAAGCGTCAGGGATATTGTTATCGCCTCCGTCCGTCTGTCCGTCCGTCTGTCCGTTATGCTATCTCCTCCCAAACCGCTGGACAGAATCCAACCAAATTTGGTGAGTGGCTTGCTTACACAAGTGGGGCTTGCACGTTTATTTTTGGCCCCGCCCACAGGGGCCCTGGGGAGGGGTCAAAAGGTCAAATATTAACAATTTCCAATTTCAAAGTCAATTTTAAAGATTTTTATGCGAAAATGTGCACATATACTCAGTAGTGATAGATGTAAAACATATTGAACGGGATTTACTTTGTGACCCCAGGAACACCCTTTGGGGTGGGACTTGGGGGGTGGGGCAGGGTCAAAAATTAAGTTTCTCACAACATGGTCATGTGGCATACCAAATTGAAGGGAATGATGTGTAGAATAACATACAAGTAGAATTTTGACCCAAAGGTCACATGTCTGCTCCGGGGAGGGGTCAAAACATCAAAGGTCAAAATATTGAAATTTAAAAGA
Source organism: Anodontia alba (assembly GCA_964016985.1). NCBI lineage: Eukaryota > Metazoa > Mollusca > Bivalvia > Lucinida > Lucinidae > Anodontia > Anodontia alba. The sequence goes on from OZ024821.1 coordinate 127,181,556, forward strand.
CTTTAATGCCAAATTTTGCACATATACTCAGTAGTAATAGATGTAAGACATATTGAATGGGATTTACTTTGTGACCCCAGGAACACCCTTGGGGTGGGACTTGGAGGTGGGGCGGGGTCAAAAATTAAGTTTTTCACAACATGGTCATGTGGCATATTTATATTTGATGTAACATTATTATATTTGATGTAACATTATTGTATTTGGATGAAGATGGTTACAAACAATATCCTAGTACAGCTTATCAGCAGAAAAGTTATTGAGAAGTGAATTACTCTAAATTCCATAAAAATATTCCATTTTTTAAACCTGGTTGCTTAAAACTATGCTGTGTGGTACAAGGGCAATTTCTGCCAGAAGCGTGGGGATTTGCGATGGCGTGCCATCGACTGCCCGATCTAGTTTATTTTTGTATCATGTGTATATGTAAATGCACTGTAGCTTACATAAAACAGACTAAAAGCATAACTGATATTTACATAAAAACAAAATTATAATTCAAATGTAATAATTAAACAACATAAATATACACTCCCTTTGGCCATTTAAATTTATATTGAGTAATTTTTCCAGATGATTCATAATTATTATATTATGTTTATTATATTCACACATATTTTAATATATTTTTGTTATTTCTTTCAATCTTTGTTACTTCCAGTGACTCACCTGGTGTCAAGGTTTTATTATTATTATTATTATCTTTATTTACGTGAAAGTTTCAAAACTGAATAAAATATTTTTGAAATCTTGATTTGGAATACTCGTTAGGCTTTGCTCTTGTTATAACGAATGGAGGGCAAAGCTTTTCAGCTATGCAATTTCATTGGTCAATAGTTTTAGGGTATTCTGATATGACAGGTATTATCAGATGATTGACAGGTCTTATCAGGTGACTGACAGGTCATATCACATACATGATAAAACAAATCGACTACAAATTTTAATAAGTGTTTTTTCTAACACACCGAATGGTATTAATGAAATGGTCATCTTAAATATAATTCATTTATTTATGTAAATATAACGAAGACTGAAACAGAGTATGGGGAAAATGACACAAAATTAATTTTGCTAATTAATGGAAAAAATCTGATTACGTGACATCAATGAAATGCTTCTCATAGAAATAATTACTTTATTTATAAAATGTAAATATAATGAAAACTAATACAGAACATAGGAAATATCATTACGGAAACACGCCCATTCAAATATATTGTAAATTTTACCACCAAAAACTGAAAGTTTTCAGATAAAAATTCTGATATTTTTTTTCATATTTCTGCACAAAACATAGATTGTGGGTACTCGTTAGAACCGCCTCGCCGAGGCGGTTCTAACGAGAACCCACGATATATGTTTTTGAGCAGAAATAAGAAAAATAATGTATACCCCTGTAAACCCCAGTTTTACTATATAAAAGTGGGGTTGAAGGGGGTCAAAATTATATAGGTATGTTTTCGTGATGGATACACAATTAATTTTGCCAAATAACGGGAAAAAATTCTGATTATTTGGTATTAATGAAATGCTTGTCTTACAAATAATTTATTTATGTAAATATAATGAAAGCTTAATCAGAGCATGGGAAAAAGAAGACACAAAATTAATTTTACAAATTAACAGGAAAAAATCTGATTATTTGGTATTATGAAACGCTTATCCTAAAAATAATTGCTTTCTGTAAATATACTGAAAGGAAAAAGAAACGCAGGGTAAATTTTATTCCTAAATTTCATTCAAGTTTGAAAAAGTTTGTTAAATATGTTACTATGATTACAAAACGGTACATGTATGGAACAAAAGTTCCAAATTTCATTGGTTTGTGATCAACAAGTCTCGAGTTATTGAAGTTCATTGGTAGCTACTCCCCAATTCTTGAAATCAAAATCAAACTGAAAATCAATATCGGGTGTGCCCCCCTCTTGCTGCCGTTGCTGCCCTAATTCTCCTTTGGATAGAGTTAACCAAAGCATTGACAGTTCGCATCGGGATGTTATTCCATTCATCGATCAACGCATTCCTTAGTTGTGCGAGAGTTGCGGGGGGATTTCGGCGCTTCCTAACCCTTCTGTCCAGCTCATCACACATGTGCTCTATTGGGGTCAAATCTGGACTGTACGGTGGCCATGCTAGTGGTGCGATGTTATTGTTTGCCAGGAAATCCTGACAAACTCGGGCAACATGTGGTCGGGCATTGTCCTGCTGCAGCATCAGATTACGTTGTTGCACAAGCGGGACTGCAACAGGACGCAATATCTCATCCCTATACCTTACTGCGGTCATATTGCCCGCAACAATAATCAACTGTGATTTTATCCCGTGAGCAATGCCTCCCCAGACCATAACCACCCCCAAACCGATCCCGTTCGACAATACAGGCGTCGGCAAAGCGTTCTCCGCGACATCGGTACACACGACGTCGACCATCTGCGCGATAGAGAGTGAACCTAGACTCGTCCGTAAAAAGAACTCGTCTCCACTGCCTCATCGGAAATAGCCTGGGCGCATGCGCCGTCAACCACGCCATACGACGCAACCTACGTGCCTGGGTCAGAGGCAGACCAACGTATGGACGACAAGCTCGAAGACCAATCTCACGCAATCGACTTCCAACAGTCTTCGGAGAAATTTGTCGATTATGCGTACCTACTGTATTAAGGGCAGTTTCGGTAGCAGTGAGATGACGATTCCGCAAATGTGCCAGACGGATTGTCCTGTCTTGACGTCGCGACGTCACGCGTGGACGCCCAGACCGCAGTCGGTCTGCTAAATGCCCTGTCTCCCTTGAACGTCTAACAAGACGTTCAATTGTTGAGACGTTAACCCCAAAATGATTGGCAACTTGCTGTTGCCTCTGACCCTGCATCAGCAACGCAATTGCCCTACCCCTCTGAACATCAGTCAATCGTACCATGATTGAAAAAAAGTTCAAAGTAGCGTAAAAATGAAAAGAAAAATCGGTAAAAGAATCGAAGAGCGTTGTGTATCGTTGAAGTGTACCAAATGGTGTGAGGAAATCTTGTGCTGAAGGTTTAAACATGCTTGTTTTGCACGAAATTTTGGCTTTCCGTATTGTCCGTGCAATGCACTGTGTAGTGCACGGTTGAATGATTTCACACACTGGGTAGATAGCACATCGACCAAAGACTCGTATACCCGCGGTTCACATTCACAGGACAATCTGTAAAAGTGTATGGCTATAGTAAACACCGTAAAAAATGGTTATAATAAGGAAAAAACTCTACTCTGCGTTTCTTTTTCCTTTTAGTATTTAATGAAAACTGATACAGGGCATGGGAAAAAAAAACACAAAATCAATTTTGCTTATTAACAGAGGATTTTTTTTTTGTATTCATGAAGTGCTTCTCATAAAAATAATTCATCTATTTATGAAAATATAATGATAATTAATACAGAGAATGAGAAAAAAAGTACACATAGAGGATCTTACATGAGTGGTCATTTAATATGAAATTTATGAAACGAGTTTGGGTAATTTCTGTATTTTGCGAGCTTTAGCGACAAAATACCGAAATTACCCAACGAGTTTCATAAATTTCATATTAAATGACCACGAATGTAAGATTCTGTTTATCACATGGCCCTTCCGATGACAAAAATGCACAAAATATATTTTAAAGATAACGGCTTTCCATAGCTAGGCGGAACACTCACTACCAAGAATTCAATAGTACTACGCAACAAAAATAGTTCGCATAAGTACCGAAAATAACTAGAAACAAGATAAATATGCCATTTATTACTTCGTTAAACTGAAGGAAATAATGATGATTGTTATTTGAGCTTATAAATATTTCATTTGAATAAATCAATTCAAAACTAAATATTCCTTTGAACAACGTCATTCAGCGAGTCAATACGTCACTGAGAATGAGTAGGGAAATCCCCCACAGTCAGCTGTCGTATTTAAAGGTCACTGACCTTGATCAATATAGTTTTATGCAGTGGTTGACACACTCAAGTATAAACGACAGATTTCAAAACTATAAAACATTTTTGTTGTTTGGATTTTAATTTGACACATTTATTGACTATCTGAATCATGTCATCCTCCAATGTTTTTTGGAGGAGGTGATTTTTTTTTTCATTGACGGTTTGACGATATCGATGTTGAGATCTCGAGTGCCTCCAAATATGTTGCGGGAAAACATCGAATTTTACCACCATGAATATTTCTGGTAGTTATTCACATTGTGGTTGTTTTGTGTCTTCTCCCTCCATCGGTGTGACATTTATCGTTCATCTCAAAATCATCACAAAACTGAAGGTAGGATCTGTTTCAAAAGTAAAGGTTGTATCGGCGAACGCAGACACCATCTTGGTTGCTATCAATAAGCGGTGTAATACGAATATTAATTAGGGTAATTTGGCTAACCAATGGGAAACCTTGCAGGTGTTATAACACGTGTGGTTATATATGATTTTTATGACATGGGTTATTTCACTGAATAATGTGACGGTCATGTGATAAAATATTATTCACTATTCATATATAGTCTGCGCAAAGTCTAGTCTACATGTGACTGGTAATAGCAGCGGCTTATAATTCTACTAGTAGACTTATAAACGTCTGGTGCTAGCCATCAATACGTGAAAATGGCTATTACCAGTTCAGAAAATGGCTCATCACGAAAATATGCCTATATAATTTTGACCCCCTTAAACCCCACTTTTATATAGTAAAACTGGGGTTGACAGGGGTGTACATTATTTTTCTTATTTCTGATCAAAAGATAGATTGTGGGTGCTCGTTAGAACTGCCTCGTCAAGACAGTTCTAATTAGTACCCACAATCTATGTTTTGAGCAGAAACATGAAAAATATCAGAATCTTTTTATCGGAAAATTTTCATTTTTTGGCGATAAAATTTTCAGTATGTTTGAATAGGCAATTTTTCGTAATGATAACGTTAAAATGGCTATTACCCATCGACTGTAAATAACATATTTTTAACATTGAAATCGTCATTGCTAGTCTGAAAAACTACTGCATATCTTTTATGTTCTATGTAAAGGGAGCCTTACTTATATTACAAAAACGTGTTCAGGAAACATTGTCTGCTGAAATTACGTACACGTACATAAATAAATGGCCACTATACACAGACCATATATTATAGATAACGTAGAGATATAAAAATATAAAATCTTACATATACATGTAGCTTATGATACATGGCTTTTTGACTGCATATGTACAAATAAGAAAGAAAGTATACATGCTGCGTGAAAACCGAATTAATTAAAATCCCATTTGTATGATCTTATTAGAATTTTATTTCACTGAAAACATAAACTAAGCTTCGTTATTAAATCGCATTTTTGTCATTTTAAATCATGATCTATGTCATGAAATCTGATGCAAAGAAGGGGAAATCTGATTATAATGCTGATTGGCTGAAGGCACTAGCCTACCTTTTGGATTCCTTGTTATTCATCACGAAAACATGCCTATATGATTTTAACCCCCCTAAACCCCATTTTTATATATTAAAGCTAGGGTTTACAGGGATATACATTATTTTTCTTATTTCTGCTCAAAAACATAGATTGTGGGTACTCGTTAGAACCCCGAGGCGGTTCTAACGAGTACCCACAATCTATGTTTTGAGCAGTAATATGAAAACTATCGGAGTTTTTTTTTATCGGAAAATGTTCAGTTTTTAGAGGTTAAATTTTCTATATATTTGGATAGGCGTGTTTTCGTAATGCTATTCTCTTCACGGTACGTTACAGTGTATGTATTGTAAAACATATGACGAGATGTAGTTTAAACTTATTTTATTGTTAGCGGTGAAATCAGTGTATATCTGGTGAAAATAAAAGTGGTATCAATCACTAGTGAATTGATATCGTATCATTTCACTAGTGACTGATACGATTTATATTTTCACTCCTCGTTTTGGGCGACTTCGGTTTTCTTCATTGTTTCAGAAGTGGATCTTACCTCCACTTCAGATTTTTGAACACCTCTAGCTTCTTTGTTTCTTAACTAAAGTATCAAGTGTTGGTATGCATTTTCTTAGAATGTAAGGACCATTTTGGTATCAAAATTATTTCGATTTGCCGATTTTTTTTTCTTTTTGCTCTCCAGCGCTTCACATGTTAAGCACTTGACGTTTATGTTTTGTTTGGTGACGTTAGTTTTGACGTCAGAAACGCGCATTGGCGTGTAAACAATAAAATAAAAAGAAAATTTACTCTTTTTCAGTGAAAATCATAAAAAAAATTCATCTCGTGTAATGAAAACATTCAAATTTTCACTCGTGCTTTGCACTCGTGAAAATACTGATGTTTTCATTACACTCGATGACAATATACAATGTATATGGTATTCACAGAAAAAGAGTAAATATCCATTATTTATCCTCGTCCTAATCATTTGCCATCTCAAGGCGTCTATAATAGAGACACTCTCTTGTTCATATCACGTTAACAAGTCCATGAAATGTTCAACCCAGTAAACCCCACGTAAATTAGATATTCATTGACATTCAGCAGGTTTAGATAAGAGAGATTAGAGATACATGTAAGTGGGTTTAAAAGGGCAATCATTAACGTAGTACTTCTTATTTCTGGTCAGAAACATAGATGGGTAAGTAAAAATCATAGCCGAGTACCCACAACCTATGTTTGGCTATGTTTGGACAATCTGTAAGAAAATTATTACAGTAGTTCTGATAAAAATCTTCACACTTTAATGTCATAGAAAAACAAAATACAACAACTACAACAACAACAATCACAATTTGCATCGGCGTGGTAACGGTAACGTATTGTATTTCTTAAAGTTGAAAATATGCAAGTGGTTTTTACAGAACAGCACATGTATCTTTGCTCTAGTTCATGTACTACTGTTTCTAGAGTACAAACAGATTAGATTTGCAGCATACAAAACCAATGGCAAAACGATCAGCCTCTTCATTACAAGAGGTGATCTTAATGTATTACAAGACAAAATATTTAGACGTAAACGTCTAAGTACCGGCGCAAATTTTGTTCATGCTTATAGAGGTATGGGACAAGGGTATATACTAAAGTTTAATACATTTTCAATGTAACAGGTAAAGTTGAACAATAATGTGATTCTTTAACATTCACTGCCATAAGCGATAATAGACTTTTGCAAACCATCTGGATCTACTCTGTTTGACATTCCGTCTTTCAACTTTACGTATAAATTTCTTTTTCAAGCGATAGTTTGTTAAAAAGCAGACGACAGTGTCGTCTGAAATTTGGCACCGAAAGAGTTAATGTTTGCTTTCATTAAGCCTTATGAAATTTTTTGATTGAAAGGAAAATAAAATAGACATTAATCTGTTTATAACACAGTTTGTAATAAGATTTTTTTTTTATATTTGCCGGGATCGTCACAAACCGACGATCCCGGCAAATACAAAAATTCCTTAGTGAGCTAATCGAACACGCTCCCATATGTAAAAATCCAAAGCTATATTAAGAGACCGGCGCGGGTCAATCACAGTTAAAAGCCTAGAATAACGACTAACTAATAAGATATTTACATGTATCTGACTGGTAATAGGAGCTTTTCGTTTAATCAACAATTACCAGTTGATTAATAATAGCAATTTTATTGTAAAACCACTATTGCCAGTCGACTGGTAATGGCCATTTTATCGTAAAATCGATATTACCAGTTGACTGGTAATATCCATTTTAACGTAAAATGGCTATTACCAGTCGATTGGTAATAGACCTTTCCTAAAAATTATCTTTTCTTTTTCAGGAAAGATTTTCGAAGAAGGAGGTTGCTACGACTTCGATGTTTTTGTTGATGAATTGTTTGACACAGCAAGCTCAGTCGTTGTGGAATTTGAGTGTCATATGAAGAAAAAAGATGAAACAGAAATCATCAAAACGAAACAGAAGTTGCTACGACTGTTGCACGTGTTTGTTCTTCCAGCTCTTAAATTACGGACGGACGAGTTAAGTGACCTTCAGAAAATTCTGTCATGGATTGAACACCAACATCAAAGCATAGAAATAATGATAGGTAAGAGAGATAAAACAAAATTTAACATTGAAAACTCACTCCGAGAACAAAGAATTAAGTTGCTATCAGACGAAAACTTCGCAGCTCAGCAATATGTAGCGAAATGTGATAGAGATTTTCTAGAGATATTTCTGAAACACTTACAGAAAGATATTTCATTATCTAATGAAAAACTTTTAACATTTGATAAAGAAATAAGACCACTTCGCGATTCTGTAGGTGAAGCTGACATAAAGAAACTAGGCAAGTACCGCGCAGAAAGGGACCAAACTCTTGCTTATTTAAACAATGCTCTGGAAGCTAGAGAAACAATAAAAAATGTTATAGGTAGGCCACATATTGGGAATAGATTCAAGCCTTCAAAGCGACCAGTTAGTCAACCATTCCACGTTGTATATTTGGAAATAGCACGCAGACTACAAGATTTCAATAGGGAAATACAAGATCTTATCAAAACAAAAATTAAAATCTCATCTGTTAGAGAAGCTACATTATTAGCTATAGATGAAATTATGGAAGATGGGCAGTCTTTCGGGTACGAAAGAAAGGCTGGAAAATTTGAGTATGAAACGGATATCTATGACCCTAAAAATAAACCAGAAGAATGGGCCACGATTTCAGAGAAGATTGCCGATTTACTCAAAGCAAAGCCACTTGGTTTCAGAGATAGTCATGAAAAATTCTGTAGAATGATTAAGTTAAAGTGTCAGCGTTTATTTGATGATTCGAAGCTGTTTTCGTCCCCTGAGCTTTCAAACATTCGGACAGATGTTGATGCTCGTGTTTCTGTGCCTGTATCTCCTGATACCGCTCATGTCCTTGAATTACTAGGCCAGTCATCTATCAACAGGCGTTCAACAAAATCCGTGATTTATCATAGAAGTGAACGACATGCAGATACAAGAAGTAGGAGCTATTCTTCAAGGTTTTCATTTGGTAGTATACCAAAAGAAGCAACAGAAGCAATCTGCAAAGAGATTATTATGCACATATCAGAAATGGCAGAGACACTGGCTCAAGAACTGTACAAGACACCACTGGATGGAATACACCGATCTGTTATAAATAAAATTTACATTTGTTATGAGTCTCATATATCAACTGAGTTGATGCCAGTGCTACATCAGTTGTATGAACAGAGCTATAGACAGCAGTGTGAAGGTCTGTCTCGATGGATTTCACAGATTTCTTTGTCAGAAATAGGATTTGATGATACAAAATTCGAAGCACTTACATCACCAGCAACTGCGACTCGAATAGAAAGAAAACGTGAAGGTGATTATTCTTGCGATGAAACCGAGGTTAAAGTTCCTTTTGGTGACCAGAGGAGAAGAATTTCTCTAGGTAGCATTTCAAAATTGAGCATTGATGAGCTGTACGAAATTTCTAATAGGGAGTTCGCGGGTCGACAGTCTTTATTAAGTTGTGCTCCTGGAATGGATGGATGGTTCGAGGTTAATGGCCCAGAACATAAAGACTTTATTGAAGCAGATGATCTTGATATGGGTCAGGGTCAAGAATTGGTAACACAAAAAGACGATACAGCATTGACACATGCAATCGATGTGGATGAACGCGGAGTGTCACCTACTGACTCCAATATCGGTAAGGCTGAGAACATGATAGAAACAGTCAGTAGTTCCCAAGAGCGGACTGAGCACGTAACCAAACCGAAATTAGTGAATGGCCTTCACGAGTTTAGTAATGTTGAAATGAGAAGACCACAAAGTTTTTTTGACCCACCACCTTATGAGGAGGTTGTCATGAGACGAAGCATCAAACCACCTGAGAAAGTTGTCGTGGGATATGATTCTCTACACGAGGAGGCTGTAATGAGACGACATTCCCCACCTCCAGATTATAGTACAGTCACACCTGCAAAAGCAGCATTTTTCAATGCATTTGTTAACTTTGAGCCCATTGTCAAGAAAGAAACGGAAGCTGTTTCATTATTCAAAAAACTTAGACAAATGACAAAAGCAATACAGTATATAGAAAGAGAGGTGACAAAACTGAGAGATGATGGTAAATCAAATGTGTTGGTTTGTGCTGATGATATACTAGATATAGTCGTCCTTTTGCTTAGTAATCTGGACTCTGAGACCTTACTGAAACTGTACGCGCACATGAATTTGATGATTCACTTGAGTCCTACCTTTATGCATGGAAATGCACACGATTATGCTCTGGTGACGTTTAATGTCGCTTATCAGCATATGTTTGAGCAACAAGTTTTGAGTAACTCACCAAAACTGTAATGTACAATGTAGATTCCTGAATCTAAGTAGTTACCCTTGTTTACTCTAGGTGCCCGGCCACATAGGTCTAGGCAAACAGTGTAGACCTGGATCAGATGCTGCAGAATCTGGCATCTGATCAGGATCTGCAGTTTGTCACTCATCCAGCAATTTAAGACACGTACACAGGTCTTGTTTTCAAAATCGACTTGTTCAAGCTTTAGGACAAATACCGTATTCGACTGAATTACCACACATACCACTATAAGCGCACAATCAAGTCATTTCTTTATCTTTAAATTACAGCACGTGCACTTTTATCCACTTCTACTTCTTTATAAAAGCATATTTTGTTGCTACTCATTTGAATCGACTCGAGGCAGCTCGAATGAATACCAACAACATATGGTGTCTTTCGAGACAACTTAAATTAGTGCCAATAATGCAACATAAGCTTTTATAAAGAGATATAGAAGCATACGGCATTAGTGCTCATTTGAATTGTCTCTACTTGTCGAGGCTATTCAAATGAGTACCAAGAACATGTGCTTTCATAAAGAAAATCAGAAAGAGAATCACATAAGCATCATTGAAATGTCCCCCATGAAGTTCTCTTTGATTCTGCCCTTATTAGGTGGACAATTTGCTACAAGTGTTTTTCGAGTAATTTTTTTAAAACCAAAGAACACAGTGAGATAATTAGGTCGACTACGGTATGTTAAGGGATGAAGGTGTCCGAATATTTAGGATAAATATTGTCAAGTTCTGCTTGTATTCATTTGTTATAAACATTAGAACCGCACCGTGCGAAACCATGTGTTGGGCATAGCTACAGATAAGAGGGGTATCAACATAATATTTTTCTTATTTCTCCACGAAAACATATGTTGTGGGTACTCATTAGAAGCGCTTCGGCGAGGCGCTTCTAATGAGTACCCACAACATATATTTTTGTGGAGAAATAAAGATATCAGCATTTTTCGGATGAAACAAAGCGCCTTATCTGTTGCTATGGTTGAGGTCATATGCGATTAATGACTTTTCAGATCATCCTGCACATCCTTCCTGTCCGATCAGGCCTGCATCGGTGGCTGAGTCGATGCGCGACCGACTGGTGATCAGGATGTCGCGGGTTTGATCCCCGCGTGTTTCGGTAACGTTCTTTTGTGGAATCGATGATGGAATATTTTGTACGGTTATTTTCTCCCTTCCTCTGATTCAAGAAGGGCAGTAGCCAGTTTCTGGCGAATGAATGCGCAAAAGGTAATGGGTCACCGCTTAGAGAACTAAGCCTTCCCGGAAAAAGTGTGGCTATAGCTAAACTGACCGGCTTGACAAGATCTAAATACTGTTGACTCGGCCGTCAAACTCCAATCCATCCAAAGGTTCTATGGTGCTTGCCAGTCTCTGATATGAAATATTCTGCAAGCGGACAACAAAGGTCCTGACCAGACTTCGCTGTCCGTATATGCTCAAGGGCCTTCGCTGTCCGTATATACCACAAAGACACATTTTTACATGAAGTAGCTCCAATCCATTATGAAAACAAGTCTACTCAAATATACTGAAAACTTTACCAACAAAAAACGAAAATTTTCAGATAAAAATTCTGATATTTTTCATATTTCTGCTCAAACATAGATTGTGGGTACTCGTTAGAACCGCCTCGGCGAGGCGGTTCTAACGCCTCGGCGAGGCGGTTCTAACGAGTACCCACAATCTATGTTTTTGAGCAGACATAAGAAAAATAATGTATACCCTGTAAACCCCAGTTTTGCTATAATATAAAAGTGGGGTTTAAGGGGGTCAACATTATAAGGCATGTTTCCATGATATTAAGCCTTAGTGTTATTGGATACAGGTTACAGATGATGCACAATAAACAAAGGTATTCAGTTTCTAAGATTATATTGCCGGAAATTTCTTAAATGTTTTGGGATGCGCGTCACTTATACATACCTTGTACTTAGTTTACAACTCAGAATAATTTATTTCTAAAAACTATACATAGACTTTTAGCATAAACTTTGTAGCAGCCATTTTGAAGGTAGTTACAGTGTATACAATGTTACAATGTCGAACTTCAATGGCTCGAATATCTTTGGGACCATGCAAATTGGTTCTAGACATAGGTAGTTTGAGCCACTGAGGGTTAATCATAGCACAGGGTCAGGAGGCAAATGGGGATAATTTAGGGATGTCTTTTTGATCTTCTATAAAATAATGGTATATTGAGTGTACTCGTTTTCATGATAAAATAAGAAAAAAAAACACACAAAAAAAAAAAAAACAAAAAAAAAAACATTAAAATATCCCAGTCTGTCGAGAGAATTTCCAAGGGACTCAAAAACGAGTTCGAATCAACCACTGTAAACGAGCCATTGGTGTTCGAGTCATTGGTTTTACGTAGTTAGATATACAGTCTCTAGAGTGTCTTCTTTTAATATCAAATTTAATGGCCTATTGTTGAAGTCTTCCTGGATGAATGTAGTAAAATCGTATCATGACATAAGATGTTTAACCCACACCACGAGAATACGTGATCCGCGGTATGAGAAAAGGTGTCTTCGCGGTACATGTAAATACAAACAGATCGGCCAGCGGAGATATACAGTCTGATCAGGAACTTTGCTATTCTTCGTTATGTTCTACTGTACCCAAAGATTCTAAAGGCGGACAGCGAAGGCCCAGATCAGACTGCGCATCCGCGCAGTCTGATCTGGGCCTTCGCTGTTCGCATAAACTCGCAGACACGTTTTCACATGGCGCGGCCCGTGTATCTTTTGTTTATGGGAAAAGTAAAGGAAGAGTTGAGGACGTACACGTACATGTAGTAATTTGTTTTACGAGCCCACTGAAAAATTGTATAGAATACTTTGCTTTTAAATTAACCTATTTACATTGATTGGGCTCGTCTATCACAACTCTTTGGACTAGTCGTTTTCCAATAGCAGGGTGTCTGGTTAGTGTTTAGCTCACCTAAGCTTTGCTCAAGATGAGCTATTGTGATCACTTTTTGTCTTTTGCCCGTCCGTCCGTTAACACTTTCAAACAACAACTCCTCCAAAATCATTAAACCGACTTGTACCTAATTAGGTAAGAATGTTGCTTGGGTAATAGGATTAAAACGGCTAAAATTATGGTGATCTGTCTTTCTTTTTGGTTGCTATGACAACCGATAGGTCCCATAGACTTACAGTGGGAAAATGTTTAAATTGCGTATTCTTTATAACGAATGAAGTGATGTGAACATATTTGGCAGTTATGATAATTGTCTACCCAGTTTATACGTTTTATGACCGGTTGCTGTTTGGTTGCCATGACAACATTAAATTTTGAAATAGGAAATTTTAAAACGACAACTGCAAAATCACTGAAGCAGTATGACCATAATTTAGTAGAAATGTTGCTTGGGTAAGGGCAATTTTAAATAGCTAAAATTTTGCCAATCTACGTCTTGGTTTGGTTGCCATAAACTTATAATGGGAAAATGGTTAAATTGCATTTTCTCCATAAGAAGCGGAGCTTTAAGGCTGAATCTTAGTATATAGAAAGGCGGATTCAAGGTTTACATAGTCGTAGGTTGACCTTTGACCCTTTTAATGCAAGGTCAAATTTGCGTCCCCATACATTTGCATGGGGAAAATGTTGAAAAAGTCATTTTCTCAAAATGTAAATTAAAGACTAATGGTTTAAACTTAACAATGCATGATTAATGTAGTAAAACTTTCTAGTTACATTCAAAATTTTATTCCCACGGGGGTGATCTGCCCTTGCCTCTGGGCTATATGCAGATATAAAATTGTGCATTCTTTAAACGTTTTCTTCTTTGAAACCGCTTGACCCCCCCCCCCCCCCAACCCCCCCCCTCCCCCCCCTCCCCCACCACCACCCAAGACGCGCACAAACACACCTCCTTACATTGATTTTGAGGTCAAGGTCATGGACAATGGAGTTTTTCACACTGGCCATGTTAAGTTTGTACGACAGTTTCTGTAGATCTATGTCCTTTATATGCCTGTAGGGATGTAATTGATACTTGGACAGATGCAGATGCTGTTGAAAATTTTTGTTCAGTGTAAGCCCAATGCCCACTCAGTGACCTTGCATGACTAAGATTTCTTATCTGATGTGCAAGCAACTGTTCAAGTGATCTACCCTGTCCCCCCTACAGATCTTGCTACGGACATTATGTTTGCCGGATAAGTAGCTGAATTTAATGTCAAGCGCTGATGAAGACTTACACAAACAGTTACCATATGTATACAGTTGACTCTCGTTATCCCGACCTCGCTTATCTCGAATAACCGCTTATCTCGAAGTGAAAATCTTGTCCCTGCTTAAACATGAAAATCTAACAACAGGTAAAAAAATATTTTGGAAAAGAGGAGAAATTTTCTCCTCTTTCCACAATATTTTTAACATATCTTTAACTTCAAGAGTCCAATTATATATATATTTGTTAAATGTGGTTGTTCGAATTATTTTTCCTCAATTCTGCAAATCTGATATGTCATACGGATATCTCGAAGTATTTCAGAGAGCCCCTTGGAATTCGAGAATTTGCATCAATAACCCGGATCAAGTACTCTGATTGGCTGAACATTAGAAGTGGGCATGGCATCTTAATTTATTTGATAGGGGAAGGGTTAAATAGGGTATTGATTTAGTGTTCGTTGGTCTAGGCGATGATCTCTGACAAATGTGGAATGTAGTGCCTACATGTAACTTATACAGTTTGATCAGCTTTCGCTTTTCACATATAGCATAATGGCAGTTTTCTCATATTAAATAGTATTTGTTTTATTATAATTTTACTGTAACAGGCGTGGAAAAAGATTAACCATTAGAGCTCTGATTACAACTGGAGCAGACGGCATTTTGATTCTTTATAATTATTATTATTCAGAGAAAATATCACTTGACATTTTATGTAAATCGATTCACATTAAGTGTCAAGTTTTATTTTCCCCCAAAAATATAAAAAAAAGTAGAATGTCGTTTGCTACACTTTTGCTTAGTGCTTTAAGGGTTAGGTCATTCTCTTTGTCTCAAAATTTGTATATTTGGATTTCGTATGAAACCTATAATGCATATATAATTTATGGATCTGATAATTGACAGATTGTCAATATATACATATATATATATACAGTAAAATTTCGCTATTAAGACTACTCCGTTGTTAAGACCAGCTTTTGCCAGTCAGCAAACGACTGTGTGCGTGCGCAAGTTGACCTGAGTCTCCGCTGGAAGTAGCCCCCAATTAGAGAGGCTACATCCTGTCTGCAAAATTTATCTCTTTTTGCAAATTAGATGTCGACAGGACATTTGTGCCTGTTCTCCTTAAAGTATAGTTGAATGACAAGCAGTGTTTACTGATCGGACTGGTCCATTAGGGACGATTTGATCTGGGCCTTTGCTGTTTGTTCAGGTATGTATGGCCGAATATTTAGAATAAGTACTGTAAAATATGTATGAACCAGCGCACAAAACCTACAAAATTGCATGTGTGCCTAGTGAAGACTCAGATAACCCAGCTAGCATTTTACGTAAATCTACATCGGGCCGTCATCGGCCCGTCAGCTACCCTGACGGGCCGATGACGGCCCGATATAGATTTACGTAGAATGCTGACTGGGAAGCCTGGGCATCCGTCTGTCTGATCAAGTCTTCGCTGTCCGCATGAAGAAAGAGTCCTTAGCTATCCATTGAGGCTGATCTGAGTCCTCGCTGGGCGCACGAAATTTTGTTGGTTTTGTCATACGCTGGCTCATATGTAAAGCGGCGAAGATCTACTGTGCTTTCAACATCTTTCAGAAAGTCGTTTTTTGCCGGGTGCTTTACACAGAAGTGAATGTGTAAACGTTTGTCATGATTAAATGCATCACATTTTGTCGTCACTTATTATGAGGAAAAAGTTTTTTCCATTTATTAGTTTAAATAAAAATCAAGTATTTTCCCCATGTTTTCCTATAGTAAAAATGTCAACAAACTGTGCAAAAATTGATATTATAGGTAGATTTGAGGCAGGGTTTCAGCAAGTTCCACTTCAAGTTTTCTGAAAATTTCACAGTATTGTGAAATCATCATAGAAAAGTAAAAAATACTTTCTGAGATAAATTAAAAAAAAACAACACTTTACGATAGAAAGAAATTGCACAGGTCAGACCAATTTTTGACCATAAATGTTATTTTAATGGTAACTATTTTAGAACAAAGCACAGAAACAGAAAAGACAAATGGTTTCTGATAAGATATGGTCAGTCATAGCAAATTTAAAATAGAACGCCAAGCAAAAATGTCTTTCCAAGTGATCATGCTGAAAGGACAGTAGCAAATGCATCCGGGCATGCTGATTTGGACGTTCAATGTTTACCTAGAATGTCATTGGAGTCTGTAGAATGCATTAACGCTAAAAATTCTGGGTTTAATTATCTGCTTACAATATATTGAAATCTTTTTTTCTCATTTTTTTTCCAGAAAATATGTTTCGACAGTGGAGACAGTTTGCATAAAATATCAAAATCTGTTTTCTAAATATTGAGAAAAAAAAATGTCTGCTGGAATTATTACCCATCGTGCTAAGCGCTAGACACATTCTATAAATAGAACGATGTAGAGGAACTGAATACTGCGTGGTCTGACTGCACTGATGTGGTCATTGGCTCTTCCAGCATCTCGGAGGCTTCCTTTCTAGTAACGTCTCTATACCGTATTTATTCGGACAGACATGCCTCAGCAAACAGTAGACCCAGATCAGACACCATAGAACGCGGCGTCTGATCAGTCTACACTGTTTGCCACTCATCGAGCAGTAAGGTTACCAAACTGAGTTGCTTTATTTTTTCAGAATCTAGTACAAGTATGGTAAGGCTTAAGCTGTATCAATCATAGGTGTAACGCACATTACGCATGTACTTAACATGCGTAAGAGAAATATTTATAATAAAGTAGCATGAACATCAAATATTTTGCTTCTTAACCCTAGGGACTGCTCTTAAAGGAAAGAATTGGCTTTCTCTGAGAGCCAATTCTTTCCTTTAAGAGTAGCCCCTATTCTGGAAGCGATTCTAGGCATAGTTTTCAAGATTTTTTCTGGGTCTGCGTAAAAATTGTTCCGTTCTGGCAACGCCACTGTAAATATTTTGGATAAATGTGGTACCAATATATTCATTCTGATGGGACTTCAGTCGTTAATGAGGGAAAAGTTATCTCCCTTAGTCCAGTTAGATATTCTGCGAAGGAAGAGGATGTTTTGTTATCTATTCTTCTTGGTACCAGACAACTTTCTGCCAGACTCAGTCGGATGTGCGTCCGACTGGTTATCGGGGGGCCACGGGTTAGATCCCCGCTGGGTCCGGCAACATTCTTTCGTGGAGATGATCATGAAATACGTTTTAGTCATTCTCTCCCTTTCAATGATTCAAGAAGCGCAGTTGTCATTTGACTGGTAATGGTTAACCGCTTAGAGGACTTAGCTTGTCCAGGAAAAGTGTGGTTAGGTAAACTGACCGGCTCGACGTAACTCTAATTGTGTTGAATGGGACGTTACACTCCAAACCAACCAGAGACAGTTTTCTGATGTCTTCCAGTATTTTGATCACCTCCAAAAGGGTAATTGACAAACAGTGCGGACCCAGGTCAGACGCCGCATAATGCACTATTTGCATTAGATACAGGAAAAATATAGTAGTAATGAAAGTAACCGGCCACCCGGCTTTTGGAAATAGACTGGTCCAAAGATTTGTGGTATAGTCGTAAAAAGGTGAAATGTTGATACCTGAGTTGCTACATGACGTATGACAAAAATCATGTTTGTCCCCAAGTGGTTTCCTCCAAACTATTGTTTTGATAATTGTACTCTCGGTAAAATTTCTTAGAGTAAGTGTTCTGATACCCGAAGACTCACTGAAATAAATTATGCTCTCAATAAGTTTCTGAATAGTCTGCGCTATGACAAGCAAAATGCACACTAAGAGAAAAACCAGGTTTTGCGATTTGACAAACCAGATTTATCAGAAAAAAAACTAGGATTTTCGCAGGGTTTTCTCTACATATCGTAGGTTTTATAGATATCATAAAAATATCCAGAAATAGTCAAATAAATATACCACAAATCTTTTAAAGCCTTTAAATGATGATCGCAGTTTTATTTTTAATATAATTGACTCCCTTGACTTAACTTGGCTACGTAGCCTCGTTAGCCAACTACCCATCTGGACAATATTTTGTCCCATAATACTTGATCATCCAGTCCTCAGTAGCATTTTGTAGCCAAGTGGGGGCGGGGGTGCGGGGTAACTGAATTTCATTTGGAAATAGCCTGGGTATCAAACTTTAACCCATTTTAGACTTAATAAACTCTTCCACACCGTATATTGGAAGAGTATTTCAGTTTTAGGTACGTCAGGCTATGTAATTTCGACATTCCTATTGAAAAAAAAAACAAAACTAGTAGCAAACAGTGGATATCCTGAGCAGGCGCCGCATTTTGCGGCATCTGATCTGGGTCTGCACTGTTCACCAGTTACCCTTTTTGGAGTCTCCAATGGATTAAACTCTTGTTATCTTGCATTTTTGTACATTGCGTGAACATTCCTGTGATATTTTGTGTTTACCTGTTATTTGTATAGTATGTCTTCCATTTCAAGCGTTCAGGTGGAGTAGTTAGCGCTCCGGACTTCGGATCTTGAGGTCCCGGATTCGGATCCCGCAAGAGGAGGAACTCAGCTCATGATTGTACGGCGCTTCATTGCTTAGAGCCTTATATTATCATCCAACATCTCGATATGACTTAAATAGTATTGAAAAGGACGCAAACACAAAACCATTTCCATTTGAAACTATTTGTAGACATTCCGTTAAAGGCGTCCCATATTATTTATACTGTCTGGACTTATTTATACCAATGCATATGGTCATGGTACGAGATAAAGCTGTTTTCTTTCTTTTTGTTTGTTTGTTTTAGCTCACCTGAGCCGACGGCTCAAGGTGAGCTATTATGATCAATCACCGTCCGTCGTCGTCCGTTTGTCGGAGATGTTGTTTAAAGATTGTGGACGGACGGACAGGCGGACGACGACGACGACGGACGGTTAGTGATCACAATAGCTCACCTTGAGCCTTCGGCTCAGGTGAGCTAAAAACATGGCCGCTAGGGGTGGCGGAGCTTATTTTCAGTATATATCTACACAGAAAACTTTGAAAAATGTTCTCGTCATAAACCAATGGACGATTTCAATATAATTTGGCAGGAATGTTTCTTTGGTGGCCCTTCCAAGATTGTTCAAGCCGTCATGATTTGTCAAAACATGGCTGCTAGGGGGCGAGACTTATTTTCCCTATATATCTATATATAAAAAAAAAACAACAAAAAAAACAAAAACAAAAAAAAATTAAAAATCATCTTGTCAGAAACCACTGGACCGATTTCAATATACCTTGACAGAAATATTTCCTTGGTGACCCTCTACCAAGGTTGTTCAAGCCGTCATGATTCGTTAAAAACATGGCTGCTAGGAGGCGGGCATTATTTTCCCTATATATCTGTATAGAAAACTTTAAAAACCTTCTTGCCAGAAACCACTGGACAGAGTTCAATGTAACTTGGCAGGAATGTTGCTTTAGTGACTTTCTACTAAGATTGTTCAAGCCGTTTTGATTGGTCAAAAAACATGGCCCCCAGGGGGCGGGACTTATTTTCCCTATATATCTATATAGAAAACTTTAAAACCGATTTCAGTATTACTTGGCAGGAATATTCCATTGGTGACCCTGTACCAAGATTTTTCAATCAATCATGATTCGTCAAAAATATGGCTGCTTGGGGGCTTATTCTCCCTATATATCTATATAGAACTTGACCGATTTCAATATCACTTGGCAGGAATGTTCCTTTTGTGACCCTCTACCAAGTTTGTTCAAGCTGTCATGATTTTATGACTTCCTGTTTGTTTTTCTGCGCACCAAATCCCATTTGAAAATCGGTGAAGTCTAAAAGGAAAGAATTTGCTGCTTTAGAACAGACCCATTTCCAGAAGTGAGGCAAAACAATTTTGACAGATTTGCCTCCCATGAAAGTGAATCCATTTCCTTTAAACGATCTGTTCTCCAAAAACGCAAAGCTGTTTAAGTCAAATTGAAAAGGGATGTCAGAAAACAATCAGACCAGATGGCAAACAGTGTAGAGAATGCTCATCATGAGCCGTTTTATCAGGATCTACACTGTTTGCACAGGTATCTGTTCTGGTTATTGTTGTGCAAATGTTTAACGCTACCGGGCACCCGAGGCACATAGAGGCAGTGGCGATTGTGTTTAGTATACACACATTTGTACAGTCTTGATTTCATAGACTACCCATGCAGATTTGGTGCCGCTATCACCAAGCGCCTCCTAGTCCTTCTTAGCTCAACTGAGCCAAAGGCACACTGGTGAGCTTATAGTATGACTAGCCTCTGTTGTTGTTGTCTGTCTTCTGTAGTCTGTCAACATTTTCAAACCTCTTCTCTGAAACCACTGGGCCGATTGAAGTCAAATTTCATGTGGAGCATCCATGGGATGGGGGAACGAAAGTTTGTTCGCGGGGTCCAGGTCACATGACCAAAGTGGCCACCATGCCCATATAAGGTAAAAACCCTTCAAAAATCTTTTCCCGAACCAGGAAGCCGATTGTCATAAAACTTGGTATGGAGCATAAGATTTCCAAGATGACCGCCATGCCCATATAAAGTAAAAATCTTCTTCTCCCGAACCAGTATGATATGTAGCATTGGTGACTCAAGCCAATCATAGTTTGTTCAAAAGATGACACCTGGATGACCTTGACCTATTTCAGGCCAAGGTCAAATTTGTTCCCATAAACCTTTGTATGGGAAAAAGTCAAAACCTAGTATTTTTCAGAAACTATTGCAACCTGTGGTCGGAGAATTGGTAGATGCAGTGAGGTAAATGAGTAAATGAAACTACATGAGTATTCAAGGTCAAGGGCCCAAGATCATTCGGATATGAACATTAAAACTTCTTTTTCTCAGAAACTTCTAAGCCATTTGTAACCAACTTCCATTTGAAATTTTTAGGTACAAGAAAATGAAAATTTATTTAATATGAGTTTGGTCACTTGATCAATCTGGCAGCCATGCCCATATAAGATCAAAACCCTTTTAAAATCTTCTCCTTAGGAACAAGTCGGCTGATTATCATGGAACTTGGTATGCAGCATTGGGGATTCAAGCCAGTCATCTTTTATTCATTTATTCAAATGATGACACCTGGATGGCCTTGACTTATTTTAGGCCAATGTCAACTTTGGTCGCATAGGCTTTTGTATGGGAAAAAGTCAAAACTGTATATTTTTCAGAAACTATCCCAGCCTGTGATCTGAAAATTTGTAGACGCAGGCAGCTAAATAAGTAAATGAAACTACATGAGTGTGCAAGGTCAATGTCATTCCTTGACCTTGGCACAAGGTCATTCAGATATGAAAATTAAAACTTGTTTTTCTCAGAAACCACTGGGTCATTTGTAACCAAATTTCATAGGAAAGCTTTTAGGAACAAGGAAATGAAAATTAATAAATTTGAGTTTGGACAAATATGGCTGCCATGCCCGTATATGGTAAATTTGTAAAATCATTTAAAAAAAACTTCTCCGGAACCAATGAGCCGATTGCCTTGAAACTTGGTATGTAGTATCGGGGTCTTGGGGCCCATCGTAGTTTATTCAAATGATGACTGGCTTGACCTTGACCCAATTTACATCAAGGTCAAATTTGCTTGTGGATTTGTTATTTTGTTATTTTTTTTTTTTTTTTTTTTGAAACTACTGTCGCCTGTGAACTATGATTTTGTATTTGCAATCAGCTAAATGAGTAAATGAAGCTACATGAGTAACAAAGGTCAAGGTCACCCCTTGACCTTCGACCTCAGCAAAGAATTTAACATAATCAGCAAATAAGCTCATGGTCCAGACCTCTGGGTTCATGATCCTAAGGCGGGACATAAAGCCCATAACATGAGCTTGGCTTCCAAAAAGCATATTAACGGTCCATGGGAAGTCTTCTATAAAGACCTTCAAATTCATTTCAAAAAACACTCAGCACTCAAATTGGTCCTCTGGTTATACTTAACTCAGGGTATGTCGAGTATGAGCTAGGTGTACTCGTGGTTGGACAATTTTCTCGACCCGAGCAGGGTTCAACTCCACGACCTTCCGCTTGCAAGTCGAGAGCACTAACCACTAGGCCACTCAGCCCATAATCCGGTTTGCTCATATTGAGCTGTCAGGATGTAGTATGTTTGCACAGATATCTGGTTTCGTCTGAAAGGCTGATATGATTAAGTGCCAGTCAAGGTAATTATAATAAATTGGTTCTGTTTAACCCAATTTAAACTTAAGAAACATCCCACTCGCTTGTAGGTATGTCAGGCAATGTGATTTAGGTATTCTTAGAAAAAAAAAGTGGTTAAACTACTATTTGCAAGCAGTGGAGACCCTGATTAGACGCCGCATTCTGCGGCGTCCAGTCTGGGTCTGCACCGTTTGCCAATCACCCGTTTAGGGGTTTCCAGACTAAAATGGGTTGATAATAATAAATACGTATATTTTATGAGGACATGTACGAATATTTTTCTCATCTTGCCGAGCTTTATAGATATAAAAGAATGCTCTTCACTCCCTGTGTTTGTTTTCTTTTCAACTCACCTCATCCAAAAGTTTTCACAAGGGAGATAATGTCTATGGCTTCCTGTTTCCTCACCTGCACACAAAACCTCTTGTTAAAAGGTGTCTACTCTAAAATAACTTTGACAGAGTTACCTTCCCTGAAAGTATCCGTTCCCTTTAAGGGGCCTAGATAAATTTCAAAGGGAGATAACTCGATTTTCTGTAGAAGCGTCTCAATAAGAAATATGTCAAAAACTATTTAAAACTTGGTGACCTTATTCACATCGGAGAGGCGGCAGTCAGGAGCGACCGCGGCAATCTGAAACGCAACTCACATGGTAAAGGCGATCGGTTTGGGAAAGTCAATTTATCTAGTGCTCTAGTAATTAATATTGCGGTTAGAATCGATACTAACCCGTCTTCTTGCAACAGAATCTATGAATTTTCGACATATTAGGATAGTCTTACTGATTGTTTTTCTCATTTATTTCATACTTACCATTTTACTTTTTATCTTCAGTTTTCATTCAGTAAAAATCAGCTTTCTCATGCAAATTCCGGAGTTCTAAAGCGATGTCCGAAATAATTTAAATGTCTATAAAAAATGGATGTTGTCCCTACATAAATGCTAAATTTCAATGTTTGCTGTCTAGGAATGGACAAAGAGCTTAGGAATAGGAACAACTGGCTATCGAAAACGGTATTTCCAAAATTCGAATGCAACCGACTAACGCAACGCATGGCAATCGGCGAACGAAATCATTGTTTTCTTAAAAATGCTTATATTTCAATATTCTGCATTAACAAATGTATGATTTTGCTCTGTTTAGTTTTTAATATACGTACACGATACATCAAACAAAAATAAATGATAACTGAATCCATTTACAACTGAAAACTCGAAACAAGTTTACCCACATACCATGCTATCAAGGCACATGGTAGGTCTGTTACAATTTCCTACCTAATTAATTAGACGCATCTTCTATTTGCTTTTAACCGTGCCGGCATTTGCGACGCAGTCATTTTGCTGCTCGTATCCGAGCATGGCCCACACTTAGCGATCAAATATCATAAGGAATAAAAATTCGTGTTCCGACTGGGACTCGAACCCAGGGAAACTCGCAGACCAACAGACTGGTTGTGCAACTGATTTACACAACTATAGAGCTTATAACATTGCTACAGGCTAACCGTGTGACTCAGTACATCAGACGGCATTCCGATGTGTGAGAGATCCTGGGTTGGAGTCCCAGTCGCGCAAATTTCCTTTTTGCCTTTCCTCTTACATTTTGAGGCTCAGTTTGGGTCTATTATTGGGCTGCGAGCAGTAAAGGGACTGCACTTTAGGGCATGGTTTGAATGAGATTTGGGGACAGATCTAATTAACACATCGGCTAGGCGGGATTCAGGAATTACGGCGGCAATCTGAAATGCAACTCACTTTAGCCCCGCTATATTCCTGCTGTTGTCACGGGTGTATTACAGCTTGTTAAACGCAACTCACTTTAGCCCCGCTATATTCCTGCTGTTGTCACGGGTGTATTACAGCTTGCTATACTCTTAAAAACATGAAAACAAGGAGAAACATGGACAATTTACTTCATTTGCAGCTTTTTGCGCAGCGTTAGTCGATTGCCATGAGTCGTTTTCGATTGTCGTCTCTCTACCCAGCGCTTTTCAAATGGATGTTACATTTAACATGAATAACAAAAGGTCGATTGAAGCTTCACAGATTAGCCACAAATGATACAATTTTATCTGCCTGTCACTGACATGATCAAATAGGACCATAGACCAATCTGCCAGGTATAAAAATACGCAGTCTCGTGTTCCAGGTTATGTCACGGTCAACACACTTAGGATTCCAAGATCGAATTTTGTGCGGTACATCCTTGACCACTTATGAGAAGCATGCTGTACTTACTTTAATTGATACATCTTTATATCTCCTGCAAATACATGAAATGTTAACTTATCAAAACCGACCGCCTATTCCATATGAGTTGACGTTTAGATTGCCGTTCCTGATTTCCGCCTACCCGGTGTGTTACTGGGGAAGATGAGTAGATCACCTGAACAACTTTTGGGAAAAATTGGACAGTAACTTTTAGCTCACCTTAGTTATGCTCAGGGTGAGCTATAGTGATCACTTTTTGTTCGTCGTCCGTCCGCCCGTGCTTGCGTCTATTAACATTTTCAAACGATTCTCTGAAACCGCTGAGCCATTTTTGCTCAAGTGTCATATGGAGCCTCCTCAGGTTGTGGGAACGAAAGATTTCTAAAATGGTTGCGGTTTGTTGACTAATGGCCACCATGCCCATATATGGTAAAAACCTTTAAAATCTTCTTCTCCGGAACCGAGGATGCCTTGGGGCTGAATCATTTGCACAAATCATTGGGGACGGGAGGTCTACCAAAGTTGCTAAAATAATGGTCGTACATTGACGTTTGACCTTTTTACGGCGAGGTCAAGTTTGCTGCCTTATGCATTTGTATGGGCCCCATACATCTGTAGGGGAATTTTTGAGAATTTCAAACGACTTCTCCTCTGAAGCCTCTGGGCCAATGTTGCTCAGATTTCAAGTGGAGCCACCTTTGGGCAGGGGAACGAAAGATTGCTAAAATGGTCGCGGTCCATTGACCAAGATGACCACCATATGCCCATATGTGGTAAAAAACGTTAAAAAAGCTTCTTCTCCAGAACCAAATAAGCCCTGGAGCCTAATCTTTACACATATTATCGGGGACGGAAGTCTACCCAAATTGCTAAAATGATGGGCCTACGTTGACGTTTGACCTTTTTTAGAGCAAGGTCAAATTTGCTTCCCTATGAATTTGTCAGGACCCTATCCATTTATATGGGAAAAATGTTGAGAATTCATATTTTGGACTTCTCCTCTAAAGACTATATTATCCAGTTGAGTTGAAACTTGATAAGGCGCATCAGGGCGCCGAGTACACACAAATCAATTTTCGACATCTCTTCACAAACCTTTGGTCGATTTGAGCCAAAACTTGCTTTGTAGCAACAGGACAACTTCTGGATCGAAATGAGCTAAAATCATGTCGATCGGACATACAAGATGGCCGCCACAGCCGTCATCTTGAAAATCTGTCTTGGAAATCTCCCGTACCACAAGGGGAATTAAGTTGAAACTTACAATGTAGCAGCAGGTTGACGTGTAGATGAAAAAAAATAGCTAAAATCATGCTGCTTGAATAGCTGTCATCTTGAAAACGAAGATTTGCTTCTCCTCCCAAACCGTTGGGTGATTTGAGTTGACCAGGATTTGATCCCCAAAGGAAAGCGATGTTTTAGCGTTTGGGAAACGTCCAGCCAGAATCAGACAGAAAAAAATGACACAAGGACATGTTTATATTATAGATTGTGATCATGTAACCATATGAGTATAGGAAAAAAAACGTGTCGGCAATGTTTTTTAATGTAAGTGTCATAGTTATCACTTAGACGATAAGCTTTATTTCCTGACCCTCATCCGTTGATAGTAGCACAAGACATTATGAAAACCAGTGTCATCCATGCACTAGATGCCTCCTGCGTACTTTTGCTAGGTAAAGAAGTCTCATTTTTTTTGTAATGGTGGGCTAACAGTTTATGTTAACATATGCTCTATGCAACTTTGAATGTGTAACCATCTTGTTTCACGGTTCCTGTCACTAACAGAGTCCAAATCAATTACAACGTTTGACCGAATTTTGAAACACGGTAGATGTTTGGATTCTGGTGTCCAAATAAGTTAGCAATATTTCCTGTTCTCAGCACTTAAGTGAATAAAGTCCATTTTATGGTCATTTTATTGAAAAAAAAAAAATACACATTAGAATACCGTACTATGCAGTCCGGCGATAGCCACTGGCGCTTTCACTGTTTGCATGAAGCGATTTTATACTTTAAAGTTGCGGTAGTTTCAGAAAATTGACAAAGCTAACTACTGGTCTAAGCGATGGTCATATCTCTTTACTAATCAAATTTACATTGTAAACCTGAATCGCTGCGTACTTTGCATCAACTTATAGGGTAAGCTGATCACGTTCTGTAAAATAACTTATGACTTTTCGCCTGCCTAAGTTTGGTTTGATATTTCCAGAATCTTCCAAGGGTAGTTCGGTAGGAATTCAACAGAGTCCTGGTCACTGGCACCAAATATAATGTGTAACTCGTTCATAGTACAATTAATTGGGCAGCGAAAACGTCTTTGGACACATGCTGGCAGTGAAAACCCAGATCGGCCTTCGCATCAGCACAGTCTGATAAGGTCCTTCACTGTCCGCTAACAGAATCATTGGATACTACAGAATGTATCAGTAGAAAACAAATGCCGGACGAGACTTAGCGCATGCGTTAGATGAATCGGAATCTGTGTATTTTGCGCTGTACGAAGACACCTTTTCGCTAGGCGAGGCCAATTAAATACAGTCGACTCTCGTTACCTCGAATTCCAAGGTACTCTCTGAAACACTTTGAGATATCCCTACCTCGACATATCAGATTTGCGGAAATGAGAAAAACAATAAATCGAACAGCACATTTAACAAATGAATATGTAATTTGATTCCTGAAATTAGAGATACGTTGAAATTTTGTTACCTGTTGTTAGATTTCTATGTTAAAACAGGGATCTGATTTTCACTTCGAGATAAACGGTCATTGGAGGTAAGCGAAGTCGAGATAACGAGAGTTGACTGTATCAATCACAGTTACATACCGGCTGCATACAACTTTCGTTCTACATATCAAACATTGTGCGAAAAATGGACTCCCAGGTCCTTCGAATGTTACTCGAAACTACAGGCATGCCTTCCTTTTCATTGGCACAGCTGACCAAGAAACCATAATTATGGAGTTTCTTAACACTACAAAATATCTTAATATACATTTTCTCATTTAGTAATTTTATGACGTCATAAACATCGCTGACGTCACTCTCAAGATTTGTAAAACAGTCCACACAACATTAGAAAACCCGCAGACCTACAAGCCACGTCGAGGACGATGCGCAGGCTGATCTGGGTCTTCGCTGTCTGCGTATGCCCGAAGACACGTTTTCACATGGCTCGACACATTTGTTATTGTTGAACTTATCATGTCTTTTAGATTTTCAGTTATTGAAAATAATTATTATCATGTAAACAATCATACCATTTAGATTTTCAGTATTGGCAATTACTATTGTGTAACCAAACATATACTTTAAACACTTAATATACTTGGTAGATTTTCCACTCTAATAGGAAAGAATTTGCTCCCAAGGGAAGAAAATAGTCCTTTTCAGAATAGTTTTAGCAGAGTTGCCTCCTAAAAGTGTATTAGCTCTCCTTAAAACCTGCACCATTCATAAGGTACAGCACATCACGGAAACATGCCTATATAGTTCTGACCCCTTTAAACCCCATTTTTTACTTACTAAAACTGGGGTTTACAGGGGCAAACATTATTTTTCTCATTTCTGCTCATAAACATAGATTGTGGGTACTCGTTAGAACCGCCTCATCGAGGCGGTTCTAACGAGTACCAACAATCTATGTTTTAAGCAGAAATATGAAAAAATATCAGCATCTTTTATCTGAATTTTTTCATTTTTTGTTGGTAAAATTTTTAGTATATATGAATAGGCGTGTTTTCGTAATGATTATACAGCTGCGTGACATTTCTATACATAACAAGACTAAATGTGTTCATTGTGTGTGTGTGTGTGTGTGTTTCTATCTCTCTTGGTTGACAAGTCACAGAACATTGCTAGTGTATGTTTTGATATATACAGGATATTTACTCTTTTGCTGTGAATACCATAAATATTGTCATCGAGTGTAATGAAAACATCAGTATTTTCACGAGATGAAAATTTTTATGGTTTTCACTGAAAAAGAGTAAATTTTCTTTTTATTTTATTTTTTTACACGCCACTGCACGTTTCTGACGTCATATCTAACGCCACCAAACAAAACATGAACGTCATGGCGTCGACGTTCAGTGCTTAACATGCGAAACGCTGGAGTGACAAAAACAAAAAGTTTCGGCAAATCAAAATAATATTGATACCAAAATGTTCCTTACATTCTAACTAAGAAAATGCATACCAACACTTGATAATTTTGTTCAGAAACAAAGAAGTTAGAGGTGTTCAAAAATCTGAAGTGGAGGTAACATCCACTTCTGAAACAATGAAGAAAACCGAAGTCGTCCAAAGCGAGCAATGAAAATATAAATCGTATCAGTCACTATAGTGAAATGATACGATATCATTTCACTAGTGATTGATACCACTTTTATTTTCACCAGATATAGACTGATTTCACTGCTAACAATAAAATAAATGTTTTATATGTGTATATATTTAGCTACTCTTTTTATTTTATTGTTAGCGGTGAAATCAGTGTATATCTGGTGAAAATAAAAGTGGTATTAATCACTAGTGAAATGATATCGTATCATTTCACTAGTGACTGATACTATTTATATTTTCACTCCTCGCTTTGGGCAACTTCGGTTTTCTTCATTGTTTCAGATGTGGATCACCTCCACTTCAGATTTTTGAACCACTTCAGATTTTTGAACACCTCTAACTTCTTTGTTTCTTAACTAAAGTATCAAGTGTCGGTATGCATTTTCTTAGTTAGAATGTAAGGAACATTTTGGTATCAAAATTATTTCGATTTGCCGATTTTTTTTTTTTTTTTTTTTTTTTTTTTTTTTTTTTTTTTTGTCTCTCCAGCGTTTCACATGTTAAGCACTGAGCGTCGACGCCATGACGTTCATGTTTTGTTTGGTGACGTTATTTATGGCGTCAGAAACGCGCATTTGCGTGTTAACAATAAAATAAAAAGAAAATTTACTCTTTTTCAGTGAATACCATAAAAAAATTTCATCTCGTGTAATGAAAACATTCAAATTTTCACTCGTGCTTCGCACTCGTGAAAATACTGATATTTTCATTACACTCGATGACAATATTTATGGCATTCACAGCAAAGGAGTAAATATCCTCTATGTATTGTTTTATGTAAATGTCAGTCCGTGATACCACATTAAACTACTACTACTACTATACTACTACTTCTACTACTCTCTCTCTCTCTCTATCTCTGTGTGTGTGTGTGTGTGTGTGTGTGTGTGTGTGTGTGTGTGTGTGTGTGTGTGTTTGTGATTTTCTTAACATTACTTTCAACTGCAAAAAAAAAAAAAAAAAAAAAAAAGAAAAAAAGAAAATACCAAGCCACTTCTGACTTTGTTTCCTTTCATAGTATACCCTTTTTGCATGAGGTAAAATAGTTTTGACAGAGTTACTTCCCCGGAAAGGGCACCATTCCCCTTAACCCTTGCCATGCTGACTCAATTAATATACCATGCCCACTGATCTGAATCTACAGTGTTTGCAAAGACAGGGTATATCCGGGTTCAGCAGGACTAGAGTTAAATAAACTAACTGTCTGTTTGAACTTGATGTCATCATTACCATGTCATCATTAACTTGTAGTGACTGATATCGTCAGGAAATCGGCCTTTCCCACGCCTGTAAATACAAAAATAGAAGGGGTGATCCATTTGTATATCACTTGTGTGATACATTTTGCTACGGTGGGTTCATAGCGCAGTCGGCAGTGCGTCTGACTGCAGACCCAGGGTTTGCAAGTTCGCATCCCAGTCCGGCCACGTAACTTTCATGGAGATAGATCATGGAATCGTTCCTACGGTCATTCTCCACAGTTTTCTAAGTCAAGGAGGGCAGTTGTCAGTTACTGGCGACAGTAAGTACTGGTTAACCGCCTAGAGCACTCCTATCTTCGAAAAGTGTGAGGGTGACTGTCCAGCTCGACATGACCTTAACATTGTTGACTGGGCCGTAAAATTCCAAATCGTATCAAACAAATACATTGGCAACGTACAGGCTATAACAGTATAAGTTGTATAGGGTATCGATGTATAAGTTAATCAAAGCACTGACGGCACTGGTGGGTCGATTGTCTCTGAACGCAGGTTGGGATATTGGTTGAACGGGGATTCAAGACTTTCATGTAACCCTTTCGGTAATTAAAGCAAACATTGCAAGCAGAATGTGGCGTCTGATCAAGGTCTGCAATGTTTGCCATGCACTAAGACCAGTCCAGGTATTCTAGAAAACCCCCGTTACATAACACTTTGACGTCACACCGATAAGAATAGCGCGGCCTTAGTTAACCGTTACCTGGGCTGCGTTCAGTAAAGCAAAGCTCTCGTGAAAGTTTCAAAAATCATTACGAAAACACGCCTATTCAAATATATTGAAATTTTCACCTCCAAAAACAGAAAATTTTTAGACAAAAAGTCTCATATTTTGTTTATATTTTTGCTCAAAACATAGATTGTGGGTATTCGTTAGAACCGCCTCGGGAGGCGGTTCTAACGAGTACCCACAATCTATGTTTTGAGCAAAAATAAGTAAAATAATGTATACCCCTGTAAACCCCAGTTTTTCTATATAAAAGTGGGGTTCAAGGGGGTCAAAATTATATAGGCATGTTTTCGTGATGTAGGCATCTTCTGGACAGAAGCATCTTCTGAAGGATTATTGTAAATCCGTCTCATGTGATCCCCAATTAGAGAGAACTGTTATTCTCGTAGACGAGGCTTGATGTCTTATCGAATAAACTATATCAATCATTGTTGATTTAATATAGAATCAAATAAATAATACCAACGCAGTAAAAAGAATAGATTTTAAATTTTATTCGTGTGAGCCGCCATCTTTGTTGTGCCAGACGACAGCTTGAAAATAGTTTGAGATGTTCGCTACCCTCCGCATAAACGTGTCATAACTGAACGGAAAGTTTGCTTTTGTTTTGTGGGTAACCGCGAACGTTTTGGTTATCTGAAGGCAGCCCTGGATTTCATCAGTCTTCGTGAAATCTTTCCAACAAGTGCAGAACAGCTGTCAGACAGACTAAAAATTTTGGCAGGACAAAGTAAAATTCTGCAGGACAGGAGGCTTGTCTGTTATCAGATAACTATCTCTTTTTGCCAGAAACCACAGGACATGTGTCAGACAAACTGAAATTTTCTGCAGGACAGAATAAAAATTTGCTGCTTTTGTCAGACAGTCCTGTAGTTTATGCAAAGACTGTTTCATACAAACACTATTGGCGTGGATTTACTTTATTGGTCAGCGATAGTCACGTAGACAACAGCAATGCAACACAGATTCTTAAGTAATTTTAGGCCGATTGCTAAACAAACAATCGACCCAGAAACGTTCAGTTTGGGAATAGATTTCGGTTCGGAGACAACAGAGCTGCGTTCAAAGGTGCAAGTTACTCGCGAGAGTTTTGCCCTGAACCCCAGCTCCTGTTGGCGCTCGTCATAAGGTACAAGGGTCTAGGGTGAATTCAACGTTCGCTATCACTTTGCACTACTGAAGGCAGCTCAGGTTGTAGGTTTCATATCGTAAACAAATTGGTTGGTCCGTCTAACGTGCGGTTTGATTTCATTGGTCAGTGAAGGCAGTGAAAACAACTTAAATGCAATGTCAAATCCTGCTTACTGGACAAAATAAGAACAAAATATATCACCAATTTGTTGTCTGCTGAATCAGCCTAGAGAGAGGCAAAGGTTAATAAGAACGGTTATTTTTGCCGTGAGTAAGAAGGACACCTGTATATTTACAGTTGACTTCTGTTTTCTCAAACAGGAGCTTAGGTCAAAAAAGGTTATCGCAAACAAAAATACATGTATTGGTCCTTTAGACCCATTTTTTTGTTTCAATCTATAGTTCTGAAGAAATTTCCCCATTTAAAATCACAACCACTTCTCCCAAGTGTCAATACCTATGTAAAGTTTTAAGAACGCATGTTTGATAGCGGAAACGAAGCACAGACGAACAGATGGATGGAAATTGCGCGGCCGCGTATAAAAAATCTTATCTAGAGTTATACACTGCTACGACCACGGTCTCTACATGCTGCAGAATTGAATGCCAGTTCGGCCACCAAAATTTCGTGGGAATTGATATTTTTCTTTATTCTTGAAGAAAATATGTTGTTGGTAGCCATTAGAAGCGTCTCGACGAGGTGCTTCTAATGAATACCCACAACACATATTTTCTTCGAGAAATAAGAAAAAAATGTATATTTCATAATCTGCATTCTCTTCTTAGCTAGAGCTATGAAATACTTGTCTCAGGACAAGACTGAAATTTCTTACTTGTCTTCAGGGAAATGGGACAGGTTGAACAAGTCAGGCATAGTATTTCCGCAGCCCTGCCTTATTATTGTGTGGTTGGCTATAAAAATAATCTTATATAGAGCTATAAAATGCTATTACGATGATCTCTACCTGTTGCAGATTCCAGATGAACGCCGCCAACATTACTTTCAGCGTACAAAATCGCCGATATTTCATAGTCGTAGCTACAAGAAGTCCAGGAACCGTCGGGAACTCTTGATGGCACTAGGAGATAGCCAACATCGCCTGGACACGCTCCCCATTTATTATTAATGTAGAATCGCCTCGCATTTGCATACCTGCAATTAAAAACTACTGCAACGTAAAAAAATGTACCTTCTGACATATTGGCCTAATGAGGATTCAGATTAGTCTGCGCATCGGCGCAGTCTGATGAGAGTGTTCGTTGCGCGCACGAAGAAACTTTGCATAATTCGGTATTCAAATTGCGCCCAGATGCCAAACAGTTTAGACCTTGATCAGACATAGCATAAAGCGCCGTCTGATCAAGGTCTATCACGTAAACAAAGGTCCCTTTAACAAGTATGTGTTAATAAAACGGAGCAAACATCGGTACAACATAATGCAAAAAACTTGGATCGATCGCTCAATCAATCAATTAATTAATTAATCAATCAATCAATAAAAAAGCGATTTAGCCAACACAAACTTGCAGGCGTTAGTACCTTCAGCAATAATACAATTGTAACTTTACTTTTCAATATATGTGTCAATACAAACCGAAATAAAGAAGCTTTATCATATGACGCAAGTGTTTTATATGCACTTGTTTGACGTAGATATTGTTCAGTGGATAAAGTCATGTCATAAAGAGGATATTCCCACACGTTACATATAACACTTGGTTACTCATGTAATTTTATCACTCCGCCCGTGACGTTATGTTTTCTGTTGAAAAAACGGTTCAACTTCTATAGCCATAAAATACAGTCTAAAAGTCCTGTGATAAAAATGCAATTGCAAATGAGGAATAATACAAACATATATGATGACACATAGCAACAGATAAGGCGCTTTTTTCATCCGAAAAATGCTGATATCTTTCTTATTTCTCCATGAAAACATATGTTGTGGGTACTCATTAGAAGCGCCTCACCGAGGCGCTTCTAATGAGTACCCACAACATATGCTTTCATGGAGAAATAAGAAAAATATTATGTGGATACCCCTTCTTAACTGTAGCTATGATGACATATGACAGGGTAAATGAATATCAAAAAAGCATTCCTTGTTTTATCTGAAAACATGCTTCAAATAAAAAATGGTAACGTTGTGGATATATATTTTTGCACAGTTTTTTTCACAAACAAATCTCAACGTTGGCCAATTAAAGTATTTTTCAAGAGAGTTAGGTTCTTTCACAAACAAATCTCAACGTTGGCCAATTAAAGTATTTTTCAAGAGAGTCAGGTTCTTTTAAAGAACCTCTTGAAAAGGGCTTAGCCAACGTTGAGATTTGTTTGTGAAATAAACTTTGCGAAAATAATGTGTAAAAATATTGTGCGTTTATTAGGTTGTGGATATAATAATGATAATGTGGAGAAGGTTATAACCAACAAAATACGGCCCGGAAATCAGCATATCAGAACAGTAGGTTGTGACCACCCTAGCTACATCAGCCGTACCTTGCCAAACACATCTATTAGGAACCCTGTGATACAGGTAGCGTGTGGCAGACCAACGTCCAGACAGCATGTCTCTGCATTCTTTTTCTCGTATTTACCAGCATTAAAAACGACTCAATCTACTTTTTAAAAGTGATAATATCAATGGTGCAGTCGAATAGACATGTCAGTCGAAGTCGTGAACCATTTGGTTAATGTCGAAATATTTTTCTGTATCCTGTTTTTCCTGCGTATTCGGACAGACAGGCGTCAGCAAACAGTGTAGACTCTGATTAGGGTCTACGCTATTTGCCACTCATCCAGTAACCAGACAGCTCAACAGGTTGTAAAATTGAGTTGTTCAAATTTCGGACTGTTTTGGTAAAGCGTATCTGTGTCCGAATATCTAAGGTAATTTAGGGGTTGGATTGAAAGAGTATGTGTCTTACCCTTGAAGGGAAAAGTGATTGAAAGTCTGTACAGATAAATCTGTCCAAGAAGATGACACTATTTTACTTGCACTGAACCAGGAGACGTGGTCAGTCCCAGTTCCATCGAAAACTATAAAGTGCTTTTCTTCACCATCTTTATATACTGATAGCTTCACCTGAAACAGACATGTGACAAGAACGTTAATAAAAGTGTTTTTCTTCACCATCTTTGTACACTGATAGCTTCACCTGAAACAGACACGTGACAAGTACGTTATTAAAGTGTTTTTCTTCACCATCTTTGTACACTGATAACTTCATCTGAAACAGACATGTGACAAGTACGTTACTAAAGTGTTTTTCTTCACCATCTTTGTACACTGATAGCTTCACCTGAAACAGACATGTGACAAGTACGTTACTAAAGTGTTTTTCTTCACCATCTTTGTACACTGATAGCTTCACCTGAAACAGACATGTGACAAGTACGTTACTAAAGTGTTTTTCTTCACCATCTTTGTACACTGATAGCTTCACCTGAAACTGACATGTGACAAGTACGTTACTACAGATCTTTGTACACTGATAGTTTCACCTGAAACAGACATGTGATAAGTATGTTACTAAAGTGTTTTTCTTCACCATCTTTGTACACTGATAGCTTCACCTGAAACAGACACGTGACAAGTACGTTACTAAAGTGTTTTTCTTCACCATCTCTGTACACTGATAGCTTCACCTGAAACAGACATGTGACAAGCACGTTACTAAAGTGTTTTTCTTCACCATCTTTGTGCACTGATAGCTTCACCTGAAACAGACATGTGACAAGTACGTTACTGAAGTGTTTTTCTTCACCATCTCTGTACACTGATAGCTTCACCTGAAGCAGACATGTGACAAGTACGTTACTAAAGTGTTTTTCTTCACCATCTTTATACACTGATAGCTTCACCTGAAACAGACATGTGACAAGTACGTTACTGAAGTGTTTTTCTTCACCATCTCTGTACACTGATAGCTTCACCTGAAACAGACATGTGACAAGTACGTTACTAAAGTGTTTTTCTTCACCATCCTTGTACACTGATAGCTTCACCTGAAACAGACATGTGACAATTACTGTATTAAAGTGCTTTTCATCACCATTTATGTATACTGTAAGCTTCACTTAAAACAGACACATGACAAGTAGAATATTTAAGTGCTTTTCTTCACCATCTTTGTACACTGATAGCTTCACCTAAAACAGACACGTGACAAATGCTGTATAAAAGTGCGTTTCTTCGCCATAATTGTTCACTGACAGCTTCACCTAAAACAGATACGTGACAAGTACTTTATTAAGTACTTTTCTTCATCATCTTTGTCCACTGATAGCTTCACCTAAAACAGACACATGGCAAGTACTTTATTAAAGTGCGTTTCTTCACCATCTTTGTATAATGACAGCTTTACCTAAAACAAACACGCCACACGTACGTTACTAAACAATTTTTCTTCACCATTTTAGTACTCGGATAGCTTCACCTAAAACAGAAACGTGTCACGTACGTTACTAAAGAACATTTCTTCACTATCTTTGTGCACTGATAGCTTCCATAAAACAGAAACGTGTGTGACACGTACGTTACTTAAGAGCTTTTCTTCACCATCGTTGTACTTTAGTAGCGTCATCTAAAACTGACACGTGACACGTACGTTACTAAAGAGATTTCGCCGTTTTTGTACACTGATAGTTTCACCCAAAAGAGACACGTGACACGTACGTTATTAAAGAGCTTTTCATCACCGTCTTTGTACACTGATGGCTTCACTTAAAACAGACAAGCGACACGTATGTTACTAAAGAATTATAACACTGCCTTTGTGACATGTATATTACCTATGAACTGTTCTCTTCCGGACACGTACGTTACTTATGAACTGTAACACATCTCGTTACAAGTGCGTTACTAATGAATTGTTATCTATGTGACGCATACGTTACTCATCAACTGTAATATATTTTATACGTTATATACACGCTACTTATGAACTATACCAGATAAAACAAAAAGTCTGTTCAGTGCCTGCGCTCTTCGCTAACATTTGAAGACCGAAGGCTAAACCACAAACAAGCTGACTGGAGTTTAAGGGGAAATGGATGCCTTTTAGGCTTGGCAACTCTATCAAAATGGTTTAATATCCCTTCTGAAAAGAAGTATATTCTAAAACGAAAGAATTTGCTCCCACGGTAAGCTAATTCGTTTTAGAACAGAACCGTTTTCAGAAGTGATTTGACTTACAGAAAACCAAAACAGTAAGTCACAATAGTTGTCTCCCTTGTAAATACGGCGGAAGAACTACGAAGAGTATCCAGCCCCTTGAATACAAGGTTTCCAACTAATGTGAAAATTGGTCGAAGCTGAAATTGTCCTTAAAGTATATAAGCCGCAACGTCAGAAAACGGACATTTGAGCTCAGTGAAAATTCAGATCAGAGTGCGCAAAAGCGCAGTCTGATCAGAATCTCCACTGAGCGCTTTTAAGATAGTCAATGATGCAAAGTTTCTTCATGCGGACAACAAAGATTCTGGTCAGAGAGCGGATGCGCAGGCTGATTTGTGTCTTCTTTGGCGCATATGTGAGAAGATACGTTTCAGACGTTGCGGCTCATCTGTTATTGGTAAAATCAGATACCATCTTCCGACACGGCCACTCAAACAGAAAATATAACTGATCTCTTTAAAGTCAATTAAACTTATTGATGTCTGTTTATTATTCCAGTTAATTTACTGGGCTACGTTCAAAAGTACAAAGTGATAACAAATGGTTTGCCCTGGATCCCTGTACCTAATAACGAGAGCCATCAGGAGCAGGGATCCAGAGAAACTTGCACAATGTTTGAACGGAGTAGAAGTGCAGTGATAGCGAATGTCATTACGAAAACAAGCCTATTCAAATATACTGAAAATTTTACCACCAAAAACTGAAAATTTTCAGATAAAAATTCTGATATTTTTTCATATTTCTGATCAAAACGAGGCCGTTCTGACGAGTACCCACAATTTATGTTTTTGAGCAGAAATAAGAAAAATAATGTATACCCCTGTAAATCCCAGTTTTACTTTATAAAAGTGGGGTTTAAGGGGGTCAAAATTATATAGACATGTTTTCGTGATGTTTGTCCTGGATCCCCAGATCCCTGTACCTAATGACGAGCGCCAACAGAAGCAGGTATTCAGTGCAAAACACGTACGAGTAACTTGCACATTTGAACACAGCCAAGCCCAGGGCTGCTTCAGAAGTGCAAAGTTATAGCAATTGTTTTGCCTTGGGTCCCTGTACCTATTGACGATCGCCAACAGAAGCAGGGATTCGGAGCAAAATATTCCCGGGTAACTTGCACATTTGAACAAGACCAGTTTTACAAGTAAGAAAAGTTTTATGACTATCTTTTGGTTTCTTGCACGCCAATCCCCTTCTGGAAAAGGCTCTACTCTAAAAGATAAGAAATTCTTTCCATTTAGAGTAGATCCGTCTCAGAAGGAAGGCAAAATAATCTCTGGCTGTCTTCTATGAGGTGCCGTTTTACTATAAATCCCCTATTTTTGATATCACTAAAGTGATATCACAAAATCGATTTTGTGATATCACAAAATATCACATGGGTTAGAAATTGCTTTCCTCATTGAATAGACCGCTTTTCAGAAGGTGGGGGAGGGGGCGGGGGTGTGGGGGGTCGTTGGACAAAAGTAAACAGAAAGTCAAAAAAGCACAAAAGTTGACGCCATTGTAGAAAATGGCGGAAAAAATAACCACAAATATACCCTGGCCGCGTTCGAAAGTGCTCGTTACTAGCGATTTTTCCCCTGGACCCCTGCTCCTGTTGGCGCTCGTCATTAAGTACAGAAGTCCAGGGCAAAACAGATTCGCTATCGCTGCACTTCTAAACGCAGCTCCGGTCACCTTAAGTGTACCTGTGTAACAGCTAATGTCGACCAGTGATCCACGACTGAGTCTCTGTAATGATTAGAGCATGACGTTGAGTCGATTTGTAAGCAGTCGACGTCATTTGTAACTACGTTGTCTCCATTGACCCACGCATAATACATATCGTCTGCGACATAAGCAGTTCCTCGAAAAACCACAAACCAGTCTGCAAACACAGAATAAATTTAACAATGTGAACCAGGGCTCCGCTCAGCTCGGCCGCCCAAAGCGAAAAAGTGCCATCGAATATGCGCAACATGCGCAGATTCCTCGTAGGAGTGGGGGTAACTAGGGGATAATTTTGGTACGGGTGTGCGAGCCAGTATTTCGAAACCTTCCCCATTCATATACCTGACCTTTGAAAAAACGAACCCATTCATATACTAGATCATCTGAAATATTGACCCATTCATATACTGCCCGTTGATTTTTATACCCATTTATTGCTGGTAGTTAGACAAATAATGCAGTCAATTCATTGAATACCAAGAGAACAAGCAGCCTCAAAACTCTCCGATTAAAAATTATGTGCATATACCGGGATGTCAGAAAAAGTGGGGCCTTTCATATACCAATCAAGAAAAATTGGGTCAGTCATATACTTTTAATCGAAAAAGGGGGCTAATCATATACCTGGCTGCGCTGAAAAAGGGGGCAATTCGGCACGCACATCCGTACTATGCCATGTATAGGAAGTTACCCTCCCCACCCACCCCGTCCCCGAGGCAGATTCAAATTATCCTGCGCACGCGCAAAGTATCATACGGGCTTTTTCTCTCTATCCATACATTCTGTGGTATCCAATGATTCTGTTAGCGGACAGTGAAGGCCTTGATCAGACTGCGCGGATGCGCAGACTGATCTAGGCCTTCATTGTCCGCACATGCCCGAAGACACGTTTTCTCATTGCACGGCCCTCTTATCGAGACAGATCGGGAAGGTGTTTGTCGCAAATTATTTTGCATCCTTCTGAGCGGTATTTGCAAACCCGTCTCATGTGACCCCAAATTAGTGTGTAGTTATTCCCGTTGACGAGACTTGATGCTAGATCTAATAAATTATATCAATGATTATTAATTTTTATTTCCAGATGCGCAGGCTGATCTGGGACTTCGCTGTCCGCATATGCACAAAGACATGTTTTCGCATGGTGCGGCCACGTGGCCATATAACTTTTCAAAAATCCCGCAATGGGTTCAATAATCACATTTAAATGACCAGGATACATACACTACACGATACTGAAGTTACATTACGAAAATATGCCTATTCAAATATATTGAAAATTTTACCACCAAAAACTGAAAATTTTCAGACGAAAAATTCTGATACTTTTTATATTTCTGTTCAAAACATGCGAGGCGGTTCTAACGAGTACCCATAATCTATGTTTTTGAGCAGAAATAAGAAAAATAATGTATACTCCTGTAAACCCCAGTTTTACTATATAAAAGTGGGGTTTGAGGGGGTCAATATTAAATAGGTGTGTTTTCGTGATGAGGGGAAACATTTTACGGCCGTCACATGACACTAACGTGACCATAAATATATTTACAAGGGAAAGGCTCCGCCTGTTTCAGCTGTGGTTGACATTTATAGAGAATTATACGTATTGGTGAGATGAAAGTGTCATTTGGTTTCTGTGATGTAAAGAGGCATTCAATATGTATTTTTCGGGCAATGTTTTGTTTTGTGTCGATCAGAAATGCATGCATTGATAACATGCTTGCTACAAACTGTTAGATGGGGAAATTAATTACAGTCGACTCTCGTTATCTCGAATTCCAAGGGACTCATTAAAACACTTCGAGATATCCGTACCTCGACATATCAGAGTTGAGAGAGTGAGGAAAACAATAAATTGAAAAACCACATATAACAAATGAATATGTAATTTGACTCCTGAAGTTAGAAATATATATATAAAATAATGTGGAAAAGAGGAGAAATTGCTCCTTAGGAGCAATTTCTCCTTTTTTCCACATTATTTTGTTACCTGTTGTCATAGTTTCATGTTAAAACAGGGACCAGATTTTCACTTCGAGATAAGCGGTAATTCGAAATAAGCGAGTTCGAGATAACGAGGTTCGACTGTATTTACTTGTAATAGGTTGTTGTTTTTCATATGTCAAATATGGTATCTTCTGGTGATAATTTACAAGACAATAACAGTGAAAACTGAGACTTACCGAGACAAGAAGACCCTGTTTCTTTAGTGAAGTCAATTATTAGCACAGAATTTAAAGGATTTACAGAAGAAGCAATTATTGAACAAAAAGCCTACAAACTACTTAAAGAGAAAGTATCCGCACGAAAGAAATATTAAATTATAAAGTACACAGTGAACAAGAAACAATATGACTGTAATTGTTCTATTCTGTTTAAACTTGATGAAGTGAAGAGATCGTCAGAGAACTCAACTGTAGAAGACATCGAAGCTGCGATATAGGAGGTAGTGAAAGACATTAATAATCATAATGAACTAATTAAGATAACGGATAAAACGGAGGGCGGTTGGACAGCCGTTTAAGAATACAAGCAGAATGAATTCGCAGACGATTCGGACGTCGATAGGAAGATTTGACAGGCCAAAGCTATGGCTTTACAGAAGGGAACCTGTTGCAGCTACAAATGATGTTAGTCATGGAGGTTATCTTTTTTGTGGCCCCCCGAGGTACAGATCTGCTGGCCCGTTAGACATCTGCTTCCGCTGTGGACATGGGGAACACTTTGGACTGTAGAACACAGTCCTAACGGGATGTCATCCAAAATCGCTGTTATTCAGAGCTACGCACAACCGATTTCCTGGGGTTCGGCAGCGATACCCATCTCGCACGCGGGAGGTGGTAAAAAACTAAGAAACTGAAGTTAAGTAAATTTTACCTCTATACCTCTTTACTGTGCAGTTTTCCCTTGTATGTAAAGACAGTTATGAATTGACAAGAAACAGCAAAAAACAAGAAATAAAAAATAGCCGTT
The DNA here is from genome assembly GCA_964016985.1 of Anodontia alba. Lineage (NCBI taxonomy): Eukaryota > Metazoa > Mollusca > Bivalvia > Lucinida > Lucinidae > Anodontia > Anodontia alba. The sequence continues at coordinate 127,223,725 of OZ024821.1, forward strand.
TTCCTGGATGACGGAGCTGATGTGAATGATAATCTTGCGAAACAAGTTAAAAGGGATCTTGAATCCGCTGGATTTGTAATCAATTATGACCAGAGTATCTGGACTCCTTGTCAAGGTCTTGTTTGGCTTGGTCTGTTTTGGAACCTTAAAAGGGTGTGCTAGAAATGCCTGAATCACGACTGCGCAAAGTGGAAACTGTCATTACCGATATTTTAACAGCTGATGTTTCTGTACGCAAACTGGCAGTGTTTATAATTCCTCTGTCTCCCTCTTTAGGTAACATATCTCAGCTGATGACAAGGCGCATTTATTTTATGATCAACAATCGGTGTTTCTAGGGTGTTCCAATTAATATCTCGTATTATTATTAATATTGGCAAAATAACGTCAGACAGCTAAACGGAATTTGTAAATTTCATACAGAAAGTAGTACTTACGGTCTTTTTTGACAGCAGTTTAGTGCAACTTACATCAGATAGCAACACGAAATGGTGTGTCACTGCATGCCCAGCAAACACACAACGTTGTTACAACGTCGTTACAACGTCACTGCAACGTCACGACGTTGCGCAGATACCAACATGAAATGGTGTGTCACTGCATGCCCAGCAAACACACAACGTTGTTATTACGTCACTGCAACGTCACGACGTTGCAGCGACGTTGTAACGATGTGTGTTTGCTGGAAGAGGAAAGGTATATTTCTTGGCAATACATTCTTTTTGTAGTCAGTGTCAGAATACAAAAATTCAAATGTGCAGTGGTTCTCAAATTGCAGATCGTGTTATGCAAAACGGTAGTAGAAGAGAGCATTTGCATGCTTTGGCAATGAGTTTGTTCAATGTTTGTTTGTAGTTGAACGTAAGATTGCTTTTGGAATGGATACCACGAGGTTTGAATCAGCAGTCAGACAACCCGAGTCGCTTTGTGGATCTAGATGATTGGCAAATTTCAGACCCCATTTTTTTTTTTTTAATTTATTGGTTCCTTATTGGTGCGGATCACGACATTAGTTCTAATATCTTTTGCGGGTTTTTTTTGTGTTTTTTTGTTGTTTTTTTTTTAGATTTTGAGATGAGATTAAATTCAGACGCTCAGATATTGACTTTTTTTTTGCTTCTTACTGCAATATTTTCATAGGTGAAAGCACAACAGGGCCCAGTTGTTCAAAGCTTGTCAGTGATCAAAATGTTAACTGTTCTAGTAAGTCAAATATCTAATTCACAGGTATTTTTGCTGAAAAAATGTGAATAGCTTTTGCAAATGCAAAAGCTACTCACATTTTTTCAGCAAAAATATTAGCGCATATGCCATATTTAATAACCGAACTTTTAACGATACGTTAACTAACAACATCGTTAGTTTTAACTATTGGTTTTCATTTACTCTGGCTTACAGTAGAATTAGCCATGAGTACTTGTCTTTTTTTATTATAGTGATTAATTTGATTTTTATGTTTTCGCTTTGATGCATGGACTGAGTTGGGAGCCTTCATGCGAACCGAATTTTTATGTACTTCTGTATTAAGAGTAGCATCGGGACCCAGGGTGAAGTTGGCTAGCTGTAAAAGTGCTTTAAACCCCCAGTGGTTTACTCTACTGACCGTTCTAAGGCGGTGGTCCGGTGTTAGTCTTACTCTTTGTTGCTTTGTGATTTATTCTACGAGGCGATTTGTTTTATGTCTTAGCTTGTGTCATTTTTTTCTTGTGTTTTTCAGTCCTTTTAGCATTGCGGTTACCTAGCTTGGGGAAGAGAGAGCTAATCTTAGTGCTTTTCGTATGTTTGATCGATTTGTGCTTGTTTGGATTTGTCGGTTTCCTCTTCCTCTTGATGTCTGGGAAGGGCTGCGGTTTGTGATTGTGGCACTCCCAGGACTTTTCTCTTACCTTTTTTGAACAAATGGACCCAGATGGTTACCGCATGGGTAATAAATTAGTTATGACCCATACTGGTTCTACTTTTTGTCGGGCCCCCGTAGCCTAGTGGATAAGAGAGTTGACTCTTGATCCATTAGGTTTCTCACCGCTGTGGTTCGAGCCTGGCTCGGGTCATATGTGGGAAAGCCAAGTTCTGCTTACGGATGGTCAGGTGGTTTTTCTCCGGGTTCTCCGGTTTTCGCCCACCTTCGATGAACGATCGGCTCGATATAAGTGAAATATTCTTGAAAGGGCCGTAAAACCCAATCAAAAAAAAAAAAAATCTACTTTTTGTACTGTTCGTATGCTCGAGAGTCTAACAAACATGTTTTCCATGCTATCACGTACGATGGGTCTTTTAAAGTACAAAAGCTTAGGCCTGATCATTTCAAGTAGATGCCATATTCTTCTGTCAGAGACGTCTTTTGGCAGAAGTTGCGGAGTTATATTAAAAAATAAAACCTAAAGAGTACAGCCTAGATTCGTTGTACTCTTTTGGTGCGACTTTCAGTGGGAACAGGGGAACAATAGACACACTTTAGAAAAGACATGGTAGATGGGTGTCGGAAACCGCTAACGACGGTTCTTTGGCACATGACCTGCAATGTAGACTATCGGTTACATTAGATATAGGATTATAATATACATTTATATTTTTGATGTAAACATGTATGGTATTTTATTATGATAATAAGTGCTTTGAATTGTTTTGTATTGTGACAAATTAATTTGGCATGTTTGCATGATTCGAACAGTACAGTTTGAACGCTTACCCGTTCTTGAGGAATCTACACAATAAAACTTTACTTTTTCCTTGTTCTGTTCCTTGATTTGTAATGTTTTCCATGCGTTTATGACTACCAGGAATTAAGTATGGAAAATAGATTCTAAGCGGAATGACAAATGTGAGCAATGTACACGCTCACAAAATTGAAAATGGGGGACATTTTGACTTGCGACTAAAGACTTATGACTTATGAGTTTTGAATTATGACTTCTGACTTTTGTTATGACTTGTGACTTTTTATAGTTATGACTTGAAAAATCTTGACGATAAGAAAAAGTGCTTAAGTGTTTATACTTTGAGTTTTGACTTGTGACTTTTGAGTTATGACTTGTATCTTCGGTGTAATATTGGCGCGCATTTGGAAAACACACTTAGAAGCTGGCTGACGTTGGTAAAAATAATATATATATATATATATATATATATATATATATATATATATATATATATATATATATATATATATATATATATATATATATATATATATAACACCAAAAGTACTTGTAAGTCATAAGTCAAAAGTCACAAATCATAACTCAAAAGTTGTAAGTCATAACTCCAAACTCATAACTCACAAGTCTTTAGACCACACTTTAAAATATTCTTGTGTTTATTTTTTATTAATTTATTTCTTTTTTCGGAAAAAATCTGCCTAGCAAAAATATCAAGTTTTGTTTACTTTGAAAATAATAAAATCAATTTTAGCATCACAAAAACATACCTATATAATTTTGACCCCCTTAAATCCCACTTTTATATAGTAAAACTGGGGTTGACAGGGGTATACATTATTTTGAAATTATCAGATTTTTTTTTATCTGAAAATTTTCTGTTTTTAGAGATGAAATTTTTGATATATTTGAATAGGCGTAATGAATGTCGTCTGCTACAAATCTGCTGAACGCTTTAATATTTAGTTAAAGTCCTAATGAAAGACAAGAAAAAGCAACACAATGCTTTGTAAAAATATTTATTTTATCAAACCTTTAAACAATTAGCATGTTGGGTAATTTTTCACCAGGTGACATTTTAAAATATTGTTCTTATTTTTCCTGGAAAACAGGTTTTTGGATTTCATGCATTTTGCATGAAATGTAAAAACCTGTTTCCTTGGAAATAAAACGATAATATAGGGTTATTGCACGACATCAGCATTACGACGTCAACAAAAGCAACGTAATGTAACTGTAATAACGTAATGTAACTGTAACTGTAATGTAATGGTAATATGAGAAGGCATCCTAGTAAGTCTACAATATCGAGTAAGTGTGCCGATATCGTGTGATATCGGCACGCTAGCTTCTCGGCTTTTTTCGCACATTTTAATCATTTAATATTTATAGCTATATAATAAATATTAATCTGTCGTCTGCTGAATATAAAGGAAAAGGTGACATTTAAGCACTTTTTCTTATCATCAAGATTATACAAATCATAACTCAAAAGTCACAAGTCATAACTCAAAACCAATAAGTCATAAGTCTTTAGTCGCAAGTCAAAATGTCCCCATCGGCTTCCATAGAAAACAGCTGAAGTCGTCAGAGAACGAGAAAAGAAATAATGTATTAGAGATATGTTTATACCCCGCGCCACGATAGTGACGGGGTATTATGTATTCTCCCCCGTGTCTGTTTGTCCGTCTGTCAGCGCTTGTAACTTATATAGTTTTTGATAGATATTACTCAAAATTTCATTTATATCGGTGATGAGTGGTAACTGATTCTTAATAGGCAAAAATCCGTAAACTTTTGACAAATAAACTACATACCCTACTTATCGAAAAAATATTGTTTCCACGCAATGTCAAAAGAACATATCAATGTATATGTCGAAACGTCATAAATCAAATGATGTTAATGATATCTTGCTTCAGATGTTTTTCTCATCAATTTCAATAGAGTTACTGTCCTTGGTTGCTGACAATAACAGTTTAATAGTTTGAGAAGAATCGATGGATTTGGGATGAAATTTCATAATCATGCCAAATGATATTGAAAATCTCTTGCTTGGGATTATTACTTGGCATTTTTTCGTTAATTTTTCAACACAGTTACTGTCCCTGCTAAGCGACAAAAAATGCCTTTTGCTCAATATCATGAGAGCAAATTAATAGATTTGGACGAAACTTCATATACTGAAATATTTCATTTAGAAATGAAATTGTTTTCTCTTCTGATTTATTGGGAAAAAAAACAACATCATTTTGTGTATTTCATGATTACCCCATTAAATATTCCCATCTTTGTCACTGCGCAATGGCGGGGTATTATGCTGTGTCTGCGATGCTTTTATTATATATAATACATACATTACAATATTTACAGTTCAATTTGTTGCCCATTAAATGTTTAATATAATTTGTAATATATCGTTATTGACAGATAATCATGTACCGGATGCGTTCTACTAAGTAAATGTTTTAATTCTCGGCCATGAGCATTTGTAGCAGACATTGTGTATATAGCCTTTTTCCTCTGACGTCAATTGTATTTATAAGATGCATATAGTGCTCGGAGGATAATTTGACAGTGACGTCATGGTAGCTATCACTCTTCCTGTATAAACAGGTTTTGCATGAATTATCGGGGATACGTAAATGGTAATTTTATGTACGAGGGTGAGTCAATATGTAACCAGCCTAACTTATTTCCGGTTGAGATCCACCTCTCCTTTTTCATATGCTGCACTTAGACCAACGGTGTTAAAGTGCCATCAGCCCAGAACTGAAAAAGTCAGGGTCCTCTCCATTGACCCACTCCTTAACTGCCGTCACGATTTCTTCATCAGGCCGGAAATGAAGTCCATGGATATCCTTTTTCAAGTTTGGGAATAGGAAGAAGTCGCTAGGAGCTAGGTCAGACGAATAGGCAGGATGTGGTATTAATTCATACCCGTTTCGCTCTACAGCATCCATTGCAACTTTGCAAGTATGGACTCTCGCGTTGTCCTGCAAAACACCTTTAGAGAGTTTACCTCGGCGTTTTTCACGGATGGCGGTTCTCAGCTGGGCTAACAAGTTTGCATAGTACACTCCAGTTATTGTACTTCTCTTGGGTAAAAAGTCCAACATAATAACGCTTTTGCGTCCCAAAATACTGTGGCCATCACCTTGCCAGCAGATGGTTGGGTCTTGAACTTCTTTGGCCTCGGGGACCCAGGCCCTACTCACTGACGACTCTTGAGCTTTATTCTGTGGCTCATAATAATGAACCCAAGTCTCATCTACAATCACCAGACGCAAAAGAAAATCATCTTTTGACCTAAAACGCTTCAACAAGGCGCTGCATACCGATGCTCTGGTTGCCATTTGCTCATCGCTAAGGGATTTGGGGACCCAACGGGCTAACAGTTTGCGCATACCTAAACGATCATGTAAGATTGTTAAAACGCTACCATGTGAAATGCCTAATGCCTGCGCTATTTCTGCCACCTGAATTCGCCTATCAGAGTATACCAGATTCCGAACTTTCTTACACATTTCTTCGTCGGTGGCATCCAGTGGGCTTCCAGACCTGGCTCCATCTTCTAAAGACGTTCTATCGCGTTTGAATTCTCCTACCCAGAATTTAACCTGAGCATAAGATGGTGCACAAGACCCTTAAGCATCGGCTAACTCGCTGTGTATTTCCTTGCCTGTTTTACCTTTTAAATACAAGTACCGAATTACAGTACGGTACTTAACTTTAGATGAAAAGCATGCATTTGCATCACTTGCCATGTTTGACATTCAATATCTTATTAAAGAATGACTCGATACGTGTGCAATATTGTACCCATGTATAAAACAGACATTGAAACAAAGCATGAAAATCGTGACCGTCTCGGTCCATTGGAAATGGGATAGGCTGGTTATTTATTGACATGCCCTCGTATATACAATCTTATAGCTACATATATAGGTGTGTTTTTGGTTAGTATGATGCAATAGCGCAGTTGGTAGAGCAGAGCGCTCTAGACGAACGATTACATTATTGTCTTGTACATGAGACCCTATCAGCACCTCAGCTTTTTTTTAACTACTTTTATTCGCTTTTGACCCTTGCATGTTATGTATATTATTTTAATGAGATATTATCAGACATTATTATGGCGTTGTTGATGTTTTACACACATCACATGCTTCCGGCGTTCTTGTCCACATATGCATTTGCACGGATTGTCAGCATGTGATAATCATTCAAACTAAAATTTTAAATAGACTTATCGATTTCTTTAGTTATCTATAAAAGATATGCAAAATAGAAAATCAAAATGTCGGTGATAGCTGATAATTGCGAAATACATTTTCTATCCTAATATATTTTTCTTGTATATTTATTCTTGAAAGATATTAAATAAAAAAGATAACGAAAAATACTAAGATTCGAACCCATATTGTCCAGATTTGTAGTCTAGATAAAACACCACTGAGCTACTGCGGATGTATGGTTATTGCCTCTTATAATATTTACTGAAGGTAACTATTCGGGTGGCGTTTACATAGTTATAAAAGTGGACTTGGTCTTAAAATGTAAACAATCACTGACGTTACTGTCAACTTATCCTCCGAGGATAGTATTTGTTTTAACTTTGCAAAGCAGAACAGAATAGAACAAATCTATATTACCAAAAACATTCCTTTCGATAAGACATAGGTGGTTTTAACTCTTTCACTGCCAAAGGCGATCTTAATAAGCTTTTGCAAACAACGTAGATCAAGATGAGACGGCCCATATCTCATCAGGGTGTATGCTGTGTGACATCAAGTCTTTCAACTTTACATATAAACTTATTTCTAATTGAAAATTAAAAAAAAAACAGACGACAAATGTCGTCTGAAATTTGGCGCCGAAAGAGTTAAAGACATAAAAAAAAAAAGATGTGTCTTAGTCATTAGTCTTATCACTGATAAGAGACTGGACACAGCAAAACCTTGGCTGCTGTCAATAAACGATAGACAGGTAGGGGTCCAACAGGAAAATTTAGTACTGGCTTATTTATCTGATCCATAGGCATTATCCCCTCCAAACTATTTATTACCCCTCAGCAGGCCTCTTTACCTCTCCCTCTCATAACCACCTCTTTATTACATGCTTTTTGCTCTCTCTAGCAGGCCTCTTTACCTCTCCCTCTCATAACCACCTCTTTATGACATGCTTTTTGCTCTCTCTAGGTAGGGGCAATAAAATCATTAGTGAATGGTACCACTTTCGGTCCCATTTAGCTATGTCTTTAAGGTCATTCCTTTTAGACTATATGGCTTAGAGCATCAAACGATATACGGTCGAACTTCAGTGACTCAAATATCTTTGAGACACTGGAAGTTTATTCCAGGTTTGGGTAGTTTGAGTCACTGAGGGTTAACCACAGCGCCAGATCAGGAGACAAAGGGAATGATTTTGGATTTTCTATAAAATAATGTTATGTTGAATATGATCATTAGAATCGTATCAGTGAGACGTTTCTAATACGTACACACAATATATTTTTTCATGATAAAATAATATCCCTAAATATTTGTTTTCTTGAGCTATCTGAAGAATTTCATACGGACTCAAAAACGAGTTCGAATTAGCTATGGTAAACGAGCCATCGGTATTCGAGTCATTGAAGTTTTGCTGCATTTTTCTGTATTTATGAGAATATCAAATGATATAATATTGAAGCAAGCCAAATATATATAATCCAAAATGACAGCAAAGACTCGAATAGTATGAACATGTTGTACTGGCATCGCATGTTCCAGGGCTAAACTTTAGGGGAATGGATGTACAATGTACAGTTGACTCTCGTTATCTCGATCTCGCTTATCTCGAATAACCGCTTATCTCGAAGTGAAAATCTGGTCCCTGCTTAAACACGGAAGTCTAACAACAGGTAAAAAATATTGTGGAAAAGGGGAGAAATTGCTCCTAAGGAGCAATTTCTCCTCTTTTCCACAATATTTTCAATATATCTCTAACTTCAAGAGCCCAGTTACACATATATTTGTTAAATGTGTTTGTTCGAGTTATTTTTTTCCTCAATTCTGCAAATCTGATATGTCGAGGTACGGATATCTCGAAGTATTTCAGAGATCCCCTTGGAATTCGAGATTACGAGAGTCGACTGTAATTGGTAAAGTTTCTGCTATTGTTGACAAGGAAGGCAACATTCTGTGACTTCCTGTTTGATTGCCATTACATCATTTCCATTCAGTGAAAGGAGTCTACTATAAAGGGAAGAATTTGCATCCAAAGCGAAGAGATTCGTTCCTTTTAAAGCAGACCCCTTTTCAGAGCAGAGCAAACCATTTTTGACAGAGTTGTCTCTCTTATCAATTCCCCTCGTTGGAAACGGATACACTTTCATGCGAGGCAACCCTATCAAAATTATTTTTCCTCTCTTCTGAAGAAAGGTCTACTCTAAAAGGGAAAAATATTTCAGCCACAAAACTACGATTCAATTTATCCTGTAGACTAGCTGGCTCTAGTCTCCGGTGACTTTTTTTTTTCTTAAAATCCTGTTTGATAATCCACTTAGATAAAACCAAAATAATATCATGGCTATAAAGGCTGGTCACTAGTGACCAGCCTTTATAGTCATGGTGTTATTTTGGTTTTATTTTAGTGGACTACGTATCAAACAGGATTATAAGAAAATAATATTTAGTCACTGGAGTCTAGAGCCAGTCTATTTATCCTCCTGTTCGCTAAAACTACCATCAATTTTACTTCACCAGGTCCCGGAGTAAATGTGGAACGCTAATCAAGACGCCTTCTTGAGTTAACTATAAAAAGTTGTTCAAATGATATCAAACCAAAAAATACATGAACAAGTCTATGTAATGTGTACCACTCATGTTCCCATGCGTACCACCCACATTCCCACATACTGTATAGTGAAAACAGGGGTTTAAAGGGGTCTGTATCAGCATATAGGCGGATATAGTCTGGCCCCAGGCCCTTTCTTTATTTTTCTTTTCTTTTGTTTTCTTCTTTTTTTATGGGACACGACACTTGTATAGCTTGTAGAATTTTTGTTTACTTCAGTCCCTTGGCTAGAAAGAAAGGGTTTATTTTTGTTCAGCCATAGGTAACTTGACGTTGGATTAAAGAGGATCATAATAAAAAAAAAAAATAATGTAGAGAAAGAGAGAAACAGATATAAAACAAAAACGACTGGAGCCAGTCTAAGGCGGATATTCAGACTGTTACATTTTTCACAAGCTTTTCAATTTGAGCAAGGAGAAGTTAGTTTGCTTTTCGCTTTTCGCTTTTCGTCTTTCAGAAGTTAGTTTGCGTTTCGCTTTTCGATTTTCGTCTTTCAGAAGTTAGTTTGCTTTTCGCTTTTCGTCTTTCAGAAGTTAGTTTGCTTTTCGCTTTTCGCTTTTCAATCATAGGTCTGTTCGTGTTGTAACTGTTAAGTGTCTGAGTACATGAATGAGTGAGTGAGTATCAGAGTGAGTGAGTTAGAATGTGAGTGAGTTAGTTTTTTTACGTCAATCAAACAGCTCATGCCATATGCAGACATTCATTTCGTCAAAGTCTAGATTCATTTTGTTTTTTGCTTTTCGTTTTTCGCTTTTTGCTTTTTATAGGTCTGCGTCATGTTGTAACTGTTATCTGCGTACATGAATAGTGCGTGAGTGTCTGAGTGAGCGAGTGAGTGAGGTAGAAAATGTGTGAGTGTTTTACGTCAATCAAACAGCTCATGCCATATGCAGACATTCATTTCCGTCAAAGTCCAGATTCTTTTTGTTTTTCGCTTTTCGTTTTTCGCTTTTCGCTTTTCGTTTTTCGCTTTTCGATCATAGGTCTGTGTCATGTTGTTAATGTTTTCTGCGTACATGAATACGTGAGTGAGTGAGTGAGTGAGTTAGAAAGTGAGTGAGTGAGTGAATGTTTCACTCATGTACTCAGACACTAAACAGTAAAAGCATGAAGCAGACCTATTATCGAAAAGCGAAAAGCGAAAAACGAAAAGCGAAAAACAAAAAGAATCTTGACTTTGACCAAATGAACGTCTGCATATGGCATGAGCTGTTTGATGGACGTAAAACACTCACTCACTCACTTTTTAACTAACTCACTCAGACACTCACGTATTAATGTACGCAGATAACAGTTACAACATGACACAGACCTATGATCGGAAAGCGAAAAGCGAAAAACGAAAAGCGAAAAGCGAAAAACGAAAAGCGAAAAGCGAAAAACAAAAATAATCTAGACTTGACGAAATGAATGTCTGCATATGGCATGAGCTGTTTGATTGACGTAAAACACTCACTCATTTTCTAACTCACTCACTCGCTAACGCACGCACTCACTCACTCATGTACTCAGACACTAAACAGTAAAAGCATGAAGCAGACCTATTATCGAAAAGCGAAAAACGAAAAGCGTAAAGCGAAAAACGAAAAGTGAAAAGCGAAAAATGAAAAGCGAAAAGCGAAAAACAAAAAGAATCTTGACTTTGACCAAATGAACGTCTGCATATGCCAAGAGCTGTTTGATTGACGTAAAACACTCACTCACTCACTTTCTAACTCACTCACTCACTCAGACACTCACTCATTCATGTACGCAGATAACACTAACAACATGACACAGACCTGTGATCGAAAAGCGAAAAGCGAAAAACGAAAAGCGAAAAGCGAATAACAAAAAGGATCAAGACTTTGACCAAATGAACTTCTGCTCATTGCATGAGCTGTTTGATTGACCTAAAGCACTCACTTTCTAACTCACTCACTCGCTTACTCACACACTCACTCATGTACTCAGATACTTAACAGTAAGAACATGAAGCACACCTATTATCGAAAAGCGAAAAACGAAAAGCGAAAAGCGAAAAACGAAAAACGAAAAACGAAAAACAAAAATAATATTGACTTTGACCAAATGAACGTCTGCATATGTCATGAGCTGTTTGATTGACGTAAAAAACTAACTCACTCACTTTCTAACTCACTCACTCACTCAGACACTCACTCACTCATTCATGTACTCAGACACTTAACAGTTACAACATGAAACAGGCCTATGATTGAAAAGCGAAAAGCGAAAAGCAAACTAATTTCTGAAAGACGAAAAGCGAAAAGTAAACTAACTTCTGAAAGACGAAAAGCGAAAAGCATACTAACTTCTGAAAGACGAAAAGCAAAAAGCGAAAAGCGAAAAGCAAACTAACTTCTGAAAGACGAAAAGCAAAAAGCGAAAAGCAAAATAAGTTCTGAAAGACGAAAAGCGAAAAGCGAAAAGCAAACTAACTTCTGAAAGACGAAAAGCGAAAAGCAAACTAACTTCTGAAAGACGAAAAGCGAAAAGCAAACTAACTTCTGAAAGACGAAAAGCGAAAAGCAAACTAACTTCTGAAAGACGAAAAGCGAAAAGCAAACTAACTTCTCATTGCTTTCAATTTGTTTTTTACTTCTAGCAATCTTTCTTACGATACAAATCTGTTTAAATATGCGTAACAACCAAAATCTTACTTATTTCCAATATTGTATGGTGACAATGCCATCGCCTATATAGCTCCAGATAGGTCAGATATCAAGATACATATGTGTCTTATTTCTCCAGGAAAACAAGTGTTGTGGGTACTCATCAGAAGCGCCTCCTCGAGTATATTATGATAATGAAATTGACATATCTAGAGGGATTGCTCAGAAGTATACATTTCACATAAGTATGTTCACATAATTGATACCCTCTCACACAGCCAAACTATTATGTGCATATCTTTCTTCGCCACGAGGAAGTTCTAACGAGTACCCACAATCTATATTTTGAGCAGAAATATGAAAAAAAATCCGATTTTATTATTTCAAAACTTTCAGTTTTTGGTGGTGAAATTTTCTATATATTTGAATAGGCGTGTTTTCCTAACCGACAGTTGGGTTTAAGGAGCGCACATCAAAGACTGATCACCCTGCGTACTCGCTGTCCACCCAAAGAATACTTGAATACTACTCTGCTTTCGACACCTTTTAGAGTTTTTTTTTTTTTTTTTTTTTTTTTTTTGCATTCTACATAGAACAAGTTTATTTGCAAACATTTGCAATGATTAAATGCAAACCTTTTGTCGTAGCTGCCTATGCAAGAACAGTTTTATTCTTATCATTGGTTTTACAAATATCAGATATTTTCGTTTTTGTTTACCAAGGTAGGCAAATTGGATGCAGGTTTTCAACAAGTTTCACTTGTTCAAATTTTCTGAAATTTTCACAATATTGTCATGAAACATCAATAACTAAAAATCGGCAAAGAAATGTTAACAAGTATTTTTGATAAAAAAAAAATATCAATCACTTCACTATGCTATGGAAGTTGTTTAGGCTAGACCAATGTTTGGCCATATTTGAATTTTAGGGTAAACATTTGAGAAAAAAAAGAGACAGAAACAGAAAAAAAAACAAACAAAAAAAAAAAAAAAAACAAAAAAAAAAAAAAAAAAAAAACTGGAACATAAAAGACAAACGGTAAAAAAAAAAAAGAAAGAAAAATTGAGAGCGACCAGCAAAGAGACTCAGATCTGTCTTCGCATTTGCATCACGAAAACATACCTATATAATTTTGACCCCCTTAAACCCCACTTTTATATGATAAAACTCGGGTTTACATGGGTATACATTATTTTTCTTATTTCTGCTCAAAAACATAGATTGTGGATACTTGTTAGAACCGCCTCGGCGAGGCTGTTCTAACGAGTACCCACAATCTATGGTTTGAGCAGAAATAAGGAAAATATCAAATATTTTATCTGAAAACTTTCAGTTTTTGGTGGTGGAATTTTCAATATATTTGAATAGGCGTGTTTTCGTAATGCCTAGCTCGATTGAAGTCTTCGCTGCGCGCTTGAAGAAGCTTTGGCTAGTAGGCTATCGTAATATACGTTTTTCACGTTGTGGCGCTAATTTAGGCCACGCCATGCGAAAATGTGTCCGTACATATGCGGACAGTAAAGACCCAGATCAGCCTGCGCATCCGCGCACTGTGAATAGGACCTTGCCTGTCCGTCTATAGAATCATTGGATACTGTAGAACATAAGGAAGTTTATCATTACGAAAATATGCCTATTCAAATATATTGAAAATTTTAACACCAAAAATGAAAATTTTCAGATAAAAATTCTGATATTTTTCATTTTTCTGCTCAAAACATAGATTGTGGATACCCGTTAAACCGCCTCGACGAGGCGGTTCTAACGAGTACCCACAATCTATGTTTTGAGCAGAAATAAGAAAAATACTGTATACCCCTGTAAACCCCAGTTTTATTACATAAAAGTGGGGTTTAAGGGAGTCAAAATTATATAGGCATGCTTTCGTGTTGTATATCAAAGTTCCTGATCAGACTATTAATCTCTGTTGGCTGATCTGAACCTATACTGTTTTCATTTACCCCGAAGACACCGTTTCGCATGTCGCGACCCATTTTGACTTGTCGGTTTCATCTAAACATACCATCTGTCGTATATGCATTCCAGGTTCCCTGCGACACGGCATAGGAGTGAAGAGCCAGGCTGGGCAAAGACACAAACTCACAAATTTCACTCATTTGATTGAAATTGATTGATAAACACCCGGTCCTTAAAGAACACCTCCTGCAACAGTCTAGTTTTGACTCCGCGACCGAAGTGTCAATCACAGACATCAAACGTTTGCCGGCGGAAGCCTTGTACAACGTAGTTGAAAAAGTTGCACTGCACTCAGAATTTCTGAAAGCTTGAAATAAGACTAGACTTAAAAATATCAACTGCGAAAAATCTGTATCCATTCTAGTAGACGAATCACGTTCAGTAAATACAGAATTCCTGACAAGCCTGAGTTTCAAAACATCTTTTCGCAATACCTATAAGACAAAACAAGCAAATCATGCTTGTTTGGTTTAGGTAGTTTACCTAAATCACTCTCTAAGCAAATTCAACAAACGACAAATTAATATTAATTTTCATATTTTTATCCGAAAATAGGGTTTAATATTTCATGCCATTTGACTCTAACAGAAGCCAAAAACTCTATTTCCAATAATGATAATAATAATAATAATAATAATAATAATAATAATAATAATAATAATTATTATTATTATTATTATTATTATTATTATTATCATTATTATTATTATTATTATTATTAAAAGATACATATTTCAAAACGCCGTCAACTGAAAATTTTATCCAACATTATATAATAAGCGTTAACGTGTTACAATTAACGCTAAGCACTCTGGGTAAAATTTCCAGCAGACGATATGCTCAATTTTTTTTATTTATTATTTTTTCATTAATACAGGAATTGACATTTCATGCAAACTGTCTCCATTGAAGACAGTTTGTATGGAATGTCAAATCCTGTTTTCTGGGACAAATGAGAAAAAAATATTACAATTGTTTTCGTCTGGTGAATTAGCCGAGGGAGTGTTACAATTAATGAGGCAAAACTGTTACTGAACAGCGCAAACTGGAATGGAAACATTCAGTAAGATTTATCTCTTGAATATCAGAAAATCAGAAACTCAATAAAAAGCAGAGCTCCAGGTAAACGGAATCGTCAGATAATTTTCCTTTCTTTCTTATTTCTGAACAACGGTTTATCTGTTACAAATCTCATTAAAACCATATTACCAGGACATTTTTCGTAAGTTCTCAGACCATATGCCTTTTTGGAGAAATCAGAGCAATCAGATAGTTTTTTTTTTTCAAGAAAACTTCCTTATTTACAATACTGAAAAATAATTAGAAAAGTAATTCAAAATGTCGCCTACTGCAGTTGTAACTGGCGCTTTTAATGGTAGCAGACGGCTGTCTTTTTTTTTTTTTTTAGAGAAAATAAGGCTTAATGATATCATGTGATTCACATAAAATGTCAATGTCTTATTTTCTCTGAAAAATAATTATAAAATGTTATTTAACGCTTCGCATTCTGGGTATAATTTTCAGCAGACGATATTTTGGAATAATTTTCTTAATTTTCCTATGTGACATTTGACAGATCAAATCCTGTTTTCATGGAAAAAATAAGAAAAATATCATCAATTTGTCATCTGCTGTTTTCCTCAGAGAGTGGTAAAGGTCAATCATTTTGTAATATCCGGGTAGCTTCAGTGGACATTTCCGTTGTGGAAATCAGGATGATCTATTATTTACTTAAGGAATGTTATACAAAAGAGGCTTAGATTGGTCCTGTTATTGTAATTTGCAATTGTTGGCCTGGGATTGGATAGCCAAGCCGATAGCTAAAGTAGTCATACTAAAATTTCAACCCCTCCCAAAGCATTTACGGAAAACCCGAGTAAAAATGCAATGTACCACATCCCACTACGCTAAAAAAAAAAAAAAAAATACGAAACGTGAAAATAAAACTACATGTATATTTGGGTTTGACCATAATAATCAGATTTAAGTTTACAACAAACTTTGATGGATGTGCGATGTTAATCGTTCGAAACTGCTTGACTAAGAATTTTGAGCCCTGATGTACGAAAGACCGGTAGTGACATTTCAATTTCATTTATTCAAGGTTTCAACTTCACGAATTCACGATTTCAACGTCACAAATTCACGAATTCCACTTCACGAATTCACGATTTCAACTTCACGAATTCAACTTCATGAATTCAACTTCACGAATTCACGAATACAACTTCACGAATTCACCAACTTCATGAATTCACGAATTCAACTTCACGAATTCCACTTCACGAATTCAACTTCATGAATTCAACTTCACGAATTCACGAATTATGCTTCACGAATTCGTGAATTCAACTTCACGAATTCACGAATTCAACTTCATGAATTCACGAATTCAACTTCACGAATTCACGAATTCAACTTCACGAATTCAACTTCATGAATTCAACTTCACGAATTCACGAATTATGCTTCACGAATTCACGAATTCAACTTCACGAATTCACGAATTCAACTTCACGAATTCACGAATTCAACTTCACGAATTCCACTTCACGAATTCAACCTCACGAATTCACGAATTCAACTTCACGAATTCAACAGCTGAATTCGTGAAGTTGAATTCGAGAATTCGTGAAGTTGAATTCGTGAATTCGTGAAGTTGAATTCGTGAAGTTGAAATCGTGAATTCGTGAAGTTGAAATCGCGAATTCGTGAAGTTGAAATCGGAAATTCGTGAAGTTGAAACCTTGAATTAATGTAGTTGAAATGTCACTGCCGGTCTTTCGTACTACTGATGAGCTTATTTATTTATAACTGCAAATTAGTACACTGTAACAAAAGTAACATTACAAGAAAACACGATTGTTTACGGAGATAGCCCATTACGAAAACACGCCTATTTAAATATATAGAAAATTTCACCACCAAAAATGGAAAATTTTCAGATAAAAAATTCTCATATTTTTCATATTTCTGCCCAAAACAAAGATTGCGGATATTCGTTAGAACCCCCTCGTCGAGGCGGTTCTAACTAGTATCTACAATCTATGTTTTGAGCAGAAGTATTGTATACCACTGTAAACCCCAGTTATACTATATAAAAGTGGGGTTTAAGGGGGTCAAAATTATATAGGTATGTTTTCGTGATGCGATCGAGATAGCCGATTGTAGAACGGAAAAGTACGTTTATTTGCAAAACTTCTGAAACGCGGAAAAAATGTCAACCAATTTTAATGTTTGAAACCGCATTGTGTTTCAAACCTTTCGATAACATTCGGGATTAGACCCATTTCTCACACATACATAAACATTACCACTCTCTGGGAATATTCAGCAGACGACAAATTAATGATATTTCCTTATTTTTTTTTCCAGAAAATAAGTATTTTCAAAGCTCAGGAAAAATAAGAAAACATTTCAAAATGTCGTCTTCTGAAATTTTTACCCCAAGTGCCGAGCGTTAATTCAATAATATTTTGTTGGCTGTGTGGGCTATAATTGTCTGTCATCTCGACAGACGAGAAGATAGTTTTAGTGATATTTTTTGTTATTTTTGCATTAGAATGGCCTCAATGAGACCATTATAATATAAACCACCATATATTTTGTTGCACACCCAACTAAAACTAAGTCTTAAATAGGCTAACCATATCTCTAGATAAGATGGGGGTGGGCTGGGGTGGTATCAGATTAATATTTTTCTTCTTCCTCCATGAAAACACATGTTGTGGGTACTCATTAGAAGTGCCTTGCTGAGGTGCTTCTAATGAGTACCACAACTTATGTTTTCATGGAGAAATGAGAAAAATATCTATACTGTTTCACTGAAAAAAGTATGTTATCTAGAGCTATGGTAATAACAGCTAACAGAAAGTTTTGAATAAATGCTTATGAAAACCTGTTGACAATAGAAGACTATTCTGAAGCCAAGGTCTCGAGTGCCTGCAGCGATTTGATTTATGTTTGTTTTGTTTGAGTTCTGGCTCTGAGGTTATAAAAGTTTTTTTCATGCTCAACTCAGCTGAGCATGAAATTTTTTTGGCTAATAAGTATGAAAATGCCAAATATGAAAATTCCAACAATAGTTGACATTTAGGGGATAACTGCATTCAAATTTGGCATTTGGGGAGGTAAATCGGCGGTTTTACGGTCGGAAATTTCGTTTTACGGCGACGCGTCAGCGGAGCCGTAAAACGTAATTTGCGACCGTAAAACCGCCGATTTACCTCCCCAGATGCCAAATTTGATGCAGTTATCCCCATTCTAATGCATTTATTCATTTTTTCTATTGAAAAAAATGTACTACTTGCACAAAACGACAAGTGCTGTGAGCTGCGTAAAACCAAATGCCAGCCAATGAGAAGCGACGTTACGCGATGACGTCGGATTTGCGACAGTATATCGCAGAATATACCGTCGCAAATTTTTGACGTTATCCAATCAGACGTCGCGTTACATACGCGAGTGCATTAGAATTTCATATTTATTAGGAGAGAAATTTTCATGCTCAGCTATGTTTAGCAAGAAAGAATTTGCAATTGTTAGTAATTTGAGATTAATTAGCAGGACACATTTCATGCTCAGCTGAGTTGAGTATGAAAAATGTTTTGTAACCTCGGAGCCTAGTTTAACCCAGTAATGCCTAGTGGACTCTGCTACCTCGACTCTTTAGACACGTTCTTTTCCAACAGAAGGGGTGTCTGGATGGTGTTTAGTATTACCATGTTTTATACAAAAAAAAAATCCTGTGTTTAATACAGTGAACACCCAGATCAGACGCCGCGTTCTGCGGCGACTGATCTGGATCTACAATAATTGTCGATATCCATTTTATAGGACACATGTACTTCCGGACATGCGCGTCCAGCGAAGATTCTGATCAGACTGCGCATTCGCGCAGTCTGATCAGAATCTTCGCTGGGCGCATTTTAGACTGCCAAAGATGCATATTTATTTCATGCTGACACCGAAGACACTGATTAGACTGCGCGGATGCGCAGGCTTGCTTTGAGTTTTCGTTGGATGCACATGTCCAGAGGGACGTTTTCTGACGTCGAGGCTGATGCAGCAATAATCCATTGCAAAAACCCAATTTTTATACCATGTGATACTAAAGACGTTACCTACATGGGCTGCACGAAGGAAAATGTGTCTTCGGGGCATTTAGGAACAGTAAAGAGCCAGTGAAGCCGCACAACCTGAAAAGGATTCTTATTATATCGATATTTTCTACATTATCGTTACGAAAACGCGCCTATTCAAGTAAAAAGAAAACTTCACCTTCAAAACTGAAAATTTTTAGATAAAAAAAAAACTGATATTTTTCATATTTCTGCTCAAAACAAAGATTGTGGGTACTCGTTAGAAAAGCCTCGATGAGGCGGTTCTAACGAGTACCCACAATCTATAATTTTGAGCAAAAATAAGAAAAATAATGTATACCCCTGTAAACCCCAGTTTTACTATATAAAAGTGGGAAATAAGGGGGGGGGGGGTCAAAATTATATAGGTATATTTTCCTGATGTCCAGTCATTCTGTAAATGGACAGTGAAGACCCTGATCAAACTGTGCGGATGCGCAGGCTGGTCTAGGCCTATGCTGTCCACACAGTTTCCATAGGCACATTTTTGCAAGGTGCTTCTTACATTATACAATATGCCGGATGCAAATAGGAACTTGTGACCCACTGGGACACGGAGTTAAATGTCACAGACAATAAATACGTGACGTAAGAGTGTCATCATAATTATTATCGACAATTATGAAGAGGGAGATAATAAAAAAATGTAATGTATTTCGATCGTACAAAATGAATAATAACCGAATAACGACAAGAACATCAAAATGAACGTATTTTATGCGCAAGTAAAAACCAATTTGAATAGATAGAAATATTTATATTGCGGCTTACATAATTCGACGTGAATCAGTATATGAAACGCGCAGTTTTTACGCAAACGTGAAATTTTTATATCAGAATAGTAACGAAGATTCCAGCAAGTGTCACAATGACATAGAATACCCTACCAGTGACACCAAGAGGGAGATTAGATAGTACATATACAGTCGAACCTCAATGGCTCGAACACCGATGGCTAGTTTACCACGGCTTATTCGAACTCGTTTTTGATCCCTACGAAATTCTTCCGATAGCTCAAGAAAACAAATATTTAGGGAAATTTTTCTTATTTTAGAATGAAATTGTATGTTGCGTGTACTCATTAGAATCGCCTCGATGAGGCGATTCTAATGAATGCACACAAAATACCATTATTGTGTATAAGATCGAAATCATTTCCATAAATTATCGGCATATGCTTCCTGACCTCGCTCAGTGGCTCGAACTACCAATCTCTCGAGCAAATTTCCATGGTCCCAAAGATGTTCGAGCCATTGAAATTCGACTGTACGTAATAAAATCAAAGCACCGACAGCACTAGTGGGTCGATTGCCTTTAAGTGTAGGCTGAGAAAATGGTCCTGGACGAGGATATAAGACTGTTACCTTCAACCCTAAACTTCCTGTAATTTAAGCAAACAGCGCAGACCCTGATCAGACGCCGCGTGCTGTTGCGTCTGATCTGGGTCTGCACTTTTTGCGAATGTCCCAAATGCCCCAGTCCAAGTTTTACAGATAACCCTCCATCAACAGTACTCTGACATCGGCTAAAATAACCGTTACCTGGATTTCGTCTAACACGCGGTTTGATTGGGCTATGATAATCACGTGGAAACCTCAATGGCTCGAACATCTTTGAGACTATGGAAACTTATTCCATACATTGGTAGTTCGAGCCACTGAGGGTTAATAAAGGCGAAAGGTCAGGAAGCAAATGGTGATAATTTAGGGAAGTCTTTTTTATCTTCTATACAATAATGATATGTTGAGTGTACTCGTTAGATGAGGCGATTCAATTGAGTATACACAGCATACCATTTCAAGATAAAATAAGAAAATTACCCTAAGTATTTGTTTTCTTGAGCTATCGTAAAAATTTCGAAGAGACTCAAAAACGAGTTCGAATCACCCAAGGTAAACGAGCAATGGGTATCTTTAAGGAAATTTTGGCGTTTCCCCGCTTCCCCTCCTCCCCCCGCCCCGCCCTTCCCCCACTACCCCCTCACCGCTCCCCCTAAACCACCTCTCACTACCTTAATGAGGCTATTACAGTGCAAGACAGGACCCACTAAAGACATAATCAAGACATAGAACAGTACCAAACAGACATAAACAAGACATAGAACAGTACCAAACAGACATAAACAAGACATAGAACAGTACCAAACAGACATAAACAAGACATAGAACAGTACCAAACAGACATAAACAAGACACAGAACAGTACCAAACAGGCATAAACAAGACATAGAACAGTACCAAACAGACATAAACAAGACATAGAACAGTACCAAACAGACATAAACAAGACACAGAACAGTACCAAACACGTAGGAAGTTCCATGGCGAGCAGCCAAAAAGCCCCACAAAAACAAAGAACACACGAACCACCGCCTGAGTTAACAGTAAAATTAACAGGAGAAAGGGGAGCGGTAGGGGTTAAATCGATCTTACGTATCAATATGTCTAGTACATATAGGAACACATCTGTATTTTCTGCTATTAGATGTTATAAAGCACATTTTAACACGACTTCTAGTTCATGCACAACAACTAAGCTGTCTAAAGTATCGACTTTTTGCCATACTGCCGTTGAAAACTTGCAGTTAAATGCTATGAAAATCCGGGTAAAACCCTTTCCTTTTAGGCCAATTAAAGAAAAAAAAAAACTCCAGTGAGGATCTGGATAAAATAAAAATATCTAGATATTTCCGTGCGTCTAGTTTATCGACATATAATTTGTCTATACTTCATACTCTCTTGTCACACACAACTATAAATAAAATTACCCAGGAAATGCCATACTCAAGAATGACAGCTTTTCCGAGGTACCAAAAGAAGAAGGTATGAGCAATAAACAATGACAAGACACAACGCTACAATTATTACAAAGAAGAACTGCAACAGTGAAATTGCTTTGGAACGATCAGCAGAAAATAACTCGAGCGGAGGGTGTGTGTGGGGGGGGGGGGGGGGGGGGAGGAGGGAGGGGGGCTTAAAGTTGTTTTAGCACCGCGCCCTTCCTTCTGCTGCAGCTCAAAATTAGAAATTACAGTAAACCCTCTTTATATCGACACTCGATACATCGATAAAATTCATTATAATAATAATTTGACGGACAATTAATCACTGATATATTTTATGTGAGAATAATGTATGTAATAGTTCAAGAAGCATATGCTATGGATATTTGTTAGAATCGCCTCAGTGAGGCGATTCTAACAAATATCCATATCATATGTTCTATGAAGAAATGCGAATAAAAAAAAACAAAAACAACACACTAAAACCTTTCTTATATGTCATTCTCTTACGTTTAAAGATTCTTTACAGCAGCAAATTCATTTTAACGGCAACATTTTTGGGAACAAATGCTATCGTTGTAACGAGGGTTCTATGTCTGTACATCCGCGTACGGTCCTCTGCCTCATCAGTGAAACGGCACAGTAAAACACATATAATTAAAAAAACTTCAATAAAACAAAGTAGCGGGCTCAGTGGCAATCTGGGCCCAGTTATTTAAATGTTAACGTTAGCTAATGTGACGTTAAACTTTCTATCTTGAAATATGGCAAATACATTGATATTTTGCTAAAAATGTGAGTAGCTTTTGCAAAAGCTACTCACATTTTTTCAGCAAAAAAAAAATCAATGTATTTGAAAATACCTTAGCTACAGCTACAACGATTAACGAGTTTGTCATTAACGAGCTCGTTACGCTAACGGTGCTTTGAACAACCGGGCCTTGAAGTCGGAGCAAACCAAAACCACAAGCTGAACCACGATAGGCCCAACCACAGATAGCAATAGTCAAGCACCAACCTCGAGGCATCAACCTTCTGACACAGCTATGTTGGTTTAAACAGTATTTTATTTGACAATATAACAGTAATATGAGGTACAAACACGTGGTGCAGGATCTGACAGTAAGCCAAAGCTTGATAAGATCATTTCCTGCGTCATTGTGGAGCATACAGTATATATAGATGAATGGCTGTGTCAAACAGAGAGAGAGAGAGAGAGAGAGAGAGAGAGAGAGAGAGAGAGAGAGAGATGAGTCATATTATGTGTCCCCGCGGCAAGAGCGTTTCCTAATACATGTACATAAAGCTTATTTCCAAGAGATTTGGAGAGGCGATAGTTTGGTGCTAGTCTCGGTTTCCTCAGGTAAACCGTCCGGAATTAACAATGAACTCTTGCACTTGACTAAAAAGAGCTTCATTTTCTCCTTGCGTTTTGTTGTCAATGCCGAAAAGAAAATCATGAGATGTGTAAGCGTTTATGTTATTGGGTAAGTATCTTGTTCTTGCGGCAGCATACCTAGGGCAGTTGAAGAAGAAAACTCCGAAAACTCCACACTGGCAAGAGGGATCGGCCACAATATTCTTCCTGAAGAGATTGGAGTTAAGCGAGCTGCACTCCATTCGCATTCTTGAATGTAGTGTCTGGCCTTTGCGTGAGCCGGTATTATAATAATTTGGCGGTTTTGATATGTTTCTATTCAAACGAAATTTAAATTCCGCAATAGAGATAGCTTCTTTTGTTTCGTCAGACAAATTGTTCCATGCTCGAATAGTTTTATATAGAATTATAAAACAGGTTGGAATTAGCGTGAATTGTTTGGATGTCGTTTGAATTTCGAAGGTTGTATCTAGTAGTCTCCTGTATCAGAGGAGGAACAAGATCCAAGACGACACAGCTATGTTAGGAGCCATTTTCATTCTGAAGCTCAATGCTCCGTCGTGCAATTGAAGAGGGAAGCAAAATTATCAACCATAATTTGGTTACCAACCATTTATGTTTTTTATCGCATTGTATGTATGTTGTACATTTTGTAATGATAATTTCCACAAGTTATGCCAGACAATAGCCGAAAGATAAAGAAATTTGTGATGCATTGAACGCAAAGGGACTTAACCTATCCAATTACCAATAAAACGCCAGTGTTGGATTTCGTCCCGCTTAGAAGCTACTTTTCAGCTATTTTGCAAGACAAAACTGCCAACAGAGAGGAATAGCTTAACCCTTAAAGCGCCAATCACAACAATTGTCGTCTGCTTTGTCTTCTGCTTGTGATTTTAAAAGTCATTTCTGCAAACAGCGTGGACCCAGATTGGAGCAGTGTGATCAGGGTCCACACTGTTTGCCGGTATGCAAAAATAGCTTTGAGAAGTTTGCAAGAATATTCAGCAGACGACATAAACAGACGACATTTTCAGATGCAGTTTTTCTTGGCGCTTTAAGGGTTAACACACTTACTCATTTGCCTACAAGTCGCTTTGTTTAATGTACATACAATGACTTTATTTAAAGTAAATGAAACCCATTTCTCTTATCCACAAGCAATATATAATATAAGCAAATATCGGATAATCGTGTTAAGTATATGTATCAAGTGGTATTTTATGGTCATGTGTATGTCCACTTAAACCACAGCATAAATTATGTAATGAAATGAATGATTGAGTTCTAAGTTAGGAGCTTGGGAAGCGACAATCTGATCATAAGTGTACTTTTACCAAATGACTGATGATAAGAAGTTACTTGGTTGATCACTTTGATCCCCTCTAATTGCACAACAGTCCTCAGTCTAAATATTAAACGGTCCCTCTCCAATCTGTATCAGAAGGTTGGCGTTTGACTATCAGTGTCTGTGGTTAGGCTCATTGCCCTGTTTGTGGTTATTTAATGTTCTAACCAGGGCCTATTTGTTCAAAGCTAACGACGTCGTTAGTTAACGATTCGTTAAAATTTACATCGAGTGATACGCAAATATGCTGAAATTTTTTGCTGAAAAAATGTGAGTAGCTTTTGCAGTGCAAAAGCTACTCACATTTTTTCAGCAAAAAATATCAGAAAATTGTATATTGAATCCGCTAAAACAGTTAACGAAATGACCCTTAACGAGCTCGTTAAGCTAACGACGCTTTGAACAATTGGGCCCTGATCACTATTGTGCCCTTTGCATTGTTTCATCACAGTGTTTTTTATTATACACGTTTCACTGTGATGTTTCACTAGTGAAGAGAGGACCCCTACGCGGACTGAACAAGGGGTTGTTATTTGGAGCTGCTTAAGAATTAAGGGTAAGGTTTCACTCCAGTAAAATAGGTTTAAACCTCTCTGTAGGTTTTCTACTGACCATTCCAAGGCGGTGCCACTGTTGCAGTTCTTTGTTCGTGCATAGGTGTAACGTTTGATTTGTCAGTACAGTCGACTCTCGTTATCTCGAAGTCTAAGGAACTCTTTCAAATACTTCGAGATATCCGTAATTCGGCATATCAGATTTGCAGAATCGAAAAAAAAATAAATCGAACAACTACATTTAACAAATGAATATGTAATTTGACCCTGAAGTTAGAGATACAGTCGAACCTCGATGGCTCGACCACCGATGGCTCATTTACCATGGCTAATTCGAACTCGTTTTTGAGTCCCTACGAAATTCTTCCGATAGCTCAAGAAAACAAGTATTTAAGGAAATTTTCTTATTTTATCGTGAAATTGTATGTTGTGTGTACTCATTAGAATCGCCTCATCGAGGCAATTCTAATGAGTAAACTCAACATACAATCACTGTGTAGAAAATCAAAAAGATTTCCCTAAATTATCGCTATTTGCTTCCTGAACTGGTGCCATGATTAATCCTCAGTGGCTCGAACTACCCGTGCCTCGAACGAATTTCCATGGTCCCAAAGATGTTCGAGCCATCGAGGTTCGACTGTATATTGAAACCCCTGAAGTAGGACATATATATTGAAAATATTGTGGAAAAGAGGAGAAATTGCTCCCTAAGATACCTGTTGTTAGATTTAAAACAGGGTCCAGATTTTCTTCGAGATAAGCGGTTATTCGAGATAAGCGAAGTCGATATAACGAAAGTAGACTGTATTTGTTCCTCATCTTACCTTCTTTGGTGTCTTGGGAAGATTGTGCTTCGCTATTGTGGCATTTTCTGTGTATCTTCACTCAAACGTTTGCACACCAGCCGGTTAACAGATGTACGCATGGTCAACAGCAAAATTGAAAACTAAAGTCTGTCTGAGATTCTTCTGAGAGATAAAACTTTGATGATACCAGTATCCATATTTCTCATCAAATGTCCTCATTATATAACCGTGGTCATGCTGTACCCGACCTAAAAAAAGCAATGTAGATCCAGATCAGTTGGCAACTGATACGGATCTGCACTGTTTGTCATTTAGTATGTGAATTTATATCAACAATCAGATTTAAGTAATCGGACTGGTTGACAATTAGAAGTGAGCATGGCATCTAAATTCATTTAACCTGATTCGAAATTGTTTTCAAGTCCCGAGGAAATTCTTCCGATAGCTCATGAAAACAAATATTCAGGGATATTTTAGGGAAATGTTTTTATCTTACCACGAAAATTCATGTTGTGTATACTCATTAGACACGCCTCGATACGCAAAATACCATTTGTTTATAGACGATTGAAAAAACAAACAAACTTCTCTAAACTATCCCAATTTGTCTCCTGAGCAGGCGCTATGATCAATTATTTGTGGCTCGAAATACCCATGTCTAGAACAAATTTCCATGGTCCCAAAGATGTTCGAGCCATTGAAGTGTGATTGTTTTTATTCGGGCCCACCGTAGTTCTACTTGTACAGTAGTGCTTCAGATAGCCATTGAGCCCTCTGCCTTGTTGTATAATAATGTCTGTGCTTATGTGCTTATGTGCGTTTTAGTGTAATGTTTCCCTGATTAGTTAGACGGAACCCATATACGTAGGCGGTGCTTCGTCAGCGTGGCATTTCCTGGGTACAGTAAACCCTCGTTACAATGACACAATTTTTCCCCCAAAGATGTGGCCGTTAAAATGAATTTGCTGCTGTAAAGAATCCTTAAACGTAGCAGAATGACATATAAGAAAGGATTTCTTTTATCATTTCCTCACAGAACATATGATTTTGATATTTGTTAGAATCGCCTCAATGAGGCGATTCTAACAAATATCAAAATCATATGTTTCTTGAATTATTAAATAAATTATTCTTACATAAAATCTGAATAATTTTCACCTTTTGAGCGAAGGTTTCGTGTCCGGCAAATTATCATTATAATGAATTGTGTCGGTGTATCGAGTGTCGGTATAAAGCGGTTGACTGTAATTTCATTCATATTTCATACTGGATAATGCGAGTCTGTCGGTATAATTCGTAGTACATAGCCTGTACTTGCATCCTCGTCGTTTGTCTGACAACTCATGCCGGCCTCACTGGTCAGGTGGGTGCACGTTCGACTGGTGATCAGGAGGTTGCGGGTTCGACCCCCACTGGGTCGGCAACATTCTTTCGTGGAGATTTGATCATGAAATACATTCTAAGGTCATTCTCTCCCTTCCGCTGATTCAAGAAGGGCAGTTGGCAATTTCTGGCGAAAGAATGTGCACAATACTGATTAACCGCTCAGAGGACTAAGCCTGCCCAGTAAAAGTGTGGTTAAGTGAACTGTCCGCGCTCGACATTATCCCATTGGGTTGACCGTGCCGTAAATCATCAACGCAAACACGAACACAAAAATCTATCAATTCATTGAAATGTAGTAACCCAGTAAGCATTCTTTATAAATCTACACCGGGCCGTTATCGGCCCGTCAGGGTAGCTGATGGGCCGATAACGGCCCGCTGTAGATTTATGAAGACTGCTAGGTGGGAAGGCGAGTGGGTCATTGAGCCGATTATGATTACTTTGAAAATCGAATACGGCTTAATCCGGTGCTAGGAAAAGATTCAATAAAATCGAGTCTTCGATTTTCATTCTTTTGTGTGCTCTTTGTTTCGAAGACACTCTTTTAGAAATCTTACAATAATGTGAGGGGGACAGATCATTTGAGGCGTCACAGTGGACAAACAGCGTATGTCCTCCAACATATCCAAAGAGTAAAGATAAATATAATCTATTAAAGTTGCCTTAGAAACAAAGAACATATAAAAGAACAAAAATAGGATTGTAGGTTTCACTGAGATTCTCATTGTGACAGCAATCTAGTTTACAAGTCTCAAGCAGCTGCTTAAGCGGATCAAAGCGCTGAAAGCACTGGTTGGTCGATTGTCTATTAGTTTAGGCTTAGAAAATGGCCCTGAACGGGGACTTAAAACTGTTTCCTTCAACCCGTAACTTTCTGTTATTTAAGCAAACAGTGCAGACCCTGATCAGACGCCGCGTTCTGCGGCGTCTGATCTGGGTCTGTACTATTTGCCAAAGGCTGAAATGTCCGCATTCTAATCCGTGTCTTTGTTGGCCGCTTGCAGAATCGATGTTGTAGTATATGCACAGACTGAACTGGTAAATGCCCTGGCTGTTCCATACCTTCACTGGCCACATATGGCGTTATGGTTTTTTCTCCATTTTGTGCATTTATAGTTCTTGTGCGAAACAGTCTTTGTTTCTGTTAGAATTTCTAGGCCGACAAAGCAACACAAGCATACCTGTATATTTAGGGAAATGGATAGACTTTCGAGCGATGGGATGTAATTCCGTCAAAATTGTTATTGCTTCTCTTCTGAAGAATGGTTTACTGTGAAAGCTGAGCAAATTCTTTGCTTTTAGAGTAAATCCTTTTCAGAAGCGTATCGGTGTACAGGAAAGCAAACAGGAATAGATTGTGAAAGGAATGACACTTGAGAACAGTGAACGCACTCACAAAACAGCCAAAGTGTCAAGTTTTCTGGACCAGACTAGCTAGTTTCGGCCAATTAGGCATCATAAATGACGCTTATATAAATTTTCTAAAGAAAATCCCGAAATGTGTTCAATGATCATAAAGGACCAGGAAATATAAACTAAACTATGATGAAATATGGGGAGACGTTTTAAGGCTCTCCACAAAAGCTGCCATCCTTGTGAACAATGGCTGAAAATTCAATTCCATTAAATTGGAAAAACGATAGCGTCATCTGTCATAGATAGCCTTCATGTTTTTATTTCGGTATCCGTTAGTGCGTAGGTGCGATGTATAAAAAAGTATGCATGACTTTTAGTGCATTTTACGGTCAATAATAGAGGTATTCGGTTTTCAAGGTATTTAATTATCAAACAAAGCACTGAGCGTGCTCACTGGGGCGGTTGCTTGAAATTCTGTAGGCCTCTAGAACTGATTAGGATTTACGCTGAAATTGAAACAAAAGCCACACATTAACAGTATACAAATTTATTTGTAAAATGTAATCTGGCATAGATAATATTTTAATCAAATTAACCGGAAAAAAGACAAAGCATTTTCAAAACGTGCATCAGTCTTTTTCGGTAAAAGACCCTTTTCGGTAAAAAAGGCATTACGAAAACACGCCTATTCAAATACAATGAAAATTTCACCTCCAAAAACTGAAAATTTTCAGATAAAAAAACTCTGATATTTTTCAAATAACTGCTCAAAACATAGATTGTGAGTACTCGTTTGAACGCCTTGGCGAGGCGGTTCTAATGAGTACCACAATCTGTTTTTGAGCAGAATTAGAAATATAATGTATACCCCTATAAACCCCAGTTTTACAATACAAAAGTGGGGTTTAAAGGGGTCAAAATTATATAGGTATGTTTTCGTGATGGTCTGTGAGTGTGCGTATGTCACACATAGGAATACGTAACAAATGTGTTACATATGCGTACAGTTGTACGCATACGTAACAAATTGTAACAAATGTACGCATATGTAACACATGGCAACGTTAATGTGTTTCGTTTGCGACCAACTGTACGTATATGTAACTTGTGGACAAGTCAATGTGAAGCACTCGTATGATATATACGAGCCATACTCATATGTAACACCTGTTCATTACATGAAGTGAAGGTCACTATTTCGGGAACGATTACTCTGACCGATTTGTTTCTCAGTATGCATGCTTTTATTGGAACGTACATACTTACAAAACTAATATTTTGGCATCTATATATGTAGAACAAACGTTAAAGTTCAATGTAATATGTAGCTTGTATTATCACAAAAAACGTCTAATTGTTCGTGTTTGTTATCTGTATATTAAGCACAGGTTGGTAGTGACAGGGCTGTTGAAATGTGGTATGTTAAATCTGGTGGCGGTTTAGGAACCGCCTCCAATAAAAGTGTTAACTTGACATTTAGTTTGTTTTCAATTTTGTGAGTGTGTTCATTGCTCTCAATGGTCATTTCTATTAGAATCTATCTATCTTCACTATAATTAGTGTTACATGTAGTGCCACATGGCGGCCGCAAAACGTCTCCTTGTACTATACTCCCAGCTAGCATTCTTTATAAATCTATAGTGGGCCGATATCGGCCCGTCAGGGTAGATGACGGGCCGATAACGGTCCGCTATAGGGTATTTTATATTTTTTGATCCTCTGTCATCACTGCGCCCATTCCGGGATTTTTTTTTTTTTTTTTTTTAATTTTTGTCAGGGTCACTGATGAGGCCTAATTGGCCGAAACTAACTAGTCTGGCCCAGAAAACACTTCAAATATTTTCAGTTTTGCGAGTGATTGCATTGGTCTTAGTGCCCCTTCCCGTTTATCCTTGACTAGGTTCAGTTTGTTAGTATAATGTTTTCAAACTATTTTTATAAACTAAAATGTATTTTAAATTTAATGGGAGCGCTAACGTCACAGAATGTCGTACGTGTCATCAGTTTCGTATATCGAGCTACGCTTTCTGAGATTTCAATTGAGTAACTTCGAATTTGGCAATGCACATTTCACCCTAATATCGTTTCCTCAGGTATTTTATCTAACAGAGCATAAGTTTCCGCCAATCAAATGGACGAATCTTGTTAATTCCCGTGAAATTGTAACGCAAGGAGTGCTGCTTAATGTTTTCTGTTTACATAGATGTACACATCCATTGTTTTTTTCAAAGGACAGAAGTATTGATCGTTTAATATTTATTTTTAAACGGATGTCAGTCCATTATTGGAAAATCAAACATAAAATGTAAATATCTGAAAACAATATTTGAGCCATGAGCCATGAGAAAACGTACCTACTGACATGTGCGTCTAACGAAACTCAAATCAGCCTGCGCATCCGCGCAGTCTGATCAGAGTCTTTCTCGTCCGCATGAAGAAACTATGCATCCTTGGCTATCAAATTTGCGCCCAGGGAAGATTCAGGTCAGACTGCGCGAATGCGCAGGCTGATCTGAATCTTTGCTGGGCGCACATGTTCAGTGGCACGTTTTCTGACGTTGTGACTTATTTTATGTTTAATTGTTTTTGATTTTAGCTCAATTGCTCTCTCAATTCTATTGTGAAGTTGTCTACCGTCAACTGGGTTACTGTTATAAGCTAGAACGAGCATCATTCAACTGTACAAATTATAGTTTTAATTGTTTTGAATTTTAAATTTTTCGAACATGTCTGCTGTGAACAGGGGAACGACCAGAAATATTATTTTGGGCATTTTTATTCTGTATCTGTTTGAATGTATCACATGTTCAAATCGTACGCGTACATATATCAGGATCAGTGGAGTTCGAAAACAGCCTGTGTTTCAGACAGTGACTTCAAAAAGTGCGCTTAGCTGTTCCGTATCGTGCACTTTACAAACAGACTGTTACGTAACAAATTACAACAAAGGATCTTATGCCTGTGAATTTGTGTCATTTCCTCTGACTGGTGAAACAATTGATGGAAATTGGAATGCTTACGCAAGTAAAAGTGGTAAGAGTGGCAGTCTGACAATATCATAACAGTAATCTCTGCTGGGGCAGAGCACATTACGAAAACATGCCTATTCAAATATACTACAAATTTTGTCACCAAAAAAAGAAAATTTTCAGATAAAAAATTCTGATATTCTTCATATTTCTGCTCAAAACATAGATTGTAGGTACGCGTTAGAACCGCCTCGCCGAGGCGGTTCTAACGAGTACCCACAATCTATGTTTTTTGAGCAAAAATAAATAAAATAAAGTATACACCTGTAAACCTCAGTTTTACTATGTAAAAGTGGGGTTTAAGGGGTCAAAATTATATAGGCATGTTTTCGTGATGATTTTTTCTACAAGATGGCATGTGCGCTCATCGAAGACTCAGATCAGCCTGGGCATCCGCACATTCTGATCAGTCTTCGTAGGGCTCTCTTTGAATCGCTTAGAATGCATAGTTTCTTCAGGTGATCAGCGAAGACTCTGCTCAGAATACCCGTATGCGCAGACTGATCTGAGTCTTCGCTAGGCGCCCATATCCAAAGTACGTTTTCTCGCGTTACGGTTCATATTTTGGACTTGTGTGTTTTGTTATTACAGAATGGGTTTTGATGTTTAGAGGCACCGCTGGAAATGGTCTAGATATGTATGATGCCTGGGTGAATGGTATTAATGTTGTGACTGATGACGCTGATTGCCTGGATCTTGGTCTGACATCATGTGTTAGTCATTACAGAAGTACAAAGGTTAATGATTGGTCGACTCTTGGTATAAAAAAGGTAGGCACTGCAGAAGTATAAAGGTTATTGACTGGTCGAGTCTACATATAAAACAGGTAGGCATTGCAGAATTACAAATATTACTGATAGATCGAGTCACGCTAGAAAACAGAGCCATTGTAGATGTACAAAGATTACTGATTGGTCGAGTCTAGCTATAAAGCAGATAAGCATTGCAGAAGTACAAAGGTTACTGATTGGTCGTCTTGGTATCAAACAGGTAGGCATTGCAGAATTACAAATGTTACTGATTGGTCAAGTCAAGGTATCAAACAGGTAGACATTGCAGAAGTACTAAGGTTACTGACCGGTCGAGTCTAGGTATAAAACAGGTAGGCATTGCAGAATTACAAAGGTTACTGATTGGTCGAGTCTAGCTATAAAACATATAGGTATTGCAGGTGTACATTTACTGATTGGTCGAGTCTAGCTGTAAAATAAATAAGCATTAAAAAGTTAAATGGTTACTGATTGGTCGAGACTAGGTATAAAACAGGTAGGCATTGCAGAAGTACAAAGTACTTATTGGTCGTTTCGAGGTAGAGGTAGACATTGGAGAAGTACAAAGGTTACGGATTGGCCGAGTCGAGGTATAAACCAGGTAGGCATTGCAGAATTACAAAAGTTTCAAGGTTACTGATCGGTCAAGTCTAGGTATAAAACGTGGAGGCATTGCAGAATTACAGAGGTTATTGATTGGTCAAGCCTAGCTATAACGCAGATAGGCATTGCAGATGTACAAAGTTAGCTGATTGGTCATGTCTAGCTATAAAACAGATAGGCATTCCAGAAGTAAAAAAGTTCCTGATTGGTCGAGTCTAGGTATAAAGCAGGTAGGCATTGCAGAATTACAAAGGTTACTGATTGGTCGAGTCAAGGTATAAAACAGGTAGGCATTGCAGAATTACAAAGGTTACTGATTGGTCGAATCTAGCTATAAAACAGATAGGCATTGCAGAAGTACAAAGGTTACTGATTGGTCGAGTCTGGGTTTAAAACATGTAGGCATTGCAGATGTATAACGGTTACTGATTGGTCGAGTCTAGGTATAAAACAGATAGGCTTTGCACAAGTATAAAGGTAACTGACTGTCGTGTATAGCTATAAAATAGGTAGGCATTGCAGAAGTACATAGGTTACTGACTGGTCGAGTTGAGGTATGAAATAGACAGGCATTGAAGAAGTACAAAAGTAATGATTGGTCGAGTCTAGGTATAAAACAGGTAGGCAATGCAGAAGTACAAAGGTTACTGATTGGTGGAGTCGAGGTATAAAATAGATAGGCATTGCAGAAGTACTAAGATTACTGCTTGGTCGGGTCTAGGTATAAAACAGTAAGGCATTGCAGAAGTACAAAGGCTTTTGGTTGGTCGAGTCGAGGTATAAAACAGGTAGGCATTGAATAATTACAAAGATTACTGATTGGTCGAGTCGAGGTATAAAACAGGTAGGCATTGCAGAAGTACAAAGTTTACTTACTAATCGAGTCTATGTATAAAACAGGCAGGCACATGCAAAGGTACAAAGGTTACTGATTTTTCGAGCCGTGGTATATAACAGAAAGGCATTGTAGAAATGCAAAGGTTATTGACTGGTCGAGTGAGTCGAGGTATCATACAGGTAGGCATTAGAGAAGTAAAAGGCTTCTGACTGGTCGAGTTGGGTATAAAAGAGATGGGCATTGCAGAAGTATAAAAAATTACTAATTGGTCGAGTCTAGGTATAAAACAGGTAGACATTGCTGAAGTAAAAAGGTTACTGACCAGTCGAATCTAGGTATAAAACAGATAGGCACTGAAGGGTTACTGAGTGGTCGAGTTTAGGTATAAAACAAGTAGGCATTATAAATGTACAAAGATGCCCGATAGGTCGAGTCGAGGTATAAAATAGATAGGCATTGAAGAAGTACGTACAAAAATAACTGATTGGTCGAGTCTAGGCTTGATTGATTGTGTTGGGGCTTAGCGACACGTCAACCCTTGTGGGCCATTTTGTGTCGTCTCTAAGAGAAAGGGAGAAAAGAGATAGAAGAGATAGTACAGGAGATGAAAGAGAGGGTCACGGAAGAAAGAGGAACAAGAATGAAAGCGAAGAAACATGATAAATAAAAACATTCCCCCTCTACCCTTACCTGCTACAATGATAGCAGGCCTTGCCCAACTGTAAGCCAATATCAGTCTGACGCCCCGGTAACGTAAGATACACGACACCTTCGCCACACCCGACTACCCCAACGAGTCTAGGTATAAAGAAGTACAAAGCTTACTGTGTCACGCAGACAGTCGAGCGTTGGGCCGATGACGATTGATTAAACGTGATCAAACGTGATCACAAGTAATCAGAAAAAAATCAACGTGGCACTTTATAAATAAAAACAATTATGAATTATGTGTTTAAAAAAAATACTACAGGGTCATTTCAGAACTATTTAATTGGAATTTCTGTGTCCCAGCTGGTCTTCGGTCGTTAGTGTTTTCTTCAATACTAATGGTGTTCTTTGTTACTTGTCAAAAGTCAAATTAAGAATATATAACTTGAGTGGTGGAGTCTTCAACCCTGCACGTTTTATTTGGTGAAGCCAATCTTGAGATCCTTTAAGTATCACTTTTTCTTCTGTGTGAATTCCATTGGTATAGTATTTAGATCACAACACCGGCGGGATACAGATACGGATTCAGCTATGGATACGAATACGGGCCCACGGTCAGATCCCCAGAGCACAGCACAAAATAACGGGTTATCCGTATGCAATGAAAAATGTTTTGATACACGTGTCCGCAAGAAACCCGTGATATTCAATTTTTAAAATGACCTATTCGATTATCAGAACGGTGCAGAATCTCACAAATCCACTACACAAAATATAATGCAAAAAAAAAAAAAAAAAAAAAAAAAGAAAAAAACAACAACATTTTTCTCTCGAAACACTACTAAGAATGCAAAATTATGAAAGAAAATTTTCTCCTCATTCAAAAGATTGCCTTGAGACAAAATTTATTGTAGAACACTGAAGATATTGATCACCGAAACTAGGTTCACCCAGATCACATAATGTATTGATAACCGTTCAAGTCATAAACATATAAATTAAATACGCCCTACCCAGCTAGCATTCTTTATAAATCTATAGTGGGCCGTTATCGGCCCGTCAGCTACCCTGACGGGCCGATAACGGCCCGCTATAGATTTATAAAGAATGCTTACTGGGTAGTCACTAGCATGACGTGTGGTTACCGTAATACCGTAACTTCAAAGCTGGAGTGAACCTACTCTGTTAAAAAAGTAAAAGAGTCATCATAATCAGCACTTCAGTTATAACTGCAAACAGTCTAACCTTGTAATAAAAAAATCCAAACAAACTTCTATAAAAACACATTCAAGATAAAAGTGACGTGACATACTGACTAATCCAGTCTAGGTATAAAACAGGTAGGCATTGCAGAAGTACAAAGGTTACTGATTGGCCGGGTCGATGTATAAAAAGGGTAGGCATTGCGGAAATACAAATGTTACTGATTGGTCGAGTCGACTTATACAATAGATAGTCATTGAAGAAGTATAAAGATTACTGACTGGTCGAGTCTAGGTACAAAACAAGTAGGCATTGCAATGTTACTGATGGGTCGAGACGAGGTATAAAATAGATAGGCATTGAAGAAGTACAAAGATTACTGATTGGTTGAGTCTAGGCGTCTAGGTATAAAACAGGAAGGCATTGCAAAAGTACAAAGATTACTGACTAATAGAGTCTATGTATAAAACAGGTAGGCATTGCAAAAGTATAAAGGTTACTGATTGGTTGAGTCTAGATATATAACAGGTAGGCATTGCAGAAATACAAAGGTTATTGATTGGTCGAGTCGAGGTATAAAACAGGTTGGCATTGCAGAAATAAAAAGGTTACTGACCGTTAGCGTCGAGGAATAAAAAAGGTAGGCGTGTCTTACGGACATTTTAATTGCCATGATCGCTGATTTTATTGGACAAACGCCATAAATCTTTGTTTAATCGCATAGTATATTACTTGTCCAGGTATGTTCCATTATTTTGTGTCTATTATCTACTTAATATAGTAGACTTCTTTACAATGATAGCATTTTGGTCCCAAACATGTTGTCGTTATATTGAATTTGCTGTTGTAAAGAATCCATAAATGAAGCAGATTGATATGTAAGAAAAAACTTGTTTTATTCTTATTTCCTCACAGAAGAAAACAAACAAACAAACAAACAAACAGACACACAAACAAAGACTTTGTAATTTATGGGGAATGGCCCAATCATGAAGCACAACAAGGATTTCCGAGGCACGAAAAGAAGAAATGAGGAATAACCAGTGGGTCGGTAGAAAAACTACTGGGATGGGATGAGGGAGCTCATTTATGCCAAGTGAACTCTTCTACCTCAAGTATTTGGATAAGTCCATTTCCTATATAAAGGGTGCCTGGTAGTTTTTATTGTTTCTATGTTTTATAGAAATTTCTGAATTTAATGCAAACTATGCAGACCCTGATCTGACGCAGCAGAATGCGGAGTTTGATCTGAGTCTATACTTTTTTTTCAATGCACTACCAGGAATTATCGTACTACAGGAACTGTCACTCAGGTTATCGATATTCCAATTTAGATCGGTTTCGATTAATTCCCTTTGACTGGAGGCCCGTAAGCGTCGTCTTACCTGTGTAGCTGGTGTGTAATCAACCCAGTGTCACACACCTACAGTACTACTACAATTCAGATTAAATCATGTGTGGATGCATTGCTCTTGGACCCAATATACACTGGAATAGGTCCGAGTTAGAATGAATGAATGAATGAATGAATGAATGAATGAATGAATGAATGAATGTCAGCAGATTATTCAGTATGATTTTCAAAAGAATATCAATTGTTTAACCTAAGAATTGATTAATAATGATAATAACAAGATATTAATTAATTGATTAAAATAAATCATTATTACTATTATTATTATTTCCTTATTTCAAATTGAATAAAAAGTGTTATATTTAATGAATGGTAATTCAGTAAGATTTTAAAATGAAGAACAATAGTTAATCTAAGAGAACAAATGAGTTGATTAATTAAGGTTGTATTTAATTACTGATGATAGTTTGGTACAATTTTTGAAAGAAAAACGATCATTTCACCTGGAGAAAACAAATGGGAAAATTTAATTAAATATAAGTAATTTGAAAAAAAAATGAATGAATGAATAAAAAAATTACTTTATGATAACCATAAACTAAAGAAAGAAAGAAAGAAAGAAAGAAGCCTATGGATAATGAATACGGGAGAAAGACCTATGTCATCCACTTCTTAACATCATAGGACAGTCTGCGTACCTCCGTTATTAAGTTATCCTAAGACATTTGTTGTTACAATACGAAAGAAAGAAAGAAAGATAGAAAGATAGAAAGAAAGAAAGAAAGAAAGAAAGAAAAAAAGCATATGGATAATGAGTACAGGGGAAAGGCCTATGTCATCCACTTCTTAACCTCAAAGGGCAGTCTCCATACCTCCGTTATTAAGTTAGGTTATCCTAAGACATTTGTTAGTACAGTAATTAAAGCTACCTACTCTTTAAGGTGATCTAGGTAACCTATTTCACATCAATACTATCACCACAGATTAAAGAAACCTATTAATCAGAATGCAATCAAGTGTGTTTAATCAATGCTCACCAGACACCATGATATGCGGCGTCTGATCTGGGTCTAAAGTTCTTATCTATTTGTCAATGTCCCTTTTTTTAGCATAAATGAGTAATATCAAATATAACTGTGTTTTAAGCAACCTTCAGGTATGTGCCCTTTGTGGACCAAGACCCCATTGCGCTTTCTGAGCAAGGTTATGCTCTTTGCTTAATGTGTGTTACAGATCTGATTGTTAAGATCAGTATGTGCAGATGCTTATGCTAAATAATCCTACTGGCCATTCTGTGCCTGAGTATAGTAGTAGTATTAGGGTACATACATGATTAGAAAAAAAAAAAAAAAAAAAAAAAAAAACACACGCAAATTTAGAGGTTTAAATTATTGGTAATTTGATAATTTAGTAGTCTGAAACCCACAGACCATCAGCTGGACAGAGGTGTACAAACAGGACATTTCTTTCAAGAGAGGTACATAAATAGCTTTGGGCTATTTGTTCACAGCATAAAGACAATTAGCTATTTCATAAACTTAGGACCCATTGGTGGCGCGAATTAGCATAGTACTTATCATTTAGCACTTTGGGTAAAAGTTTTGCAGACAACATAAATATGGGACAATTTTCTCCAGTTCTCCATTAAAACATATGTTGTATGTATTAATTTGATGCACCTCGTTGAAGCAAAAACATGTTATGAGTACTCATTTGAAGAACCTTGGTGAGGCTCATCTAATGAGTACCCACAACATATGTTTTTATGGAGAAAAAAATACAATCACCAAATACTTATCCTGAACAATTTTCCTCTGTATGTTTTATTTTCAAAACAGGATTTGACATTTCATGAAAATTGTCTCCAATGAAGACTATTTGCATGAAGTGTCAAATCCTATTTTCTGGATAAACTAAGACAATAACCACTTTATCGCATGCTGAATTAGCCCAGAAAGGGATAAACGTTTAGGGATCAAATATCATCCCCACCCCCAAAAAGGAAATGACATTTCTTGCAAAGCATCTCCATTGCAAACAATTTGCATGAAATGTCAATTCCTATTTTCTGGGGAAAATTCAACAAATATCACCAGTTTTGGTTAAAATTTTTACCCCTCCCCCACCCCCACAAAAAAGAAAACAACACAAAATAAAGTTTGACAGTCCATACAAACTGTCTCTGTTGGAGACAATTCGCATGACATGTCAAAGCCTACTTTCTGGGAAAAATAAGAATATCATCATCACTTTTCCCTTGATGCATGAACGTTGTTTAACAATCATTTAAACTAAAGAAAAAAAAATAGACAAACTGTCTAAAAACTTTCATAAAAATTAATGTAGAATATGCTATTTCTAGTTTTATCTTATCATCTCAAGAATTGCAGGACCACGTGACCTGTCTCAGATAAAGGGCAGTTGTGTCAGATTATGAAAAAAGGGAAATTATGTATTATGCAAACACTAAAGATCCAGATCAGTCTGCGCATCTGCACACTCTGATCAGGATTTTAACTCTTAATCAATATATTCTACAGTAATTAGTGTTTATTTAGTTACACGGTTAAAGATTGTGCTTTGTTTGCCCATATTCCTTGATCATAGTTATAATGGTCCTTTTCAAATGTTGATGTTCATTGGTATTTTGACCACTTTGTTTTTATTGCATGAGGTATAGATTAAGCTATTATTACAATGTCCAGTGGCCTGAGGCTTCTAGTTCCCACGGGATAATAATAATAATGGTAGACAAATGGAACCAGAAAATAAACAACGTGCTGTTATTTAACTTGTATTTATATATGTTGAAACAATTTTTTTAATGCTAATATAAATGAAAGTAAAATGTTTTGTTGATCGTTTCAAGAGCTTTGAGATGTCTTCAAGTAACATAAGAAACAATTATGATTGAATCTTTTTCAAACAAAAAACAAAAAAAAAAAAATGGGCCTTATGAATTATGCGATCAATGTAGACCCGATTAGTCTGTGTGTCTGCTGAAATACATTGATCAGTCTATACTGCATGTTGAATACAGCTTGCACAATCTATCAAAGAAAAATGTATGCACATGCTGATCTGGAACTACAATGGTTGCTGCTTTTATTTGGAGAGACTCGTGTTATTTTTGTGTTGGGTAATTAGCAAAAATGGATAAAATGTCGTTTTCCTTGGATTATGACTGGTACTACTATCCTAGATTTTTAGACAGAGAGGTCTGTGCCAACGGTGTAGACCCAGATCAAATGTCACATTACACATTGTGTGTTCAGGGTCTACACTATTTTACACTTACCCAGCAATGTTTAGACAAATCAGCTGGTTCTGTAATGGCATTGTTAAAAAGATAGGGCAAGTGTTGTAAAGAGTAGAACTTGATCGAATCATCTGGTATCCCAGGTTTGTTTTTGAAACAATTGTCTTTAGAGTAATGTTTGAAAAGGTGTGTACTGAACAATTTTTTTAATCTGACTGAGAAAGTGGTTTATAGTATTTAACCTCGGGATTCTGATAAACACACCATAAGAAAAGGCAGTGACCCTGATCAGACATTACATAACAGAGTATCTTAACAAAGGTCTATACTGTTTGCCACTCAGATAGCAGGTATAAGCTGTGTCAATAGGTAGCCAAATGGACTTGATCAAATTTCAGTATGGTAGTAATTTAATGTGTCTAATAGGGTTTATACGGTAATTACCAATATTTTACCCCTAAATACACATGTACGATAGTATAAACTGTCCATGTGGCTATTTTACAAATAAAACATTTCGAATATGACCAGCTTAATAATATTTATTCTTCGGAATTGTGATGTACAACATACTAATAATAATAGTAGTAGTAAATACTACTACTACTACTAATAATAATAATATCATTAGTATCATTATGTTTAA
Organism: Anodontia alba; assembly: GCA_964016985.1. NCBI lineage: Eukaryota > Metazoa > Mollusca > Bivalvia > Lucinida > Lucinidae > Anodontia > Anodontia alba. The sequence goes on from OZ024821.1 coordinate 127,264,912, forward strand.
ATTTCCTAGATAACCATTTTATGAAACAAAATTTCTGAAAATAATATCAATTATCATTTTGTTTCAGTGTATTTTGTTTTAAATATTATTTTTTTTTTTTATTAAATATACATATTTAACACCGCATGTTGAATAGAGCTTGCACATTCTATCAGAGAAAAAAATGTATGCACATGCTGATCTGGAACTACAATGGTTGCACGTCATATTTAATGCTGCTTTTATTTGGAGAGACTCTTGTTATTCACAGATTTCGAGAACGTTTGAGAGAGAGAGAGAGACTCAATCTCATTCATTTAGTCCTTATTTGTGTACAGGAATCTACGAGTAAAATGAGCAAATCGTGTCAATTAAAGTGCTAGTTTATGCAAAAAGATCAAATATTGGATTTGATTCTGTTTGTGCAATTAAAATTGCGCATAAGCATGTATGTCAATTATGTAAAAAGTGATTTCGTTGTTTTGTTTTGTCAAAATAAGGACATAATTGGCATTCATTAGCAGTAATTGTTATTAAGAAAACATCGCAAGAGTGGCCGCGCATTTAGGTATTTTTCTTGTATCCCGACAAAGCATTTTTTTTCATCATTAAACAAACAAAACAAAAACAAAACAAAAACAAAAAAAAAACAACAACAAAAAAACAAGTAATTAAGCAGTTTGTAGTTTTCCTATGGTCAAAAGTAATTATATCAAATTTTCATTAAAGCTTCAATAAATTGCCGAATAAAAACATAATTCGACATAAACAAAAATTAAATAAATAAGTTTATATTATCATAAATATATATCTTTGTTTTCCTTTTTGAAGCTAAATAATCTTTATAATACTATCAATGGATACCAATTCTTTTTTATTTTCCAATTCTTACAACCTCTTTTGCAATTCATGCTAGTATCATGTGTACACAAGAGCTGCGTCTGTGTAATCATTACACATTTTCTCTCCGCATTTTTAAAATATAGCTATATTCTGCAACCTGTGGGCCATTTTTAATAAAATAATTTATTCAATATTTTATTACATAACTATAGATATTAAATAGATCTATCGAATGAGAGGTTATAATGAACGGAGAAATTTTAAAAAATATGACTTTTGGGCGATTGAATCAAGGCAATTTTTCATTTTTGTTATAAAATACAAAGACTTAATAAGGAAAAACCCTTGTAGCATTCATTACAATCTGGGCCATTTTAAAATTTATCTTATTTCAACAAATTTGGTATCAAATTGAAGCAGATACATTTTCCCATCTATTGCGAGGTTATAATAATATCTTGTATTATTGAAAATAAATGATTTTATTAGTTAAATGATGGGCTCCTATATAATTCTATACATTTCCACACTAGTACCTGTCTGAGAACTAGCGACATGCTGTGACGTCACAGAAGGGACCGATTGGTGCGGATTAGTACCTGTAGTACGAGAATTCCTGCATATGTCCCTTTATGGGACACTAGACATAAATAGGTTAAACTATTTTTCCATCCACAAAACCTCGCCCCACATTGCAAATATATGTTCGGTCCGCAAAAGGGTCCTCCGCCTCATCGGCGAAACATCAGAATGAAACACATGTAATCACAAACGCTATGATAAAACAAAGCAAAAGGCTCAATGGCGATCTAAAGCCAGGATATAAGAAACTCTGAAACAGGAACACGGTGGGCCCGAGCACAGACATTGATAAACAGGCGCCAACCTTCTGAAACATATTAAGTAGGGAGCCGTCATTTAGTGAGAGGACCTGTAAGTCTAATTTTCTTTTCTACAGAGGGACATAATCAACACTATACAATAACTGCCCTTATGCGAGGGTAATATGATGGTTTGTTCACCCGAGGTGGGTAATGTTACCCAAGGGCTTGCCCGAGGGAAACATTACCTGTCGAAGACGAACAAATCGTCATATTACCCTCGTACAAGGGCAACAATTATTTTATTAGTTCTTACTAATGCGACTGTACTGGCAGCAATGGCGTCGTCAGCTGGTAATATAACATGCGAGGGTAATATTGCAAGGAAACCTGATAGAATATTACCCTGCATGCAAAATGCGCCCTGTGACGTCAGAGGGTAATATAACTTGCGAAGGTAGTATCACAGGGTAAATACGAAAGATCGGTAGTGACATTTCAATTACATTAATTCAAGGTTTCAACTTCACGAATTCACGATTTCTGCTTCACGAATTCACGATTTCAACTTCACGAATTCACGAATTCAACTTCACGAATTCACGAATTCAACTTCAAGAATTCCACTTCACGAACTCAACTTCACGAATTCACGAATTCAACTTCACGAATTCACGATCACGAATTCACGAATTCAACTTCACGAATTCACGAATTCAACTTCACGAATTCAACTTCACGAATTCACGAATTCAACTTCACGAATTCACGAATTCAACTTCACGAATTCACGAATTCAACTTCACGAATTCCACTTCACGAATTCAACTTCACGAATTCACGAATTCAACTTCATGAATTCACGAATTCAACTTCACGAATTCCACTTCACGAATTCAACTTCACGAATTCACGAATTCAACTTCACGAATTCAACTTCACGAATTCAACAATTGAATTCGTGAAGTTGAATTCGTGAATTCATGAATTTGAATTCGTGAATTCGTGAAGTGGAATTCGTGAATTCGTGAAGTTGAATTCGTGAAGTTGAATTCGTGAAGTTGAAATCGTGAATTCGTGAAGTTGAAATCGTGAATTCGTGAAGCTGAAATCGTGAATTCGTGAAGTTGAAACCTTGAATTAATGTAGTTGAAATGTCACTACCGGTCTTTCGTAGTAACATGATATAGAATATTACCGTACACTTGATATGCTCTCGACCAATGAGATACTAATATAGCTTATAAATATTAATGAGGTAAATGATATATAATGTTCTGGTGGTTTCAAAAATTTGATCATAATTGGAAAAGGAAGATATTGTTATTCGAATTGACATTTATTATAAAGGTGAGCATGTGTGTAGCCGTTTTGAGTATTTAACTATTTCCCCGCTAGTGGCGACTTTTGTCGTCTGTTGATAATCTTTGTAAACAGTTTGGATCCAGATCAGGTCTCTTTGACTCTGTGATGGTATTCCTGAAAGTTTTTTTTTTTTGTTTACTCCCTGTTACCCCATGATATATGTAAAAACTGGGGTACATGAAGGTACACATTATAAGGCGAAATTTCATGAAGCTTCTGTTTATAAGCTTAGTTCAGGTTCTTTGCAAATTTGTCAGTTTTTTTATTTTTTCTTTTTCTTTCTTTTTTCTTTGCACTGAATATCATTTTTACCTTAATTATTTGGATAGACAGATCTGTGCAAACAGTGTAGGCCCAAATTAGATGCTGCAGAATTCAAAGTAGAACACTTTTCATATAGGTGTGTTTGCGTAATGTGTGTATGTGACCATGTGAGGAAAAAATCTGCTGTTTCTTAAGAACCATTATATACTGGACCGTTTTTGTGTTAGAAATACCCTGTCAAGGATCTTCTAAGTATTAAATAACATATGTCTTTATGTAGTAATAACAATAATAAATCATCTAGAGCCCTTAAATGTACATAGTTTTGTCATGTTCCATCTGATATCAAATCCATTTAGAGATTCTTTTATGCCCATTGTATTTTAAAAGTTAAATGCTTTGTGTCTAACAGAGTAGTGAGCCTAATCTGCAAACAAAAGTATATTTGTAGCTAAGCTGAGAACCACAGAAGACATTTTAGCCATTACTTAAAAATGCACTATTCTAGTCAAAACCACCAAACAGTATTGACTTTCTCATTTCTCCATGAAAACATGGTCTGGGTACACTTTAGATGTTACATCACGAAAACACGCCTATATAATTTTGACCCCCTCAAACCCCACTTTTATATAGTAAAACTGGGGTTTACAGGGGTATATATTATTTTTCTTATTTCTGCTCAAAAAACATAGATTGTGGGTACTCGTTAGAACCGCTCGTCGAGGCGGTTCTAACGAGTACCCACAATCTATGTTTTGAGCAGAAATAGGAAAAATATCAGTTTTTGGAGATGAAATTTTCTATATGTTTGAATAGGCGTGTTTCTGTAATGCCAAGCTTTTTCTTATACGTAGTAGACACATAGTTAATTTCTCTTTGCTGTGCCATACATTTGAGTATTGTATGTATCCATTCAATTGCAAAATGTAACACTTATGCCTAATGCTCGGCCTGGGCCTAATTAAAAAAGGTCATTCTGTAGCTAGAATGAGTTAACACCAGAAGACAAATGAAGCCTTTTCTCGAAAATTAGAATATTTTCTGAGTAATTTCTATCAGATAACTTGTCTATACATTCCTTGCATTCATTTACATTTTTGCTTGACACTTTCACTGATAAGTTATCCATCTTATGTTTATGTATGGTTGTTTACTTTGGAATTGAAGTAAACCATTATATAGCTACCAATAAATAAAAACTAAATTCAGTGCATCTCTTTAATCCTTAAGGTTTGGTTACCTCAAATAAGTGGACAGGGTCATTCAAATTAGTAAAAGTGGACAAGTTAACACACAGGGCCCAGTTGTTCAAAGCTAACGATGTCGTTAGTTAACGATTCGTTAAAATTTAAATCAAGTGATACGCAAATATGCTGAAATTTTTTGCTGAAAAAATGTGAGTAGCTTTTGCAGTTGCAGTGCAAAAGCTACTCACATTTTTTCAGCAAAAAATATCAGAATAGTGTATATTGAAGCCGCTAAAATAGTTAACGAAATGACCCTTAACGAGCTCGTTAAGCTAACGACGCTTTGAACAACTGGGCCCAGGAGTGTACAATTATCCAGATCAGGATTAAGAAATTACCTTTTCCAAAGAAATAACCATACAGAATTCTCATCTAGATAATTTGACCATACCATTTTATACTATCGATAAACAAGTGCATTGACTGTCATCCTTCTATTCCAATGTTTTAGTTGGTTCAATTAAGTTGTCAGACTGGTAGTTAGAGAGAGAGAGAGAGAGTGTGTGTGTGTGTGTGTGTGTGTGTGTGTGTGTGTGTGTGTGTGTGTGTGTGTGTGTGTGTGTGTGTGGTTTTATGAATTTATCTAACTATAAATGTGTGAGAGACAGACAGACAGACAGAGAGAGAGAAAGAGAGAGAGAGAGAGAGGTATGAGGTGGCACTGAGATTGTGGGGTCCAAAATTTACTAGGTATCTTTGCAGCCAATGAATTGTCCTGACATTTTCAGAGGGCAGATAATATACAGAATTTTAAGCAATTATGTGTTCAAATGAGTACAAACATACTCCATGATGGTTTTTCTTTGGCAGTCTGACCTTATTGAAAATGAATTTTGACTACACTTGATGTTTGAATCAATTGATTGATTTTTAACATGTAGAGAAAATGCCTCCAAATTTGTGGGACTCTTATCCGGAGCTCGCCTTGGAGGCGTCAGGCTGCCCATCAATTTCGCCAGCCCAGATGGGCGGGTGCAGTGATTTCTCAATACCCGATAATAAGTGCATGCCGCTTATAAGTACCCTGAGTGACAATTCACAATCGTTCGCATACCTGCGATGCATTTTACTGCTTCAGGAATTTTATGGGGAACTTTAAACAAAATTCTGTCTTTCAGTTTTTGTGTTTTTGTGAGCCTAAACAGTATGAAGTGGAAAATCCAGCCAAAAAACTTTTAAAACGTTCAGCGATCAGATTGTCGATTTACGGCAAGTCATAAAACCAAATTTATTTCCATATTTCAGATAAAAATGCAAGTCTATACTTCATTTCTCAAGACAATTTGCTAAACTGTAATAGAAAAAAGAAAGAAATAACTTCAAAAACCAAATGTATTTTACATTACAACATGAGTTACCTCCCGTAAATAGAACAGAATACGATTTTTTCCTCTGACTTTAGTACCACCTTAAGGAGGGGGCATTTTTGTTTTTGGAGTCGACCCCTTTTCAGAAGAGAGGCAACACAATTGTAAAGATTGTCTCCCTTGATAGTGTGTACATTTCCCTTAATGTATATTTTAGGTGAGGTTCTCAATTTATAAAGATGGAGAAGAAAAGCATTTCATTTTATTTGATGGAACAGGAACTGACCACATCAACTGGTTCCAGTCTGAGAAGATACTAAAAACCAGTTGGCCAAACTTATTTACAGACACTTTCAATTATTTTTCTATAAGTGGGTAAGGATAATTGCAATAATATACAGTAAACAGCAAAGAGTAATCTGTATCACACATTAACTGGTTTACATTTAATGACTTAAATGATCCGGGCCCAGTTGTTCAAAGCATCGTTAACTTAACAAGCTCCTTAGTGGTCAAACTGTTAAATGTTCTAGTATGTACAATATCTAATTCACATGTATTTTTACCGAAAAAAAAATGTGAAAAGCTACTCACAGTTTTTCAGCAAAAATAGTAGCATGTATGTCATATTTAATGATCAAAGTTTTAACGAGACGTTAACTAACGACATCTTTAGTTTTGAACAACTGGGCCCAGGTTGACAATCGTTCCTCAGAGTTACCACCTTAACTTAAAGGTAGGTAACAGAGCTAATTTTGATATAACAAGATTCACAGGAGCTTCACTTTTGTTTCAAATTGATTTTCCTAGACTGTTTTGATTATTGTATTGTCTGTAAAATTAATTAGAATAAGTGTTCTGATTCGTTAAAATTCACGAAAATGATTTATGCTCTCACTGAGGTTCTAAAGATTCTGCACATGTTTATCATAAAAATACATGCTTATCATAAAAATACAAAATACCAAAAAACAAATTTAAAGTACATATTATTAGATTACAATCACTATTTCACTGATAACATTCTTACCTCCCTTGATCTAACTTGGCTACGTAGCTAGTTAGAAATCTACGTGCTAAGACAATATTTTCTCCTAAAATACTTTATTGCACAGACCCCAGAAGCATTTTATAGCAAACTAGGGGCAGCTTAATTAAATTCGGAAATAGTATTTTCAGACAACAAAAAAAGTACGGTTACATCAAAATACATTTTTAGGTTGAAATTTTAAGACATGAAATAAAATATTTAAAGTGAATTCAGATGAGCAATTTTATCATTGTTAATTCGAACTGTAGTTTTTAATTCCATCGTCGAAAATCAATTTTCATGCGGAAGCGCAAAACCGGCTCGATCTACAAATTTAGAATCGACCTTTACTTAAGAAACGATTATAAACCTGAACTCTGTTACATAACATAATATAAGCCGGGGTACAGTATTTCCTAGAAGATTGCATGTGCGGCCAGCGAAGACTAAGATCAGCCTGCGCGTCCGCGCAGGCTGATCTGAGTCCTCGCTGTCCGCTTGACATGCTTTAGATCCTCGGCCGATCGCAGAGTGCACTGCAAAGACTGATGACTGCGCTGAGAGGCAGGATGATCTGTGTCTGAGAAATGATGCTATCTATCTATCTTCAGATTTTTAACGCTACCAACCAACTGAGTCGGAAAATCCGGATTAGTTTTACTGGACAACTGGGTTGGCTTGATACGGTGCCTAGTTATAATTCATAATTAGGTCACCTCGCCCAGATATGGACTGCGTGCATGTCCAGACACGATGTGGGTGAGTCCAGACCACGTGCGTGAATAGTAGTCCAGCCTGTAAGTTGCAGAATTTTGACTGTCAGCCGAAAAGTTTGAGCTTTTAATCTTGTACCTAATGCGTGTCAATTCCGACTGCATAATGCATTAGGTACACAGCTCGAGTTGTGAGTAAGATACACTCGCTAGCCACATCTCGGTTGGACGCTGGAAAGGATGCAAGATGGGTGTCCTCACCCAGGAGCCGAGAGGGTGTCCTCACCATAGAGCCTGTTGGGTGTTCTCACCCAGGTCCGTGTGCCGCAAGTTGACCTACTTAGAGTAGGTCTTGCCAAAGTAACTTGGCGGCACGAGCCGAGGTAGTGGTGGTCCTCCACCTTCCCCTAAGGGATCCCGACAAGACTGCTCCAGAACGTCATACCAATACTGTCTGTTGAACGCCGGTTGCCCCTTTTAGCATTTCGATGTTGCTGAACCATGGCTCATCGTTGTACTTCCTTGTCATTACGCAAACACGCCAAATATATTGAAAATTTTACCACCAAAAAATGAAAATTTTCAGATAAAAAAAAACTGATATTTTTTTTCATATTTCTGAGGCGGTTCTAACGAGTACCCACAATCTATGTTTTTGAGCAGAAATAAGAAAAGAAATGTATACCCTGTAAACCCCAGTTTTACTATATAAAAGTGGGGCTTAAGGGGGGCCAAAATTATATAACCGTTTTTTTCGTGATGTGGGCCCTTTGATGAGTCAGTAACCAATGTTTGTTCTCCCGGTGGTAGACGAAGAAGGCCGGGAGATCGATGTTGATTTCCCCCTCTTCGCTGGGCTGTCTGGTGGCTTCTACGATGACCTTGTATGTGGTGGCGTGGACGTCCTGGAGGTCGTACTTCTCGTGAATGGGGTAGTCATTCTCCATCTTGACGTGGAAGTACTGTGTAGGTTGTCTTGTGTATTTCGGCGACTTGATTCTTGGTTTCTTGGCACGTGGGGACTCCGGAGAAGAAGGCGGTGTAGCTGGTTTCTGGATGTTGGGTAATGGCGTGATCTGTGCTGTCTTTGGGGATCTTTGTAGTGTTATGGTAGTCTGTGTGACGATCTGTAGTGTCTTTGCTGGCAGTGATGTCTCCTTCTCCGGTGTTGTCGGCTGTCAGCGTGCTGTAGGCGGTGGTCTGGTCGTCGGTGGCGGCGGTCGTCTAGCGCCTGTGGACTGGCGAGGCCACTCGTCAGCAGAGGATGCAGGCTGCCTCCAGCTTTCGGCCCTTTTCTTGTAGACTGGTAGCCTTGGTAGCGTCTTGTGAAAGGTCAGTTCGACGCGAGCATGAATTTTTCCGTCAGCCATCCTCCAGAGAGGATACTTGTACTCACCCAGGGCCCTGAGTAGTACTGCTGGAATAACGGACTCAGACATGGTTATTCGTTAGTCGTTATCTAGACGATGTTGACACTTTGAAGGTCGAAGGTCGAATGATGAATTTTGAAGAGGAATGATGCTGTGTTCGGCTCAATTATTTAACTCAACCCATTTCGCACCTACTCGTACATACAACATTTGAGCCGTAAGGTCAGAAAACGTAAACTTCGGACATGTGCGCCCTGCGAAGATTCATATCAGCGCACTCACGCAGTCTGGTCAGAATCTTCGCTGAGCTCATTTTGGAAAGCTAAGGTAGCAGCGTTTCTTCTAGAAACTAAGACTCTGATCATACTGCAGAAAGTACGTTTTCTCACGTTGTGACTCATTTCATATGTCAAGCAAGAATGTAAAGTTGCCGTTGATATATGACCCATGAGAGACGATTTAGACGAATCAATCTGGTGTCTTGATTTAGGTTTGCGCCAGCGCGACGGTTCCATATTAATACACATCACGGCGGATGTGGAGGCGACAAAGGATATCTGATTGTTGTGACGTCAAAGTACTTCATCTGTAACTATGACGATTTACCGCCCTATCCTGTGATTCTGTATGCAGAAGGAACAACGCCGGTTATTTATGAAACAGCCAGTGGTAAGATTTTTAGCATATTTACTGGGAATGGGGTCTCTAAGTATCGCATTTACCCTATTTTCTTTTCGACGTCCTTTGAAAGACATTTTTCACTTGGAGTTTGATTTTTTTTGAGTTTTGTGTATGTTCTGATTGACTATATCATACTAGTAAAGTTATTTCACTATTACCTTTTTGTCTGAAAGATGTCGAAAGCAGTGTAAGCCATCTGATGTCAAATAGACCTGAGCAAACAGTGTAAACCGAGATCAAATGCTGCATAATGCGGCGTCCGAGAAGGGTCTACGTACACTATTTGCCATTCATCAAGTTACTAGCGATGTTAACCACAGCAACAATCCCAATATTTAGGGGAAATACGGTATTGAGAAAAAAAAAGTGGTACGGTTAATCCAGATTTTGGGCAAAGCCTTAAGAAATGTTTCTTTTACTATTTATAGAGAAGATTTTCGGAGCGTTCATGTAAATTTACGCACCCTTACTAGGCCCTTCCCAACTGCTTGAAAGTGGGCCGGTGCGGTGGCAGCGTGGATGGGACGGGGCGGGGCGGGGGTGGGGCGTGGAGGAGAGGGACAAAGTACAATGAATATTTAGGCTAAACACGGTATTGCAAATTTATCCAAAATTTCCCATGAAATTGAAACTTGGAGTCAGAGGGAGTTCCACCGAACCCTCGACCCCTTTCTGAATCTGCCCCTGAACTTTGGGATGAAAGGGTTAAGCCTTAACTGGAGTTCATGTACTTTCGAATATACCCTGCGAAGACTGTTCGGCCTGCGCATGCGCAGTATGATCAGACTTTTCTTGCGTTTTGGGGGGAAAACAAGAGTTCAGTGTTCTTCAGGAGGACAGTTGTCAGTCTGCGCAGATACGCAGGCTGATCTGAATCTTCGCTGGGAGCACATGACAAAAAGGTTTCAATGTCATTATGTCCAGTACTCAGAAATATGTGGGCTGCATCTTCAGAAAACATACCATCGGACATGTGCGCCCAGCGAAGATTCTGATCAGTTTGTGCATTTGCGCTGTCTCATCAAAATCTTTCATGTGCGTCTTTAGGATAACCAAGGATACATGGTTTCTTCTTACGGACAATGAAGACTCTGATCAGTCCGCGTGGGTGCGCAGGCTGATCTGAGTCTTCGCTGGACGCACTTGACAGAAGAAGTTTTAATGTCATAATGTGCTAAATACATATTAGTATATTTCTAATAATGTTGTAAATTTCATTTCAGATGTTGGTCAGGCGGACTTCATCGCTATACATGCTAAAATGTCTTACTCGTAGATGTACAACACAAGATGCCTGTACTACCTTTCATTAAGGGTAATTGACACACTTTCTTGAAGGGTGATTGACACAATTTCATGGGAGGATACTCCGTCAAAATTGTTTTGTCTCCCTTCTGAAACGGGATCTACTCTGAAAGGAAAGAATTTGCTCCCCGTGGGAGCAAATTCTTTCCTTTCAGAGGAGACCCCTTTTCAGAAGGGGGTTTGTGCAGTAAGGCAAACAGGAAGCCACAAAAGATCTCCCTTGTACAAAATGGCTGCAAGCGCTTCCAGGTGTCCAGTCAAGGTGAATGGCTACACCTGGATATCATTACGAAAACACGCCTATTCAAATATATTGACAATTTTACAACCAAACACTGGCAAATTTTCAGAAAAAAAAATCTAATATTTTTTCATATTTCTGCTCAAAACATAGATTGTAGGTACCCGTAAGAACCGCCTCTGCGAGGCGGTTCTAACGAGTACCCACAATCTATGTTTGAGCGGAAATAAGAAAACTAACGTATACCCCTGTAAACCCCAGTTTTACTATATAAAAGTGGGGTTTAAGGGGGTCAAAATTATATAGGCATGTTTTCGGAATGTTTAGCAGCCATTTTTCGCAAGGAAGAGAACTTTTATGGCTTCCTGTTTGTTTTTCTGCACACCGACCCCTTTCTGAAAAAGGTCTACTCCATAGAGCTACGCGAAAGAGAGAGCTACGTGAAATGTACTTCAGTGTCAACACCATTGCATTGCGGGAGTTCAGTGAAATGTAAAGACAATGTTCTTCAGCTTTGAGGTTTATATGAAATAATTTTTATTGTATCTCTGAATTACATGTATTGCTGGCAACATTAATTCAGAAATAAATAAAAAGACATTTCATTTTTGATCCAGTTTAAGAACGAGGGACTAACTGAAATTTTACAGGCTGTCAGATGCCACATTTAATGTTTGTATTAATACCAGATATCAATTTATTTAACCTTTCTTGGATAATAAAATGTCTTTTTATGAGGGATATGGCTCCATATTACTCAAAAATAGACATTTTATTATCCAAGAAAGCTTTGATTAATTCATATATGGCATTAATACAATCATAAAATGTGGCATCTGACAGCCTGTAAAATTTCAGTTAGTCTCTTGTTCTTGAAATGAAATGAATCTTTTTATCGTATCTCTGAATTAATGTTGCAAACATAAATTCAGAGATACGATAAAAAAAATCATTTCATTTTTGATCCAGTTTCAAAACGAGAGACTCATCACGAAAACACGCCTATATAAATTTGACCCCCTTAAACCCCACTTTTATATAGTAAAACTGGGGTTTACAGGGGTATACATTATTTTTCTTATTTCTGCTCTAAAACATAGATTGTGGGTACTCGTTAGAACCGCCTCGCCGAAGCGGTTCTAACGAGTACCCACAATCTATGTTTTGAGCAGAAATATGAAAAAATATCAGAATTTTTCATCTGAAAAATTTCCGTTTTTGGTTGTAAAATTTTCAATATATTTGAATAGGCGTGTTTTCGTAATGAATTGAAATTTTGCCGGCTGTCAAATGCCACAATTTATAATCGTATTAATACTCTATATATATCAATTTATTAAACCTTTCTTGGATAAAAAGAGTCTATTTTTTAGGAATATGGTGACCATTAAGATGTAGTATAAATGACAAAGTACACATTACAAAAACACACCTATTCAATATATATAGAAAATTTCACCTCCAAAAACTGAAAATTTTCAGATAAAAAATCCGATATTTTTTTTTATATTTCTGCTCAAAGCATAAATTGTGGGTACTCGTTAGAACCGCCTCGGCGAGGCGGTTCTAACGAGTATCCACAATCTATGCTTTTAGCAAAAGAAAAGAAGAGTAATGTGTACCCCTGTAAACCCCAGTTTTACTGTATAAAAGTGGGGTTTAAGGGGGTCAAAATTATATAGGCATGTTTTCTTGATGATAATTTGGAGATATATATATATATATATATATATATATATATATATATATATATATATATATATATATATATATATATATATATATATATATATATATATATATATATATATATAGTGGCTGCTTAATACAGTTCAAATATATAAGTCTATGAATTTTCGGGCAACTTTCCTCTGGCTGCTTAATACAGGTTGGCTGCTTAATAGTGGTGACCACTAACACAGGTTTGACTGTGTATGTATATATATATATATATATATATATATATATATATATATATATATATATATACGAAAACAAGCCTATTCAAACATGTAGAAAATTTTACCAGCAAAAATGAAAAATTCCAGATAAAAATTCTGATAGTTTTCATATTTCTGCTCAAAACATACAATGTTGTTACTCGTAAGAACCGCCTCGGCAAGTCGGTTCTAACGAGTACTCACAATATATGTTTTTGAGCAGAAATAAGAAAAAATAATGTATACCACTGTAAACCCCAGTTTTACTATTTAAAAGTGGGTTTAAGGGGGTCAACATTACATAGGTATGTTTTCGTGATATATATATATATATATATATATATATATATATATATATATATATATATGTGTGTGTGTGTGTGTGTGTGTGTGTGTGTGTGTGTGTGTGTTATTTGCAAGTAAATACGAGGGCAAGTCAGTAAGTAACCAGCCTATCCCATTTTCAATTGACCGAGACACCCAAGATTTTCATGCCTTGTTTCAATACACGTTTTAGGCCTAAGGGCAAACTTGCACCCTTATCGTGTCATTCACTCATAAGATACTGAATGTCAAACATGGCTAGCGATGCAAAAGTAAGCTTTTCGTCAAAAGTTGAGTACCGTGCTGTAATTTGGTTCTTGTATTTGAAAGGGAAAACAGGTCAGGAAATACATTGCGAGTTGATCAATGTTTATGGGTCTTCTGCACCATCGTAGGCACAAGTTAAATTCTGGGTTGGGGGATTCAAACGCAGTAGAACGTCTTTAGAAGACGAAACCAAGTCTGGACGCCCATCAGATGCCACCGATGAAGAAATGTGTACGGGATCTGGTGTACTCTGATAGGCGAATTAATGTGGAAGAAATAGCGAATGCATTACACATTTCACATGGTAGCGTTTCAACAACTTTACATGATTGCTTAGGTATGCACAAGCTAACAGCCAGTTGGGTCCCAAAATCCCTTAGTGACGAGCAAATGGCAACCAGAGCATCAGTATACAGCGCATTGTTGAAGCGGTTTAGATCAAAGGAAGATGATTTCCTTCCACGTCTGGTGACTAGATGAGACCTGGGTCCATTATTATGAGCCCGAGAATAAAGCTCAGAGTCGCCAGAGTGTAGGGCCGGGGTCTCCGAGGCCAAAAATGTTCAAAACGCAACCCTCTGCTGGCAACGTGATGGCAGCTGTATTTTTGAATGCACAAGGTGTTATTATGTTGGACTTTCTAGCAAAGAAAAGTACAATAACAGGTGCGTATTATGCGAATTTGCTCAACTAACTGAGAATTGTGATCCGTAAAAAACGCCGAGGTAAACTCTCCAAAGGGATTCTGCTCCAACAGGACAATTCGAGAGTCCACACTTGCAAAATTGCAATGGATGCCATTGAGCGGAAAGGGTTCGAGCTAATACCGCACCCCACCTATTCTCCGGACTTAGCTCCTAGCGACTATTTCTTATTCCCAAACTTGAAAAAGGATATCCGTGGACGTCATTTCCGGTCCAACGAAAAAGTCGTGGCGGCAGTTGAGGAGTGGGTCAGAGACAAGGACCCTGGCTTCTTCAGTTCTGGGCTGATGGCACTGGAACGCCGTTGGTCCAAGTGCATCATTCTAGAGGGCAATTACATCGAAAAAGAAGAGATCGATCTCACCCAGAAATAAGTAAGGCTGGTTTTTTATTGACTCGCCCCCGTACATTTATGGATGGTCAAAGTTTCCTTTACATATTATGAATAGATTCTAAGACGAATGGATTTTTTTTCATTAATCTGTATTACTGTTGTCTTATTAAAACCTGTTGGTGTGAAGTGTAAAGTGGAGACATTTCCACATATATTTTGGAATTTTACAGATTTCTGATGTGTTTTCTTGTGCCATGCTCTTTTGTTCTGGTGCTAGCATTGCGGTTACCTTCAGTTGCTGCCACTTTGGTTTGTATAGTAAAATTGGAGTTTACAGGGTTATACATGTTTTTGCTCAAAAAATAGAGATTGTGGGTACCCGTTAGAACCGTCTCAGCGAGGCGGTTCTAACGAGTACTCACAATCTATGTTTTGAGCAGAAAAATGAAAAAAAACCAGAGTTTTTTCTATCTGAATATTTTCAGTTTTTGGAGGTGAAATATTCTATATATTTGAATAGGCATGTTTTCGTAATCCAGGATGCTTTCTGAGGGGGGGTGGGGGTGTTGATTTGATAATGTTACCGTACTTACTCTATATATTCGGACAGACAGACCTTAGCAAACAGTGTAGACCCAGATCAAAACGCGGCATCTAGTCAGGGTCTCCACTGTTTGCCACTCATTCAGGAATTTTACTCACACTCACAAAGAGCAAGGGTGTGAATATTTAGGATAAATACAGTCAACCCTCTTCATACCGACACTCGCTACAATGACAAAATTCGTTAAAATGACAATTTGAATGACACGAAACCTTCGCTGAAGCGGTGACAGTTAATGAGAAATTATGACAGAATTTTGCATTAAAACAAGAATATATATATATGTTTTGGAGATTTGTTAGAATCGCCTCACTGAGGCGATTCTAACAAATATCCAAAACATAATGTTCTTTGAGGAAATAAGAATAAAACAAGGTCTTTGTTACATATCATTCTGTCCATTAAGGATTCTTTACAACAGCAAATTCAATTTAATGGCAACATCTTTGGGAACAAATGCTATCGTTGTGACGAGGGTTCACTGTATTCCTAATTTATCAAATAATAGAATTTTAAGTCAAAGGGGGTTCGACCGAACCCCACCTCCCCCATCCCACCCCCTGAATCCGCCCCCTGTGCTTTGGATTTTAGATGAATATTCATTACGAAAACACGCCTATTCAAATATATAGACAATTTCACCACCAAAGACTGAAAGTTTTCAGATAAAAATTCTGAGATTTTTCCTATTTCTGCTCAAAACATAGATTGTAGGTACTCGGTAGAACCACCTCGCCGAGGCGATTCTTACGAGTACCTACAATCTATGTTTTTGAGCAGGAGTAAGAAAAATAAAGTATTCCCCTGTACATAACGAAAACAAGCATATATTTTGAGTACTCGTTAGAACCGCCTCGGCGAGGCGGTTCTAACGAGTACCACAATCTATGTTTTTGGCAGAAATAAGAAAAATAATGTATACCCCTGTAAACCCCAGTTTTACTATATAAAAGTGAGGTTTGAGGGGGTCAATATTATATAGGCGTGTTTTCGTGATGAAACCCTATTTTTGCTATATATAAGTGGGGTTTAATGGGGTCAATATTATATATCAAATCAAATCAACTTTATTTTTCTCAGAATACATACAGTATTAAATGAGAACTGTCAACATATAGTGATAATACAATATGACGTAGCATATAAAGCAAGAATTGGCCTTATATAGGCATGTTTTCGTGATGTTTTCGTGATGGGCTTTTGTCGGATCATGTTATGATCATCTCGTTGGGGAAGAAAGAGCTTATACCTTTGCTTATTTTGTGGTTTTGGGGTAAATTGCGGTGGCGAGTGAAAGGATAGGTAGTGATTGATGTAACATTGTAGCCTTATATAGAGTATTTCAATTTTCTGATAAGTATACATTATTGAAGTCGGCATTCTTTGTTGGAGAACAGTTATGGCGACTTTAATAATGTAGCCTTATATGGTGTACTTAAATTAAGGACAGAAATATTAAAACAGAATGAATTCAGTTAAATTGTATTTTCTGTTTCCTCTCGAGGACTTTTTACTTATTGTATTTTTGTTTATTTTTTGTTGCTGTAGAGATTGTTTTGTCTCATTTATCAGCTCTGTCAGCAATAGTCAGTATTGTCCCAACATTTTCATGGATAATGTCATAGACTATCAGCCAACGCGCATAGCTTTCTGGGATATTAGTCCAAATTTAGCAAACTATTGGAGTTTCCCTTGTTGATCGAAGTATATTCAGTAACATGTATTGAGTTTGCATTTTTTTTTTTTTTTTTTTTTTTTTTTTTTTTTTTGCGAAAAATAGAACTAAAATGGATTTGTTTGCTTCATCATGCGCTCTTTAGAATGTTGTCATACATGCGAAAAAAAAAAAATTATACAGTCGCAGCTATGTACATATTACCATTTTGATTACGTAGGTCGTTTCCCTTAAATAATTCTATTTTTAATATCAGAATCTTTATCGGAAGATCGTGAGAATTGCAATTTCCTGGACATGAATACAGTCTGCCTAAAATATTCTAGCTGATATAACAATTGTTTAAATTGTCAAGTTTAAATGACGTTGTCTATGACAAATTCTTAACCTACAGGATGCGGGTTTCCGTTATTGATAGCCACATCAAAGAGCCGCACTGTGACCTCACTCAGATAAAAGACGTTTTATGTCATAATACGAGAAAAGGAGAATCAAAGCACTGATGGGTTGATTATCTCTAAAAGTAGGTTAAGAAAATGGTCCTGAATGGGGACACGACTCTTTCATTTAACCCTAAACTTCCTGTAATTAAAGCAAACAGTGCAGACCCTGATCAGCCGCCGCGATCTGTGGCGTCTGATCTGGTCTGCACTGTTTGCCTATGTCCCAGTTCAGGTTTTTTTTTTCAGACATAACCCTCAAAACACGCACTCTGACGTCACAGCAATAAGGCTAGCGCGGCCATAAATAATCATTACCTGGATTTCGTACAAACGCGCGGTTGGATTTCATTGGTCAGTGATAATCACGTGGACATCAGCCTTAAGGAAATTCTGACGTATGTATACCCAAGCTCGGTCGACCCAAAAAGGGGTATTGTTTCGTATACTAACAGTGGAGATCCAGATCAACATGCTGACCCGCACATTCTCATCAGGACATTATCTGTCAATAAACACATTCTTTTGTATCCAATGATTCTCCAGTAGAACAGCACAGCAAAGACCATGATCAGACTGCGCATATGCATAGGTTACTGTCTGGGGGATATCATAACAGTTTATTTCTAATATCGCGTGTCATTTGGTAGATTCAATCAGTAATTGGCGATTTGGTGGTATTCAGTTTCACACTGAACTGTTGACATTACGAAAACACGCCTATTCAAATATATGGAAAATTTCACCTCCAAAAAAACTGAAAATTTTCAGATAAAAAACTCTGATATTTTTCATATTTCTGCTCAAAACATAGATTGTGGGTACTCGTTAGAACCGCCTCGACGAGGCGGTTCTAACGAGTACCCACAATCTATGTTTTATGCAGTAATAAGAAAAATAATGTATACCCCTGTTAACCCCAGTTTTACTATATAAAAGTGGGGTTTAGGGGGGTCAAAATTATATAGGCATGTTTTCGTGATGTGTCTTGCCGTCTTCTGAGAAGGCTAATAGAGGTTTCAGTTGCGAACACAGTCTCATTTTCTAAACTTTGATGGTTGGCCACCATTTAAAACAACTATTTTAGGACAGAAGATGTGAAAAACAATGGTTAACTTTCAAGTGGTGTTATACAATGTATATAAAAAAGTATCATATACCTTTTATCCGGATAAAAATGCGGTCTCTTTGTTGATAATTGACCCATTTATGCCGAGTGAACTCTTTGGACAGGCTCATTTCAGTATAAAGAGTCTCTGGTTAGTCTTTATCGTTACACTGTTTTATAGAAATTCCTGTCCTAAATGCAAACAATGTAAAACCCTGATCAGACACGGCGATCTGCGGTGTCTAATCTGGGTCTACATTGCTTGCAAATGACGTTTTTTATAAGATGCATAAATGGGTTGAAAGAGGTAGATAAAGTGCCTATGTAGAAGGAACATTGAAATATACTACTTTGTTTTCCTGAAATTAAGAAAGACCTTAGACAAAAGTTCACTGCAACTCTCCCAAGGCTCCATAGGAAGGAGAGATGAATGATAAAACAAACGTCACATACGAAACCACGAACAAAGAAGAACTACAACAGAGGTACCACCTTGAAATAGTCAGTAGAAAAACTACTTTGGGCTGGAGTGCGTGGGACTTTAACTAGTTTTACTTGTGTGAAACCTCGCCATTAATTCTCCAAATTACTAACATATGTTCGGTCCGCATCGGGGTCCTCTACCTCATCAGTGAAAAATTACAGTGAAACACATGTAATAACAAACACTGTCATGAATCAAAGTAAATGGCTCAATGGCGATCTGAATTCAGAACGCAAGAAAACCTTATACATTATCACGATGGACCCACTCACCCACATACATTGACAGTCAGACGCCAACCATCTTAAACAGATTGAGGAGGGAGCCGTCGTTTAGCCTGAGTACCGACCCACCTATTTCGTGTAATAAAATAGGGAAGCAGATATTAACCATAATCAAAGTCTGAATCTTCGTCATTTTCTCTGTATTATTATATACAGTTGACTCTCGTTATCTCGACCTCGCTTATCTCGAATAACCGCTTATCTCGAAGTAGAAATCTGGTCTCTGCCTATACATGAAAACCTAACAACAGATGGAAAATATTGTAGAAAAGAGGAGAAATTGCTCCTAAGGAGCAATTTCTCCTCTTTTCCACAATATTTTCAATATATCTCTAACTTCAAAAGTCCAATTACCTATCAGTTTGTTAAATGTGGTTAATCAAATTATTTTTTCCTCAATTCTGTAAACCTGATATGTCGAACTACAGATATCTCGAAGTATTTCAGAGAGTCCCTTGGAATTCGAGATAACGAGAGTCGACTGTAGTTAAAATACAATACTTTATATTCCTCTAGTTCAGAGGATATCCAGTTTATATTTTCTTATTTCTCCACGAAAACGTATGTTGTGGGTGCACATTAGAAGCGCCTCGGGGAGGAGCTTCTAATGTGCACCCACAACATACGTTTTCGTGGAGAAATAATAAACAAAATCTTAATATCTTTTGGCTGAAAGGTCTCCTTACCAAGTGATTTTGCCAAGCGGTGTACATTACACATATGTGTGTTAACGTAATGTGTTTGTTACCATTTGTTTGAGTTTGCATTTAACTTTAGTCAAGTGGTTCTTTGCTACCATTTTCACAGTGAACTTCTCACCTTTGAACACACGGCCTTTTAACGGCAATTGTTTCAAACGTAATATTTATACTTGTCCCCGGGGTATTTCTCCTACGGGTATATAATAAAACATACTTTCTCCAACCTCTGCCTATATGCGATAGGCTTTTTGCCCATGTGAGAAACTTCTATCTCGCATGATCATGCTGATCCTAGGAACAATCCACTTAAAGGTAGGAGAAAAAGAATCCATTATGAGCCAGTCCATGCAGGATAGGGAAATCTCACCCTCGGGGTAAGAATTTCAGCCAGGGATCGGCAAGCCTCGCCCCTGGTTGAAATTCCTACCCCTCTGGTAAAATTTCCCTATCCTGCATGGACACCCATGATGGATTCTTATAATCTCTACTTGCGATATACAAAATTTAAAGACTAGCTAGTCTCTGTAGCTGAACAGGCTGGTTTGAGTTTTACCTGGTCGGAAACACCGGACAGGTTTTCTTATGACGTGTCTCAAATTAAATCATAAAACTCATATTAAGTGTAGTCATTTTTGTATTTGACCTTACAGGCCGTAACTATTCTGCAATCTGAAACATTGATGGGCCGCCACTAACAAAACTAACAAAACGACCGTGCGCCCAACGAAGACATCCGCTCAGTTTAATCAGTCTTTGCACATGTCCACATGAAGATAAAACGGGTTCTTAGCTATCCATTCACCCTCGTACACTCAGGCTCCCCAAAACAGTTTAGAACAAGAGGAGTAGTCGGAGCACAGAACCCTGGGCCCAGTTGTTCAAAGCTAACGATGTCGTTAGTTAACGATTCGTTAAAATTTACATAGAGTGATAAGCAAATATGCTGAATTTTTTGCTGAAAAAATGTGAGTAGCTTTTGCAGTGCAAAAGCTACTCACATTTTTTCAGCAAAAAAATATCTGAATATTGTGTATAGAATCAGCTAAAACAGTTAACGAAATGACCCTTAACGTGCTCGTTAAGCTAACGACGCTTTGAACAACTGGGCCCTGGACTTCCCAGAATGCTGTCCATTGAGCACAAAGAATACTCTGATCAGATTGAATGGATGTGCATACCCATCTGAGGCTTCGCTTGTTCGATAATCACTTTGCCTGTTTCGTCGTGCGTCAGCTCCTATATAAAAGAAAATGGTCAGGCCAAAATCTCGGTTCCACGAGAAAGACATAGATACATAAAGCAACAAAATACAAAGTAAAATGATACTGGAAAGACCGGCGGACAGCTCTTTACTAGTTAGGTGACCACAATTCTAAATCAAAACGGACATCGAAGCGGCAGGCGAATTAATTTTGTGGTCCCATAATCCAGAATGGTGAATTGGTTGAATGCTGAATAAAGATGCATATTATAAAAGAATCCCACCTTCAGTAGCTTAATCGATGTCAAATATTGTAGTCCCTCAAATACTAGGAAGTTTTGGCAACCCTTGCCGCACTAATTAGCGAGTGGCATTTACTAAACAGGTTTTGCAATAAGTGTCTGTAATAGGTTATAAAAGAAGAGAACGTTACATTGTTTCGGCTATAAGTCGTACATAACTCTAGCCAGCCATCTGCAAACTTTTCGCCGTCCAATACAGTACATTTTGTATCAATGAATTTGGATCGAAAGTCAATATTTGGACACAAAATCATTAAATCAAAGCAAGAAACGAATCAGATATTGATATTTGCTTATAAAAATATATAACGCAATTTACTTGTGAAAATTGTATATGCAATCATGAAATCAAAACCTGTTTTTCTCGAAAGCCTCAATTTTCAACCGATACTAAGCAGCAATAAAAATATGGGTAAAAAAAGACTGTGCCGACACACAAACAATAATATACATATAAACCATTAAAAACAATATCTTTATAATGTTCCTTAGATGGATTTGTGGGCCATTACCGACAAAAGAAGGTAAATACAGGTTAAAATTCACTGGTTGCCTGTTATCGATTTCGTGGGATACTATTTCCGGTGGTGATGATAGACGGTGAATAAAGGCTAATATTTTTTATCTGATTTAAAAAGTTATGCTTTTATTATCATTGTAACCAACATTCACTGCTATTTTATTTTCCTTGAATATACATATACAATAGACATTTCCGGAACAGTCGGGTCCAAATCAATGGATAAATTGTGTCGCTTCAAGCGAAAAAATGCCTTCGAACATGCGCAAGATGCGCAGATTCAGATCATCCTGTGCATGCGCAAAGTATCATCCGGGTCTTTGCTCTCCATTCATACATTCTTTAGTACCCAATGATTCTGTTAGTGGACATAGAAGGCCCTGATCATACATCACGGATGTCCGCATATGCCAAAAGACACGTGGTCCAGTTGATAATTGCTTGTTAATGTTCCACTATTCTGTGGATACGCCCTTACTTTATAAAGGGAGGTCACCCCAACAGAAAAAAACGCCTGGCATATGATTCTCTTCTTAACCCATTGTATACTGAATAGACTCTCCCACATTATATATAGGAAGAGTCCAATTTCAATTTTAGGTACCGTCCGGCTATGAGATTTACATATTCCTAGAGAAAAATGGCTAAACTATTTGCAAACAGTGGAGACCATGATCAGACGCCGCGTTCTGCGGCGTCTGATCTGGGTCTGCATTGTTTGCCAATTAGCCTTTTACGGGTCTCCCGACTACAACGGGTTAAGGGGGACATTCTCAAAGGAAAGTATTACTTGTGCACATTCTTTCGCCAGAAACTGACAGCTTGAATTAGCGGAAGGGAGAGAATGACCGTAGAAAATATTTCATGAACGATCTCCACGAACGAATGTTGCCAGATCCGATTGTTGGTTAAACCTAAGACAAATAAAACAGAAATAATAATTTCTTATTAGCCAAAACGTTTACTCTGTTAAGACTATATGAGAAACTGTACTGTAGTTAACGCCCCTACACTAAGCATACGAAGGGTCTTAACTTTTGTCATGCGGAATATATTAAGATGCCACGCCCACTTCTAATTTTTAGCCAGTCAGATTGCTTGATCCTGGTTGTGGATACATATTTGCATGCTTAATGATAAACATTGCAGATCCAGAACAAAATCCCACTGATCTGGATCTACACTGTTTGCAAAGGCAGGGCATATCCGGACTGAACATAACGAAGGTTATACCGGGGGTTAAAGAGCTAAACAAAAATATTAGCAGACGACATTTTTTATAAATTATTTTTCAGAGAAGTTAAGGCTTGACATTTCATATGAATCTTCACATGAAAATGCCAAGTCTTATTTTGCTAAAAATACAAACAGAAAAATCAAAATTTCGTCTGCTGTATTTTTGATTAGTACTTTAGACGTGATCACACTACAATTAAATACACTACTTTTACAGTTACTGCTCTATGCATGTATGACAAATTGCTAGCGAACGATTCGACCGATTTAAAAGTTGATTGTGAGTCCGTCTGTCCGCCTGTCCGTCCGTGGTCAGTTAGTTTGGGAATATTTTAGTAAACTATCGCATACTGAGAGATGCCGTTAAGATCTAGCCAATGAATCTGCCAAATGTGAGTTTTCATTGACAGAAGCTAAGCCGAGACAAACATGAGAAAATATAAATATGAAAATGTTCATATATAGCCCTAGAATAGTGTGGAATATTTTTGATAATTTTCACTTACTGATTTATACCGACAAGATCTAGTCAGTGGACATGCCAAAGGTTTGATTTTATCGACCTGAGGCTGAGCAGAGGTGACAAAAAAAGAAGAAAAAAAAAAGAAAAAAAAAGAAAACAGTTCCATGATAAAAGATTTTTCACAACTTTCAAAAGCTCAGCGCTGCCGGACAGTTATAGGATACGATTTTATACCATTTCGAAAACATGCCTATTCAAATATATTGAAAATTTTACAACCAAAAACACGGAAAATTTTAAGATAAAAAAATTCTGATATTTGTCATATCTCTTCTCAAAACATAGATTATGGCAACTCGTTAGAACCGCCTCGACGAGAATGTTTTAACGAGTACCCTCAATCTATGTTTTTGAGCAGAAATAAGAAAAATGATGTATACCCCTGTAAATCCCAGTTTACCACATAAAAGTGGGGTTTAAGGGGATCAAAATTACATAGGCGTGTTTTCGTGATGTAAAGCGACATCCCATATAAAGCAGATCGTGTACCTCTGCTGAAAGTTGATTGGTGATATTTTTCCAATTTTCGACAGATGATCAGGCTCCTTAGGAGACGATTCGCATGAAATGTCAAACTGTTCTTTCTGGAGAAAATAAATAAATACATATCTCAAAATGTCGTCTGCTGAAGTTTTAACCCTATATGCTAAGTTTTACGGTTTCACAAATTCGACTAAACAAGAAAAATGTACAAGTATTAGCTTTTTTCAAGAAGCTAGCGGTTCGTTTAGCTTCAGCAACAGCATGTACACTTATGCCACACATGATGGCATATGTATCAAGATTCAATGAACTAACCTAAGAACACTCAGAACTGTCAAATTTACCTCTGACCTGTACACAAATACATATAATAAGTGTCACGGACTTTGTTTCTTGCAGTTTCTTGTCAGTGGTTTAACTCACCGCGGTTCTGCTTTTTTTATTTCTTAGTAGTGTTAGGAAGAGCAATTGTACTATTGTACTACTACTACTACTACTACTACTACTACTACTACTACTATCTCTCTCTCTCTCTCTCTCTCTCTCTCTCTCTCTCTCTCTCTCTCTCTCTCTGTATCCATTAATAATTAAGAGACCTATTACGAAAACCCGCCTATTCAAATATATTAAAAAATATCACCAAAACAGGAAAATTTTCAGAAAAAAATCTGCTATTTTTCATATTCCTGCTCAAAACATAGATTGCGCCTCGCCGCGGCGGTTCTAACGAGTACCCACAATCGGTTTTTTTTTTTTTTTTTTTTTGCAAAATAAGAAAAATAATGTATACACCTGTAAACCCCAGTTTTACTATATAAAAAGTGGGGTTTAAGGAGCTCAAAATTATATAGGCGTGTTTTCGTGATGCCTAGGCGTACCGAACAGATAAATGTAGATGGAGTCCATCAGGACAAATAACGAGCTTTAGCTATGCATAAAACTAGATTTAAGCACCCACCCCACTCACACACAGCCCCCACATACAAACTAAAACAGTTTTGTTGCTGACCATTTCAAGGCAGTATTTCTGTCGAAGTTCATTTTCTTGTCCCTTATGTTTCGATAAAGTGTTCTTTTGTTTTGTCATTTCATATAAAAAAAAAAAAAACTTATCAGGGTCCAGTTGTTCGAAACTAACGATGTCTTTAGTTAACGCATCGTTAAAACTTTGGACATTAAATATGGCATATACTCGTACACTAATATCTTTGCTGAAAAAAATGTGAGTAGCTTTTGCATTTGCAAAAGCTACTCACATTTTTCAGCAAAATAACTGTGAATTAGATACTGTACTTACAAGAGCAGTTAACATTTACCAGAATTATATTTTCAGTAGATATATTTATTATACACTTTAATATATTCAACCCAAACCCTCCAGACAATTGGAGTGTCTCTCGCTCACACTTGTAATTCACGTTCATTACAAGTGTGAGCGAGAGACACTTCAATTGTCTCTACAGCTTAACTTCAGTTACGTTCCAAACCATGACCATCCTCTAAGCGTGAGGCTAAACACACCAGCCGTGCAATAACAAATCTAAGAACCGTCTGACTGGCTTAGCTGACAGAGCAACCGCCTACGGGTCTGGAGGGTTTGGGTGAATCCCTAGCCGAGTTATACCTAAGACTTTCTAAAATTGGTACCAATTAATTAGGTAGAAGCATTAGGTAGAAGAGCTTGGACTGGTCACACGGGTGACTGTACTGTATGAACCGCGCCAAGCGAAAATGTGCTTCGGGGCATGCGCGGACAGCGAAGGCCCAGATCAGACTGCGCATCCGCGCAGTCTGATCAGGGCCTACGTTGTCTGCAGACAGAATTATTGGATACTGTTGAATATTTCAATGGAGCCCGGGGACCGGGAGAGACATGGAGCAGGCACAGGATGACGTGACTCCGCACATTCGGCGCATGCTCGAAGGCACCTTATTGCTAAGCGCGGTCCGAACAATATGGCTAGTAATAGTATCATGTCAATATGCCCGGGCGTGATACTGCACTGGGGCATCACGATAAAGGGGCATCAAGTCCCATCGTTACATCCAATGCAGACATCGTCGCGACATGAGTGAAAGTCAGCTGACAATGGCGTGTAAACTCAAACTAGATATGTGTCCAAAGTACAAAATTCCCCCCGCCCTTTGCTCTTTGTCAATATGGCAACAACTATTTTCGCAATGCTCAATCTGACCTGTTATACATTCTGACCCCCAAGCCTTACCCCTTGGGGCAGCTCTAGCGCAGTTGAAGGCTTAGGTCTGGGTAAGTAGCATACCAAATTTCAACTTCCTAGCATAAAAGGTAACCAAGGTATGACTCTGATCATGAATTTGGCCTGCGCACGTACGCACGAAACGTTATATGCCCCACTAGTGCCTTCGGCAGGCGGAGACATAAACAAGCAAACAAAAGCCGAAGAATGCAATTGCCACTTGCCTGTATTGCTTGCGGACTGCAGGAAACTTATTCAGCAGGTCATGATGTCTTTTAGCCCTCTGTTCATGTAAATACGACTCATTCATTCTTAACCAAAGCATAACTGTTTCCCAACTTAGCTACCTATTCTGCCATGAAATATTCTGATATGAAAATTCATGGACGGAGGTCAACAAGACAAGTCATAATGTGCGAACTATAATGCTATGCAAGTCATGACATTTTCACCATATAGTATGAGAAATAAGGAAGATTTTAGTTATTAAGCATATTAAAATTTATGCAGTAAAATGGTTGTTAGACGAAAGATACAAATTTAAAGGCTGGTTTAACAACTGGTATAAAAATGGTTGTTAGAAGAAAGATACAAATTTAAAAGCTGGTTTAACAACTGATATAAAAACGGTTGTTAGACGAAAGATATAAATTCTAAAGCCGGTTTAACAACTGATATATAAAATGGTTGTTAGAAGAAAGATACGAATTTAAAAGCTGGTTTAACAACACCAATTAAAATAGTTCTTAGAAAAAAGAAACAAATTTAATAGCTTGTTTAACAACTGTAAATTCTGAAAATTCCCTATAAATCAATGTTATCACTATATATTATGGGGAAATGGGGATAATCATTACATTAACTTGCTAACGCGATGTAATACAGATCTTACAATACAGCCTATGATACATGTGTTGTTCGACCGGTCCAATTTGCGTGACACGGTCAACTGGGTCGCGCCGAGCGAAAATGTGTTTTCAAGCATGCGCAAAATGCGCAGATTCAGATTTATCCCACGCATGCGCAAAGTCATATCCGGGCATTTGCTCTCCATTAAAACAATCTAAAGTGTCCAGTGATTCTGTAAGCGGACAGCGAAGGCCCTGATCAGACTGCGCGGATGCGCAGTCTGATCAGGGCCTTCGCTGTCCGCATATTCCCGAAGAAACGCTTTCCTATGGCGTGGTCCAATCTATTCAAGCTTCAGTGACTTAATATGTTACGCCCAGAAGAAAAATAACAGCTTTTTTCAGTAAATAATCATGTTTACGATGTAAATGGAATGTACTATTATGACGTTTATTCTCACAAACGTAAACATGCAGAGTTCAGCGAATTTATATGGGTTATTTGTCAAGCGAGAAAAAATGATCTGACGGAAAATATGTCATGGTTAGGACGCAAGAGCTCCTAATCTATCAACGTGCGTTACGTTATTTTAGTGTTCGTTATAAACAAAAGAGGACTGGATAAATAAATAAATAAATAAATAAATAAATAAATAAATAAATAAATAAATAAATAAAAGAACAAATAAATAAATAAATAAATAAATGTTTTATTCTTGCTTTACCACTAAGTCTTACGCATCTTCTTGCAGATTTACTATTTTGAAAACGTGAACATCAAATGGCTGTTCCTTTTAACCAATGTATGCCTTATGTCTCATATAATGAATTTAGACAAACTGTGCCGACTCCGATCAGACGCATCGGGACAGATCTGGATTACGGATGTGGATCTGTGCCGCTGCATCTGATCAAAGTCTGCGCAGTTTGCCATCATAGTAAACTCCAGGGAAGTGCAGAGTAATATATAGCATCCCCTTGAATACTTAATAGATCAGTCCATCTTCCAAGATGAAAGAGTCCACCAGGCATGGGTTATAACTTGATCCGCAATATATCACGAAAACATGCCTATTATGTAATTTAGACCCCTTAAACCTCACTTTTATATAGTAAAACTGGGATTTACAGGTGTATACATTATTATTATTATTATTATTTTTGCTCAAAAACATAGATTGTGGGTACTCGTTAGAACCGCATCGACGAGGCGGTTCTAACGAGTACCCACAATCTATGTTTTGAGCAGAAATATGAAAAATATTAGGGTTTTTTTATCTGAAACTTTTCAGTTTTTGGAGGTGAAATTTTCTAAATATTTAAATAGGCGTGTTTTCGTAATGTGAAAACGTACCTTCGGAAATGTGCACCCTGTGAAGATTCAGATCAGCTTGCGCATCCGCGCAGTCTGATTAGAATCTTTGCTTGGCGCATTTTTGATAAACAAGGATTGTAGTTTCTTGATGCGGAAAACGATTACTCTGATCAGACTGCGCGTGTGCGCAGGCTGATTTGAGTCTTCACTGGGCGCTCATATCCGAAGATACGTTTTCTGACATTGCGGCTCATATGGTTTAACACAACGTTGAAACAACGTCGAATCAACGTTGATTCAACGTCAAGACGTTAAATCGATGTTGTTTCAAAGTTGTGTGCCCGCTGGGAAATTGATACACAACTTGCAAAAACATATTCTTCAACAATTTAGCTTTTTTCAGTGATAACCGTATCGAAGGACTTACCTTTTAGCATTTCTAATCTAACAAAGGTAAAATACTCCTCCTCAACTATTTTTCTACACATATCATCTCCCTTACCAATCTGAGAGAAAGGAAAAGATAGGATTTTTGTAAATATTAATCGGTTTTATTTATTTATTGATTGATTGATTTATTTATTTATTTATTTTTTTTTTTTTTTTTTTTTTTGTTGTTGCTTTTTTATGCTGATTCATATATCACTTAGACGGGAGCCAGTCTAGTCTTACCTAAAAAAATTTGCAAACATTAAAGTTCATGATAGGCTATCAGTTCTATTATTACAAGACTTTTAGCACGAATCTGTAGTATGAGGCAGTGACAAGCTGTAATATTATTATGCATGCTAGTTACGAAAACCCAGATCGGCGTTTGCAACATGGTCGATGTTCACTGGCAGGATAATTTCAATATGATCTGGAACTTACAGTCTACATACAGCGAATTCAAGATCCTGTACAGACGGCTATAATGTGCAGACTGACCTGGGTCATTTGTGTGCTTTACCAGCTTTCTTACCGTATATGTGAACACTGAAAGCCCAGATCAGCCAGCGAAACTGCAGACTCTAATCAGAGCCTTTGCTTTAAATCCAGTCATTACGAAAACATACCTATTCAAATATATAGAAAATTTTAACGCCAAATACTGAAAATTTTCAGATTAAAAACTTTGCTATTTTTCATATTTCAGCTCAAAACATAGATTGTGGGTACTCGTTAGAACCGCCTCGGAGAGGCGGTTCTAACGAGTACCCACAATCTATGTTTTCGATCAGAAATAAGTAAAATAAATATACCCCTGTAAACCACAGTTTTACTGTATAAAAGTGGGGTTTAAGGGGGTCAAAATTATATAGGCATGTTTTCGTGATGGATTCAGTAGGCGGGCCGTGAAAGACTCAGATCAACCTGCGCATTTACGCAGGCTGATCGGAGCCGTCGCTGCCTGCATATGCCCCGAAAACCACCATTTTCTTATGGCGTGTAGTATTTTATTGCTCATAAAATTTTACAAGCAAATAGACTGGGTAATAACTTATTAAAGATGGATTTTCGAAGTTTGTGGTGCTCCTTAAGTTTTAATGCCTCACTTGTTAACTCCCAAATTGTACTTAAACCTTTATCACTCTTGGAGCAATTTCAGCAGACGACTGAATATGTTTTTTTTTATTATTATTATTATTATTTATTTATTTATTTATTCTCCCAGACTTTAGGCTTTGACATTTCATGCAAATTGTCTCTTTAGCGTGAAATGTCGGAGCCTA
Source organism: Anodontia alba (assembly GCA_964016985.1). Classification (NCBI taxonomy): domain Eukaryota; kingdom Metazoa; phylum Mollusca; class Bivalvia; order Lucinida; family Lucinidae; genus Anodontia; species Anodontia alba. The sequence continues at coordinate 127,295,302 of OZ024821.1, forward strand.
TTGTTTTGGTAAAATAAATAAATAAAAAGAAATGTTTGAAAATGTCTGCTGAAATGTTTACCCAGTATGCTAAGCGTTGAAGCCTACCCATATTATGTGCGAACAGTGAAAATCCTGACCAACAAGTGCATCTGCGTAGTTTGATCTGTCTTCGCTGTTCGCTAAACGGGAATAGATATACATTAGGGGCAATGAGTTGTAACCCTCTCAGTCTAGCAGACATGAACAAATACCTATTCAAACAGTGTAGCTCGTAAACGAGCCGTCTCATCAGGATCTACACTGCTTGCTATTCTGTATTCTATTCCAGATTTTGTTTAACATCCCTATTTGCAATAATGGAAAAGTCCTAAGTCAGAGACGGAAGAGTCAACTACAGAAACTCGGGGGTGAAAGGTTAAGATGTCCATATATTTTAACATCTCTTTGCATGTAGGGTGCATGTTTTTTTTTTTTGTTGTTGTTGTTGTTTTTTTTTTTTTTTTGTTTTTTTGTTTTTTTTTTGTTTTGTTTTTGTTTTTTTTGTTTTGTTTTTTTTGTTTTTTTTTGTCGTCTGTGTATTTTTTTAATTATCGTTTTCATAAAATTCTTTCAGGAATACCATCAGTGTGTCAAACAGTTTGGATCCAGATCAGGCCCGACGTTTCGTCGGGCCTGACCTGGGTCCAAACTGTTTGCAAAGGTTAACAGCAGACGACAAAGGTCGCCATTAGCTAGGAAAGCTTAGATGAGCAAGAAGTTTTAAAGTGTCCGAACCCCATGTGGGTGGGAGGGTACTCTGAATTTTGCCCGACACATAGGCTAGGACTATTTTTTTGGGTTTAGAATTTTGAATTTTACTTTTATTTTGGGGGGGGGGGGGGGCGGGTGGGGGGGGGTATGGGAGGTAAACACTAGATGCTGAAGCCCTGGGGTCCGAACATGTAGGATAAAAATCTAAAAGGTTACTTTTTGAAACAAAGAACAGACAAAAGAACGATACAGCTTTGAAGTTGGCAAGGCACAGGCTTAAGCGGTGTTCGAGCTTAAAAGTAACCAGAATGGTCATGATGATTCAAAAGAAAAACAATATAATCTACACTTTTAGTATGATAAGAAGTACCCAAATATCAAATGGAAATACGATAGTCGACTTTGATATTAAATTAGTGTCTTTCCTTGTTTTCCAAGAAAATAGAGTATAACACGCCATGTATTTTTTCTTCTAAGATGATAAGTTGCTCGAAATATACCCTTAGTTCTGGGAACAGTAAGTAAAATAGAACCCATTATTGATGTTCAGTGGGGACAAGGAAATCCCAACCCGAGGGTCCAACGTTTCAGTGGGGAACGAGGCTTGCCGAGTTTCCCACTGGAGCGTGGACCTGAGCGTTGGCATTTTCCTGTCATCACTGAAAATCAGTCATCGATTTTTTTTTTCTCACATGCCATCAAAAAAAAAAACAGTGCCCTCTTCTCTCGTTTCTCACCACGGAAATACCGGAACAAAATGGCAAAAAAAAACAACAAAAAAAACTCAAAATAAAAAAAAAATCAACAAACCAACTAATTCTGTTACCAAAATATTCATTTATTTCAACGAAGACAATGGATACTCACACTTGCTCGTTTTGTCCACTAATAAAGAAGTTATAAACGTTTGAAAATTTGAATCGGCATTTCACAACCTAACGCCGCAAACGTAGAGGCCTAGCGATAATAATTTGGAATGCCGTGGCGTGACCGTCGCGTGTGAGCTGTCTCATGTAACAACGTCGGGTGTGAGCTGTCTCGTATATAGCAACGGCACCGATATGGGATCGATTTTGCCGCTTACAAGAAAGCACAGGGATTTCTCGACCCCATATGCATTAGTATGTGAGAAATAACTCAAATACCTCAACGTCAAATATCGTTCTGAGGCTCAAAAATACTGAGTTCTAAAATGTAGTGTACGCTTGTTTTGTGAGGCTATATCCACTGTAAAAAAAAAACAAAAGAAAGAAAACTGGCAACTGGCTGCCAGCGCTTTTACCGTAAAGTTTTACGGGGGCCCTTAGAACTTTTGCAGGAATTACCTCGTAGGATGGGATAAGGATGTGTAAGCTTAAGATACGGTACATTAGCTCACATCCCTACTATGTCCTATATGTTACCTACCTTGCCCTACACTGCCCTACCATGCGAAATTATTATTGTAAATAATCTACAGGCGCCCGTAAAATTTACGGTACATGTACTGGCAGTCAGTTGACAGAATTAACAGTAAAATCTACGGGATCTTCGCATGCTCACAGTTGTGTCATATATGAGCCGAGCACAGCATTTCGTACAAGATCGCATGTGCGCCCAGCGAATATTGAGATCAGTCTGCATATTCGCGGAGACTGGTCAGAATCTTCGCTGTCCGCCTAGATCTTTGGTTATGTTGACATTAATTCAGAGATACGATAAAAAAATCATTCACATTACGAAAACACGCCTATTCAAATATACTGAATATTTTACCATCAAAAAAATGAAAATTTTCAGATAAAAAATTCTGATATTTTTCATATTTCTGCTCAAAACATAGATTGTGAGTACTCGTTAGAACCGCCTCGGCGAGGCGGTTCTAACGAGTACCCACAATCTATGTTTTTGAGCAGAAATAAGTGAACTAATGTATACCCCTGTAAACCCCAGTTTTACTGTATAAAACTGGGGTTGAAGGGGGACAAAATTATATAGGCTTGTTTTCGTGATGTTTTTGATCCAGTTCAAAAACGAAAGACTAACTGAAATTAAACAGGCTGTCAGGTGCCACATTTTATGATCGTATTAATACAATATATCAATTTATTGGGTAAAAAAATGTCTAATTTTTTAGGCATATGGCGCCTTTAACATCCACCCGCGTTATTTAGCGCCTCAAGCCCCAGTCACAACAGCAGCAGGTAGACGACTCGTATGAAATATAAAGTTTTATTTCTCTGAAAAAATAAACAAAAATAAAATGAAGTTTAGGCAGACGCCTCGCATGAAATATCAGGCTTTATTATTCCTAAACAATAAAAAAAAATAAAGTATAGTTTGCTTTGCCACCACATTCGGGGATAATCAGTAGACGACAAAAATTTAATCATTACGAAAACACGCCTATTCAAATACGTATGTAGAAAATTTCACCTCCAAAAACTTAAAAATTTTAGATGAAAAAATCTGATATTTTTCATATTTCTGCTCAAAACTCGGCGAGGCGGTTCTAACGAGTACCCACAATCTATGTTTCTGAGCAGAAATAAGAAAAATAATGTATACCCCTGTAAACCCCAGTTTTACTATATAAAAGTGGGGTTTACGGGGGTCAAAATTTTATAGGTTAGTTTTCGTGATGATATGAGCCAGTGCACGACAAAACCTACAATAAGACCTGTGTGACCAGTAAAGACTCAGATCAGCCTGTACATCCACCCAACATCGCAAAGGTTCTCGTTTATCCCTCTTTGGATAGCCCGGAGGCTGTAAAAGGAACATGTTATCAGCGAAGACTCTGATCAGACTGTGCGGATGCGCAGGCTGATCTGATTCTTCGCAGGTCGCACAAGTCTTATTGTAGTCATTACGAAAACACGCCTATTCAACTATATTAAAAATTTCACCACCAAACCTGAAAGTTTTCAGGAAAAAAATTCTGATATTTTTCATATTTCTGCTCAAAACATAGATTGTGGGTGCTCGTTAGAACCGCCTCGCCGAGGCGGTTCTAACGACTACCCACAATCTATGTTTTGGAGCAGAAATAAAATAATGTATACCCCTGTAAACCCCAGTATTACCATATAAAAGTTGGGTTTAAGGGGGTCAAAATTATATAGGAGTTTTCGTTATCTTTTATCGTGCCCTGGCTCATATACTTTTTCTTCCTTTTTCCCAGAAAATAGAATTGGACATTTTTTTGCAAATTGTCCCTATAGGAGACAATTTGCATGAAACACTGACATTTCTTGCAAATTGTCCCCTTAGGAGACAATCAGCATGAAATACCAAAGTCGATTTTACGGAAAAATAAGAAAACTATTTTAAATGCCGCCTGCTGATTTTATTTTTTTGTACCTGCAAGCTAAGCGTTAAGGATTAAACTTAGGAGCAGGGGAGTGGGGTTGATTGACCATGTGCGCTGTCACTGTTTGCATACGAGTAATAGGTACTATAGGTGAATTTTCACGTTAACCCTTGAGCGCCAATCACAACTGCAGCAGACGTCAGTTTTGGATTTTTTTTTTTTTTTTTTTTTTAAGAGAAAACAAGTTTGACAATTCATGTGAATCGTCTGCCAAGTAGACGATTCTCATAAAGTATCAAGACTTCTTTTTTCTAAAAAAAAAAAAAAAAAAAAAATGAAAATAAAAAATAAAAGTCAAAATTTTAGAATGTCGTCTGATACAAATTTTGATTGGTGCTTAATGGGTTAAATTGTACGTCAGTCTTATCCCTGAGATTTCTATAATATTTATTCTCTTCTTAAAACGTGAAAGATGCCAGGATGATTAGCCAGTTTCCTATTAGTGCTTACCTTGAGATTTATTTGTGGATTTGCAGCTGTTTTAACCATTAACCTGCTGAATTTACATAACAGCAGATGACATTTTAAAACATGTCACCTAATTTCCACACGAAATAAGACAGGGCATTTCATTCAAATTGTCTTAAAAAACTTGAATGAAATGTCATGTCTTATTTTCTGTGAAAAATAAGAAAATCTGTCATTCATTTGTCGTCTGCGGATTTACCCTGCAGGGTGGTAACGGTTAACCACGGGTGTGGTGCCTTCGAACTAAATCTGGTGCACGAGTTTGGAAACACTCTGCTTTGTCAAAGTTTAGGTTTAACCTTTACCACTCCGGTAAATTCAGCAGATGACAAATTAATTACAGTTTTCTCTTTTTTCCAGAAAATAGGATTTGGCAGTTCATGCAAATTGTCTCCAAAGGAGACAATTTGCATGAACTGCCAAAGCCTATTTTGAGGGAAAAATAAGAAAAATATTTCAAAATGTCGTCTGCTGATTTTGTTTTACCCTGCATGCTAAGCGTTAAGCCTGAAGAACTTTGACGTAAATAAAAGATTTTGAGGTGGTGCTTAAATATCTTTCAGTATCATTAGAGTACATGGCTTTGAAGATGTGAGGCGCTTTATTTGCGCCAATAACTAAAAACAGGTTCAAGTCAGCACCTTAGTAAACGTCCCATCAACTGCATTTCAATTATTTCTGTAGGAATATGATGCCGCCCTATTCATTGGTAAGAAATATTTAACCTTCACCGCCCTCTGGGCAAATCCAGCAGATGACAAAATTATGATATTTTTTCCCAGAAAATAGGTTTCACATTTCATGCAAATTGTTTCCTCGAGGAGAAAATTTGCTTACAATGTTAAATCCTAATTTCTGGAAAAATATCAGAAAAATATTTTGAAATGCCGTCTACTAACGTTTTTAAACAGCACACTAAGCATAAAAAAATGCCATCCCATGAAATGTCAAATCCTATTTTCTGGTAAAAATGAAATAAAAAGTCAAAAAGACGTATGCTGAATTTTTTATCAAGCATATTAAGCACTAAAGAATGCCATCCCAGGGGGAATTCGTTTATCAGAGACGAGTACTTTATTTACAGAGCTAACAGGTGTGTCTCAACGGTTGCGAGTTCGGAGTTATTTGAGTGGAATTCTGTTGGCTCCAGTGGTATTACACCTAAAGGCCCGTTTAGACGATAAAAAATGTCATGAACAAGTTTCTTGAGCGATAATATCGACTTGTACTGTTTTTTGTTTTTTATTATTATTACTTTTTTTTTTTTTTTTTTTTTTTTGTGCGTGTAAACACCGTTTGCAAAGACTTTGATTCAAGCTAAATTCAATTTGAACAGAATAGAAACATCTTTTTAGACGAAGTCTTATAAGATTATTTGTAACCTAATTCTGCCAGTCTCTGTATAGAAGAATGAATTTAAGTGCTTTAAAGCGACGATTAATCTCATTAAACGTTTATTTTTGTCAGTTCCTTTGATTCAGCTTTCGTTATGTGCATTTTAAGTCTTTAAAATATGATCTTCAAGTTCAGCCGAAATCAAGACTTGAAAATATAAAAAAGCTTTCTCTATATTTAGAATAACTATTTGAAAGATTATTGATGTACATTGCGCGAAGATGCTTTCTTAGAAATGATAGACCTGTTTGCCGGTACCGAGCGGAAAAACAAATGGGATAAAAATGTGACGGACTTTTGGTAAAACTTCTCAACATCAGAAGATAAAATAAAATTTTGTTTGCTTTGTTTTTAAAATGTTTAGTACCCTAATTCAGAGAAAAAGAAATTGTTGAAACTCGCACTAGATGATCAAAGTGACAAGGCCTTTTTGTTGATACCAAGAAAAATGCCATAAAACATTCATAAAACGTTTAACCAATGGCAAGTCAGAATGTTCAAATGAACAGACATGGTTCCCAAAAGACATGGTGCAATCAGATTATTTGCGACAGACATTCCTGTATATCTATGTTGAGGTATGTCTAAATGACGAAAGGAAGCTATTTTGGGAAGAAAGGCGCTCACGGTGGTGAACCTTGCCAAACATTATCTACTTATCTTCGTCGCTTGTCTTCTTTATTTGAAGATGCTTCTTGTTTTCCATCAGCTAGAATGAACTTAGAAATAAAGCAGCCAGTAAGAATCCATGGGGTAAAATTAGCATATGTAGATTATATAGAAATGACGTTCCCGCCAAAAGTTTGAACGCTAGCCCATAAAAACTCTGATAGTGTAAACACCTATTTGGTCCAAGTACTTTCAACTTGAACCAAGACACTTACCAAAGATTTTTTTAACTCACCTGAGTCAAAGGCTCCGGGGGAACTTATAGGATGGCTGCCTTCGTCGTCCGTCGTCCACACTTTCGAACTGGAATATCTTGCAGCCTGCAAGCAGATCTCAACCAAATTTTATCTGTAGCATGTCTTTGGTAGGGGATTGCTTGCATATGCATTTTAGGAAAATTACTTCAGAACTTTGGTTGCTATGGCAACTGATAGGTCCCATGGGGCTTACTATTAGAAAATGCTTGTGAACAGCGTAGCTTCTTCATTTTTGTTGGATCTTCATGAAACTTGCAGATAATAATGACATGCATAAAATCTCGGACAAGTTCAAAAATGGGTCAGATCGGGCCGGCAATGGCAGAGTTACGTCCTCTTGATTGTCAAAAATGGCCATTACTGACCTTGTGAACGACGAAGCTTCTTCTTTTTGAGCTGGATCTTCAAGAAACTTGCAAATATCAGTGGCATGCATGAAATCTCTGACGAGTTCGAAACTGGGTCAGATCGGACCAACAATAGCAGAGTAACGTCCCCTTGATTGTTAAAATGGCAATTATCGACCTTGTGAACAACGTAGCTTCTTCATTTTTTGTTGGATCTTCATGAAACTTGCAGATAATAATGACATGCATTAAATCTCAGACGAGTTTGAAAATGGGTCAGATCGGACTTACGACGGCAGAGTTATGTCCCCTTGATTGTTTATATTGCTTGTGAACACTCTACAGGCCAAGTTTTCAGTCTAATCAACAAACTTTCTAAAAGTGATGTCTTTGACGAAATGTCGTCAAGTTTGAAACTGGGTCATGTGGGGTAAAAAAATAGGTCACCAGGTCAAATAATAGCTTATTTGCTTTAAAAAAGCGTACTCCTCCTACACACCTGGGCGAATTGACTCGAAACTTGGTAGGAAGCATGGGGGTGACTTGTAGATCAAAAATGGCCAAAATCGTTCCGATCGGGAATCCAAGATGGCCGCCATGGCAGCCATCTTGAAAATTTATTTTTCGCTTCTTCTCCTGAACCAAAAGGCCAACTGACTTGGGTTTTAGTAGGAAGCATCGGGGTGACGTATTGATCAAAAATAGCTAAAATGGTTCCGATCGGCAATCCAAGATGGCCGCTCTTGCTGCTATCTTAAAAAAAAACTAATTCGCTTCTTCTCCTTGGCCGTAAGACCAACTGACTTGAAACTTGGTAGGAAGCATCGGGTGTCTTGTAGAGCATAGCTGAAATCGTTTTGATCCACAATCCAAGATGGCCGCCATTGCCATCATCTTGAAAATCTATTTTTTCTCTTTTTCTCATTAACCGAAAGGCTAGTTGACTTAAAACTTGGTAGGAAGCATCAGAGTAACTTGTAGATCAAAATTTCTCGTAGCTAAATGTTCCGATCAGAAATCCAGCTTGAAAATCTATTTTTTTTTGCTTCTACTCCTGAAGCAAAAGGCCAATTGACTTCAAACGTGGTAGGAGGCATTGGGGTGACTTGTACATCAGAAATAGCTAAAATTGTTTTGATCGGAAATCCAAGATGGCGATCATCTTTCAAATATATTTTTAGCTTCTTCTCCTTAATTTAAAGGCCAACTGACTTGAAAGTTGGTAGGAAGCATCGGGATGACTTGTAGATAAAAACAGCTGAAATAGTTCTGATCGGAAATCTAAGATGGCCGCCATCCTGAATCGAAAAGCCAGCTTACTTGAAATTTGGTAGAACGCATCAAGGTGGCTTGTAGATCAAAATTAGCTAAACTCCATTCGATCGGACATCCAAGATTGCCGCCATGGCCGCTATCTTAGAAATCTATATTGCATTTCTTCTCCTGAACCGAAAGTCCAATTTACTCGAAACTTGATAGGAAGTATCTGGGTGACTTGTAGATCAAAAATAGATAAATTTGTTCTGATCAGAAATCCAAGATGGCCGCCATCTTGAAACTCTATTTTGAACTTCTTTTGAACAGAAAGGCCAATTGACTGGAAAATTGATAGGAAGTATCAGGGTGACTTGTAGATAAAAAAAATGTATATCTAAAATCATTCTAATCAGAAATCCAAGATGGTTGCCCTAGCAGCCACGTTAACAATCTATTTTGAACTTTTTTATCCTGAACCAAAAGGCCAATTGACTCGAAGCTTCATTGGAAGTATCGAGCTGACTTGTAGATCAAAAGTAGCTAAAATTATTCTGATTGGAAATCCAAGATGACCGCCATCTTAAAAAATCCATATTGAAGTTCTTCTCTGGAACCGGAAGGTCAATTGACTCGAAGCTTGTCTGGTAATCAGGAGAACGATACATCTTGGCTCTCTTGTTTTTATTTATTTATTTATTTATTTATTTATTTATTTATTTATTTATTATTGATAGTCTAAATAGGCGAATAGATACACTTTCAATCCAGATCAACTCAGCATCCGCATAATGAAATCAGACCCAGTGCATTTCGTCAGTATACCCTTCCCCTTGGCGCTAACAAAAAAAAAAGCTTGATCATGTACTGTAAACCTTGTCTTCTTCCGTCCTTCCCTTACATATGTATTATGGGTCTTCACCAAAAGGAAAGAGGAAGCAAATTCTTTTCTTTTTAAAGCAGGGCGGATTCAGAGGAGTTCGGTGTGTGGGGGGTTGGTGGGGGGGGCGGGGGGGGAGGGGGGGTTAAGTCGAACCCCATTTTGACTCTACATATTTTCATGGGATATTTTGAATAAATGTCATCTCCGTATACTTCGCTTAAAAAAGTCCATTTTACTGCCTGTGGGTTGGTGTAAAATTGCTAGGTGAGTAGCAGTGTTGCCCTGCGGCGTCTGATCTGGATCTACACTATTTGCTCAGACCTTTCTGTCCGAATACGTAGAGAAAATACGGCAATATAATTAAATCGAACCCCTGCAGAAGTGCAAATGGCTCCGGACCTGTAGAGTGTCCCATTTACAGAAAATATATAAAACAGTAATACCCCATTTGAGCGAAGCAACATACATTTGCACATATGGCATGTTTTCTATTATATACTGTTTACTCGCTTTATCTGAATTTTATGTTGCATAACAAACACTGCAAAGAACTGTTCTATATTTATCCTAAGTATATGGCGTCCTAAGAAAAAAAAACTAAGCAGAACGCGGCGCCCGTCTGATCGGTATCTGCATCGTTTGTCACTCATGCAGCAGTTTTAGACGCATCAAAAAGTTTGTTAAACGGTCTTACAATTTACCATCACGAAAACACGCTTTTATAATTTTGACCCCCGTAAACCCCACTTTTATATAATTAAACTGGGGTTTACAGGGGTATACATTATTTTTTTTCTGCTCAAAAACATAGATTGTGGGTTCTCGTTAGAACCGCCTCGCCGAGGCGGTTCTAACGAGTACCCACAATATATGTTTTGAGCAGAAATATGAAATATCAGTTTTTTATCTGAATTTTTTTTTTTTAGGTGAAATCCTCTATATATTTGAATAGGCGTGTTTTCGTAATGCCTCAAAGTCATACTGGGTAGAAGAAAGGCCCCCAGATCAGCCGGCGCATTTACACAAACTCAGGGCCCAGTTGTTCAAAGCGTCGTTAGCTTAACGAGCTCGTTAATGGTCATTTCGTTAACTGTTTTAGCGGATTCAATATACAATATTCTGATATTTTTGCTGAAAAAATGTGAGTAGCTTTTGCACTGCAAAAGCTACTCACATTTTTTCAGCAAAAAATTTCAGCATATTTGTGTATCACTCGATTAAAATTTTAACGAATCGTTAACTAACGACATCGTTAGTTTTGAACAACTGGGCCCTGATCATTTTCGTTGTGAATAGGATTCCATCAGCGGAAGCAAAGGCCCTGGGCCTTTGCATTCACATATAATCGTAGGTCCCTTTTCCCAACGTGAGACACAAATGCAAAAATTCAGCAAAAACATGGGTATATTATTATCATAGTTGAGTGACATACGATCGTGTTGTTTACATCATTAATTATGAAACTGTATATTTCTTTGTAATTCCGCTGATTTAGGAGGATGCCTACTGAGCCTATCCTTGTCGTCTGCTGAATTTGCCCAGAGACGAGCAGACGAGACACTGACGATATTATTCTTATTTTCTCCGAAAATAGGCTTTGACATTTCTTGCAAATTGTCTCCTAATGAGATAATTTACATGAAATGTCAAAAGCTATTTTCTTGGAAAAACAAGAAAAATATTTCAAAATGTCGTCTGCTGATTTTTTCTCTGCATGCTGAGCGTTCAAGAGTGCGCATTTAACTTCCTTTTCGCATGCGACATAAATATCTAGTCATAAAAAAGCTTGGGTGAACAGGCAGACACATCAAATATGCTTTGGGAGGAATAATTAAAGGGCGTTTGAAGTTTTCAGTGTCAACAATAAGAAAAATGTTAGTCAACAATATCGCTGATCTTGGGAGTCGCCCGTTTCGTTATTTCAATTAAGATAAATTGTACCCCCTTGAAGGTAAGATAACGTATTGTATTGTTTTCTTACAACAATATAAAACAGATGATTGGTCCGTTGTAGGCAAAATCTAGGTAGTTGGGTATACCTATAATTGCATACGAGCCAGCGCACGATAAAACCTACAATATGACTTGTGCGACCAGCGAAGACTCAGATCAGCCTGCGCATTCGCGCAGTCTGATCAGAGTCTGTGCTGATCGCATGTGTCTTCTACGGGCTATCCAAAGAGGGATACACGAGAACCTTTGCCATATTGGGTAGGTGTACATGCTGATCTGAATCTATGCTGGTCACACAGGTCTTATTGTAGGTTTTTTCGTGCGCTAGCTCATATAATAGTATACAGACTGGTTAAGTATAGGATATTGCATAATTTTAAATTTTGAATGGCTTATTGCGACATACATCTTGGTTGTTTCGCATTTTATAATTTCAGGGGTCTAGATACACTTGACATAAGTTCCGCCATTTTAAAAAGAGACAACTTTTGTGACTTCCTATTTGCCTTCCTGCGCACATAGCCCCTTCTGAAAAGGGGTCTACTCCTTTTAGAGCAGACTCCTTTTCAGAAGGGAGAGAAAACAAATTTTACAGCGTTGCCTCCCCTGAAGGTATACCCTTTCCCCTTAAGAATACATTCCCGGAAGCATGTTACAAAACTTACTGCGTTGTTTTGTCCATTATATATAATTCAGATACCTAGTACTTGGAGTAAAGACACTCCCATATCATATATCAGTATTGTAATATGGTCAACGGAGCCCAGTGTTGCTATATGAGCGCAGTACTTTTATGAATGATGATATGGTCATCCGAGTGCAATGAAGCTATGTATCGTCATCTAGAGTCATTCCAGTTGACTCAGCTGACGTTTGCCATCTAGGCACTGTGTTGCTATAGTGTCATCCGAACTCGGATCATGGCAGCTCACTGTTGTTTTAACCAACCGAGCACAGTGTTACTATAGTGTCATCCGAGCAAAGATTATTCCCGCTCATTGTTGTTTCAACCATCCGAGAGCAGTGTTTCTATAGTGTTATGCGAACTCTGATCATTCTAGCTCGCTGTTGTTTTAACCGTCCGAGCGCAGTGTTGCTATATTGTCATATGAGCCAAGTGCGTTATTGGTATACGACCATCCAAGCCCAGTATATGTATATGAAGCTGGAATTATCTTAACCTAAGATCATTCCAACTTCATATATTAATACTGGGCTCGACTGACCATATCGCAGTACTGCACTTGAATGACATTATAGCACACTGCGATCATTTGACTAGACCACCACTGAGCTGGAATGATCAAAGCTCGGATAACCACACCACAACACTGGTCTTGAATGATTCTATAGCAACACTGAGCTCTGATGGCTCTGTATAAATGTATCAAGACACTGGTCTCGGAAGACACTCTGTCAAAATAGTACCCGAACGGCCACATATCAAAACCGAGTTCGGATACACTCACTTTGACGCCCACATATCAGTGCTGTTATTTGTGTTACTTCCTTTTGTTCACTTCCCCAGTAAGCATTTTACACAAATCTATAGCGGGCCGCTATCGGCCCGTCAGGGTAGCTGACGGGCCGATAACGGCCCGCTGTAGATTTATAAAGAATACTTTTCAAGACGATAGCTTTTTCTGGATACAGCTACTTTTCAACACGAAAGTCATGTTCCGGATACAGCTACAGCTACACGATAGTTGTGTTCCGGATACAGCTCTTTTTTCAACAAGATAGCTATGCTATGGATCGTACATACAGCTGCCTTTCAACACGATAGCTATGTTCTGAATTCAGCTACTTTTCAACACGACAGCTATGTTCCGGATACAGCTACTTTTCAACAGGATTGCTATGCTACGGATACAGCTACCTTTCAACAAGATAGTTGTGTTAATAGCTATCGTGGTGACAAGTAGCTGTATCCATATCATGGCATGTTTTCCTCCGTACAGAGCAACCCTGGGCTGCATTGCCCTGGATCCCTGCTCCTGTCGGTGCTTATCATTAGATATAGGGCCCCAGGACAAAACGTTCGGTATCTCTTTTGAACGCAGCCAAGGGTTTGGTAGTCCTTGATTATAGAGCACTATTATAGCGACAGCAATAGATCACTGCCAAAGGCTTCGTAATGTTATTTTTGAATTATTCGTTCGTCTCTTGGTTACCTTGTCCGCGTCTGCTAGTGCAGTAATACACGTGCAAATTACATGCTCAAGATTGATGCTCTGAGATCCAAATAACAGCACTGGGCTCGAATAACATACATAGAGAGCTTGGGATTTTTGTCTTGTGCGGTGAGCGATTAAATGATTATTTTCTTCATTTTAAGGATATTCCAGAAAATAATCCACTTATTTACCGTGATACAGATTATTTCTGGGAAAAAAACTTTTAGGAACCTGGATTAGTCATACCCGTCCTTCAACCCACCCCTGCACCATTGTATTCACAAGCGTAACGATTACCTGACCGGTTCCCAGAGTTTACGTCGAGAAGATTGGTGTCGCGCTGCCCCTTGTCCTTTGACATGCTTAGTGGTACAGTCCAGCTTTGTATTCTACTTCGACGCTGTAGTTCCTTCCTGTACAATATGGATGGGAATCCAGTGAGATAAAATAAATGTAAACTTATATGTATAAAAAGGCTTGCATGCGTCTTGAAAGTTGCACGACATCTTTCCGCAGTTCACTGTTCTACTGTTTTAAGCCAGAACGCACCATACCATTATGCATCACGAAAACATACCGATATAATTTTGACCCCCTTAAACCCCACTTTTATATAGTAAAACTGGGGTTTACAGGGGTATACATTATTTTTCTTACTTCTGCTCAAAAACATAGATTATGGGTACTCGTTAGAACCGCCTCGGTGAGGCGGTTCTAACGGGTACCCACAATCTATGTTTTGAGTAGAAATTCGAAAAATATCGGAATTTTTATCTGAAAAGTTTCGGGTTTTGGTGGTGAAATTTTCAATATACATGTATTTGAATGGGCGTGTTTTCGTAATGTTACCCCTTTCAGCCCTGAAGATCAAAACGGACACCTGTGCAAAACAGTGTTGACCCAGATGAGACGGCTCGATCAGGATCTACACTGTTTGCCTTTATGATATTGATTTTAGTCGTAAATCCTTATTCGCATCAATGGACATATCCAAATTCAAAGACGGAACAGTCCACTTAAGAAATGCAGGTCGACACAGCTATGTAAATGTACAGTTCGTAGCCATAGCTCTAGCCTAAACAAAAAAAATATTGATATTTTTTCACATTTCTCCTTTAAGGCATATGTTCACACATATGTTGTGGGTACTCTTAGAAGCGCCTTGCATAGGCGCTTTTAATGAGTACCAACAACATATGTTTTGTGAAAAATGAGATATGTTTTATATTCTCATCTTCATAACCCTCTACAACATATGTTTTTATAGAGAAATAAGATTTATTTCGTGTTATCTTGATATCTCTCTTATTAACAGCAGTGTAAACCATGACATTTTCTCTATATAATATGGGAAAATTATTAAACACATTTAGACGGACTTATGCAGTAACTGAAGAAATTGTTAAAAGTAACAAATGAATTGAAAAGCTGTTTTAAAAACTGCCAAACTCTGATAGTCCGCCTTATGATGTAAACCCCAACCAACATATCCCTGTTTTCAGTATATATTATGGGGATACAAATGACATAGACTTGCTAGCGGAATGTTAGAACGCGGTAAAAAAAGAAAGAAAAAAAAAACAAAACAAAAAAACAATCGTTTTACCCTAGGGTAGCTATCAATAATATCAAAATCAACACAACATTCCATACCTGGTAGATCTATAATTTAAAAATCAATTTTCACCCTTTAACATCCATTAGCGAAGTTGCATTAGTGGAAATAAAGATCAAGAACACCTTACCCTAGACTAAATTTACAGATAAAACATCCTAAGAGAAAATGATTTTATCAACTAACCTTGTCAATAGATCTATATATTACTTTTCTTTAATCACTAAAATGTGGGATATGCATACTTAACCTAAACCTAACTACCGTATTTACCCTAAGTATTCGGACACCTCAACTCCTTACCATATATGTTCTAAAATTTGAACCAGTACAATTCACTACCCGATGTTGTGTCTAAAAATTGCTGGATGAGTGGCAAACAGTGTAGACCCAGATGAGACGCCGCGTTCTGCGGCGTCTCATCTGGGTCTATACTGTTTGCTCAGGCCTGTCTGTCCGAATACATATGGTAAATACGGTACATACGGCATACACATGTATAGTACAGCAAGTTCTGGTTTCGTTGGCACACCCCTATTAATTTCTCAATAAGCCACTTTGCTAAGAGTCAAAAAGTCCATCACCTGCTACAGTTCCATGGTCCCAAATCAGATCCGGGTTTAGATTTGATGTGATGGCCACTTAAGTCAGCAACAGATCCTAAGAGTAATATGTCCTCTTTACAACTTCGAAAACATATGATATTCCCCGCCAATGCATGTGACATCCCCAAAATTTCACAATGCTAAGAGTTAAAAAGTCCATCACCTGCTACAGTTCCATGGTCCCAAATCAGATCCAGGTTTATTGATTTGGTGTGATGGCCACTCAAGTCAGTAACAGATCCTAAGAGTTTTATGTCCTCTTTACAACTTCGAAAACATATGATATTGCCCGCCAATGCATGTGACATCCCCAAAAATTCTCCTATTCGGGGTCACAACTGGAAAGACCGACCGGCTCTTTGTAGCACTTCACACAGTCAAATAGTTTCCTACAGAATCTGTTACTGTCTGAAATACTCCTCCAGGAACCTTCTGTTGCCTGAAATAAAGAACAATGCAGATTTTTTCTTTACACTGAATACACCATCTACTCCGTACACTCTATTTTTATAGGACTACAGTCAAACCTGTCCTAAAGGCCACCTGTATTAAGCAATCACATGCCTTTAAAGGCCACTATTTCAGATCCCATTAAAGGCAAAGAAGTGGAAATTAACCTGTATTAAACAAGCACCTGTCTTAAGCAACCAGTTTTTTGCTTTCCCATAGGTGCTTGCTTAACACAGGTTTGACTGTATTTTTCAGGGTGCCTCAACAGAAGTCTGGTTCCAGTTTCCTTCAAGAAATGTAGAACAATGTTAGAGACCCTAGTGACCAGCCTTTATGGTCATGATATCATTTTGGTTTTATTTCAGTAGATTATCAAACAGGAGTATAAGAAAAAATATTTAGTCACTGGAGACTGGAGCCAGTCTAGGGGCGTATGCAGCATCGCAAATTACATTGTTGTGTGTGAAGAAACTTAATAAAACCTAGTCTCCGATTTTCATTCCTTAGTGTGTTCTTTGTTTCCAAAGGCAACCTTTTAGTTATTGTCTCAGAGGTGTTTCGTTCCAAGGCAAAAGACAATAAGTTCTGCTCGATTCTGCAGCGGTTTACATTTAATGGCCATTATTTCATCAAGCATTATTATAGTGGTCAAACGTTAGTGTCAGAACCGCATCTATTGCTCAATAGACCATTTGAAACAAAACTTTGCAGTCGTATGCATACCCCTGCATGTTGCCTCTGTATGTTATGGAGGAATAAGAGAATTGCTTGTACATTACATACACTTGTCCTCATCACGAAAACATGCCTATATAATTTTGACCCCCTTAAACCCCACTTTTATATAGTAAAACTGGGGTTTACAGGGGTATACATTATTTTTCTTATTTCTGCTCAAAACATAGATTGTGGGTACTCGTTAGAACCGCCTCGATGAGGCGGTTCTAACGAGTACCCACAATCTATGTTTTGAGCAGAAACATAAAAAATATCAGAATTTTTTATCTGAAAATTTTCATTTTTTGGTGGTAATGTTTTCAGTATATTTGAATAGGCATGTTTTCGTAATGTCAAAGTGTTTTCTTCCAGGGCAGAAGACAATATTAACCCTTAAAATGCCAAGAAAAACTGCATCTGAAATGTCGTCTGTTTATATCGGCTGCTGAATATTTTTGCAAACTTTTCAAACCTATTTTTTGCATATAGGCAAATAGTGTAGACCCTGATCAGACTGTTCCGAGTCTGATCTGGGGTCACACTGTCTGTAAAAATGACTTTTAAAATCACAAGCAGATGACAAAGCAGACGACAATTGTTGTGATTGGCAATTTAAGGGTTAAGTTCTGCTCGATTCGGCAGCAGTTTATATTTAATGGCCATTACTTAATCAAGCATTATTACTGTTGTCAAAGATTCATGTCAGAACTGCATCCATGTATCAATGTGCCATTTGAGAAAGCAAAACTTTGCCGTCTTTCAGGATCTGCAAGAACTAACAGCTCTAATCTAGCTCTAGAACTAGATTAGAACCTCTAGTTCTTGCAGATCCTGAAAGTTATTACACCTAACATCAGGAGAGACTAACTGAAGATCAATTAAGAGTAACTTTGGGGTGGGGTTCAATGTAATGCACATTCCTGGATCATGTTTCAAATTCGTTTATGCAGATGCTAATCTTAACTGCAACGAACAACATTCTGTAACATTCTCTTTTTTCTCTCATTATTCAATGAAAATAAGGCTCGACAATCCAAGTGAATCGTCTGCGGACATGCCAAACTGTAAAAGACAACAACATTCTTGTATTTTTCGGAAAAAATGAGGCTTCATATTTCATGTGCCTAAATTTTTTCCTAACAAATAGGAATACGAGATGTCGTCTCGACAATTTTGCATGGCGCTTTTAGGATTAATTGTCTTGACAAATCTTTAGTGAACTCAACCAGGAAGTGTTAAAACATGGTTAGAAATCGATACTTAAACAAATAGATTAATCGTTATGACTAATATAGGTACTTTTTGAAATCTTTGGGAGATGTTATTATATTTCATTTCTTTTATATTACTATAAAACAGGCGTATTAACCCTTAAGTCGCTATTCACAACTGCAGCAGACGACATTTTGATTTTTTTTTTTTTTTTTTTTTTTTTTTTTTGTATTTTCCGTCAAAATAAGCCTTGACATTTCATGTGAATCGTCTGCCGAGCAGACGATTCACATGTAATACCAAGTCTTATTTTCAACGAAAAATAATAAAAAATAAAGAATGTTGTCTGCTGCAATTTTGCATAACACTTTAAGGGACAAGTAGCTAAGTTTCGACAACTAAATAGGTAGGGAATAAAACGGGATACTATAAATCTATGTACAGTTCTCTCGCTATCTCGACCTCGCTTATCTCGAATAACCGCTTATCTCGAAGTGAAAATCTGGTCCCTGCCAACTAACAACAGGTAAAAAATATTGTGGAAAAGAGGAAGGAGCAATTTCTCCTCTTTTCCACAATATTTTCAATATATCTCTAACTTCAAGAATCTAATTACATATATATTTGTTAAATGTGGTTAATCGAATTATTTTTTCCTCAATTCTGCAAATCTAATATGTCGAGGTACGGATATCTCGGAAGTATTTCAGAGTGTCCCTTGGAATTCGAGATAACGAGAGTCGACTGTACTTGGTTTAAACAATATATTTTTTACACAAATAACTAAAATTTTGTACATGACATGATCTGACTCGACATAAGGGTTGATGTTTCGTTAAAAACTCTGAAAATAAATATCAAAGCAAAGGCGTATGAGCCATCCCAGTAAGAATTCTTTATAAATCTATAGCGGGCCGTTATCGGCCCGTCAGGGTAGCTGACGGGCCGATAACGGCCCGCTACAGATTTATAAAGAATGCTAGCTGGGATAGTTCTAGATAGACCTTTTAAAACATAGTTTCTCATTTCTCCACAAAAAGATAATTTATGCATACTCTAAAGAGAACCACAACGCATCATCTGAGCCAAAGCAGCTTAGGGTGAGCTATTGTGATCACTTGTCGTCCGTCGTCCGTCCGTCCGTCCGTCTGTTCGTCGACACTTTGAACGATTTATCCTCTAAAACCCTTGCGCCAATTTTTATTCAAATTTTATGTGGAGCCTTCTGTTAAAGGGGGATTGAAAATTTGTACTAATGGTCACGGTCCGTTAATTAAGATGGCCATCATGCCTATAGATGTTAAAACACTTAAAGATCTTCTTCTCCAGAACCAAGAAAGCTTGAGGCTGATTCTTGGTATATAACATGGGGGACTCAAGATCTACCAAGTTTGTTCAAATGATGATCCTAAGATGACCTTTGACCTTTTTACGGCATGGTCAAATTTGTGTCCTAGTTTCTGTGGCAATACTAGAAGAATGTTACATGACGTCTGCAGATGGGTGTTTTACTGAGGTAAGCGAATCGTGACCCATATTTCGCTTGTTTGTTGTTGTTGTTGTTTGTTTGTTTTTTATCTTGATAAAAATCCTCTTATCTAGAGCTATTTTATCAATGACATTTTTCATCCTTTAATAGGGGACGATCCCGGTAATTAAGCAGATAAATACCGAGTTTTGTAGTAAAGAAAAACGGTTGCAAGAAGTACGAGTGGTTCGAGCCACTGAGGGTTAATTATGGTGCAAAGTCAGGAAGCCAATGGTGATAATTTAGGGATATTTTTTTCAATTTTCTATACAATAATTGTATGTTGAGTGTACTCATTAGAATCGCCTCGATGAGGCGATTCTAATAAGTACACACAACATACAATTTCATGATAAAATAAGAAAAAAAATCATTAAATATTTGTTTTCTTGAGCTATTGGAAGAATTTTGTAGGGACTGAAAAATGAGTTCGAATCATCCACGGTAAATGTGGTAATCCGTGTTTGAGCCATTGAGGTTATACTGTATTTTGATACCTTATCGTATTACCATACCTTTTCCTAAGAGCTGAACAAGTCTGTTTCACTACCTGTTGACGTGTCCAAACACAGCCGATTGAATGGCAAATAGTGTAGATCCTGGCGTCTGATCTAGGTCTGTTTGCTCAGATATGTCTATACTGGCTCCAGTCTCCAGTGACTAAATATTTTTCTTATAATCTGTTTAATAATGCACTAAAATAAAACCAAAGTAATGTCAAGACTATAAAGGCTGGTCACTAGACCAGTGACCAGCCTTTATAGTCATGATATTTTTTTAGTGGATTATCAAACAGGAATATGAGATAAATATTTAGTCACTGGAGACTGGAGCCAGTCTAAGATATTTCCGAAAGGTTATGATCGGGCCTATGAAAAGTCAACAGCATAGAACCGTATCACCATTCACATCCGGACAGTCTAATCAGTGTATTTGGCATACGTCGAAATATCCTACAGTGTTCAGTAAACTGAGAGGACGAGAAGGGACTGATCATGCTGTGTGGACACGCAGGCTGATCGATCCCTTGCTGACTGTCCGAACACGCAGATCTGTACGGAGGATTACAGTGGTCACTGAGCAGCGAGGAACATGGCCGACAAGGGTCTTTGAGGTTTGCCTGTTTATTGTACAATGTGAAAGTCGCTGTTTGTTATGGGAACGTTCAGTATGCAGTCTGGTCAGGATCTCAGGGACGGATCCAGGATTATTTAATAGGTGTTTTAAAGTTTCTGAGTGGAGTCGAGTTGATTTGATCAAATTACCGTACTTAGCTTAAGTATTTGGACAGACAGCCCTAAACAGAGCAGACCCAGATCAGACACCGCACGCGGCGTCTGATCAGAGTCAACTCCACATGTTTGCCACTCATCCAGCAATTTTAGACACATTTTAACAGATATTAAATGGACTTGCTGAAATTTTAGAAGTAATCGGTATAGGGTATTAAAGATGTGCGATTTTTAGGGTAAATACGATATCTGAAATGTATCAGATTTTATCCAAAACTTCCCATGAAAATGAAATTTTGAGTCAAGGGGAAGGGGTGACTGAAAACGAACCGTCCCCCCCCCCCCCCCCCCCCCCACACACACACACACACACACACCATGGATGTTTAGATATTTACTGCTGAGATTTTTGCTGTTCGCACGTGGCAATAAGATCCTGTGGAAGGGAAGCAGTACCAATATACAGCGAACACAACTTTAACAGTCACGATGACATTATCGGTTTTCCCTAAGGCGCCCCGGAAACGTGCGGTGTAATAGAGTACACGATTGTGTATACTTCGCCGGTACGAAAAGATTCAAACAGAATTTTCGCAGAAATTACTCTGATCTCGGCAAAAAACCATACTAAGTTACATCACATATATAGTTATTTACTGTCTGACAAAGTTTTATCGATTAATTCTCTTTGGAAATGCGGAATTTAAACGACCACACCCACGGCGTGCGTTCGTTGGAAATATTAGTGTACAGGCGACGGGCGGTAGTTGCTAGTTGCTGGTTATTTAACGTTCTATAAAGTGTTTATCCGAAGAGGCGCTTCGCTGCTTAAATGTTTAGAGTTAACAGTGAGTGAACTGATAAGTGATGGAGTGTAACTCAACATTTTTTATATAAAGTATTTTTTATGTACACTTTTAAGTTTACTGCACAAACAATAGTTGTACTTGTTGCTGCAAAACATTTTGACGGATAATACATTTTCAGGATGTTATTTGTTAAAAATCTGTGCATACTTTAAGATATTAACTTATTAAAGGAAGTATGATTTTTAATTCGGCCTTGTGATTTTTATAAAAAGAAAAGACTGAAATCGAGTTTACATCAGACAGCCTAGGAC
Source organism: Anodontia alba (assembly GCA_964016985.1). Classification (NCBI taxonomy): domain Eukaryota; kingdom Metazoa; phylum Mollusca; class Bivalvia; order Lucinida; family Lucinidae; genus Anodontia; species Anodontia alba. The sequence goes on from OZ024821.1 coordinate 127,317,268, forward strand.
TTATCGGGAATGAGCAACTAGCGACTAATGTGTACGGTGTAATCGCCTGACAGCTGACCTGAATATGTACGATACACACAACTGTTCACATCATTTTAGATCATAGTGTATTCTCTATAACTGTTATAAATCTGTATTTTTCAATGACAAGTGTGGTGATACTAATCTTCTTTTCCAAAGAGTGGATAGTGAAACTCAATGCCGTTTGATTCTGATGATGGAGTTATAATTCTCTAACTGCAGCTCATTAATGTCAAAGAAAATCAAAGTTCTAACAAATAAATATATTGGTTAAAAGTTAGTGTGACTCTTAAACGGAGATTGACTATTATTGTAAGATACAGAGCAGCACATTTTGTTAATAAGCATTTCTGTACATACTCATGTTATTCAGATTTTTATCGTTTTTTCTGTGATGTTTAAATTTGGGTGATTCTAATGTTTTACGGTCTATCATGATAACATAATATATATTAGAAAAATGAAAATATTACATAGAATAAGTCAGAATTCCTATGGAATGACGTGTATAATGGAAGTGATTAAATAATTTTCATATTTTTTTCTGTGCGTGTGTGTGAGAGTGTGTGTTTTATAATTACACAAATACATGGATCCGTAATTAAAAACAATGGTAGCTGTCAAAAGGATTAGTCGATAAATTTATTCTGGCGTGTTTGAACCCGGTATATACGGTCTGGTTAGGTCACACAAAAGGAAACCATTGTCATTATTGTTTTAAGTGCCTTTCCCCACGAATCAATACATGCTCAACTGTACCATAGTGTCTTCCGTGGGACTCGAACCTACCAACATTATTTATGACATCGTGCGTGACTCTGTTGTGGATTTTACCTTCGTGACATCGGAGCCAGAGCAACCCAAAGCGACATGTGTGGCGGCCAAACCGTGGACGATTGCTGTGCTGATAACCATCACATAGGGTTGGACTATAATGTGTTCACATGCACGTGGGTCCGCGTCAAAGCAGTGGGTTCTCCGATTCATTCTGGTCATCATATACCTTAGTTTAGTGTTTCTCCTAAGTGTCCCCATAGCTAGCAGTCTCATTCTGGATCAGGAAAAGGAATTGATGTATCCATATGACATCAGCAAAGTAGGTGGCGATCTTAAAACCGAACAGAAAGACGACGGGGGATCTCCTCTCCTAACGCTCGAACTTGATTTCCCCTTCTACAATGTACAATATAGGGAGCTATATGTAAGTAAACAAATACGCGGTGGGGATAAAAACGTGGGGAAAACGTATCCCAGTAAGCATACAACGCCCTAACAACGTCGTTTAACGTGGACGCAGCGTCTCATGTTGACCGTCATTTCTAAGCTATGATGTTGAACCAACTTTGAAACGACATTTCAACATTGTATGCTTGCTGGGGAGACACTCATTTTCCCGGGATCAACTTGGATGCAACGTCACTGACGTTGATGTAACGATTTTCACCATTGTATGCCTACTGGGGCCTGTTGGCGAATCCCATTTTGCAGACAGTTCATCTCCAATCAGTCTGCTTCCTCCCACAGATAAAGTTGAATGCCAAAACTCTAGATAAGACTGGTTTTCACATAAATGTAATTTCTTATTTCTCCATATATTTGCGGGTACTCATTAGAAGCGCCTCGCCGAAGCGCTTCTAATGAGTACACATAACGTGTTTTCATGTAGAAATAAAAAAAAAAGCCATTACTACTTTTCTTTTGAAACACACCTTATCTAGAGATCTGAATACAGCTGTTTCCGATATAAGAAAGTTGAATGAACAAAGGCTAGAGCTCGCACATGCGTTTACTTTAGCGCATAAGAATATTACGTACGAATCCGAGTTTTTGCAAACATTTAGTTGTGTGTTGGGAATGATGGTGGTGGTGGTGGAGCGCGGGGGTTGGGGTGGCGAGGGAGGGGGTGAGCTTTGACTCTTCTCAGTCATTTCAAGTTCTTGTTGAAATGGGAGAGGGAGATTATGGGGCTTCTACAGAGCTGCTTCATAATACGACAAGTAAGTGCTTCGCTCCAGATAAAGCGCTCTTTTTCATCATTACGAAAACACACCTATTCAAATATATTGAAAATTTCACCACCAAAACACTGAAAGTTTTCAGATAAAAATTCTGATATTTTTCATATTTCATAGATTGTGGGTACTCGTTAGAACCGCCTCGTCGAGGCGGTTCTGACGAGTACCCACAATCTATGGTTTTGAGCAGAAATAAGAAAAATAATATATACCCCTGTGAACCCCAGTTTTGCTATATAAAAGTGGGGTTTAAGGGGGTCAAAATTATATTGGTATGTTTTCGTGATGTCAAAACGTATTGATAATTTTTATATTTCGCCGCAAAAACACATGTTGTGGATATAACGGCGCTTCTGATGAGTACCCACAACGTATGTTTTCATGGAGAAATAAAAAAAAGATATATTTCTCAGATTACTCACTCCTCTTATCTGGAACAATGCATATGGCATGATGTGTTTTATACTGAGCATCAAGTGAAGGAGTATTATGTCAGTACATAGGTTCCATTTTTACCCTGTCAGGCTAAGTTTTAAAACCTTGGTGTAGCTTCCAGGGATCGATCCCAAGCACTACACTCTTTCACTGTCTTAGTTTAGCCCATTTATACCTAGCGTCCAATAAAATGGACATTTGCAAACAGTGTAGACCAAACAGTCAGACGTCACATAACGCGGCATCTGATCAGGGCCTACACTGTTTGCATTTATGACCGGAATTTTCATGAAGCATGGGAACAATAAAAACTAACCAGACAAGCCTTGTATTAAAATGAACCGGTCTAAAGAGTTATATAATGTTGAAGAGTCCACTCGGTATAAATGTTTTAAGCATATTTTGGCCACAAGTTCTCTTTCGCATTATTACAATGTCTAACATGCAACGTGCTAAGACCTCTTCCGCACGCAGTTCAACCAGCTCAGTTAACTGGATACTGTATTCTGTTTTTTAGGCATATGTATTGTTTCATCTGTAAATATTTCATATGCTCATATGGGCCGCTCCATGCGAAAACATGTCTCCAGGCATATGCTGACAGCGAAGGCCAAGATCAGCCTATGCATCCGCACAGTCTGATCAGGGCCTTCCGTATCCACTAATAATTGTATACTACAGAATGTATGAATGGAGAGCCAAGGCCCGGATGATACCTTGCGCATGCACAGGATGATCTGAATCTGCGCGTTTTGCGCATGTCTGAAGACACTTTTTCTTTTGACGCGGCCCATATATGAAGTACCGTATCATAATCAATATCAGTATCTAACGTGTGTGCCGCAGCATTCAAGAAAAGGTATCTTCTAACATGTGCCCGCAATCTGATCAAATCTTCATTGTCCGCATGAAGAAATTTTGATCCTAGGCTATCGAAAATGCGCTCAGCGAGAATTCAGATCAGCTTGCGCGCAAGATGATCTGAATCTTCGCTGAGCGCACGTACCGAAAAATACGTTTTCCGACGTCGTGGCAAATGTCTAAGGCGGCGATTGTTTTCTAGGATAAATAAGAAAACTATGAATATATTGTATAGTTCTGTCTGAATGAATGATACGCAGTGTGGAAAATGGGCCCTTATGCCCTAAACTGAATATGGACCCTGTTCATCCCAGTATCCGCGGTTTTGTAAGTGGAAGACAAGCCCTGTGCCCAGTTGTTCAAAGCATCGTTAGCTTAACGAGCTCGTTAATGATAAACTCGTTAACTGTTAGCTAAGGTATTTTCAAATACATTGATATTTTTGCTGCAAAATTGTGAGCAGCTTTTGCAACTCACATTTTTACAGCAAAAATTATCAATGTATTTGCCATATTTCAAGATAGACATTTTAACGTGACATTAGCTAACAACTTCGTTGAGTTTTGAACAACTGGGCCCTGATTGGCTAACGCCGATGCCCAGATGCGCAGGTTGAGATTGACCTTTTCCCTGTTTCGATGGCATAAGGGCTCTTTCCTTGCTTTTTGCACCATTTCAATCCAACAGACGTCTTATCTGGGGTCGATGTGATCTCAAAGTTTAGAAAGCCAACATAAAAATAGCTTGTTTTGTCATAACGTTCCGGGTGCGATCAAAATAGTTAAAACGTATGTAACAGAGCTATAACTAGGCGCTTTTTGAACATTCTTGTTTTATTTCTCTATGAGAATAACTCATTAGACGTGCCTCCCGAAGGCGCTTCTAAACAAGCCGTAATGTTTTCATAAAGTAATAAGAAACATATGGATGACCTTTTTTAGGGCTCTATATTGGAAAATCCAACTTGTTTCATTTGAAATCATAGTGCCTATAGCCATTATGTTGGTACCATACCGTGCGCCCGGCAGGGCATGCCATTAGTGACCAGTTTCTCATATTTGGAATGCCGCCAAGGCATCAAATAACTCTTTTCCATACATATCCTAAAAGTTTAGCAAGTCCTTTGATCTAAGCGTACATGTATCTGTTGGTGGATCTAAAAACTGCTGGGTGAACGGTAAACAGTGTAGACCCCAATCAGACGAAGTGCTCTTTGAATCTGATCTGGGACACCACTGGTTCCTCAGAGTTGTCTGTCGGGTAAATAGGTGATAGGGAATCAAATCTGTAACTCTGTAGCTTACACGGGCGCCTAGCCAGGCGGAAGCATAAATTTGGCAATTTAATCTTATTTTTCACTTCAAACTTATTCACTTCAAACTTATTCAGATGACATCAAATGGGCCGAGCCACAGCATTTCCTACAGGACCACATGTCCGCTAAGCAAAGACTCAGACCAGCCAGCGCAAATGCGTAGGCTGATCTGATTCATTACTTTGCGCTGATTAGCCAAACATCTAAGCTTTCTTTTAACTAGACGAACGCTGCATGGGCGCATATGCAGTCTTGTAGGAAATGCTGTGCCTCGGCTGAAATATCCATAAAGTTCCTGGCTACGCCCCTGTTACAAGTACCCGAAATATTTGATTGGCCCATTTGACTGTAGGTGTGTCTTAAAAGGTAGACTGGCCATTGAGCTAAATATGTTTTACTCTCGTAAAACATAGTACAAGTAAAAAAAACGTAGCGACTATTTTGTTGTTTCAGACTTTATGCCCAGTGCACAGGCAGTCTTTTTGTAACTAAATTTAATAATAGATTGCTTAACCCATTTATGCCTGGTGGACTCTTCTACTTAAAGTATTTGGACAGGTCTATTTCCTGTATAAGAGGTGTCTGGTTAGTTTTTATTGTTACTATGTTTTGTAGAAATTTCTGAATTTATCACAAACATTGTAGACTCTGATCAGACGCCGCGTATCGCGGCGTCTGATCAGGGTCTACATCGTTTGCCAATGTCCCTTTTATGGGACACTAGGCTTAAATGGGTTAAAGTAGAATGCCATGCTGAAAGAACAGACGGTTATCTAACCTGTCTTCTGCTAATGAAAAGCTCGAATGCAAGGCTTTCTTATTCTCATTTGGAGTTGTTTTTATAAAGTGTTTTTTTTTTTTATATATAACAAATATGTTATAGTTATTTCCTAACATCATCTAAATAATTATCATAAAGTTGTTTGTGATTTACTAGAAGTTACGACTGAAAGAATGTTCACACACACCCAAAGGAAGAATGATACATGATTGTGGTTAAAAACATGACATAGCTACTAAACAAACTTATCAGACCGGTAAAAAGTTAATTAACCTAGATTATTAATTAGGTTGGTCAAATATACAACTTAAAATATATCAGGTTCGTTTCTGTTTACATTGTGTAACAAACATTAAACCTTTATAAAATCGCGCCATGCAAAATTAAAGCAGACGACATACTGAAATATTTTTTCTTCTTTTTATACTGTGAAAATAAAGTTTGACATTTCATGTGAATCGTCTGTGAATCGTCTGCGTAGCAGACGATTCACATGAAATGTCAATCCTTACTTCATTGAAAAAAAAAAATACTTCAGGATGTCGTCTGATGCACGTGTTTTTGGCGCTTCTTCCAAACGTTTCTTTGACTTGAGAATCGCCTTGACGAGGAGATGATTCACATGAAATGTCAATCCTTACTTCATTGAAAAAAAAACAAAAACTTCAGGATGTCGTCTGATGCACGTGTTTTTGGCGCTTCTTCCAAACGTTTCTTTGACTTGAGAATCGCCTTGACGAGGAGATCCTAATTAGCACACACAACATACACATATGATTAAATAAAAGTCCCTAAAATAAATAATCAGGGCAAGTGGCATATATGCCACTTGCCCTGATTATTTATTTTAGGGACTTTTATTTAAATATATGCCACTTGCCCTGAATATTTATATTCTTAAGCTATCAGAAGAATTTTCTGAGGAGTCAAAGAGTTCGAATAAGCCGTGGTAAATGCGCCATAGGTATTCAAGTCATTGGAAGTTTGCTGTGTAATTTATGGGTAGCCCTTGGGTGTGGTCAACATTGTAGGACGATAAATATAACAATAATTGCAATAATATTCGATTGCTATCAGTAAACTTAGGTTTGAGCTTATTTTCATATGGATAAACTAGAGATTATGTATACTGTAACCGACAGTGGGGTCACTGAGTCAAAAACAGCATACTAATAAATCGAAAGGTCACACCAGGGTACCATAAGGAGATATGGTGACGTGATTACTCCTGACACCCTGAATCTGATTTTTGGGTACTCCATTTATTAATATTTTTTGATACAGAAAACAACGATTTCGTGTAATGTTAAGTGAATTTATTTTTTTAAACAAAAATATTTGTTACATTTTAATGCTAGTTTTGAAATGGATACACGTGTTAAACCAAACAGGTCAGCTTTTCTAAGACGCTACTAAGACAGTTATGGTTGTAGCCATATATATTTAAGCAAGGAAACCGCATATAAAATGTCTTGCTGAAGCGCACACCACTATGTCAATTGTGAGAAAAATCTGAAATTCAAATCCGACGCGCTACACTGCACCATAACGCGCAGAAAACAGGCTTGGGTCTTTCGTGCTTATTGTCTTCTTTTGTCAAGGCCTGTTTTCTTGAAAGAAAATAAGAAAAACATCAATTTATCATTTATTGAATGCACTTAAAGCTCGAGTTTTGCATGAAGAAGCATTTTTATCATGATAATGATTCCCTTCAAATGTAAGCTATTTCTACGAGTTCCATGTTTTTCATTTGAAGTCAGTATTAACCGAAGCCAACAAAAATACCGTCATAAACAGAGAAAACACAGACCAGTCTGAACACCTGGCAATCTACTTAGGGCATTCTCAATCCGTGAATAGCGCATTTTTGCAGAAACGGTGACAAGTGAAGCTGTTGACCAGATTGTGTTAATACACAGTTGCTCTGATTTGTCGCTGTTTGCTTTATTATGCAAGGGTCCTGCGGATGGCTTCCGAGGGAAGGTTTTACTGATAAAGTCCGGGTAGTTTTCATCAAAGGTACGGTTTTGACTAATGACCAGGGCCCAGGATTACAATCATTCCTCGGAGTTAATAAAGGTCTACCTTAACTTAAAGTCCGAAAATTTAAGATATGAAAAAAAGATATTTAAAGTCAATTAAAACTGAACAGTTTTTAGTAAATTTAGTAGACGATATTGAACTGTACATATTAATCTCATCGTTTAAAGTCAGGGTCCATGTGGAAGCGCAAAATGTGCTTTGCAAATCTCGATCCCCAAGGTTAAGGTCGACTTAACTTGACCAAGTGTGGGATTCATATCATCAAATAAGAGGGGTATCCTTATTTCTTCACGAAAACCTATGTTGTGGGTACTCATTAGAAGCGCCTCTGTGAGGCGCTTCTAATGAGTAGCCACAAAATAGGTTTTCATGAAGTAAGAAAAGTAGAAATAAATTTTGGTTTAAAAAGTGCCTTATCTGGACCTATGTTATGTAACGCAAAACGTAGAATGAAGAAATTGCTACATTTTTGCGTTGAGGCTAACACATAATTGAGAAAGTTTCTACAATTTGCGATAGCATCAACACAAAATATAGAAATTTAGTTTTTCTACATTTTCCGCATGCACATAATTGAGAAATTTTCTACAATTTGCGATAGCCTCAACGCAAAATGTAGAAATTTAGTTTTACATTTTCCGCCGACTACAGTCTGCCTGGCTGACCTTACTTCTCAAATGGCTTTTTTGATCCCGCTGAGTATAATGCGGCGTCTGGTAAGGCTCACTATTTGCTATGCATCCACCAGTTTTTAGACGCATCGACAAGTGTTGTTCGAATGTCGCTGTAATTCTGAGACACTTTAATCAGCGCCTTGATCAGCGAAAAGATTTTGCGAAATAAACAAATTTCTTTTTTAAAAGTTTGAAAATGTATTATTATGGAGAATTACACATATTTACTTTGATGTTAATCTAGGAATGATATGAAAACGTCATAGCTGCTAAATGTAACAAAACGCAGAACGAGCACCTGCTGATTATTTAATCTGCATGTATTGATGATAGTGCGTGTAGCGTATGGCTCCAGGTAAAGGGGTACTCCAAATGACGAAAAGAAAAGAACTATCAAGGAGGAGTGTATGGGTGATAATTCTTGGACAATTTCCTCCCGTTCTCAATAAAAACATATGTTGTGGGTACTCATAAGAAACGTCTCTGTAGTATCTGATCATGGTCTACCTTGTGTTTGATCATGTACTCTGGCCGCAAGTACTTAGTAACCGTGCTCATCAAACCAAGTATTTACTTTTGCAAAACGACAGGAATATCGGAGCTCTTCAAAACGCCCTAACTGGAGCTCTGGTAATTTTTGTACAAAAAATAAAAACAAATTGAAACAATTGTGAAAGCACACCTATTCAAATAGATAGAAAATGTCACCTCCAAAAATTAAAATTTATCAGATAAAAAAAAAAACTGATATTTTCGTATTTCTGCTAAAAAACATAGATTGTGGTACTCGTTAGAACCACCTCGCCCAAAACATAGATTGTTGGTACTCGGTAGAACCGCCTCGACGTGGCGGTCGACGTAGCGGTTCTAACGAGTTTCCACAATCTATGTTTTTGAGCAGAAATAAGACAATCAATATATAAATGTATACCCCTGTAAACCCCTGTATAAAAGTGGGGTTTTAGGGGGTCAGTATTATATAGGCATGTTTTCGTAATGATAACGGTTTTCGTTTGACGTAAATAAGTTCACTCTGGTAATTTGTGTACACAAAATAAATACAAATTTAAAACATTTGTTAAAAAGTTTCGGGTAATTTTTGTAAACAAAATAAATGCAAAATTAAAACCGATTTGAAATAAATGATAATATCGTCGGCATGCAGCTCCGCTTTCGGGTAACGTTTCGGGTAATTTTTGTAAACGAAATGAATACAAATTTAAAACCGATTTGTTTTTCGTTTTAAATAAATAGCAGAATATCATAATTTTGCAGTTCCGCGTTCAGTTCTAACAAACTTTAAAAGCTTGTATCCAGGTTAAATGAATTAACGTATGTCACTTTCATCTCATAAGGTTGACATTCCGTCAAAATTGATGCATACCTGTGTAAATTAAGTGCGCCACAGCTCCAGAAAACGTACCTTCGGACGTATGCGCATGTGCGCCTAGCGAAGATTCAGATCAGACTGCGCATGTGCGCAGTCTGATCAGAATATTCACTGGGCGCTTTTTGGATTGCCAAGGATGCAAATTTTCTCATGCGGACCACGAAGACTCTGATCAGATTGCGCGGATGCACAGGCTGATTAGAGTCTTCATTTGGCGCACATGTCAGAAGGTACGTTTTCTCGCGTTTATATGGCTCAAGTAATAAATGACTACCGCGCCTCGGTGTGATGCAAAAAGACATCATGTCCTCTTTCATAAATAACACTGGGAGTATGACAGGTCTGTCAGTTGTAGCACTGTCATCTTTGAAATGAACGCGAAAATGTGTGTGTTGTTGATTTCCCCTGACAGCGGCGAGTGGTCATGCGTTGAGTATTTGGTCATATATTTGTACCTATGGTTGTCGTTGATACTCATTAGAAGCTTCTAATGTGTACAAAACATGTTTCCTTAAAAAAAAAAGGAAAATTGTCAGCCAGTTTATAACACACACACTCACGCGCGCTCGCACATACACATACACACATTCGCCAACATACATTTTCTTGAGATAATGTTAGCCAGGGCACAAGATTTCCAACAACTGCGCACAGCGAAAGCTCTGGTCAGATGATGCGGATGCGCTCTGTCACGCCTTCCTTTTTGCGGTATACTCTCGATGAGTATGCCTAACCAAATTACCCTTTTAACTCTTTTCTTTGCCATAGGCGATGATATCAGGCTTTTGCAAACAGCGTAGATCCAGATGGGACGGCTCATTATCATTATGAGCCGTCTCATCAGGATCTACGCTGTTTGACATTCAGTCTTTCAGCTTTACATATTAACATTTCCAATTGATAGTTTGTTAAAAAAAAAAAAAAAACAACAGACGACAAATGTCACAAATGTCGTCTTAAATTTGGCGCAGAAAGAGTTGACTGTAGAGAGAGGGTCCTAAGCGAACAGTAAAGATTCAGACCAGCTATCAAAACTAGCCAGTCTGACGAAGGTATTTGATTTGGGTTTATTACAATATCCAATGATTCTGCGGACGGACGGCGAAGGCCCTAATCTGCGCGGATCCGCATATGCCCTGAAGGCACGTTTTCAACCCAGTTGTATACTTTTATTTGAGCCAGCGCATGGCAAACCCAACAAAATGGCATGTGCGTCCAGCGAAGACTCAGATCAGTCTGGGCATTCGCCCACTGCTCAGAGTCTTCGCTGTCCGCATCTGGTTCTTAGCTTTCCAGTGAGCGCTCAGCGAAGACTCTGATCAGACTGGGCGGATGCCCAGGCTGATCTGAGTCTTCGCTGGGCGCACATGCCATTGTTGGCCTTGTCATGCGCTGGCTCATATTTTCATGTAGAGATCATTGGAATGCGCATAAACAATTCAGACGTCATCTGTGCAGTCTGATCCGGGCTTTCACTGTCCGCATGTACCCTGTATGCACACCTTTGCACGTTGCAACGCAGTTGTATGTTTCTATTTAGTCTTTTTTTCCTGTAGAATTCATCGGAATACGCATATAAACAATTCAGACGTCGGCGAAACAGCTGTGTATAGATTGTACGTTTATATACAAGTAAAAACTGCCTGAAGACTTTTTATCTATTTATGTGAGGGCGTGGTGCGTTTTGGTACTCTATATAACACGTATTTATATACAGCTGGCGGTTTCTCGTACAGGTAAAAACAAATATCCTTTCAAATATTGTATACTTAACTGATAGATGGCTGATATGTTTAGGCATTCAATCTTTGGCACTTTGATTGTATCGTTTTTTTTTCTTTTTTTTTTTTTTGTGTGTTGATGAAAACCGATTTTATATAAAATGACCCACTGCGTTAGAAAACGTATGAATACAAATTGAGTCGCCTCGTTGAGACGGTTTCAGTGAGTTACCACAAGAAAACATTTTGCCGGTCTCGGTAGCTCAGTTGGATTTGCGTTCGACTGGTGATCAGGAGGTCGCGGGTTTCGATTCCCCGCCTGGTCCGGTCATATTCTTTTAAATATTTTCTACGGTATTTCTCTCCTTTCCGTTGATTCAAGAAGGGCAGTTGTCAGTTTCTGACGAAAGAATGTGCACAAGTACTGGTTAACTACATAGAGGATTAAACAAGCCCAGGAAAAAGTGTGGTTCGGTAAACTGACTGACTCGACATGACCTTAATAGTGTTGACTTGGCCGTTAAACTCCACACCAACCAACAAGATAATATTTTAGTACAAAAAAAAAAAATGTTCCCTCCAACTTTATTTCAATTCACTTTATTTTGCCTTTACGGGGAGTTGAAAACTTAACAATAAAATGAAAACAATATCTGCTACTGTGTTACAAGCTTTAAACAAAGCTTCTTATTCGTCCAGACATGAAAATCATACGCTTCTAGTGAGTACCACACGTATGTTTTCGTGGAGAAAAAAGAAAATATGACTCATTTTTACTTAAAACTCTTATCTGTAGCTTTTGTATAGTGCTGGGTGCCTTTGTTTTTGGTGATATTCTGCAAAATGACATTTTTATAGCCTGAAACAGCATATAATTATGACATTTCTGCTATAATTAAGCCGAAACAAGTCAAAATGAGCTGAGGCAAATCATTTCCTAAAAGATTGTATATGCGCCCAGATCAGCCTGCGCATGCGTGCAGTCGCTGGGCACTCTGTGGGTAGCCAAGGATCCAAAGCGTCTTCAGGCGGACAGCGAAGACTCTGATCAGACTGCGCGGATGATCTGAATCTTCGCTGAACGCACAAGCAATCTTGTAGGAAATGCTGTGCCTCTGCTGAAATGGTACCTTACGCGATCGATCTGCATGATCGAGGTCTACGCCGTTAACATGCCTCCAGATGATAGCTGGTTTAATTAAGGATAATTTTGTAATATTTGTACCAAAACGTGTTCCATGTGTGGTACTCACTAGATGAATCTCGACGAGGCAATTCTAATGAATGCCCAATGAGTACACAAAAATGGTGCAAAAAGGTCTATGTGTCACTTGACTAGTGTATTTATAATCTATTCTCAGTGCTCAGAAAAGGTCTTTATGCTAAGGCCCAGATCAGCCTGCGCATCCGCGCAGTCTAACCAGGGCCTTCATTGCATGCAAACAGAATCGGTAGATTCTCTAGAATATAACGACCAACTAAGATAAGTACCTGATCAGACTTAGCGGATGCAAAGTCTGATCAGCTGGGCATTCGCTGTACACATATGATATAAGGTCCTTTCTCTCACGTTGTACCTCGTTTATAGGCTACACCACTAATAACTGCTTCTTACGATCAAACCACAATGCGCAGTGCATGCGCACTTTATATATAGCTTAAGATTAGGAGATCTTCCTGATATTGTTTTCTTATTTCTCCACGAAAACATATGTTGTGGCTACTCATTAGAAGCGCCTCGCCGAGGCGCTTCTAATGAGTACCCACAACATATGTTTTCGTGGAGAAATAGGCGAGGCGCTTCTAATGAGTACCCACAACATATGTTTTCGTGGAGAAATAAGAAAATATCAATACTTTTTCCTCTAATGAAAACCCTTTACCTGGATCTATGATTATACCACTGTAAACGAAGTAAAAAGACCCACATAAATACAAATTAACGCTTAGCGTTCTGGGTAAAAAAAAAAAATCAGCATTTTTTTTTTTCGTTTTGCTTTTTTTTCTTTTTTTTTTCTGTTTTCTGTTTTGCGCTGAAAACTGGCTTTGGCATGCCATGCAAAATGGTATTCCAAGGAGACCGTTTGCATCGAATGTCAAATGCGGTTTTCTGGGAATAATAAAAAAAATGTCATTAATTTGTCGTCTGCTGAATTACAGAAAGAGGTAAAGGTTAATTAAAGTTTCTCTTATTTGTTGCTGATGAACGTATCACGGTTTATAAATATACCCAACAAAATAATTTAAGGGCCACGTAGTGCAAATTTCCATGTATACAAACTTTGGCCGGGTACATGGGCAAAACCACAGAAGGTATCAAATATCGTTGGATGTTTCTTTAAAAGGAAGCCCTAAAGGAGTGTTTCCAACAACAAAAATTAAATCAAAATTTTCATTTTAAAATTCGCAAAAAAATAATACTTTTTACCCAAAAATTAAAAAATGACATTTTCGCGTCAAAAGTTATGTCTGGGCTCCCAACTGTGAAAAAAGTCATGGAGAAAGCCTTATTTGTTATCAAGAAACGCACATTTTGCTAGAGGTACCCTCTACAGATTATTCGTTGTCTATTGGGAACTTTCGAGGCATTTTTAGCCTTTCAAAATGCTGGCCTCTTTTTCTGGCCATATCTGTGTGCCTTTTACTCGAGGGAAAGTTGATTTTGCATGATTTTGTGCATGACGGAGTATTGTTTTCATTAGGCAAAGAATTTTTCCGGTATTATGAAAAAACTTCATTATGGGGTAAAAATCGTTATTTTGGAAATTCCCGTTTTTCTTAGAATCCTTTGGTCTGGCATTGTTGGTGCCATTGACACTTTTGTAGCTGAACATGTTGCGAACATGTTGAGCTGATTGAAATAGGACTGAGACTTCCAGTTTTGCCCATGAAATAATTTTAAAACTTGAGGGTCGAACTTTAGTGATAATCAAAGGGAAAATAAAACTGGTGGGCCTTAAATTATTTTGTGGAGTATATTAACGGTTACCACGCTCTGGACTCATTCAGCAGACGACAAATTGGTAATTGTTTTATTTTTTCCTACTCAACAGAATTTGACATCTAACGCAAAATGTCGCCATGAGAGACAATTGAGACAATTTGCATGAAATGTCTAAACCTGTTTTATGGAAATAATAACAAAAAAAAATACTTCAAAATGTCGTCTGCTGAAAATTTTACCCAGAGTGCTAAGCATTAAGACTGTAAAGCGGAAATTACTACGGTGGTTTTGTACAGGGGTCAGGGGTCCTTGGTTACGCCCATAGATACTGTAGATTCTTTTGAGTTTTTGACTATCTGATTTCGACAAAAATAACCGCCCTTTAGTTCTTATTTCAAAGCTTTTAAACAGATGCTGCGAGTTGATATTCTGCTTAACTATAGTTGTGCATAAAATAATAATTAAGTATTCCCTGCGTGAAGCAACTTCTTTCTAGATTGTGACGTAAATTGTAAGACATAAATCGAAGTTTAGTAAATGCTTTGGGGTTGCAGAGAACATTTCATATAAACCAGTTCCGAACAAACGGTTTTTGGATATTAACCTTCACCATTCAGCAGACGATAAATTGATATTATTTATCTTATTTTTCCCAAAAATAGACTTTGACAGTTCATACAAATTGTCTCCTTAGGAGACAATTTGCATGAAGTGTCAAACAATATTTTTCTGAGAAAAGTAAGAAAATATTTCAAAATGTCGTCTGCTGAATTCTTTACCCAGCATGCTAGGCGTTGACAGGTACACGCAGATTGTGGTGGTACACAGAACAAAAATAAGATTTACTTTATTGGCTTATGTCGACAAACATTTGGCTAAACAGATGACACACTCTCTCTCTCTCTCTCTCTCTCTCTCTCTCTCTCTCTCTCTCTCTCTCTCTCTCTCTGTTAGCTCATGCCGGTAAACAGTTAGCTAGATCAGATGATAGTCTCTCTCTCTCTCTCTCTCTCTCTCTCTCTCTCTCTCTCTGTTAGCTCATGTCGGTAAACAGTTAACTAGATCAGATGACACTCTCTCTCCTCTCTCTCTCTGTCTCTCTCTCTCTCTGTTAGCTCATGCCCGTAAACAGTTAGCTAGATCAGATGACAGTCTCTCTCTCTCTCTCTCTCTCTCTCTCTCTCTCTCTCTCTCTCTCTCTCTCTCTCTCTCTTTGTTAGCTCATGCCGGTAAACAGTTAGCTAGATCAGATGACAGGCTCCCTATCTCTCTCTCTCTCTGTCACACACACACACACACGCGCACGCACGCACACGTTACTTTAATATGAAAAGACAAGCCTAGCAAACTGTAAAGACGTGGCGTCTGATCAGGGTCCACACTATTTGCCACCCGTCTAGCAGTATTCTAGACACATCAGCAGGTTGTATAATGGACTTGTTCAAATTTTAGGACAAGTATGAGGAGATGTCCCAATAATAAAAAATAATGGTATATACGGTTATGTGTTATCCGAACGTATGTTGCAAAAGTGCAGATATGAAACTCACCATATTTATACTAAATATTGGGACACTGTAAGTTCTTTTGCTACATGTTGATGTGTCTTAAATGCTGGATGAGTAGCAAACAGTGTAGACCCTGATCAGACGCCGCATTTGCGGCGTCTGATCTAGGTCTACATTGTTTGCACAGACCAATCTGTCCTAAGCCTTTGGGTAAATATGATAGCTTATCTCTATTTTCATCATCTCTGCAATGTCAGCAGTTTTGTTAGATCGGTGGTATTTGAATTGAGTATTTTTAGGATGTTTTTTTTTTTTTTCATTCAGATCCAGCCTTTTGAGTATATATATATATATATATATATATATATATATATATATATATATATATATATATATATATATATATATATATATATGCAGCGATTCTTTATAGACAGCGAAACAATAGAAATAAAGAGTTGATAATGATAATAACAATGACAACAGTAATTATAATAATAGTAATTAGTAAATTGGTGGAAGATATTTTTTCTCATTTCTTTACAAAAATATGTTACGGGTATCTACTCATCAGAAGCGTCTGTGGGCGCTTCTGGTGAGTACTCACAACATATGTATGTGTACTCACCACATATGTTTTTGCGAAGAAAAAAGAAAACATATTTATCTTGATATCTCTCTTATCAGAGCTTTGTTAGCCATATTACTTCCACAACTTTCACAATATAATATGAGAACTAAGCAATAATTTGGGGTATAAAGCAAATCACGACCGATTTATGCAATTAAAGGTTTCTAATTGTAAGAGCCAAATTAATAAGCTGATTTAAAATAGGCTACAAAATCCAGAAAAGTGCAGAATTATTGTAGACCAATACAGACCCCTGTTTTCGCTATATAATAATATAATAAGGGTAATATGGGTTGTTGCAGCATCAAAGGCAGCAGTGCACCAATGGTAACAACCGTTGGCTTTGGTGCCAAAAGCTGCACCAAAGGTGTGTGTGTGTGTGTGTGTGGTGGGGTGGGGGAGGATATACATTACATAGGCTTGTTGTAATAGGCTTGTTTGCCTAACGCGTTGATGCATTCTACACTATACAATGAATTTTAAGCGGACAGCGAAGACTCGGATCAGCCTGCGCATGCGCGCAGGCTGATCTGAGTCTTCGCTGTCCGCATATGCCGCAAAACACATTTTTCACGCGACACGGGTTCAAATGATTTTCTAAACTTGACGCATGCGTGTGTACGAACTTCAATCTAGGTCGAAGTGTGCCACGTTTACCATCATATGTCAAAGATTACCCTCAATGGAATGTTGATTCTATTTCGACATATGCTACACAGCTGATGTGTACAAGAGTCTTAGATAAAACCTTTTTCGCACCAAAAACCTCTGCGCTGTGTCATTAGAAAAGGGTCATTTGTGTTACAATCGACTCTCGTTGTCTCAAACTGAAATGTACCAGACGTTTTGGTTTGAGATAACTGGTTGAAGATAAAAAGAATGTAGGGAACATTTAGAAAACAAAACCAATATTGCCTATTATTTAGTTGACTCAAGCACTTAGCAGTTCTTGAGTTAACAGTTTTTGAGATAATGAGAGTTAACTGTGTATGTGATTATAATTCACGTATCCTGGACATTATTATTGTAATTATTTTGCTTTTTAATTGGTTTAAACCATATTTATTTAAAAAAAAACAACAAAAAAAAAACAACATTATACGTATTAGCCACGACGTCAGAAAACGTACTTTCGGGCATGTGCGCCCAACGAAGATTTAGATCAGCCTGCGCATTCGCGCAGTCTGATCAGAATCTTCATTGGCCGCAGTTTGGATAGCCAAGGATGTAAAGTTTCTTCAAGTGGACAACAAAGGCTCTGATCAGACTGTGAGTTTGCGTAGGCTGATTTGAGTCATTGCTGGATGCATATGTCAGAAGGTACGTTTTCTCGCGTTACGGTTCATATACATGTAGAAGCATACAACACAGGATGTGAAAGGAAGACTTTTCCTTGTAAGAGCAGGTAGCTTTTACTTTCTTTCAATATAGAAATGTATTTGCTCACAAACCATTTAGCAGGTCATTCTGTATAAAATACATTTTTATTTAAAAAAAAAATAAATAAAATCATGGAAAACAGTTTAAAAACGAGACTGGAAATCATACCTCCAGATATTTTTTGTGTCGTCTGCGTAGCATAGCAGATACATAGGGATCATGTCCGTCCGCGTCGTCGTCATCGGCGTCGTCGGTGTCGTCATCACACTTTTCGTTTCCGTTCACTAACTTTTGAAGGGGCGTATTGATTTCATTCAAATTTTGCAGAACTTTATATCACTATAAAATACAGGTCAGATTCGAAATTGGTAATCATCCGCCAAATTTTGGCTGAGTTATGGCCCTTTTTCGACTTAGTTTTTGTTGTTCGTTTCCGCTCAATAACTTTTGAAGGGATGCATTGATTTTATTGAAAGTTTGCAGAAGGATATATCATTGTCAAATACAGGTCAAGTTCGATATTAGTATTCATCCGCAAAATTTTGGCTAAGTTATGGCCCTTTTTCGACTTAGTTTTAGCTGTGTGTTGATATTGGTTTCCACTCAATAACTTTAGCAGGGATGCATTGATTTTATTGTAAGTTTGCAGAAAGATATATTATTGTAAAATACAGGTCAAGTTCGATATTGGTAATCATCCGCAAAATTTTTGGCAAGTTATGGCCCTTTTTCGACTTGGTCGCCTTTAGGGATAGGAGCGACAAGTTTTGGCCCATTTTTCGGCTTAGTCGCCTTTAGGGATAGGAGCGATTACAAGGACCAGTGTTTTTTTTTTTTTTTTTGGGGGGGGGTGTTGTTGTTTTTTTTTTTTTTTGTGTGTGTGTGTGTGTGTGTGTGTGTGTGTGTGGTTTTTTTTGTTTTTTTTTTCCTTTTGCATATCAAATGTTGGCGCTTTAAGCAGGCGACATATCCATTTCTCGGAATTCTAGTTTGTTTTTTTTTAGCTCCCAGGCTCCCGGGGAGCTTATAGGATATATACAGTGGCCCGTCTGAGCCGGCGAAGGCTCCGGGGAGTTTATAGGATATAAGGTAGTCCGTCGTCCGGCGTCTGCGTTGTCAACATTTTGAAACGGGATCTTCTCTGAAACCGCTGAAACAATTGAAACTAAATTACATGGGGAGTCTCCATGGGGAGGGGGAACAAACGTTTGTTCGTAAAGGTCTGGGCCACATGACCAAGATGGCCACCATGCTTATATATGGTAAAAGCCTTAGAACATCTTCTCAGGAACCGAAAGGCCGATGACCTTGAAACTTGGTATATTGGTGGTTCCGGCCCTAGTAAACTCGTTCAAATGATTACCCTGTGCTGGCATTGACCTTTTTTATGACAAGGTCAAACTGGGTTACATAGGCTTTTGTATGGGGAAAAGATGAAACAGTGTATTTTTCTGATTCTTTGTGGCATGTGACATCAAAGTGAATTTATGCAATCAGCTAAAGAACTTTTATACAGTCGAACCTCAATAGCTCGAACACCGATGGCTCGTTTACCATGGTTAATTCGAACTCATTTTTTAGTCCCTACGAAATTCTCTCGATAGCTCAAGAAAACAAATATTTAGGGAAATTTTCTTATTTTGTCATGAAATTGTATGTTGTGTGTACTCATTAGAATCGCCTCAACGAGGCTATTCTAATGAGTACACTCAACATACAATTATTGTGAAGGAAATAAAAAAGCCCCTAAATTATCGCTATATGCTTCCTGACCTGGCACCGTGATTAACCCTCAGTGGCTCGAACTACCCATGTCTCGAACAATTTTCTATGGTCCCAAAGATGTTCGAGCCATTGAAGTTCGACTGTAAATACCAAAAGTCAATGTCATTCACTGGCTTTTTTCCTGGATGCCTCGGATTCAGTACTTTCAACATTCCCCTTTAAAAATTGCTGGGCTCCTCAGGAGACAAGTTGTATGAAATGTCAAAGCCTGTTTTTTGGGAAAATAAAATATCAGTTTGTCGTCTGCTGAATTAGCCCAGAGAGTGTTGAAGGTTAATACAGGCATTACTAGACAAACATCACTAGACATCACAAGACAAACAGCGCGGATCCGGGTACAACCGTACAGCACTGCGCAAGTTTATCTGTGTACTCGATGATCGCATTTTTTAGTTTCCTACAGTGGACCTCTTGTTTTTTTCTTTTGGAATGTTCGCAGCGAGATCATGTTTTAATTGCTCTGTTATTGAGAAAAACATATTTTTCAACAGCATCCCACAGCTTCTAAACTTAGAGGTGTATTTGCTATTCCTGGCACCTATCTTTCACAACATGTGATTCCGAGAGAATGTCTTACGCATGCACTACGTAGTTGCTGTAAATATGTGGGTAAAAGTCGGAAGCATGATGCGTCATTAAAGTTTTTCGGCTTAGTACAGATTGCAGAAGCTGGCACTTAATGTCTTTTTTGTTGTTGTTTCTTTGTTTGTGAATTGTACGAGCCGCTTCATAAGAAAACTTCTCTTTGGGCATATGTGAACTTAGCTTTCTCTGACAAAACTACGCTAAAGCGCTATTTATGTATTGTACGATGTTCGCAGTAAGCATTCTACACAAATCTATAGCGGGCCGCTATCGGCCCGTCAGGGTAGCTGACGGGCCGATAACGGCCCGCTGTAGATTTATAAAGAATGCTTGCTGGGTTGATGATGTTTTTGTTATTTTCCCCAGAAATTGTGTCGGAGCTTTCGGATAAGTGACATCCATGGTTTGGGATTTTCGTGAGAAAACGTTTTTGGGTATATTCGAGCTTTCCATGCTCTGACCAGAACGCTGAATCACTGTACGATATTGATGATTTTTTTTACCTATTTTCCCCAGAGAATGGTGTCGGACGTTTCATGCAAGTTACATCATGAGAAAATGTCTTTTGGTATATGCAAACTGTGCTTGCTCTGACCAGACTGCGCTCGAGCGCAGTCTGGTCAGTGCATGCACAGTTTGTATTTTTTTAAATCTTCACTATCTACATAAATTTCAGTACGGACTCTACATGCTCTGACTTGGTCTGACCTGGGCACCCGCGTTTAACCTGAATAAAGTATACATATTTAAATACCTATTTCAGATTTAACATATGCCTTTCCGTGTGCCTTAAGTTTGGTTATGCCAAGACGCAACCGATATAACTCATAAGTTTGTCACTATTGATATTTCGAACATCCAAAGATTGCCAATAAATATACGGCGTATTGTCTGAAAGGTAATCAAGGAAGAAATTTATGGGATTGGCCAGTTCCAGTTTATGTATAATGAATTCCCTTATAAAACAGGAGACCACTATGATCTCTGTCTCTCTATCTCTCTATCTCTCTCTCTCTCTGGTTTCAGAAAAGATCAGCTAGAATAAGAATATAACCATAGTTCCATCTTCTAATGAATACCCACAATTCATGCTTTCGTAGAGAAAGGAGAAAAAATATCAATATTTTTGGTTGAATAAAAAACGCCTTATATAGCTGTATAACGTTGCGAAAACTTAAAAACATATATAAACAGGATTTCTCTGCACGTCGATATATTTTACAGTATCCGACAATTCAGTAAACTGATAGCGGAGACCATGATCAAACTTCGCAGGTGCGCAGGCTGATGTTGGCCTTCCCCGTTAGGGCCTAACTTAGGGCATTTATCTTGGCTGTAACTGTTTGTTTTGGCACGACTGTCCGAGTATTTAGAGCTCTTTTATCCCCACCCCACCCTACCCTTCATTCTAGAGCAATAAACATCTTTTAAACACCGTAGGTAAAAAAAAATTAGTTTTCCATAATTGAATATTTTAATCATTGATTTTCAGTCATAACAAAACCCATCTCTGATGAGTTGATAGTTTTCACCAATATTTGACCGATTTGGATCATCTTGTTATATGAATAATTTTTAAATTAATAAAATTGATAATATGCAAATGATTTCTGAAGTCGAATGTGTTAAAGCTTGTTCTAAGGAAAACGTTACAAAATAAAAAAAGAAAGAAAAAGGCCAATGAGCCGGGACACAGCATTTCCAACAAGACTGCGTGTGCGCCCAGCGAAGACCAAGATTAGCCTGCGCATCCGCGCAGTCTCATTACGAAAAGATGCCTATTCAAATATATTGAAAATTTTACAATCAAAAAAAGAAAATTTTCAGATAAAAATTCTGAGAGTTTTCATATTTTTGCCCAAAACAGATTGTGGGTACTCGTTAGAACCGCCCAGCGGGGAGCAAATTCTTTCCTTTAAGTGTAACCCCAAGAGAGAATCGATGAACACAGCTTCATGTTATTTCTCTGGAAAGTGTGTAAATTGATTTAATAATTTGTCGTATTTTTTTTTTTTTTTTTTTTTTTTCACCACAATATATTTTGTGAGGCTATTTCAATAAGTACAAACAACACGTTTTGGTACGAAAAAAACTGAAAGAAATAACTTTTTTTATTACATTATAACTCCAACTCAGTAGACTTACACTTACTTAGCACAATTTGATTGGACGAGAGCAATTTGAAGGTGACACTTATGTTTGCATAAATCCACTGAGCAGGTTCTCGGAACATTCGTCGCGCAGGTTTCTGAAATGAGCTATTGTCCCCACATTTTCAACGTACATATTATCTAGTCGGAATTAAAGGTTTATAAAAAAATGATTTCATTTCTGTAGATTTTATCGACGTATGAACACCGGTAAATCACCCAGAAACTTAACATAAAGCTTCGGCTTTTGTTCAGTTTGCGAGTTATTTTCTAGACTGGCTTCATTCTCCAGTGACTAAGTATTTTTGTCTTATAATCTTTTTAATAATCCCCTAAAATAAAACCAAAAAATATCATGTCATGATATTTTTTTTATTTTTTAATTTATTATTATTATTATTATTTTTTTTTTTTTTTTTTTTTTTTTTTTTTTTTTTTTGTTTTATTTTAGTGGATTATCAAGCAGGATTATGAGAAAAACATTTAGTCACTGGAGACTGGAGCCAGTCTAGTTATTTTCCGGCGTTTATTCATCGATGGTCCACTAAAATGAAATTCATTTCTGTAGCACTGCCTTCATCTGGAGCTATGTAGATGGGCGATTCAGTTATTGTTGTAGAACAAGCGTGTTGCGCGAAAAGCAGGATTATACACAACAAACATTTAACGGTTGATGGGGCGTAAAAACACAAAACTTGCTCACCGTAACAAATTAAACTACAGATAAGGAACATTTCAGTAAACAAATTTTTCATTATTTGTTTGAATGTGATGCATTTGAAGAATCTCGCAAAATGTATTTACCAAGATATTATTTGAGACATGTTAACACCTTAAAATTTCAGAAAATTATGTCATCTAAAAATGTTAAATTGTTAGTACAGCTAAGTAGGTTCATTTCTATTATTCTAAGCAGATTTTAGTCCCTGTAAACTGTGCGCGCACTTCGCATCTTCATTTTCGTATGTTGATCAGTGTTTAAATGCCTCATGTATTGTGTTATACAATCTGAGAGAAATAAAGTTCTGTTCTGTTCTGTTCTGTTCTGTTCAGTAAACAAATTTTTCATTAACAAGTCCTGCCCTGTTTTAATTTGCTACACATAAACGGCGCATCTATTGTGGCATACCTTAAATTCGGTGTAGCAAATCTAATTTGTTCACCCCGCCCTGTTGTATAATAGGGCACTAACTTAATGCCACGATTAACTATCCGAATCATTGTACAGGTGAGATGTTTATCCTCGATTCGGTAATATAATGGATGCAAACGCATGAAAAAGGGCCTTATGCTATATTGCGAACAGCGATGGCCCTGATCAGACTGCGCATCTGCGCAGTCTGATCAGGGCCTGTACTGTTCGCACATATATATTCTACAGGTATTGTAGTCTGTGTTCTTGTAAGTGGGAAACGAAGGCTGTTATCGGACTGCGCGAATGCGCAGGTTGATCTGGGCCTTCGTTCTCTGCATTCAGCGTTGGGGCTTTTTTATTGACGAGGAAAAATACTATATATTTTGTATTCAACGTGGAGGGATCTTTCGGGTGTCGCTGACATCGTTATAACCGAGTCAGTCAGAGAGGGGCATAAGGGGATGAAATGGACCCTTTTTCAGGGGCGACAACTCTGACAAAACAGCTTCAATTTTATACAGTTACTTCCTGTTTGTTCTGTACATAATCCCCGGGTCTACTCAATAAGGAAAGAATCGTGGAGCAAATCATTTCCTTAAGGAGTAGACTCCTTTTCAGAAGGGAACTGGCCTGCAGTAAAGTAAACAGGAAGTCTCAAAAGTTTTCTCCCTTGGCGGATATGGCGAAAAGCTTACATGTGTATTCCAAGCATTTCAGTGTGACTGTGGACACTGCTGCAGACTGACCACCTGCGCATCCGCAAGCTTTGATCATTAGCTTATTGCCCAGTGGAAAAGCAATGTCTTGATCAGACTTCGCGTTGAGACCTCATTTTTGTGTTCAGCAAACTTGTTTTGTCGAACAGTACTCTATAGCCTTATTTATTTATTTTTTATTTATTTATTTATCTATCTATCTATTTATGTATTTGTCTGGGACTCTTGAATTTACGTAATATTACATGATGATTCTGATAGCCCCATTGCGCAGGCTGATCTGGCCCTTGTTGTCCGCGTATGATAGCATAAGGGCCTATTTCTCAGGTAGATAACCATGACAGCTGACCCGGATGAAATACCTTTTCGAACTGATGTACCGTATTTATCCTTAGTATTGGGACAGAAAGACCTGAGCAAACAGTGTAGACCCTGATCAGATGCCACATAATGTGATCAGGGTCTACACGGTTTGCTACTCATCCAGCAGGTTTTAGACACATCAACTGGAACCAAAAATAATCTTACGAGAGGAAAAATAAAAGATTTCATGCTGCTTGGAGTTAACCTAGCTACTAGGCGTTAAAATGAATAATATGAAGAAAAAACAACAACAAAAAACAAAGCCATCTATTTGCAATAAAATGAACAGTATAATATTTTAGCTAGTGTTGTCTCCTATCTCAGTATGTGTATTGGAGACTCTACCAAAAACACTTAGCATCATTAAGGTATTGACTATCTTTTAATAAAAAATGAGATCAGACTAGTAGCTGGTCTACTTAGAGTATGTGGCAAGAAAATGAGTTTAATTGTAGACGTTTCTTTTAGCGTTTAGTATATACCATCGCACTGGAAGAAAGTGAATGCGACTATTACCCTGACATATGTCTTAGCTGTGTATATATATATCCAAAATTACCCCTTTTTGCTCCCCGGCGCAATTTTGTAGAAAACCGAGTTGTGTTTTACCCTTAAAGCGCCAATCACAACCGCAGCAGATGACATTTTGAAATATTTTTTATTATAATTATTTTTTTCAGAGAAAATAAGTCTTGACATTGCATGTGAATCGTCTGCTTCGCATTCACATGAAATGTCAATACTTATTTTCTCAGAAAAAAAAATAATAATAATAATAATAATAATAGAATGTCGTCAGACGTCTGCTATAAACTTTGCTTGGCGCTTTAAGGGTTTGAAAATTGATATTTCAAATTGTCGTCTGCTACAAATTTTGATAGGCGCTTTAACCCTTAGCGTGCTGAGAAAAAATGAAAGATGCCCGTAAGAGGGGGTACCCCTACTCGAAAAGTCATTACTCCCTTAATTTTGCCTCGATTTACTTGGAATTTTCACATATAATTTGCCGATCGTAGGTGGCCATTTTACCGGCAAGAGGATGGTCACGTGACTAGAAAATTACGTGATAGTCACGTGTAAACCGGGTACGTTTAAGACCAAAAAAAAAAAAAAAAAAGTTACAAGAAACCAGCGCCTACTGTGTACAATTTCGAATGAAACGAGTGACATACATAGGTTCTACTGTTATTCCTACTTCTTCCACACTGGAAATTATTTAGGTGTTATGGGCTTTTTCTCCAGGAAATCGTGATCAATCTGTTGAAGTGAGTGCTGAAATTAATGGCAGCTTCAAATTCGGTATTCTCGGTCTTTATTAGTGTGGGTAAAATCCAGCTCCCGATTATCTAATAAAAAGTGGCGTGTTTTATGAAAGTAGGTTCACTCCTGTATGAGAACACTTGCTCTGAATGGTTGCATGTGGTGTATAGTAGGTATGACAGGCTTTAGAGTTGGCAGACCCCTCCTAAGCGCATATAGTCGCCTACAGCAGTGTAAAGGTTAAGGGTTAATATAGTTTTGCAGTGCCATAAAGTGACTCTTTATCTTGACAAAGGAGTCAGTGTAAAGATATATTGTTTCAATCACATTGTACTTCTTACTTCTTAAGTACCAAAATGATTTCAAGTAAACTTTTTATTAAATGGATAAAGTGCACTTGATAGAGTTCAACTGTCAGGATCCGCAATTTTTACAAGGGAGGCAATTTGTGTGACGTCTAAATGTTGATGTTTGACTTGGCACCCTAGTTGAAACAATGAATGCGTCCAAATTCAGAGAGGAAGACTCCGCTTCAGAAACTCAGATGTGAAGGTGTTAATTAGATAATGGCTTGTATAATGGAAAACATTCGGACATTAAGTCCCATAGATACAGTTTCAGGGAAGGTAACTGTCAGAATTATTTTGACCCTCTTCTGAAAAGGGGTGTACTCTTTAAGAAAAGCATTTGCTCTCCTTGGGAGCAAATGCTTTCCTTTTAGGGTAGACCCCATTTCAGAAATGGCTTATGTGGAGGAGAGCAAATAGGAAGTCAAAAAACTTGCCTTCCTTATATAAAATGGCGGAAAATCTATCAAGTGTATCAAGTCTTTAGTATTTAGGCTGGAGAATGTAAAATTTGAACAGGGAAAGCCCTAACAAGCCTAATACGATTAAACGGTTGCCTAGCATAAACTTGTGAAACCGCGGTACAGTTTGCATGAACTATGAACCCGCAGTACAGTTTGGATGAACTATGAACCCGAAGAACAGTTAGCAGTAAACTTGTGAAACCGCGTTACAGTTTGCACTTAACTTGTATAACCGCGGTACAGTTTGAAGTTAACTTGTGAAACCGCGGTACAGTTAGCAGTTAACTTGTGAAACCCCAGTACAGTTTGAAGGTAACTTGTGAGACCGCGGTACAGTTAGCAGTTAACTTGTGAAACCACAGTACAGTTTAAAGGTAACTTGTGAAACCGCGGTACAGTTAGCAGTTAACTTGTGAAACCACAGTACAGTTTGAAGGTAACTTGTGAAACCGCGGTACAGTTAGCAGTTAACTTGTGAAATCACAGTACAGTTTGAAGGTAACTTGTGAAACCGCGGTACAGTTAGCAGTTAACTTGTGAAACCGCGGTACATTTTGCAGATAACTTATGAAACTGGGGTACAGTATTTACCCTTAGCACTGTATTTTATCCTAAGTATTCGGATTGATAGTCTTAGGAAACTGTGTAGAATCAGATCAGACGACGCATTTTGCGGCGTCTATCGTTTTAGACACATCACCAGGTTGTCAGCTGACTTGTTTAAACGAAAAGGAGTTAATATCCGAATATTTAATTAAATACGGTAGGTGTGGCCTAAGTTAAGTGCCCGTCTAATAAATCATTCTGAGCATGCGCAATACGCAGATGCCTAAAGACTGGGTTACATAGTTCCAGATTATGCACTTTTATTCAATCGAAAAATGATGATAATTTTATTATTTTTTTTTTCTTGAAGACATATGTTATGGTTCTCATTAGAAGCGCCATCATTAAGGCGCTTCTAATGAGTACCACGATATATGTTTTCATGGAAGGATAAGGAAAAATCTGTACTTGGACACTTCTCTTATCTGGAGCATTGGGGTTCGCCTTCATGCAAATGAGCCGTGTCAAGCGAAAAAAAAAGTGTCTCCCGAATATATGCGCAGTGTGTAGATTCAGATCATTCCGGACAACAGCACTGTTTCAACATAACTGGTCTGTGTCCTTCGTTGAAACATTCTGTTGTGTCCGATCTTTCTTTAAGCGGACACAGACTGCCCAAATGCGCAGGCTGATCTGGGCATTCGCCGTCTGCACATGCTCATACACACACATTTATACTTGGTGCGACCTCCGGTAGTCACGATCGGGTCTCGTATTTTATGCGTCATTTTGTGCGAAACCGTACCTTACGGACATATCTGAAAAGTGAAAAGTGAAAGAACTCGAAAGATCCCGCCGATTAAGCAACGAAAATGCAAATCTGGTCTAAACGTATGCCAGTATTCTGTGTACTAGTCCAATGATTCTGTAAGCGGACGCGAAAGCCATGATTAGACTGTACGAATACGCCTGAATTCTGCACTTTCTAATGATTCTGTAAGCAGATAGTGACGGCCCTGATCTGATTACGTACGCGTATACTGTGATATGTTATACCCACCTTTTATTGCATAGGTGAACAGAGAAGACCCTCATTAGACTATGCGAATGCGCAGGTTGATTTGGACCTTCGCTGGCTGTATATGACATGGCCGTTTTCTTCAATTGCCTCCTATAAGCAGATACGCCCATCCACTTTGTTATTTGTAAATGATATAAAGTTTCAAGTTACGGAAGTCGAACAATTTGAAAAGAAAATTACCTCTGCAATGGGTGCATTTAATCACTTTTAACGTTTAGCTTGCCGGGTAAACATTTCAGAAGACGTCCTTTTAAAATGTTGTTTGTTTGTTTGTTTTTTTTTGTTGCGTTTTTTTGTGGTTTTTTTTTCTTTACTTTCCCAGAAAATATGCCCTGACAATTAATGCAAACTGTCTCCAAAAGTAAGGAAAATATCATCATTTTGTCGTCCTATGAATTTGTCCGAAGAGTAGTAATGGTTATAATATTCAGTATCTAAACATGCAAATTCATTTTCCTTATAACTATGTTCTGTCGATATATTCACAAAGCACGTGCTCCTCTTTTCAAGAAACTAAAAAACGAAACTTAATTTCTTTTATTTGAAAACAAAGTATTATCTCTCTTATAACAAAACTGTTAACTTTCACTTTAGAAGCAATTCAATAGATACATTTTCAAGGGGACACAACTCTGTCAAAATGGTTTTTGCCTCCCTTACGCTGAAAAAGAGTCTACCTTAAAAGGCAAGAATTTGCTCATCTTGGGAGCAGTTCTTTCCATTTAGAGTAGACCCCTTTTTATGCCCCCAACTTCGAAGAAGTTGGAGGGGCATATTGCTTCTGGGACGTTTGTGCGTGCGTCCATCCGTCCGTTACGCTTTTTGATGCATAGCATAACTTCTGAACCATGCATGCTAGGGTTTTGAAATTTCATATATGGATTCTTCATGAAAAAATAGCTGACCCATATTTTCTTCCCATCAGGATTATGCCCCTTTCCTGAGTTATGGCCCTTTGAAAAAATATAGATGAAATCTTGTCAGCAAAATATCTCAAAAGCTATTGAAGCTAGAGCCTTGAAACCTGGTGTATAGATTGGTATTGATGAGTAGATGACCTGATTAACTTTTGAATAAATTCTGAAAATTACTTCATGAGTTATGGCCCTTTATAATTTTGGGCATTTTTACAATTGCACACTTTTTGATGCATAGCATAAGTTTTGAACTGTGCATGCTAGGGTTTTGAAATTTCACATATGGATTCCTCATGAAAAAATAGCTGACACGTATTTTTTTATCTTATCAGGATTATGCCCCTTTCCTGAGTTATGGCCCTTTGAAGAAATATGGATGAATTCTTGTCAGCAAAATATCTCAAAAACTATTGAAGCTAGAGCCTTGAAATTTTAGGAATAGGTTGGTAGCGATGAGTAGATGACCTGATTACATTTTGAATAAATTCTGAAAATTACTTCATGAATTATGTCCCTTTATGACTTTGGGCATGTTTATGTTGCACACTTTTTGATGCATAGCAAAACTTTTGAACTGTGCATGCTAGGGTTTTGAAATTTCACATAAGGATTCCTCATGAAAAAATAGCTGACCATATTTTTTTTCTGATCAGGATTATGCCCCTTTCCTGAGTTATGGCCCTTTGAAAAATATGGATGGAATCTTTTCAGCAAGCTATCTCAAAAATTATTGAAGCTAGAGCCTTGAAATTTGAGGAATAGGTTGATAGCGATGAGAAGATGACCTGATTAACTTTTGAATAAATTCTGAAAAGTACTTCTTGAGTTATGGCCCCGTCATTTTGGGCATTTTTACATTGCACACTTTTTGATGCATAGCATAAGTTTTGAACTGTGCGTGCTAGGGTTTTGAAATTTCATATTTAGATTTCTCATAGAAACATAGATGGCACATATTTTTTATGCCCCTTACCTGAGTTACGGGCCTTTGAAAAAAATATGAAGTCTTGTCAGCTAAATATCTCAAAAACTATTGAGGCTAGAGCCTTGAAATTTAAGGAATAAATTGGTAGCGATGAGTAGATGACCTGATTAACTTTTGAATAAATTCTGAAAAATACTTCTTGAGTTATGGCCCTTTGTCATTTTGGGCATTTTTACATTGCACACTTTTTGATGCTTAGCATAGGTTTTGAACTGTGCATGTTAGGGTTTTGAAATTTCATGTATGGATTCCTCATGAAAAAATAGCTGACACATATTTTTTACCCGTCAGGATTATGCCCCTTTCCTGAGTTATGGCCCTTTGAAGAAATATGGATGGACTCTTGTCAGCAAAATATCTCAAAAACTATTGGAGCTAGAGCCTTGAAATTTAAAGAATAGATTGGTAGGGATGAGTAGATGACCTGATTAACTTTTGAATAAATTCTGAAAAGTACTTCTTGAGTTATGGCCCTTTGTCATTTTGGGCATTTTTACATTGCACACTTTTTGATGCATAGCATAAGTTTTGAACTGTGCATGCTAGTTTGAAATTTCATATATGGTTTCCTCATGAAAAAATAGGTGATCCATATTTTTTTACTGTCCAAATTATCTCCAATTTTAGAGTTATTTCCCTTTTAATAAAATAACATTGAAATGTCGTATATTTGTACTGTTGTTACCGTCATGGGCAAGCAGTGTTGGAGTCAAGCAGTGTTAGAGTCAGGCAGTTGGGGGCATAGTGTTTTACAAACACCAGCTCTAGTTTTAGAAGGCTTGACATGCGGGAAAGCAAACAGGAAATCAAAGGCTGTTTCCTTTACGGAAATGACGTAAATATGCCAAGTGTCTATACACGGCAATATTCATGCATTGCATCAACCTTTCTGAAATATATATATATATATATATATATATATATATATATATATATATATAAACGGTAAAGATCCAGATCAGACAGCGGTCTATACAGCCAGATCATGGATTTTACTATGTTTCGTTGTATATTGCTTAGAATATGTGGATGTACTGATCTGAGTCTTAGTCATGTTAGCTGGACAAACAAGCAGTCTTATAGGAGATGCTGTGTCCCGGCTTAAATTGCTCGTCAAAAGAGGTACATGTATCACCCAAACCCATGTATGCCGAGTGGAGTCTTCTGGACAAATCCATTTCCAATATAAAGTGTGTGTGGTTAGTTTTTATTATTAGCCTTCCGAATTTAATGCAAACAGTGCAGACCCTGATCAGACGCCGCGTTCTGCGGCGTCTGATCTGGGTCTACACTGTTTACCAGTGTCCCTTAGGCTTAAATGGGTTGTCTGCTCAAACTATTGATGTAGCAAGTGTTGAAAAAAAGTAGAGTTCAACGTTTTAAAATGCTTCAATTTTGTTTACATTTCTGGGGTTTTCAGGAACATAGATCTACCTTCGATATGAGAAGATGTCCATACGACTATTTTTTCTTACGTTTCCGCGAAAATGAACTGTGGGTACTCATTAGAATCAGCTCGCAAAATACTCATACAAATGTTTTCTTTTCAATTGAGAATTAAGAAAAGTACTTGGGATTTTAGTTGAAAACAACTTCTTAACTGGAGTAGCAAGGATGAAACATGTGAAGTAGGAGATAATTTACACCCTTTGAAATTAATGAAATATGTCTTTATTCTCGCCGTGATCTATCAAACTAGCATTAGTCCGACCGAGTTCTGGCTAAGCTATTGACGTAATCACCTAAAGAATTTGTTGATCAATTGCACATTTCGGCTTAATACACTTACTTAGTATGCGAGTGATGTGATGATGTAGAAGAAAGAATTTTGGGGTTTGTTGTGCACTTCATTTCACTGTTTAGCTTCATGTAGGGTTCACAAGAATGCAGAAAGGGGTCTAACTCGAAAGAGTGAAGGTCCAGGCCAGTTCGATTAGCGTCATTAAGTTGCAAAGCTGTCTTGAGGCAATAGTGAAGGCAGGGCATTTAACTTCATTACAATGTGTGGGCTATGGTCCATTTTATGCGCGAAAAGGTTCGTATAATTGTGCCCCAAATTGAGAAAATATACCTTCGTATATATGCGCCCAGCGAAGACTCTGATCAGACTGCGCATGCGCAGTCTGATCAGAGTCTTCGCTGACCGTCTCAAGAAACTTTGGATACTTAGTTGTTCATAGACCGTTCAGCGAAGACTTTGATCATACCGCGCGAATGCGCAAGCTGATCTGATTCTCCGCTGGGCGCACACGTCCGAATGTACATGTTCTTACGGTAAGGTTCAGTTGGTTTAGGCGTGACGTCATGCTGTAACCACTGTATATTTTGATGGACTTATACTGAAATATAAAATGATTTTTATTAAATCCGATCAACTCAATTTGTATGCCCCTCTTGTTTATTTGTATAATGTTTTTAGATGTCTACGTGATGAGGTCGCGTTAACCCAACACTCGACCCTGATTTTTTTTTTTTTTTTATCATATTCATCGAATTAATATCCGGAATGTCTGGAAACTAGAAACATTTAGCATTGATCTAAGGACGAAATGGGACAGGAAGTGACTAACTGATATGCATATATATATATTGATTAACAATTTTTTGGAAATTGTGCTGTCTAGATGCATTTTGACAGATCAGTTAATCAATCAAGTTTATTTCTCTCAGGTTATAACTATTAAACAACAGGAGTAGAATTTTGAACATTTCTAAACAGTTATATCACGACACTATGACTAAAACCAACACTGAACGTATTTTTGAACCAGTGAGAGAACAACAGAAATTTTCAGTTCCCTAATATTTTCAACAGGCTTAAAAATAGGTCCTGAAATATGCGTGGGAATGGAACTTTCTTTGTTGAATAGATAGGTTTAGTAATCGAAGAACTGTTTTGAAAGCTTGAGTACTAACTACTAATAATGCGCTCAATGTCCTTGGCACATCTTCGGCA
This sequence comes from Anodontia alba, assembly GCA_964016985.1. NCBI lineage: Eukaryota > Metazoa > Mollusca > Bivalvia > Lucinida > Lucinidae > Anodontia > Anodontia alba. Next base: position 127,350,277 of record OZ024821.1, read on the forward strand.
TTGCCAAGACGCATCGGAGGTTAAGTCACGGCACTCAAACCACACTATGTCCCCGCTGTGCTCGGCTGTGCTCGGGGCAGTAGTTTCACATGACTCGTGCATAATGGCCGTTCAAAGCTGACCACTTCCATAAGATATATAAGCTATTAAAACCGCTGCTAGGAGGCGTGATGGATGCTGCCATTTTCCATAATGCCTCGTGAACAGACGTAATCCGAGTGTACTATTTTTGTGTCTTTTGTTTTGTTCTGCTTCTGCATTTGCAAATTGTACACTTCACGGATTATTTTGTCACATGATCATCACGAAAACATGCCTATATAATTTTGACCCCACTTAAACCCCACTTTTATAGAGTAAAACTGGGGTTTACAGTGGTATACATTATTTTTTCATATATCTGCTCAAAACATAGATTGTGGGTACGCGTTAGAAGCGCCTCGCCGAGGCGGTTCCAACGAGTATCCGTAATCTATATTTTGAGCAGAAATATGAAGAATATCAGAATTTTTTTATCTGAGAATTTTCATTTTTTGGTGGTAAAATTTTCAGTATAATTGAATAGGCATGTTTTCGTAAGGTTCAAATCGTCTCTTAGATATCTTATAGGCATCAGACAAACAATCTCGTGTACAAGGAATTTATTTTGGTATAAAATAAGGAACTATGTTTTTGAACATCATCAGGCGGTTTTCGCCTAGAGAAAGGTAATAGAATTTGCCGGCTTCCGCATACCGGTGTGACTTAGGTAGCGTTCTTGACCTCGTCGCGTGCCATAAAGCCCCCAGGTCGGCGAATAAGGATATACTGGCGTATTCAGTTTTGAGACCTGATTAAGGAAAATGCACACGACAATATTGAGAACAGCAAAGAATTATTTATGAACAGATGAGTCCGGTATTTTTCGTTTTTTTTTTTTTTTTTTTTTTTTTTTTTTTTTTGTCTCTATACTTGTCTTTAGTTTCAAGTGGAGCACAACCTGATCATCTCCGTAATCAATTACGAAAACATGCCTATTCAAATATACTGAAAATTTTACCACCAAAATTTTTCAGATAAAATTTTTGATATTTTTCAAATGTCTGCTCAAAACACAGATTGTGGATACTCGTTGGAACCGCCTCATCGAGGCGGTTCCAACGAGTATCCACAATCTATATTTTGAGCAGAAATAAGAAAAATAATGTATACCCCTGTAAACTCCAGACAATATAAAAGTAGGCTTTAAGGGGTCAAATTTATATAGGCATGTTTTCGTGATGCGCAGTACTGCTAGGTGAGTCTCTTCGTCCTGAAATGTATATGTTTTTGTTGTTGTTTTTTTTTTATCTTGTTTAAAACATTAGTAACCTGGTGACGAATTTTATGAATGGTCAATAAGTTCTAGTTTTCTCAAAAGCAGCGTTTGGCAATTCATGAGAATCGTCTTGGTAGAAGACGATTCGCATGAACTGCCAATCCTTATCTACTAAGCAAAGATAAAAAGCAAACCATTAAAATGTCGGATCTTGTTTAAATTCAACAGGCGTAATGTTAAGGGTGTTACCCTGACTCATTTGTGTACAAGCGATTTTACTATTTTGGTTGATGTATGCACAAGATAGTGTATTTAGGGTGCATTCCACTGTTTTGAATTCCATTTCTACCTGTTCACAGCCGTCACACAAATAAAATGCAATCACGGCAAATATAACAGTACCTATCCATTAGGTACTGTATCAATAAATTGCAAACATATCAAATAATAATTTAATCATCATAGAAATAACTGCAATGCACCAAAACCTGCTGTTGCACTAATGTAAACAATACCCCACCCACATCCGACTGCGACCAATTTTATGCAAAAAGTGCAGTTTTCGAATGATTATCATCAACTCCAGGACAATGCACTGGCCTGGAACAGTTGAAAATTTGACAGAGCGCTTACAGAATATTACTTTTATCCAGAAATCAATACCTGTAAGCCATGTCGTTTTCAAGATAAAATCCACAGAAAAGCATGCTACAGTTTTTGACAAGATAAAACCGGGTACCAGACAGAATTCAACAGTTTCGTATTTACCTACACTGTTTTATAAAAGGTCATGTGACCTCAAGAAAAGTCTTTTTCTTCAGTGTTAACAATAACTGACAAGCATAAAACTTCAGTTTTGGTCAAAATATGCAGCAAAAAGTATTTTCAGACTGGTTTCTAGTCCTACCCCTAGTTATTGACATTTTTGCCAGGTTCACAAGTGCGAAACTGTGGAATGCACCCTTAAAAGGAATGGGAATAGGAAAACAATGCATCAGAAAGGAAACAAATGTAGTCACGTGATCTGAGTGCATTTAAACATACGTAAGTTAGAAAGGCGGGAAACGCAGCGTACATGTACTTCAAGTGCCTGGCAGCTCTTTGATGGCTGAGATCACCCTCTATCCGTCGTCGTTCGTCGTGCGTCGCCAACAGTTTGTCTGTTAGTGCTGTTTTGACCCAATCTTAATGAAACTTGCTCGGAATGTTTGCCACTATGAAACGATCAATCAATTGCACAGCTTAAATTAAGTATTGTGATTGTTTGGCTTGTTATCAAACTTTTGCAGTTTCGCAGGGCCCTTGTATTGTCTCTTTTATCTTTGATAATGTTTGTTTGCAGTAAAAGGTGATACTGTTTGTGACTGTATAAATGAGGGGTGATCAGAAAGTATCGGAATATATTGCGGTTCCTTTATTTTAACCTACTTTGATAACGCTAGGTTATGCGAAATATTAGTGCGGTACAGCAAACTTAAAGTATCAAATGTTTCTCTTTTAAAATGAAGATCAAAGTCCGTTTACTGCTGCTAGTACTCGCCGGAAGTCGCGTACATTTAAAGGACCATTTTATCATGCAACATAATCTGTGTCCGTTTCATAGGTGTTTTCGAATTTGTAAAGTTTGTCATATTAAATGTAACAGAGCACTTTTCCATATATTTTCATCATCCCTCGTGATAGTTACCCTTGAAAGGTTATCATTTTATCTAATTTACATGCATACAGGCCCAATGACTGTACATATGTCTATACTCGGCAAGTGCATGTGCCCTGTCGATATCTTCTTGAAGTGCAAATAACACTTAACCAATAAATGTCCGGATATCATTAATACATCAAACGAAGAAATGTATGTTTGTTTAGTTCCTTAGAAAGACAGGCTTGAAAGTTAATACGAAATGTCTCCTTGTGAGCTCCGAAACCGTCTTTCCAGGAGAAAATATTTCAAAATGGCATCCGCTGAAGGTTTACCCAGCATGCCCAGCGTTAAAAGGATGTTATTTATTTTCGAGATCACATGGCTCACGATTTTGTCACGTGACAGTATCAATGGTCAAACGAATATTGTGAATAGAAGCAAGTGTAATTCTGCACCTTCCGGGCGTATGTGCAGCAGAAATAAAGTATTTTGACAGGTTCCTCCCTTGAAAATTTACATGCGTTCCACATGTTTTTTTTTAACCCTTGTCATGCTGTATAAATTAAGATGCTACGCCCATTTCCAATTGACAGCCAGTCAGATGACTTAATCCAGGTTGTTGATATAAATTCAAATACTGAATGACAAGCAGTGCAGATCCAGCTCATTTGGCATCTATAGAAGCCAGCTGATCTGGATCTACACTTTTTGTAAAGGCAGGGTATATCCGGGTTCAGCAGGACTAGGGTTAATATTTTGACAGCTGGCCGTGATGGCAATCTCTTTGTGACAACACAAAAGTCTTTCTGTCCTGGTTTTCGAAAAGAATCTAAAATTTACATGAAAACGGTCCAAATATGTACAGTGCTAACAGCAAAGGTTCAGACTACTAGCATTTTTAGCATGCCAGAACTGACACCTTCCCACACAGTGCAGATCCAGATTAGATGACGCATAAAGCAACCAGATCAGGGTCCTTATTGTTTGCCATAATATAACAGTTTACAGTATGACATCCTTTAAATGGAGAAGGAACCCTTCCGACTTTCATGTGAAAAGTCCGATGACGTTATCTCGGGGCATGTCAGATGTGTCTCGAACATTAAAATGTCATCCAGAAAGATTTAAAAGAGTTTTAAATTTTGTTCTTCCACAAGACCAAAATAAGCCAGCGCACGACAAAACATACAGTAAGACTTGTGCGACCAGCGAAGACTCAGATCAGACTGCGCATCCGCGCAGTCTGATCAGTCTTCGCTGATCGCATGTGCCTTCTACAGTCTCCGGACAGAGGGATAAACTAGAAATCTTGCCATACTGGGTGAATGTACAGGCTGATCTGAGTCGTTGTAGTTGCGCTGGCTCACATTGTATTTCCCGACAAGACACTGAAATGTTACTGGTGCATTTGTCAGTCCAGTTGACACGCGGTCACATTCATATAAAATGTTAGATGCGTAGAACTAAAGTAGAACTAGCACCAGCTAATGAGAATGTAAATTTTCATAAGCGAAGGCCCAATCAGGTTTATCGTGCTCGTTCGCGGAGTCTAGTCAGGACGTTTGTACCTGCACACGCAATGCCATATTTACTCGATGTGTTTGGACTTACGTGCAGTGTAGAAAGAAAGAAAGAAAGAAAGAAAGAAAATAAAAAAGAAATGCCGCAGCATCAGTTGTAAATGATTTTAGGTTCGAAAAATGTAAGTGAAGATAAACAGAAAATGCCACAATCACGAAGCACAACCTTCCCGAAGCACCAAAAGAAAGAGATTACATTACGAAATCACGCCTATTCAAATATATTGAAAATTTTACAATCAAAAAAAGAAAATTTTCCGATAAAAATTTTTGATAAGTTTTATATATCTGCTCAAAACACAGATTGTGGGGACTCGTTAGAACCGCCTGAGCGACACGGTTCTAACGAGTACCCACAATCTATGGTTTTATAGCAAGATAAGAAAAATAATGTATACCCCTGTAAACCCCAGTTTTTCTATATAAAAATAGGGTTTAAGAGGGTCAAAATTATATAGGTGTCTTTTCCTGATGAGGAAAAAACAAACACCACATATAAAACCACCGACGCACAAAGCTGGGTTTACGCAAAGGTATTCCAAAGATGAAGAGACATGTTGTTTTCAGTGCGAGATTCTTCGTCTGCACGATATCTGAACTAATTATCAGATTCGTTCTAATCCTGCAACGATATATCATTGGGGCATGTCTGAGAGTTGATTAGGGGTTTTATTGAGCTTGACCTCGTTTTCAACCTTATAGCCTGGAGGACCTCCAGACTATTTTCTTTTCATTTTTCGTGTTTTTTTTTTTTGTTTTTTTTTTTAACAAATATTCCATGTATACTATGATATTATTGAATTATTCTAATTCTAATACTTAAAATAAAATATTACAAAAAATATACTGACAGTCTTACAACCAGAAAAAGAAAATTTTCAGATAAAAATTCTCAAGGTGAGCTATTGTGATAGGCCTCTGTCCATCGTCTGTGCGTCCGTTGTCAACTTTTGCTTTAAATGACTGCTTCTTAAAAACTGCTGGACGGATTCTAAAATGATATCACCGAAATGTTTTGTGGGTGACCCACTACCAAAATTGCTCAAACTGTTCCGCTCCGATGAACAAGATGGCCTCCAGAGCTAAAAATAGAAAAGAAAAACCTTTTAACTTCTCCTAAACCGGCGGATGGATTTTGAAGTAATTTCATGCAGGAATGTTCCTTTGGTGATTGCTCAAGCTGTTCCGCTCCGATGAACAAGATGGCCACCAGAGCTAAAAATAGAAAAATCTTTTAACGACTTCTTCTCCTAAACCGGTGGATGGATTGCTCAAACCGTTCCGTTCTGATGGTCTAGATGGCCATCAGAGCTAAAGATAGAAAAACTTTTATCAGACTTCTCCTCCTAGACGAATGGTTGGATTTTGAAATAATTTCACGGGAATGTTCCTTGGGTGACCCTCTACCAAAATTTGCAGATAAAAATTCTCAAGGTGAGCTATTGTGATAGGCCTCTGTCCGTCGTTCGTGCGTCCGTTGTCAACTTTTGCTTTAAACGACTTCTTCTCAAAAACTGCTGGACAGATTCTAAAATATTATCACAGAAATGTTGTTTGGGTGACCACTACCAAAATTGCTCAAACTGTTCCGCTCCGATGAACAAGATGGCCGCCAAGGCTAAAAATAGAAAAAAACCTTTTAATGACTTCTCCTCCTAAACCGGCGGACGGATTTTGAAATAGTGTCACAGGAATGTTCCTTGCGTGATCATCTACCAAAATTGCTCAAACTGTTCCGCTACACTGAACAAGATGGCAGCCAGAGCTAGAAATAACTCTGTCTATCGTCTGTGCGTCCGTCGTCAACTTTTGTTTAAAATGACTTCTTCTCCAAACCTTTGGGTGACTCTCTACCAAAATTGCTCAAACCATACAGCTCCTCTGAACAGTGAACAAAATGGCTGCCAGAGCTAAAAATAGAAAAACCTCCTCCTAGGCAAATGGTCCTATTTCATAAATAATTTCACAGCAATCTTCCTTGGGTGACCCTCTACCAAACTTGCTTAAATTGTTATGCTTCATTGAACAAGATATAAGGGTTAAACGACTTCTCCTCCTAAATAGGTGTATTGATTTTGAAATGATTTCACAGAAATGTTTTTTGGGTGCTCAGCTATCTAAAAATGATCAGATCGTTTCACTCTGCTGACCAAGATGGCCGTAAGAGCTTAAAATAATGAAAAATGAAAAAAATGTTTAAATGACTTCTTCCTCAAGGCTAGACAAATTTGGAGATAATTTCACAAGAATATTCCATGGGTGACCCTCTAACAAAATTGCTGAAAATTGTTTTGCTCCACATAACCATAGCTAAAAATAGACAAACCTTAAAACCACTTCTAGACAGCCAGGCTGGTTTTGAACTAATATGTCACTTGGGTCACCATTTGTACAATATAGATTCAGGTGAGCGATCCAGTGCCATTATGGCCTTCTTGTTCATATATTTGCTCAAAACATAGATTGAGGGTACTCGTTAGAACCGCCTTGGCATGGCGGTTCTAACGAGTACCCACAATCTATAATTTGAGCAGAAATAAGAAAAATAATGTATACCCCTGTAAACCCCAGTTTTACTATATAAAAGTGGGGTTTAAGGGGGTCAAAATTATATAGGCATGTTTTTGTGATGTAACAGCGACACGTTTGTCTCTTGTCAAACTGAGGTAGTAGTCTCTTGTCAAACTGAAGTAGTTACAATTATAAAATAACCTGTTGAAGTAGGCAATTTGAAAATAGGAAAACAAAATAAAACACCAACAAAACTGATTAATAAAATTATCACTGTCTTCGTTATGGGAGGTTTATGTGAATAACTTACTTTAATTAAACAACCATAATCCATCAAAAAATGAAGCTGTGTGTGAAAGCACACATGTATTAGCATATACAAGTACCGTCGAACCTGTCTTAATTACAACCCAAGATAGTTATTTAAGACAGGTGATCTCTTAAAACAGATCAGAACAGGTCACTTACTTTTCTGACAACCGGTGTTTCAACTGTGTGTTCTATATATGCCGTATTTACCCTTAGTACTCGGACACCTTAACTCCTAGACTGGCTGTAGTCTCCAGTGACTAAATATTTCTCTCATAATCCTGTTTGATGATCTACTAAAATAAAACCAAAAAATATCATGACTATAAAGGCTGGTCGCCTAGTGACCGGCCTCTATAGTAATGAAATTATTTTGGTTTTATTTTAGTGGATTATTAAACAGATTATAACCAAAAAAAATTAGTCACCGGAGACTGGTGTCAGGCTACTTAACTCCTTACCATACTTGTCATGAATTTTGAAGGTCCATTGTACTACCTCTTAATGTGTTTAAAAATAGTGCTGTTTGTTTAGCTAACAGTGTAGACCCTGATCAGAAACCACATTCTGTGGCGTCTGATCTGGGTCTACACTGTTTGCAAAGGCCTATCTGTCCCAATACTTAGGGTTATTACGGTTAATTTGTGCAAATTTGTCAGAGGTACCCGGGAAAATTGCCTCAGTAGAAGGGGAAAATCTCCGTCCCCCGCCTGTGAATGAAACCCCTGCGTGTCTGTCTGAATATGTAAGGTAAATACGTACATTAGAATCTACTGGCGAGAAGCGAAGACTCTGATACTGCGACAGGTGCACAGACTGATCTGAGCTCCAACTATTCGCATGTTTCTTTAAGCTACAATTTGCGTGATTAGCGCAGTGCTACTCATATACATGAACTGATGAATACCAATATACCGTGTTTACCATAAGAAGTAGGACAGACAGGCGTTAACAAACAGTGTAGACTCAGATCGGACTCCACAGACCGCGGCGACTTATCAGAGTCTACACTGCTTGCCATTCATCCAACAGTTTTAGATACCATCAGTGGGGAGTAAAGCAGACTAGCACAAATTTTATGACAAGTATGGTAAGAATTTCAGGTGTACGAATACTTAGGGTAAAATCGCTATGGAAGGGCGTGTACCATTTCAGTGTCATTCAACTCCTAGTTTTTCCTGATAAATAAGAGAATTTGGCATTGCTTCCTACATAGAGAAAATAGATACAAGGCGCGCCAGGAGAAAATGATCTGTAGGGTTATACAAATAATAAAGATTCAGACAATCCGGCTAAGCCACACACTTTGACGAGGGTTTTGTTTATACATTCATTTATTATACAGTAGCCAGTGATTCGGAAACGGGCAGAGAAGATCCGATCAGACTGCGCTCTTGCGTAGTCTGATCGGATCTTCGCTACCCGCTAATGTCCCAAAGATCCCCTTTCCTGTGCTACGTCACAGTTATATATTTCATTGAAGGAGGGAAAAAGTAAATTCTTATTGGCGTTTACAGATTGATGAACAATAATATATCATTCACGTCATCAGAGAACCTAACTTAAGCAGTTTGAACAGGGATGTCCCTATTTCACCTGCCTTTGTGCAGTCTGGTCTGGGCCTTCCCTCTGTCCACACGAAATATGTTTGGGCATTGCGGAATCAAGAGAACAACTAATGGACGCCAGGATCAGATTGAACTAATGCACATATTTGTCTTGGTCTTCGCTCTTCGCCTGTGTGCTATCGTTGTATGTTTCCTGGTAGAAGCCGCAGCATGACAAAATGTACCTTATGACTTGCGTATCCAGCGCTCATGTCAACCTGTGCATTGGTGCAGGCTGATCAGAGTGATTTCTGGGCGCGCTGTGGATACCCGGTGATCCATTTCTTCTTTAACCCAATTTTATGCCATGGACTATCCTAGCTCAACTTTTTCGACAGATCCATTTCCAGTAAAAATGGTGCCTGGGTAGTTTTTATTAGTACCATGTTTATTAATAAACATTCCTTTACTTAATGCAAACAGTGTAGACCCTGATCAGACGCCGCGTTCTGCGGCGTCTGATCTGGGTCTTCATTGTTTTCCAATGTCCATTTTATGGGACGCTAGGCATAAACGGGTTAAACTACAACGAAGAATCTGATTTGACTACACTGCGTAGAATAATACTCTTGGTTTTCAGTCACGGGCCCGGGGTCACGGGCTTAGAAAACCTTTGGAATTTTAAAATTTGAAATTGAGTCCATAGCCTTACTGAAGAATGTTACAGCAGTTATTATTATTCAAGCTTTCAGATGGGCCCTTATCTATTTTTTGCCTATTTTTGCTACTTGCCTTGATTCTGTTAGGCAGTTATGAAGCTGTTATAAAAATATATGAATACTTATTGTTTCAAGTATAAATGCGTGATAGATGCATTATTTACCGATGTTCCTGGCGTCTCATCATTGCATTCACTGTTTACTATGACGTTATCAATTTTCAATGACTGAAGCAATACAGAAGCAGTTCTGGCTATACCATACAACTGTCCTTTAAAGAGCAGAGGTCATCAAGCCCTTATGCTGTTGTGCTCTCAAAGATGTGGTATGGTAAAATAATCTGCGTCTGTCTAAACTTCGCACCTCTGGCGTTCGCTGTGTATTTTATAAGGGACACGGTCGTTGTTTTACAAGGGAGATATTTTATGACTTCCTGATTGATTATGGGTCTTCCCTTGGGAGCTCAAAATTTCCTTTTATAGTACATGTATACCCATTTTCAGAAGGAAGACAAAGCAATTTGATAGAGTAGACTCCCACCCCATGAAATTGCCCTTGACATAAATATAAATGATGCGTAACATGCCAAAATGCCCTTTTGTCATATGCTAACAGCGAAGGCCCAGATCAGTCCGTGCATCTGGGCAGTCTAATGAGAGCCTTCTCTGTCAGTCATTATAATATACAGATACAATGATTATGTAAAATTCCCATGAAAACCCTGACCAGACGGTACAAATACGCATGCTGATTTGGGCTGCCGCTATATTGTTTTGGATAACGAATAGCTTCACTATGTTAATGGCTTTCATCTCTGCAGACCAATGCAGATACCGTTGCAAACAGTGTAGATCCTGATGAGACGGCTCGTAACGAGCCGTCTCATCAGGATCTACACTGTTTGCCATTGTTATGGATTTTTGATTGAAAACCCTCTAAGCAACAATGGATGCTTCCACATTTAGAAATGGAATAGTCCACTTCAGAAAGTCAGGGGTGAAAGGGTTAATGCCTAACTCATATTGTGCAAATACACAGATTGGCAGAGGCATCTTTGTTAGAACATTACGTTGACATACCTATGTAAAATTTATACTGCTTAGACATAGCTCTTGATAAGCCATTTTAGATAAAAACTTGATGTTTCTGTCTCATATCTCCAGAAAACATATATTCTGGGTACTTATGGGAAGTGCCTCGCAGAGGCGCTTCACTTCAGTACCCTCAACATAACGCATGTTTTTGTGGTAATGTATGTCGTTACATTTTTCACCATATATGGAAAATGAGGAATATTTTTAGAATCTATTTACATAGCAGAAGTACAAAGGTTGGTACAAGTAAAAACAAATTGAAAAACTGATTTAAAAAAGCAAAATTCTGAAAATCCCACTTATAATATAGACCCATACATAGTCCGTATTTCGCTATGTAGTAGGGGGTGTGGAAGGGAGAGAGCATGGGATACACATTACATAAAATTGTTACCATCACGAAAACATGCCTATATAATTTTGACCCCCATGAACCCCACTTTTAAATAGTAAAACTGGGGTTTACAGGGGTATACATTATTTTTCTTATTTCTGCTCAAAAACATAGATTGTGGGTATTCGTTAGAACCGCCTCATCGAGGCGGTTCTAACGAGTGCCTACAATCTATGTTTTGAGCAGAAATAAGAAAAATATCAGAATTTTTCTGAAAATTTTCATTTTTTGGTGGTAAAATTTTCAGTATATTTGAATAGGCGTGTTTTCGTAATGGGAATGCATGGGTAACTCTTCTCCTTCCGACATGCACTACTCTCCCTCCGACATCTTTCGGAAAGTCGATTTTTCCTGCATCTTTACATAGAAGAAGTAAATTTGCAAACTTTAAGCATGCTTTAATGCAAAAACATTTGTCCTAACTATATACAGAAAAAGTTTAATTATCGTCATTTGTTAAAAAAAAATATTAAAAGCTATGCAAAAATCGATAGGGTGATAGTTTTCATCAAGTTCCACTTGTTCAAAATTTCTTAACTTTTTACAGTATTGTTATGGAACATCAGTTATTTAAAATCAGTGAAGAAAAGCAAAAAATACCTTTTTAATAATAAAAAAAATCCAGAAATTCAGTATACTATAGAAATTGCGGAGGCCAGACCTATTTTTGGTCATAAAGTTAATTTTGCGGTAAATATTTGAAAACAAGGCACAGGAACAGAAACGACGAATGGTTTCTGATTGTCAAAAATTTTTTCTTTTCTTTTTTTTTTCTTTTTTTTTTAATAAAACGCCGAATAAAAAAAAACAAAAAAAAAAACGCCTTTTCCAAGGATGTCGTATGCATAGTAATTTGCGCCCAGTGCGTATGGACGAAAATACAATTATACTTTTCTTTTTCATTATTTTTCAGGTGAACAACAACGGAATTATTTCTTTTCTGGATAAGATACAAACCTACAAACCCCTTAACTTCATCGAGTTGGAAAATAATGTTCCTCTCATCGCGCCATATTGGGCGGATATTGATATTCAAAATGTGAATACTGGAAATTTCAACGAATCAGTTATGTATAGGATTACATATAACGATTCCGATATTCTTAAACGTGCTTCTGGTGATATAAATCATTATTTTGTTAGTGAGAAAAACTTTTCTGCGGAATTAGTAATAGTTGTCACGTGGTACAACGTAGGATTTTACGGTGCCTCAGGAGAAGAAACGGGAAAGAAGTTGGTAAGTTGTTTTGTTTCATAAGCTTATACCAGGATTTGTTTCTTGACCTTACATACCTCTCTCCACCTACAAAACATGAACCTACATATATGAATCAATTGCATGCTTTTTATTTGGGGTTTTCAAATACATGATATCGTCCTGATTAGCTGAACATTTGTAACCTTGATATAATTCCTGTAAGAACGAATAAGAAAATAATCAGACCTCTGCTCTAAAATAACTGCCATTTAAACTTTTCAATATAATATATAATTTTGTTACAGTCCTTCACAGCAAAATCAACAACAAATTATCAGTAGGATCCAAAATTTGTTTTTATTTAATCTTTATCATCCTTTTGGCTAATTTAGCAGACGATAAATTAATGATTTTTTTTTCTCAGAAAACAGGATTTGACATTTCATGCAAATTGTCTCCAGTGGAGACAATTTGCATGAAATGTCAGATCCTGTTTTCTGGGAAAAAAAAAAGAAAAATATTTCAAACTGTCGTCTGCTGAAAATTTTACCCAGAGTGCCAAGCGTTTCTCAAGCTGGTATTGCACTGTGCAAGCTGTGCATTCATAGCTCAAGATAACACAGGGGTCTCCAGATAATATTTTTTTTTCTTATTTTTCTCAAAAACATTATGATAATACTTATTGGAAACGCCTCGCAACGCCTCGGCGAGGTGCTTCTAATACGTACCTACAACATATGTTTTCATGAATGACAAATGTCAATATTTTTTTTCAGTTAGAATAGGTAGGAGCCTTATCTGGGACCATATGTATTTATGTAAGAAAAGTGCATTGAGATTAAGAACTAGTTTGATGATGCAATATACAATATATAAACGCCGAGCACTCTGGGTAAAATTTTCAGATGACAGATCGAAATATTTTTCTTAATTTTTCCAGAAAACAGGATTTAACATTTCATGCAGATTGTCTACAATGGATACAGTTTGCATGAAATGTCAAATGCTGTTTTCTGGGAAAATTTAGAAAAAAAAATATATCACCAATTTGTCATCTGCTGAATAAGCCCAAAGACTGTTAAAGGTTAAAGCAGACTAGGAAAAAAAATAGCGGTTTTTTCAGTACTGGCGGTGCAAGTTTTGCGGTCATAGGTTGCATCATTCATTCGAGTGCCTATATAATGTGATTATTTACCGTATTTATTCTGATAGATGGACCTTTGTAAACAGTATAGGCAAACTGAACTGTTCTTAAACATGCTAAAAGTCCAGATAGGATGTACGCTCAGCTGTCAGCGCTTACAATTTCCACTCCATTTGTCTACGAAAGAATTGAGTAAGCAAATCTCTGTGTTAGAGAGGAGGTAGGGTGGTTGTAGGTGGTGGTAAGGGGGTTACTCTACTTGCAACAGGCGGGGGAAATGATTTATTCAAGTCCCAGCCTTCTTTCATATTCTGACCAATATGATATTGTTTCTTTTACTGTAGGGGTTCTTGTTTCATGACACGTCAACCTTTGTGAGCCATTTTGTATTGTCTCACAGGGAACAGGAGAAAAGGTGACATATGTTCTAATAGTGGAGAGGGAAGACAGAAACAGAGGTGTGTGAGGGAAAAAAACGAATGACAGTGCAACAAAAGACATGATATTAACATGTCCCCCTTCCTTTGCGGCTATACAATCTAACCACTTTTCTCATGTGCAGTTTGTGTTTTCAACCAGACACGCAGTGGTAGACTGTCATTGGTTTGTTTCAATGTCATTTTCAGAGAAATACATTCCAAGCAGTCCTAGCTACAGACGGAAATCAGTCCTACGCCATTTTCAATTACCTTAAGATTGTGTGGACCACGGGGTCAAATAGCGCCGGGGAGACAGAAACTGGTCTACACGGGGAGCCAGCTGTGGTAGGTATTCTGTAAAAATAAATTATGTTGGTCCGTGTCTCTGCTTCACATCTTACTATAACTACCCTAAATAGATGGACAGCGTAGATCCAGATAAGAGGGGTATCCACACATTAATTTTCTTATTTCGCCACAAAAACGTATTCGACCTAATTACCGCACATACCCCTATAAGCGCACAGTCAAGCAATTTTGTCGTCTTCGGATTACAGCTAGTGTACATTTTGTCTACTTCTTTATAAAGGCATATGTTGTGGGTACTCATTTGAATTGCATCGACTTAAGTCGATGCAATTCAAATGAGTACCCACAACATATGCTTTTATAAAGAAAATCAGGGAAAAAAATGCATAAGCATCACCATATAAGTCCTATGCTGATCTTTTCTTAAAGTGTACCCTTAGTAGGTAGATACATATGTTACCACAAGTTTTCCCAGTAATTTTGAATAACCTAAGCGCACAGAGCGGTAATTAGGTCGAATACAGTATGTTGTGGTACTCAATACCCACAAACTTTGTTTTCATTGAGAAATAAGAAAAATATCAGTACTCATGGTCAAAAAAAAAAAAAAAAAAAAAATGTGTCTTATTCTGTTTGGAGCTGTCACACAGGCTTGAGCAAACTGTCTAGACCCAAATCAAACGAGTGCGGCGTCCGATGAAGATTTGATATTTGATTTGTTTGCTTGCGCTTATCCAGCAGTTTGAAGCTATATTAACCCTTAAACGGCAGTTATGTTGTTGCAACTTCTGCAGACGACATTTTTCAAATATGTGAATCATCTGTCAAGCATCATGAAATATTATACAATTATCCACTGTTGAGTCATTGGACATGATGTGATGTCGACCAGAGAATACCAATATTGACCTTCCGCCGAGGTCAATATTGGTATTCTCTAGTCGACATCACATCATGTCCAATGACTCAGTAGTCAACAATTGCTTTGTTACATAATCACCCCACTGACTGAATTTCAGATGCGATGTTCAGGGCAACATCTTAGAAAAACTATGCGAAACATTTACTTTCGAATTACCACAGGGTATAATCACTCCACTGACTGAATTACAGATGCGATGTTCAGTGTATTATGTTAGAAAACGATGCGATACGTTTACTTTCGAATTCTAAAAGAAACATTTTCTGCGCAGTAAAAATCTAATATTAATAAATCTTTTGTGTGGATGTGACAAATTTAGAGCTGAAAATCATTTAAATTCCACTGAGGAAAACAAATCAGAGTTTTCCCATTAGAAGGATCTAGTTAGTACAGTCGAACCTCGTTATCTCGAACTCGCTTATTTCGAATTACCGCTTATCTCGAAGTGAAAATTTGGTCCCTGTTTTAACATGAAACTATGACAACAGGTAACAAAATAATGTGGAAAAGAGGAGAAATTGCTCCTTTTTTCCACATTATTTTATATATATATATTTCTAACTTCAGGAGTCAAATTACATATTCATTTGTTAAATGTGGTTGTTCAATTTATTGTTTTCCTCACTCTCTTAACTCTGATATGTCGAAGTACGGATATCTCGAAGTGTTTCAGTGAGTCCCTTGGAATTCGAGATAACGAGAGTCGACTGTATTTGGTCTACTTTGCGCTTTATCTGGCAAGAGATTAGACTGCTCTACAGTTTGACAAATTTACTATCGTAAAGATTGACGTCCTAGTTGTATGAGGTCAGCAAAAGACTACTGCCGTCTCTACAACACTGCTTCTCGTGTTTGAATTAAGTTCGAACAACAGAACGAGAGCCAGCAATCTGTTACGTAGCGGAATTCCACTGTCTAATTTTAGAAGGCGATGTCCCATGGAAAATTATTTTTGGAAACTAATGTCCACTGGAAAATCTAATTTTAGAAACCAATGCCTCATGGAACAGTGGACATCAGATATGTCAGGCCTTATAAGTTACATTCTTGGCCAATGAGAGAACGTCTGTTTATAGATTATATAATAACAGTATTTATTTTCTATAGTATGTTATCGCTCGCCACTTTAGGTATTAGTAGATAGTAAAATGGATATGTTTAAATGTTAGATCACGTATAGAAAGAATTAAGTTGTCCATATGTTAAGAGTAGATATTGTAGTCATGATTTTAAGTCCTCTGGACTAATTCAGCAGACGACAAATTGATGATATGTGTCTTATTTTTCCCAGAAAAAAAGGCTTTTGATATTTCATGCAAATTGTCTGCTTAGAATATTGAATTTATTTTATTGTTAGCAGTGGAATCAGTGTATATCTGGTGAAAATAAAAGCGGTATCAATCACAAGTGAAATGATATCGTATCATTTCACTTGTGACTGATACGATTTATATTTTCACGCCTCGCTATGGACGACTTCGGATTCTTTCATTGTTTCAGAAGTGGATTTTACCGCCACTTCAGATTTTTTAACACCTCTGACTTCTTTGTTTCTTTACTAAACGATCAAGTGTTGGTATGCATTTTCTTAGTTAGAATGTCAGGAATATTTTGGTATCAAGATTATTTTGATTTGCCGAAACTTTTTGTTTTTGTCTCTCCAGCGCTTCACATGTTAAGCACTAGCTGAACGTCGACGCCATGACGTTCATGTTTTGTTTTGGTGACGTTAGTTATGACGTCAGAAGCGCGCATTGTCGTGTAAAAAACAAAATAAAAAGAAAATTTACTCTTTTACAGTGAATTCCATAACATTTTTCATCTCGTCTAATGAAAACATTCAAATTTTCACTCGTGCTTCGCACTCGTGAAAATACTGATGTTTTCCATTACACTCGATGACAATATTTATGGTATTCACAGCAAAAGAGTAAATATCCTCTATTTATTCACAACGGAAATTCAAATGCATCATAGCAAAATTTGTTTCCGAAAATTGTATGCGATTGATTGATAACAGAATGCGTGACCAAAGCATTGCACGCGTTGTCTTAAATTGGCTAAAATGGGAGAATGTGGCAAAACTCAATGCCGCGGATTCGGAAACTCATGTTAGCGATAATTTGATTGGGTAACATTGGAGCATTTCATTACACGTGTAACACGTTTTGAAATTCAATGAATATTCATGAGAATTGTAGTGCGTTTGCCGACATGGTGACGCATGTTATACGCGTTTCAAGATGCACATACGGTCAACATTTTATACCGATACTCGATACGACGTCAAAATTCGTTATAATGCTAATTTGACAGGCAAGAAACCTTCAGCATCTGAAAATTATGCAATAATATTGTATTTAACCCTTGCCTTGCTGAATAAATTAAGATGCCACGCCCACTTCTAATTTCCAGCCAGTCAGATTACTTGATCCGGTTTTTTGATAGAAATTCACACATTTAATGACAAACAATGCAGATCTAGATCAGAAGCCAATTGTTCTGGATCTACATTGTTTACTAAGACTGGGCATGTCGTGTTCAGCAAGAGAAGGGTTAATACTTCAAATAAGCATATGTTTTGTATATTTGAGGCAATTCGAAGGAATATCCGAAAGGTATGTTCTAGGAGGAAATAGGAATAAAGCAGGCCCTTTCTAACAGGCCCTATCATTTCTTGCGTTTAAAGATTCCTAACAACAGTAAGTTTATTTAACTTGAATTGCAACAACTTTGGAACAAAAGCTGTCGTTTTAACGAGAGTCCACCGTAAACGTGTTTATGTTATAAACGAAGGCAGTCGGCTGATATTATCAAAGCTACAGATAGAAGGCGTTTTTGTAACCGAAAAGATCTTATATTTTTCTAATTGCTCCACAAAAACATATGTTGTGGTACTCATTAGGAGCGCCTCGGTAAAGCGCTTTTGATAAGTACCCACAACATATGTTTTCTTGGAGAAATAAGAAAGCTATAATGTGGATATCCCGGTTTATCAGGAGTTATGTACTTTTGTAATTGAAACTTCCTGTACAGTAAGATGTCAGTTACTTTACCCTGTCTAATATTGACAACGCCTTTAATTTAAATTTCCAAAACAGGACAGAAAATTAATACCTATTTACTAAGGTAAGGTCTGGGATCCAGATTAATCAGAAAATATCGCCTATAAGTTGTTCACGAAGATGTTAAGTAGGATTATTAGAATCCCGGTGGCACAGCTGAAGCAGTTCTAATGGAAATCTACATCTAGCAGTGTGTAGAAATGATTGATAATATTCTAAATTGTCACAACAAATTGTCAGCTCATCTACCGCTCCGGGTGAATTGAACTGGGTGTATCTGTAGCATATCGGCCGCGACATGGTAACATTACGAAAACATGCCTATTCAAATATATAGAAAATTTCACCTCTAAATAATGAAAATTTTCAGATAAAAAAAAAACTCTGATATTTTTCATATTTCTGCTCAAAACGTAGATTGTGGGTACTCGTTAGAACCGCCTCGGGGAGGCGGTTCTAACGAGTACCCACAATCTATGTTTTTTATCAGAAATAAGAAAAATAATTTATACCCCTGTAAACCCCAGTTTTACTATATAAAAGTGGGATTTAAGGGGGTCAAAATTATATAGGCATGTTTTCGTGATGATTAGACTGATGTCAGTCCGTTAAAAAGAGCATAGGCATTAAGATATGCATTAAAGGCTCCATATTCCTCAAAAATAGACATTTTTTTCGCACCTGCTTTAGCGACTTAGGCGTGCAAGTTTCCGTCCGTCCATTCGTCTTTCCGTCAACATTTACCCTGGGTGTCCTGTGAGCGCAACTCCTCTTACAGTTTTGTACCGATCATTTGAAACTTTGCATGTGTTTTCGTCATGGTATGAGGATGTGCATGTGGTTTGGGTAAAATTGTTAGAAAATTTTTTGTCACTTTTTCCACATTGTGAACTTAGTCATTTTTCACCCTCAGTATAAAGACAGTGGGTACCTTTTGTGAGCGCAATTCCTCTTACAGTTTTGTACCGATTGTTTTGAAACTTTGCATATGTTTTCTTCGTGGTATGAGGATGTGCATGTGGTTTGGATATTATTGTTAGAACATTTTTGTCACTTTTTCCACATTGTGAACTTAGTCATTTTTCACCCTCAATATATAGACAATGGGTACCTCTTGTGAGCGCAATTCCTCTTACGGTTTTGTACCGATTGTTTTGAAACTTTGCATACGTTTTCTTCGTGGTATGAGGATCTGCACGTGGTTTGGGTATTATTGTTAGAACATTTTTTGTCACTTTTTCCACATTGTGAACCTAGTCATTTTTCACCATCAATATATAGACAATGGGTACCTCTTGTGAGCGCAATTCCTCTTACAGTTTTGTACCGATTGTTTTGAAACTTTGCATATGTTTTCTTCGTGGTATGAGGTTGTGCATGTGGTTTGGGTATTATTGTTAGAACATTTTTTGTCACTTTTTCCACATTGTGAACTTAGTCATTTTTCACCCTCAATATATAGGCAATGGGTACCTTTTGTGAGCGCAACTCCTCTTACAGTTTTGTACTGATTGTTTTGAAACTTTGCGTATGATTTCTTCATGGTACGAAGATTTGCATGTGGTTTGGATATAATTGTTAGAAAATTTTTTGTCACTTTTTTTCACATTATGAACTTAGACATTTTTCATCCTTTATATATAAACAGTTGGTACCTCTTGTGAGTGCAACTCCTCATACAGTTTTATACCGATTATTATGAAACTTTGCATGTGTTTTCTTCATGGTATGAGAATGTGCATGTGGTTTGGATATAATTGTTAGAAATTTTTTGCCACTTTTTTTCACATTGTGAACTCAGACATTTTTCATCCTTTGTATATAAACAATTGGTACCTCTTGTGAGTGCAACTCCTCTTACAGTTTTATACCGATTATTCTGAAACTTTGCATGTGTTTTCTTCATGGTATGAGGATGTGCATGTGATTTGGATGTAATTGTTACGTTATTTTTTTCACTTTTTCCACATTGTGAACTTAGTCATTTTTCACCCTCAATATATAGACAGTGGGTACCTCGTGAGCACAACTCCTCATACAATTTTATACTTATCTTTTTGGAACTTTGCACATGTTTTCTCCATAGTCTGAAGATGTGTACGTGCTTTTCATATAATCCTTGCGATATCTTTTGTCACTTTTTTTTTCTTTTTTTTTTTTAACTTTGCCATTTACAGACCTCAGATATATAGACAATGGGTACCATGTCATTTCAACTTCTCATACAATTTTAAACCGGTCTTTTTGAAACTTTGCACATGTTTTCTTCCGGATCTGCAGAAGTACACGTGGGTTGGATATGATTTAAGTTTTGTTTTTATCACTTTTTCCACTTTAACTTTGTCATTTTCTTAACCTCAGATGTTTTTCCACATTGTGAACTTAAGTCATTTTTCACCCTCAATATATAGACAGTAGGTACCTCGTGAGCACAACTCCTCATACAATTTTATACATTTTTTTTTTAAACTTTGGACATGTTTTCTCCATAGTATGAAGATGTGCATCTGCTTTTCATATAATCCTTGTCTTAATTTTTGTCACTTTTCCAACCTAGCACTGCTAAGAATGAAATAAACTTATTTAATAACCACGTTCTGATTGTGGCTCCATTGACTTTTGCCCCAGCAGGTGCGACGCCGCCTTCCGCGGAATTCTGGTATTATCCAAGAAAGGTTTAATAAACTGATATATGGTATTAATACAATCATAAAATGTAGCACCTGACAGCCTGTAAAATTTCAGTTAGTCTCTCGTTCTTGAAATGAAATGATTTTTTATCGTATATCAGAATTAATGTTGCCGACATTAATTCAGAGGTACGATAAAAAAAAAAACATTTCATTTTTGATCCGGTTCAAAAACGAGAGATTAACTGAAATTTTACAGGCTATCAGATGCCACATCTTATGGTCGTATTAATAATTATCTTTCTTGATAATAATGCCTATTTTGGTAGAATATGGAGCCTTTAAATAAAAGTGTGTCATGATACTTTTCAAAGAATGCCTATATTATAAACAAAGGGCAAGTAATAAAAGCATCTTTTGGTAGGTTCACAGCAGTTGCATACCTTGTTATATGGTCACTTAAATAAAGGACCTGAAAGCTGGGCTATGCGAAAACGTACCTTCAAGCATATGTGGACAGCGAAGGCCCAGGTCAGCCTGAGCATATTTGGGGGAGTGGGGGGATTAAACTTTTCGTATGCGCAAGATGATCTAAATCTGCGCGTTGACGCATGTTCGCAGGCTCATTTGACGTGTAACATAAAAACACCAAGTTCTCGGATTTCAAGGAATGTTTTGAAAGTTACTTATACTTGGATAAATATAATATATATGAGATAAACAGGATGAATATTGTTCGTATTGTCTGTAAAAACGTATGTAATTGATAACCATTAGAGTCGCTTCAGCGGGATGAGTTTTTTCTTCGTAGTTTTGATAGAGAAACAAGATAATGTGCGCGGCGTCTGATCAGGAAGGTAAGGGTTAAATGAGTCTTGTCCCCGTTCAGGACCATGTTCCAGCCTACATTGAGAGACAATCGACCCACCAGGTCTGTCAGTACTTTGATTCAACCAGAAATCGTTCATACTCTTCTTATTTCGACAAAAATATGTTGTGTGTACTGAATAGAAATGCCTCAGAGAGGCGCTTCTTATGAGTACCTTAGCATATGTTTTCAACGAAAAATAAGAAAACGAAAGCATTCACTTGGATGCCATTCTTATCTTGAACTCTAAGGACACATTCAACCCAAATATGATTTGTTTCAGCACATTTTTCAAAAATGCTTCTTTCTAACTGTTCGGTATGTTTAGCGTATTTTCTAAAAATTCTAACCTTCTATCTTGTGTAGTGACCTTACAATTAAAAGAAATGTAAAGCTTACATTAAATGTCAACGTCTGTTTTCTTTACCACATATACCATAAAAACATTTAGTGGTCACTGACCGGGTCACAGATTGGCACTCCCAGGTGGCGGTAATTGCCAAAAGACTCTTGTTTAAGCCGGGCATAGCATTTCCTAGAAGACCGCATATCCATAGCAACAGATAAGGTGCTTTTTTCATCCGAAAAATGCTGATATCTTTCTTATTTCTCAACAAAAACATATGTTGTGGTACTCATTAGAAGCGCCTCGACGAGGCGCTTCTAATGAGTACCAACAACATATGTTTTCGTCGAGAAATAAGAAAAATATTATGAGGATACCCCCTCTTATCTGTAGCTATGCATATGTGCCCTGCGAGGACTCGGACCAACCTGCTCATCTGCGCAGTCTGATCAGAGTCTTCACGTGGCACTCTCTGAGTAACCAAGGATCCAAAGCGTAGTCAGGCGGACAGCGAAGATTCTGATCAGCGCCGGCTGATCCAGTCTTCCTGAGCGCACATGCAGTCCATCACGAAAACACGCATATATAGTTTTGACCCCCTTAAACCCCACTTTTATACAGTAAAACTGGGGTTTACAGGGGTATACATTAATTTTCCTATTTCTGCTCAAAAACATAGATTGTGGGTACCCACAATCTATGTTTAGAGGAGAAATATGAAAAATTTTCAGAATTTTTGCATCTAAAAGTTTTCATTTTTTGGTGGTAAAATTCTCAATATATTTGAATAGGCGTGTTTTCGTAATGCTTTTAGGAAATGCTGTGCCCAGAATATACATGTATAGGTCTGTATTAATAGATTAGCTACAAGTCTGATAATAAGAGTCTGATCACATCATCATCATCATCATCATCATCGGATTTTTGATTAACGTGCAGGTACAGGGGCAACATCCACATCAGTGGGCCCCTTCCAGGTAGCTGGCTTGCTGCACGCATGGCAGATCTCACACCAGATCTCCAGGTATCTTGAAGGTCGATAGCCGAGCTTCCACTCTTTGCAATCCCTCTCTGTCAGCTGCTTCCATGTCATCTTGGGCCTCCCAGGCCAACGCTTTCTATCAACCTGTATGTCAAAGGATGTTTTGGTCACTTTTTTTTTATTAAAAGATAGTCTTCTTAATGATGGCAAGTCTATTTGATAGAGTCTCCAATACACATACAGGCTAAGTATTATCATTAAAATTGTGAAAGGAGAACAGACTAGCTAAAATGTTATACTGTTCATTTTACTGCAAATATATGGCTTTGTTGCCATATTCATTTTAACGCCAAGTAGCTAGGCTAAGCTCTGTAAGTGTTTGTGCAGGAGTTAGATGGTCACTGGGGTTCGTACTTAAACATCAGGAATAATTTCCTGACTCCTTTTAATGTATCATATGTAAATTTCGAAGAAGACTACATTTTAAATCGCACAAACCCGCCACAAATGCACATTTATGAATGTTTGCTTAGTACTTATTGGTCCTGGGAAAGGCCATGATATGTAATCTTGTCATTCTTGAAAGAAATGGCTTTTCATTGGCGGCAGAAAATGTTATAGTGTTCTCCAGAAATGGAACTTTTGTATGGTCGGTGTCAGTTCATTTACTTGTCCATATTGAATAATTTTGGGCACATAGGTCCCTGGGATGCTAAATTCAGTACAGAGTTTTATTCTCTTATATACTCAGCTTGGTTTTAAATGAAAGGTTTTCAGCATGTCCAGTCAATTTAGATATAGAAAATAAAAATAAAAAAGCTTTCTTTTGAGAAAGGTCAACAAAAATCTGTACTGCATTCTTGTAGTGCTCACACCACAGATGTCTGTGAGGAAAAGTTCCCTTTTTGGACCATAAGAGAAAAAAGAATCCAAAAGTTTGAGAAAGTCATATCATTTGTATTTCATGTAATGTTAAAAATACTTATGCGTTTTATGTTCATTAACTTAGTATTTTCTGGAAAAAAAATATAGAAAACAATACCATGATTTTTTCCTTTAGTGAATCTGTCCATGCAGAGATAGAATGCTAAAAGGTCACAAGTTAACCACAGACAGGAAAAAATTATCATGAACAATTATGGGGACAGACTAAAACGCTGAATTTTCCGCTGAATTCAGCAGGTTGCTGATCAGCAGAAAAAGACTAAAACGCTGATCTGCTGAACTGCTGAATATTAGTTAAATAAGGTAATATTGGGTATATTACTAGTTGCGCATATATCACCTTAGTTTATGTCTATTTAGATATATATTTGTTTTCTTTTTTTATATTTTATGGCCCATGCGACGTATTGTGCATCAGAATTTGCTGAAATGCTGAATATTAATTTAAGAAACTATTCTTGGGCATATTACTATTCGCGTATAATTAACCTTACTTTGTTTGACTATTTAACAATTTTGTGTATATTTTATGGCCCAGGCTGCAATATTTTAATCATATCGAGCGTTCTTCAGAATACAAATAATGGAACGGCTATTTAACTTTATTCTTGTTATTTGAACATAGGGAATTTTAGGACGTTTTACAACGCTGTGTTATGCACAACTCTTATATTTTTTCCTTGTCAAACTTTACGACCCACTCAACAGTATTTCATTATTATCGAAATGCCTGTATTGAAATGAAGGATGCCTGAATAGTACGATTCAGTCTTTTCCCTCTTTGGTAGTATTGTCTCTACGCATTATAGACAGGTTGTCAATATAGCAGTCATATAGAACACCCTTGCTTTTCTCATTATTTTTAACCTTTACCACTCTCTGGGCATTTTCAGCAGACGACAGATTGATGATATTTTTTCTTATTTTTCCCAGAAAACAGGATTTGACATTTCATGCAAATTGTCTCCTTAGGAGACAATTTGCATGAAATGTCATATCCTGTTTTCTGAGAAAAATAAGAAAAATATTTCAAAATGTCGTCTGCTGAAAATTTTACCCAGAGTGCTAAGCGTTAAATGATATAGAAGAACATTTTTTTCAGTCCGGACGTGAAGGCCTGGATATTAATATGTTTAAAATGTTTCTTTTATTATATGCAGATGATATTGTAATATTTGCAAATAGTGCGGAAGAATTACAGCATAGTCTTGATTCATTAGGCGATTATTGCAGAAAGTGGAAATTAAAGGTAAACGTGAAGAAAACTAAAGTCATGGTGTTTAGAAAAGGTGGTATTTTATCCAATAACTTAATATTCCATTATGAGGGAGAACCCGTTGAGATTGTGAAGAGTTTTAAATATTTAGGAATTGTTTTCACTACTGGGGGATCCTTTGCAGAAGCTCAAAGCACACTTGCAGGGCAAGCTCAGAAAGGCATTTTTACTCTAAATAAATATCTCTATAAATTTACATTTATCCCGCCCAAGCATAAACTTGAATTATTTGATAAACTAATAATGCCCATTTTAAACTATGGAAGTGAAGTGTGGGGTTTCTGTCAGTCAAATACAGTTGAAAGGGTGCACTTACAATTTTGTAAAAAGTTACTGGGGGTAAAGAAAACAACACAAAATGATTTTGTGTATGGTGAACTAGGGAGAACAACTTGTTTAACAAAACGCTATTCAATGATTGTGAAGTATTGGTTCAAAATTTTGGCAGCACAAGAAAGCAAGTATATTAAATTAATCTACAATTTAATGTTACAAGACATTGAATTAGAACCAAATAAAATAAACTGGGCTACATTAGTTAGACACTTATTAATGTCACTGGGCTTCTATAACGTTTGGTTAAATCAAGGTGTTGGAAATAAAAATGTTTTCATTTCACTGTTTAAGCAACGGCTGACTGATACTTTCATCCAAAACTGGCAGTCGAGGTTGAATAACTCTACACGTGCAATTTTTTTATAAAGCTATCGCAATATTTCGTTTTCAGCCATATTTAGAAAATATTAATATTTTAAAATTTAGTCAAGCGTTCAGCAAACTTCGTGTGGCATCTCATAGATTGGAAATAGAAGCAGGCAGGTGGGTAAGACCAAACAGAATAGCAGTAGATGAACGAAAATGCACTTTTTGTCAGACTATAGAAGATGAATATCATTTTGTCATAGAATGTGCACTGTACTCACAATTAAGAAAACAATATATACCCCGATATTTTTGGAACAGACCAAGTATGTTTAAATTTACAGAACTGATTAATACAACGAATGTAAATACTGTACGTAAATTAAGCATTTATATATATAAAGCGTTCAATCTACGATCTGAATTGTTGTACAGAAACGGGTCCTAATAATCTGTCAGTATAAGAACAATTCATCTATATGTGTATATGTGTATGTATAGTATGTGTAGGTATGCGTATATGTACGTGCATGTATGTATGCATATGTGTATATGTATATGCGCATATGCGTGTGTATGTGCGCACATGTATGGTTATATATATTTACACTGATTAGTTGATTATGATTGAGTAAAAAGAACCATTTTCTGTCCGCTCGTGAAGAGTCTTGTATTTCGTTTCGGCAAGACTTGGTTACGGCGGAGGATACTGGTAAATGGCTTTTTTGTCACAGAGTATGTTATTCACTTTAAAATCATAGATAGATATATTTACTTGATTCATTCGATTATGATTGAGTAAAAAGCCTTTTGTTTTTGTTTTTTTTTTTTTGTTTGTTTTTTGTCCGCACTTAAAGTGTCTTGTATTTCGTTTCGACAAGACCTGGTTGGTGCGGAAAATGAAAATGAAGGGAAGAGGAAAGAGGAATAAGGAGAGAGAGAAAAAAAAAAAAAAAAAAAAAACAAGAAAGAAAAAAAGGTAAATGGCATTTCTGTCTCAGTCACTTTCTTATGGGCTAAAAAGTTTGTTGTAGTAATATTACGTACTCCTTTGTTTTCTTGCCTTCTATTTTCTTTCTACCCCACCACTTTTTTATTATTTATCAATAGATAACAGGCAGTTAAGTTAATGATGTAAAGCATGCGGATATGGGCTGACATAATGGCGGATAAGTGTGGACAGGCCGTACAATTTGCCTGTCAGTCTGTGTCATCATGATTTATTCATTCTTTGAAAAAAGAAAAAATGGAAATGCAATTAGTTTAGAAATATAATCTAAGTGAGTACATATATGCAGCGCTGTGTAGATGGAATGACATTTGGCATGTTGGTGTGGATAGGCCATATCGGGTGCCAATCATTCTGTGTCCTCAGACTGTGGAATACTCGTTTATTATTTGTAAAAAAAAAAAAAAATAATATATATATATATATATATATATATATATAGGTATATGTATATGTATATGTATGTGTATATATATGTATGTGTATGTATATATATATATATATATATATATATATATATATATATATATATATATATATATATATATATATATATATATATATATATATATATATATATATATATATATATGTGTATGTATATGTATATATATAAAATAAAAAGAGTTGAACATTAATGCTATTATAATGATAATAGTGGTGATGATGGTAATAATAATAATAATTATTATTATTATTATTATGATTATTATTGTTATTGTTATTGTTATTGTTATTATTATTTTATGTAAAGAGTTAAACTGAGATATGTTAGCCTAGAACTTATGTGTTAGATAACTACTGGTAGTATTAGATTTTGGAACGGTGGATTGTGGCCAGTTCTGTGCAGGGTGTGTCTTGCATAAGGAAGAAAGAATGCAGGGACGTGCTGTCTGGACATTGGTCCGCCACACTTTCCTGGAGCAGGAGATTCTTAAAGATGTCTGGCAAGAGACGGCTGGTGCAACTGAGTTTGTTCACGACCTACTGTTTTAATTTTCTGATTTCCCTGTTTTGTGAGATATCATCTTCTCCACATAATGTTGATTACCACATAATGTTAATTATATACACAATGTATTGATTTTTTTTTTTTTTTTTTTTTTTTTTTTTTTTTTCAGATTATAACAGAAAATGCTTTCGTATCTTTAATGATTATGTCATATGCCATCGTATATGTTTGTATTATATCCTCAAGGGCTTTAACGCCTACTGGAATTTTGAAATAAAATCTGTTCTATTCGTAACGAAACACAGGATATGCTCAATCGCCGAATCATCTCATATCTATTAAAGGTGACTTCAACATTGTGTAATATTATAAGAATAAACAAGACATTTAATCAAAATGACGCCGCGCACGGTAACTCACACCCTTATCACCAATTCAAATTAAAGACGATAATCCAGTTAACAGCCACGCGTGTAAGTAGCAATAATCATAACATAGTCCCTGATTAGACATCCCATGTTCACACTGGTCTGGAATTAATAACAGGCAGCCAGACCAGTGTGAATATGCAACGTTGTTCGTTGTACGTTTTTCACAGTGTTAGGTAGAAATAGCATGTTTTATAAAACATGATAATTCCACCTAAAACTGAGAAAAAAACGACAACCAAAATATCTAGTTTATATTTGAAGATCAAAGGTGACGTCTACATTGTGTAATATTATTAAGAATAAACAAAGTATTTTAATCCAATTAACGCCGCTCGAGGTAACTGAAACCCTTATCACCTATTCAAAGTAGAGACGATAATCCAGTTAACAGCCACGCACGTAGGTAGCAATAATCATAATCTAGTCAAGAGATTATCAACTTTCTTTAACGCGTTTACCTGGTTGAAGATGACAAAATGTCATAATAAATAGTTATTAACGCAACCTAATCTACCTAAATATACTCAAATTAAAAGAAATATGTTTCATCTGAGTCTGCGTTGTCTCCATTGTTTATTTAGGTTAAATGTGGTACCGGTTTTTTTTACTTTTACCACTCTCTGGGTAAATTCAATAGACTACAAACTGATAATATTTGACATTTCATGCAAATTGTCTTCACTGATAGATAGATAGATAGATAGATAGATAGATATAACACATTCTGCGGGCTAGGTCATTAATCACGGAAACGAATGAATATTTATAATAAACGAATAAATAATGTTTTAAAATGTGCGACCATTATTTTGCCAAAGAAAACATTTACTCAAAACTGATCAGCAATATAGTTTCTCTATTCTGTTTCTATGCACATAGCTCAACATGACCACAGTATTACCGGCTATAGATACATTAAAAAGGATAAATATGAAAGGTATAAATCTCATTAATAAAATGCAGTGTGTTAAAGTCGAGGTTGACACATAAAATACGCCAGGTTCTTACGAAATCTAACTATCAGTTTATCACTTGTGAAAACAACATGATTAGATCAAACAGCGGATTAAAGACACTGTGGCTGTGGTCGGTCACTTAATTTTTTTTCAGGTGTGAAGAGCATATATGTGAAGAGACTTTAACGCTTAGCATTCTGGGTAACATTTTCAGCAGACGACATTTTGAAAGTTTTTTTTTTTTCTTATTTTTTCCAAGAAAACAGGATTTAATAATTCATGCAAAGTCTTTCCAATTAAGACAATTTGCATGGAATGTCATGTCCTGTTTCCCGGCAAAAAATATCATCTGCTTGTCGTCTGCTGATTAGCCCAGAGAGTGGTGATATATGTGCAACTAGTAATATACCCAATATTACCTTATTTAACTAATATTCAGCAGTTCAGCAGATCAGCGTTTTAGTCTATTTCTGCTGATCAGCAACCTGCTGAATTCAGCGGAAAATTCAGCGTTTTAGTCTGTCCCACAATTATGTTACTATACTCCGGATACTTCAGACACTTAAACATCATCGGAACTCCCGTTAATTCAACACTTATATCAGGAGACAGTTGGGCGTGTGGCATTTGGCCCGCATTTTGAGAAAATGTAACTTATTAAGCAGAATGGGGACAACACTTATTGTCATTTAATTGTAACTGTATGTCAGCGGGAAGGACATTATTTTAGACGAGCGAGTAAAACTGATTTAACAGTACCGTAATAACCCTAAGTATTGAGACAGATAGGCCTTTGCAAACAGTGTAGACCCAGATCAGACGCCGCAAACGCGGCGTCTGATCAGGGTCTACACTGTTTGCCATACATACAGCAGTGTTTTAGACACATCAACATGTAGAAGAATGGACTATTTCAAATTTTAGGACAAGTATGGTAAGTAGATAAGGTGTCCCAATACTTAGGGTAAATACGGTTTCCTCCTTTGTTGAAGTTCTTCCTTCTTTTTGCGACGGAGGTTTCATATGGAGCGTTTGTTTTGTCAATATTTGTTCCTCATCTCTCCTTCTTTTCTTGCTTCAAGAAGGTTATGCTTCGTGATTGTGCCATTATCTTAGACTGGCTCCAGTCTCCAGTGACTAAATATTTATTCTTATAATCCTGTTTGATAATCCACTAAATTAAAACCAAAATAATATCATGGCTATAAAGGCTGGTCACTATAGTGACCAGCCTTTATAGCCATGATGTTATTTTGGTTTTATTTTAGTGGATTATCAAACAGTATTAAAAGAAAAAAAATGTCACTAGAGACTTGAGCCAGTCTAGCATTTCCTGCGTAGTTTCGCCTTATATTTTGCATAATACCGAAAACATAGCTTTACGAACCTATCCAATCAGTCGTTTGCTATTTTTAAAACCGACCATTGGGAAAAAATAGGGTACCTAAAGACAAAAAACCTGACCTCTACTTCTTAATCGTGACCATTTTAGTCTATGCTAAACAGAGGAACACTGCTTGATCTTTTTGTACTAAAGATGATAATTTTAGTTTTATCAGAATTAACTTTAAAGGCAGGGATATTGGTGTTTTAGAGGTGTATATGTTTCCTTTGCCTTCCTGTCGTTTTAATTTATATAAGAGCCGGGCTGTATAGCGTAGCTAGTCTGACTGTAGATCTAGCAGTCGCAAGTTCGAATCCCATCTCGGCCAAGTAACTTGCGTGGAGATTCATCTTGAAATCATTTCTCGATCAATCTCGCCCTTCCTCTGATTCAGTAGTTCAATAATGACAGTTTATCAGGCGAAAGTATGTGCACAAGTAGTGGGTAACCGGTTAGAGATATAAACCTGCCCAGGAAAAGAGAGATTTTTTTAACTGACCGTCGAGACATAACCTTAACAGTGTTGACTAGGACGTAAAACTCAAACTCGTTCTCAAACTTTAATTTATATATGGTCAACAAAGATAATCTTTCTGCATTGCAAATTCATTCTCTGAATAATAAAGCTCGTGCATAATGTATTTTGAAATAAACATGTTATGTTCTTAATATAATTTGGGACGTGTCAAGTGAAAAAATGTCTTCGCATATGCGCAAAGTGCGCAGATTCAGATCATCCTGCGCATGCGCAAAGTATCACCCGGATCATTGCTCTCCATTCATATATTCTGTAGTGCCCAATGATTCTGTAAGCGGACAGTGAAGGCCCAGATCAGACTGCGCGGATGCGCAGTCTGATCTGGGCTTTCGCTGTCCGCATATGCCCGAAGACTCGTTTTCGCATGGAGCGACCTATTTAATGATGATTTTGTTTCTTCGTAATCGTTTTTCTGTCTTTTTTTCCTACAGGTTGGCTTCCACTCTGGACGCAACGGGTCTGTTTATAATATAGACGTATCAGGGACTGACGCTGTTATTAACGTCAGCCGGACGAGTAACGTCAATTTTCCGGGGAGGTGGGTGTTTAGAATAGATGGACCATCAATCGACGATCTCGGCTGCACTACAGATAGTAAGTTAGCAATTTAATGTAGAAAAGGTGACTACTCTAAATTTCTTATTTCTCCATGAAAGCCTATGTTGTCGGTACTCATTAGAAGCGCAGCGAGGCGCCTCTAATGAGTACCCATAACATAGGTTTACTGAGGCGTTTCCAGTGAGTACGCATAACAGGTTTTCATGGATGCTGAGCAGGGGCGGATCCAAGCGGGGTTCAAATTTGTTAAGGGGGGCTTCACTTTGACCATTTTGCCAGCATTTTCTCAAAATTCATCATGAAAATAATTTGGACTTAACTGGGGATTCGACGGAATCCCAGAACCCTCTCTAAATCCGCCACTACTGAGTCGTTTCAAATGAGTAATCATGACATAGGTTTTCATGGACAGAAATCTATGCTGTGGGTACTCATTAAAAGCGCCTCACTAATTGGTACCATGGAGAAATAAGAAAAGAAAAAAAAACACTTCTGGGCAGGAGCCTTATCTAGACATTACGAAAACACGCCTATTCATATATAATTATAAATTCACAACCAAAAACTGAAAGTTTTCAGATAAATCCTGATATTTTTCATATTTCTGCTCAAAACATAGATTGTGGGTACTCGTTAGAACCGCCTCGCCGAGGCGGTTCTAACGAGTACCCACGATCTATGTTTTTGAGCAGAAATAAGAAAAATAATGTATACCCCTGTAAACCCCAGTTTTACTATATTAAAGTGGGGTTTAAGGAGGTCAAAATTATATAGGCATGTTTTCGTGATGGTTGTGTATGGCTTTGAGCATCCGCGACATGCAACATTCAAGTTATTCTCCGCGTACGCACAGGCTTATTTTCCGTTTCTTCCTTATACAGTATCCAATTAGTCTCATAGCATACCTATGTAAAATGTATATCTCTTAGCCATAGCTCTAGTTAAGGCATTTTAACCCAAAATATCTGAGCTATGTAAGCCATCGAATTTTCACCATATAATATAGGAGCCATAACTCTAGATAAGGCCATTTCCAACCAAAACCTAATTGTATTTTTGCATTTTCCACAAAAACATATGCGCAACGCATGAAAAGGGCCCTTTTGCAAGTTGCGGACTACGCATGCCCAGATCAGCCTGCGCATAAGCGCAGGCTGATCAGGGCCATCATTGTCCGCTTACAGAATCAATGACTACTGTAGTATATGTCGAGGAACAGAGAATACTCTGATCAGGCTACACGAATGCTCATTCTGAATAGGACCTACGTTGTCCGCAAATAATATAAGGGCCTTTTTCATGCGTTATGCATCATATATTTCGGATATGCATTAGAAATGTCTCTGTGGGGCACTGTGACGCACTTCTGATGTATACACACAGCATAGATTTTTAAGAAGAAATAAGAAAATATTTATCAGGGTGCCCTCTTATCTAAGCTATGTAAGCCCATAGCAGTTTCACAATATAGTATGAGGAATGAGGAAGATTTGTTTAGTAAGCTCATACTGACAGATTTCTGCAGTGAAAAGGGTGCGAAAAGTAGCAAACAAATTGAAAAGCTGGTTTAAAACCTGCAAAATTCTGAAAATTCGCCATAAAATGTTCACGGTTTTATAACCCTATTTTCACTATATATTATGGAAAAACATGGTGGTACACATTACACTGACAATGAATAATGGTAAGCGGACAGCGAAGACCAAGAGCAGAATGTGCGGAGGCACAGTCTGATCTGGGTCTTCGCTGTCCGCATATACCCTAAAGGCCCCTTTTCTGGAACGTCAGTCCTGCCCTTCATAAACCATAAAGTGGATTTAGTGTACCTGTAAACTTGAAAAGTACATAGCAATGCCATTGCGATTGCGCAGGCTGATCTGCGCCTTCACCGATAGAATATTATCTAATACCCTTTTATGCGGTAAAAGCCCTAAAGATAAAATGTTAATTTTTGCTTTCGGTAAATTACTTGATACAATCATTAGTTCCGGGACACGCCCAGATCTGCATATTTGCCGTTTCATGACAGTAAAGATCCAGACCGGTCTGCACATTTACGTCGGATCAGGACCAGGAACTTCTCTGACCATTTAAGATGTATATATCAAACATTGCCTGTGTGCGAATGACGTATGTCCAGACCATCTAAACTGCACATGCGCACTGGCTGGTATGATTCCCTCCAATGTTATTGGGTATTTTAACATTTTGTCAGTTTTTCTGTAACCCGCTGCATTTTGGTATAAGTATATTGTAAAGTATCTTCTTCAAGTATCATGATAATTTATACATGGTATAAATACGCAACACTTGAGAAAAGGATCCTTAATGTGTATGCACATATCGACTGCCCAGATCAGTTTGCACATGCGCACAATTTCACCAGGCCTTTTTTGTCAGTATATTCTATAGTATCCAATGATTCTGTAAGCGGACAGTGAACGCCCAGATCAGCCTTCGCGTCCGCGCAGGCTGATCTGGGCGTTCACTGTCCGCGTATGCCTCGAAGACGCCTTCTCGCATGGTGCGCCGAGTAATGATCACTTTATAACAGCTATGTTACTGGTATATGGTTCGGTCCTGGTACTATACTTAACCTAAATATTCGGACACCTTCACTACTTTCCATATAGTTGTCCTATAATATGAACAAGTCTATTTTACAACCTGTTGAGTCTAAAAACTGCTTTTTGAGTGGTAAACAGTGTAGACCTGATTAGACGCCGCGTTCTGTGGCATCTGATCTAGGTCTACTGTTTACCCAGGTCTGTCATTACGAATATGTATGGTAAGTAAGGTATTAACGCTTAGCACGCGAGGTATAATTTGCAAAAGACATTCTGAATAATTTTCCTGTTTTTTCAAGAAAATAGGACTTGACATTTCATGTGATTCTTTTCTCAAAGAGGCAGCTCTGATATGTCAGACATTTTTTTTTTTTTTTTTGTGAGAAAAGAAAAATACAACCATTTGTAAGTCTTCCTTTGCCCATAGTGCTAAAGGTTAGGTATTTAACTCATAGCATACTAGTTGAAATTGCAACAGACCACATTTTGAAACATTTTTTTCTTATATATTCCGCTGAAATAAGACTTTGATAGTTCACGCAAACTAACTCCCGAGAACATCATTTGTATGAAATGTCAAAATCTGTTTTCTAAAAAAAAAATAAGAAAAAAATTATTAATTTGTGGTCTGCTGAATATTAATTTGCCAATAGAGTGGCAAAGGTAAAGGTTGTTTGTAACCCTGTCAGAAAAGACAATTACTGCCGGTTTCAAGTTGTTCACCTGTGCGATTGATCCATCTAGATTTCTGACCCTTTGTTCATTCAGATTGTTTAAGATACAAAATTATGCAACAGATGAAGAATAATGTTAGGAATTCACCCCACCCATCAATAAACAGGTGTACTGTATCAAAGCTACAGTGGTTTTGTAAAATTCGCATCCAGTTTAGAGTTTTGGTCAACTGGAATATTGATCCCCCACAGTTTTCATAAAGTTAAGTGAATCGTGCAAAAATAAGAGAAAACAAAAATTAAACAGCAAAAAAAAAAAAAAAAAAATAATAATAATAAAATGAAATAAGATAAAAATAAATAAATAATAACAAAATACAAATGCATTTAAGGAACCACAATTAAATAAATTGAATGATTTTGATTTATTTTATGTGTGCTATATCGCGTAATTTTTAAACATTTTTTCTTCTTTTTCGCTCTTTGTCAATACCTACCAACATGTTTACATATCTAACTGTACCTGCATATGTAACCATATAAGGAAAAAGTGTACGTCATATAAAACAAGTATGATAGATATCTTTCTTTTATCATTATTTAATATCTTCAAATTTCGGAAATGAAATAGGCCTAGTAGGTGCGATAAGACAGGCATTTCAAGGGAAAGGGTAAAAAGCAGACTTACTTACATCACGAAAACATGCCTATATAATGTTGACCCCCTTTAACCCTACTTTTATATGGTAAACCTTGGGTTTAAAAGGGGTATACAATATTTTTCTTGTTTCTGCTCAAAAACATAGATTGTGGGTACTCGTTAGAACCGCCTCGCCATAGATTGTTGGTACTCGTTAGAACCGCCTCGCCGAGGCGGTTCTAACGAGTACCCACAATCTATGTTTTGAGCAGAAATATGAAAAAAAAGCAGAATTTTTATCTGAAAAAAAAAAATTCATTTTTTTGCTAGTTAACTCTTCAGTATACTTGAATAGGCTTGTTTTCGTAATGAAAAGTTGCCCGAGTGCTCTATGATTTACCAGACGACTTATACATATGAAGGAGGAGTATTTGATGATATTTCTGGAATGAATTTCTCCATTTCTCCGTAAAAAAAAAACAACAAAAAAACATGTTGCGGGTATCATTAGAAGCCGATTTGGGGAGGCGCTTGTAATGAGTGTCCCCAACATATGTTTTTATGGAGAAAACTTTTCCCAGAATTAGCTTCTTCTTAACAACTTAACAAGTCTTCTGTATACATATAAAAATATAAAAAATCGTACGGATCCTTGTGTCATATATGGAGATCAGTTATCAGCATCATGGTTCAGTCTGATCAGGATCTTCACTGTCCGCTTGCATATTCGTCCGATACTGTAAGATAGATCATCGCGAAAACACACCTGTATAATTTTGACCCCCTTAAACCCCACTTTTACATAGTAAAACTGGGGTTTACAGGGGTATACAATATTTTTCTTTTTTTCTGTTCAAAAACATAGATTGTGGGAACTCGTTAGAACCGCCTCACAATGTATGTTTTTAGCAGAAATATGAATAATATCAGAAGTTTATCAGAAAACTTTCAGTTTTTTTGGTGGTGAAATTTTCAATATATTTGAATAGGCGTGTTTTCGTAATGTCAAAGGAACAGCGAAGGTCCTGCTCA
Source organism: Anodontia alba (assembly GCA_964016985.1). Classification (NCBI taxonomy): domain Eukaryota; kingdom Metazoa; phylum Mollusca; class Bivalvia; order Lucinida; family Lucinidae; genus Anodontia; species Anodontia alba. Next base: position 127,386,857 of record OZ024821.1, read on the forward strand.
GATGCGCAGGATGATCTGAGCCTTAGCTTTCAAATATGACATAAAGACCCGTTTCTCGCGTTGCGGCTGAAACGTTTCATTTAAACTCGCGAACACGGCATTATAATGTCGATCCCATATTCCCCATAATATATATTGAAAACAGGAGTTTGCAGGGACAGTTAATCAAGCGATTTTCCGGGTTTTTTTTTTTTTTTTTTTGTTTTTTTTTTTGGTTTTTTTTTTCAGTTCTTCAGTCTGATTTCAAATCTCTTCCAGTCTTTTATTTTTTATGATCTTTGCGAAAATTTATATGAGTGTCTCTCAGAGGGCTTGTTAAGGAAGAGTATTTGATGATAATTGAGGGATAATTTTCTCCAGTTCTTCATAAAAGCATAGTTTGTGGTACTCAAGTACCCACAACATATGTTTTTATTAAGAAATAGGAAAAATTATCTCACAGTTACCACAAATACTCCTCCTTAATTAGTCTTCTGGTCACTGATGAGGATTAATTGGCCGAAACTAGCTAGTCCTGCCCAAATACTTGACACTTCAGCTTTTGTGTTCAGATTTGTAAGTGTGTTTGAATTGCTCTGAAAGGTCATTCCTTTTTAGAAACGATTTTACACCACAAAAATATCGCTTCATATATACACTAACCAAACTTTCATTCTTTTCTTCAAATTATATAGTGAAAATGTCATTATTTACATAGATGTAGATAGAAGGGTTGTCCAGATAAGTACTTTTTCTTATTTGTACATGAAAACATATGGGTACTCATTAGAAGTGTCTCGGTTTCTTATTTCTCTATGAAAACATATGTTGTGGGTACTCATCGAGGTGCTTCTAATGAGTACCACAACACATTTATGTTTTCATGAAGAAAAAAAAAATATAACAGTAAATTATAGTTGATAATAGTTTAAAAACCGCTTTATTTGGAGTGCTGACTTAGAAAATATAGATTTCACATAGGTTTCTCAGCTCTGCAGATGCGAAGTAAAACTCCTGAGATCTTTGATTCTGTCTGCCATATATTCGCGCGAGGTATACCTCTTTCTTTGGGCCCGGGCATACAAGTGTTATTTCTCCTGGGCTATTATAATTAGTAAGTAAAACACGCCACAGAATAATGATCGGCTGCGCAGACTGCTCAAGGGCTGAAAATTCTGTCATGTGCGACAGATACCTTTTCAAATATTCCGGCTTGTTTAATCAGAAGGATCTTTAGCAAAAGATGCACATTTAAATTAAAGATTTAAATTTCGTTTAAACACTAACCTTTAAAGTGCCAAGCAAAATTGCAGCAGACGACATTATAAATTTTACAGTACTTTTTTTCTGAGAAAATATGGCTTGACATTTCATGTGAATCGTCTGCCGGGCAGACATTCACATGAAATATCAAGCCTTATTTTCTCTGAAAAAAAATAAAACTTTTTTTTTTTTTTCAAAAAATATCGTCTGCTGCAGTTGTGATTGGCGCTTTAAGGGTTAACATTCGGTTTTTATGAATATCGTGCCTTGCTGTCATGTTCATATTACAGTTATCTCCAACATCGAAATTTTAAACAAAATGCTTCAGTTCATTTACAAAACAGTAAAAAAAATACATGGCGTAATTACCCTAAGCATTGAGTCACCTTAACTTCTTTCCATACTTGTCCTAAAATTGGAAGGAAAAGACTATTTTACAACCTGTTGTGGTGGCGAAAATATTGCTTGATGAGTGGTAAGCTGTGTAGGCCCTGATCAAACACCGCGTTTTGTGGTGTCTGATCTGGGCCTGTACTGTTTGCCCAGGTCTGTCTGTCCCAATACTTAAGATTATTACGGTAATGTGTGAAACTGTAACTGAGTCGCACATTTTGAGAAAACCCATTTACATGTACATAGCATTGCAAAAATTCGAATTCTTTCTGTCTTTTGGTAATATGTATGGTGCTACAATAGTGTCGTACATGTTGAGGTCAGAAAAAAAAACAACATACGAGCCTCAACGTCAGAAAACGTACCTTTGGGCATGTGCGACCAGCGAAGATTCAGATCAACCTGCGCACCCGCGCAGTCTAATCAGAAATTTCACTAGGCGCATTTTGGATAGCCAAGGATGCAATTTGTTTTTCAAGCGGACAACGAAAACTCTGATCAGACAGCGTGAATCTGCAGGATGATTTGAGTCTTCTTTGGGCGCATATGTCAGAAGGTACGTTTTCTCACGTTCCGGTTCAATTGTTTGCTAGCTAACGCAGGTCCAGATCAGACTGCGAATCTGAGCCTTCAGATTAGTGCCTTCGTTTTACACAAACAGATTATACAGTAGACAGACCTCCTCTGTGCAAATATGGAAGACACTGATCAGTTGGCGGACAACGAAGATCCAGATCAGCCCATCTGATCAGGGCCTGCATAGCCCGGATGAATCATATCAACGAACAGCGAAGGCCCAGATCAGACTGCGCGGATGCGCAGTCTGATCTGGGCCTTCGCTGTTCGTGTATGGCATAAAAGTCCTTTTCTCGTTCTGACTCTTACATATTTGTTATCTGTATCGCCAAGAGAGTGCTAATGGTTAATATCATGCCATAACATATGGCTTCAATTCTTTATGAAAAAAAAAAAGAGAGAAAATCTTATCTTTTACCAGTCTAATGGGGTTGCGCTGAATACCAGTCCTACAGATAACTGGAATTTTTAGGGATACGGCAGTTGTACTTTTCTTTGCTTTCTCCAAAAAAAATATTACTTTTTATATGTCAGGACAGGGAGGCTATTCAAAGGGGACCCAGACGGTGCATTTTCTGCAAGAAAAAAAAAATGGATTTTTATTTATTTATTTTTTTTTTTTTGTAATCATTATAATTATTGTTATTTTATTTTCATTTATTTGTTTATTTATTTATTTATTTATTTATTTATTTATTTATTTATCTATGTGTTTGTTTTCTTTTGGCCTATTACATATTTCATCATCACTATAAGAAACGGTGTCTGAAGCCCATGCGAATAGCCAAGACATAGCTTAGATTGTGTGGGAATCGCTCGTAACTTTTTGTGTTCGTTCATATTGTTCTACAAGAGCAAATGATTCTGTTTGCGGACAGCGAAAGCTCTGATCAGCCTGCGCGGATGCGCAGGCTGATCTGAGCCTTCGCTGTCCGCATGGTGCCCCAGTGACCGCATTTCTCAAATTAATGCTAATTTGGACTAGGAAAGTAAAATATTCCATAATCATGTTAATAACACCCCGGTCTGAAGTTGAACAGGAAATGTTCCACCTTAATTTTGGACCCCGCTGAGTGCGCTAGGAACAGAATGATTAAAATATTTCGGCAATTTTAACACAAGTTCACCAGTAGTTCCTCAAGGCACATGATACAGTTCTCAAGTACTATAGTAAACCGAAACCGAAACTAAATATGTCAGTAGGGTAGTTGCGCCCAACCCCCACCCACCATCAGCTCCTGGACCGGCACAGTGGCGCAATTGGTAGAGGGTCCGCTAAGTGACCGGGAGATTATGGGCTCGATCCCTGGCCGAGTCATACCGAATTTAAAAATGGTACTAGCTGCTCTTTCGCTTGGCACTCGGCATGAAGAAAGTAGAGCTGGGACTGGTTCAGGCCGCCGTCAGTATAATGTGACTGGGTGGAATATCGTATCATCATGTCTGGGCGTGATATTTCATTGAGGCAGCAGTCTACCCAGCTAGCATTCTTTATAAATCTATAGCGGGCCGTTATCGGCCCGTCAGCTACCCTGACGGGCCGATAACGGCCCGCTATAGATTTATAAAGAATGCTTACTGGGTAAAAGCTAGTTCTGAGTTACTTTCCATATTTATGCGATATGACTAAAAGATTTTTGAGTGTGACGTAAAACCCGAACAAACAAACCATCAACACCTTGACTACCACACTCACCATATATTTCTTTTTTCGGGGATTTGAGGAGACCATGCTTCATGACTGTGGTCTTTATTAGGCAACTTAATTCATATTGTAAATATTAACCCATGTCATGCTGAATAAATTAAGATGCCACGCCCACTTCCAATTTTCAGCCAATCAGATAACTTGATCCAGGTTGTTGATATAAATTCACATACTGAATGACAAACAGTGCAGATCCAGATCAGTTGGCTTCTGAAGAAGCCAACTGATCTGGATCTACACTGTTTGCGAAAGCAGCGTATACATCCGGGTTCAGCAGGACAAGGGTTAACCCTCTGTAAACCAAACCGGATTCCTTTGCAAACAGTGTAGATATAGATATATAACGAACCGTCTCATCACGATCTTCAACGGTTGCCATTCTGTTCTAGATTATTGTCTCACTCCTTCCCTCTTTATTTGCATTGTGCAACAATGGCTGTGTGGAAAAAGTGGTCTGTAGTAACTTAGGGTAAAAAATCTGAAAGGGTTATCGGCGTGAAAGTAGTATACTACACTTTTTCATGCATTGTGTCCCTCGGTCAGGAAAAAAGAACAGATGCTGTTTGTCTAACTGGCCCTGAGGTTATAAAACTTTTTCATGCTCAACTCAACTGAGCACGGAATTTCACTTGGTCATAAAAATAAAAATACCAAAAAATTCAAAACTTTTTTCGTGCTCAACTCAGCTGAGTTGAGCATGAAAGAAGTTTCAAAATTTCGTCAGTATTTTAAGATTTATAAACAAAACAAATTTCATGCTCAGCTGAGTTGAGCATGAAAAAATATTTATAACCTCGGGGCCTGGTGAATATTGTAAGGCCCCTTTACGCATGAAAGGAAATTTATATTATTAAATTAATGTCTTCCAGAAATAATTGCATCTTGTTGAAAACAAAATCGTATCTTCAGATGAGTTATTTGTCTGAAAAAGAAAATTTATTTATTTTGTCAGTGAAATGTTTTCTTGGTGTTTCTTTGGATTTTAGCTCGATAAGCAAGATCGTTTTACGTTTGTGCAAAACTTAAAATTAGATATGCTCTCTTTATCCATGCGCCCTCATTACGAAAACATGCCCATTCAAATATATTGAAAATTTTACCACCAAAAAATGAAAATTTTCAGACAAAAATTTTTGATATTTTTCATATCTCTGCTCAAAACATAGATTGTGGTACTCGTAGAAACGCCTCGCCGAGGCGGTTCTAACGAGTACCCACAATCTATGTTTTGAGCAGAAATAAGAAAAATAATGTTTACCCCTGTAAACCCCAGTTTTACTCTATAAAAGTGGGGTTTAAGGGGGTCAAAATTAACTAGGCATGTTTTCGTGATGCCTGTTGATTAAAATCGGATTGCTATTACATCAATTTTAAATGTTTCTATGAAAAAGCCAGAAGGTTAAGACAGGTTCTAACATAAAATATATTTACATTAAAATTACGTCATATGAGGGATTCTTAAAATTTATTTCAAGCAGTTTCCTGATACACAGGTGGTTTTTAACCTATTAAGTAGGCCCTGCTGACTAAAACGAAAAAGATATTTAAGCAGGAAGTGTATGTCTAGATGAGATCCGGATCAACACTGTTTGCTATTACATTGTATTTGTTATTTTGTTTATGGCTTGCGACTGATATCCCTTTTCGCGACAATGGACATCTTCAGGTTCAAACATGGACGAGTCCACTTCAGAAACCCGGGGGTGAAAGGATTAAGAGGTTTGACTATAGGTATACAGTAGCCTGGGTTCCGGTCTGAGAAGTTGTTTTCTATTTTATTTTTATGATATTTTCTTTGTCAGTATTTACGGAAGTGATTAATAGTGGGTATATACAGCGAATTTATTGACTCAGAACATATGTTGTCGCCTGTGCCCAGGCGAGGTACACAGTTGCTATACGCTAACCTATGCGAAAAGTAAAGGCTTTTAAAAGACAAGTCTGATAAGCATTAACACTAAAGCATACTACGAGCATTCAGCAGACGACAAATTGATGACATTTTTCTTCTTCCCCCCCCCCCCCCCCCCTGCCCCCCAGAAAATAGGCTTGATATTTCGTGCAAATTATATCCTAGCAACAATTTGCACGAACTGTCAAATCCCATTGCCTGGAAAAGCAAGAAAAATATGTTAAAACTGAAATGTCGTCTGATGAAATTTTCCCAGCATGCCATGTGTTAAGTACTTTTTGTGCGATCTTTGTTGACATTGTTGTTATAAATCCCTTCATTATAACACGTATTCGGCAAGTTGCATTCAATCTAATATATGTTATAAGGTAATGCAATTATGAACACGTACTGTATCTTATTTGGGTTTATCGGGAACGCCCAAGAGTTTATTTAACTTTTTTATTACCTAGGTAATTTGACGCGGATTGCGGAAAGGTCTCCCTATCGCGGGATATACCTACAACAGCGATGCAGTCATGTCCATCATATAAATCCTGCAGTCTGACTTTTGCCAACGATCTTTGAAAAAGAGTATATGGCGAGCAGCGTAAACCTAGCCCAGCCTGTGCAAACGCACAGGCTGGCCTAGGTTTTCGCTGTTCGCATTTCGAAAATTGGCGGTTCTCCCAGGGCGCGGCCCTTAAAAGCGTCGTTTCAATCCGCCGCGGAGCAATCAGCATAATACAAACTGGAGTACGGCTGAAATGAGTTTTCGATGCAAAGCGAAAACATATCACTACAATTATTTTACCATGAATCATTACCTGCAATACATAAGAGTTGCACTTTTGCGTGTATTGTTGATGAATGAAACGCCTGTCGTTGAACGTAACGCCAAAGTGATTCCCCAGAAAGTACGTAATTGAGGCGAGGTTTATGGGGAAAACAGGCATCTTTTGTCGCGAATTTTGCGGCCCGATATTTTTAAAGTAGGGGTGACTTGTTTTGTCATAATAAATCTTTGCAGGAGCTTTGGGGAGCTTTTATATATTGTCCCCATTTTCAACATTGCTTGTCTAAATGTTTAACCCATTGTATACCGAAGAGACTCTCCCACACTATATATTGGAAGATTCCAATTTCAATTTTAGGTACGTCCGGCTATAAGATTTACATATTCCTAGAGAAAAAATGGCTACACTATTTGCAAACAGTGGACACCCTGATCAGACGCCGCGTTCTGTGGCGTCTGATCTGGGTCTGCACTGTTTGCCAATTACCCTTTCACGGGTCTCCGGACTACAATGGGTTAAAGTGTTGTTTTTCTTGCCTTTAGTAATAGAAGAAATTTAACTCCTTGTTGCCCAAGGCCTCAAACGGGACCTATACAGACTTATATACACTTAAAGGAAATAATTTCTCACCTATACCGAATACTTTATTACTTTTGTACAAACTTACATATAAACTTATATACACTTAAAGGAAAGTATAAGCCCCGCTTCCACGAGAGAAAAATCTTACATTTAACTCTAGTCCTGCTGAACCCGGATATGTCCTGCCTTTTCAAACAGTGTAGATCTAGATCAGTTGGATCAAGTAATTTGATTGGATAAAAATTAGAAGTGGGTGTGGCATCTTAATTTATTCAGCATGACAAGGGTTAAGCATAGCACCATTTTAGAAGATATTCATGCTCCAGGAAGCAAATATTTCATCCAATGGAGGGTTTCCCTTTCAAAAAATGGGGCAAACACCCAGGGTGTTGTCTGTTTTGTTAACCTTTACCATTCTCTAGGCTGACTCAGCAGACTACAAATTGGTGACATTTTATCTTATTTTTCCCAGAAAACATGATTTAACATTTCATGCAAATTGTCTCCAACGGAGACAATTTGCATGAAATGTCAGATTCTGTTTTCTGGAGACAATAAGAAAACTATTTCAAAATGTTGTCTGCTGAAAATTTTACCCAGCGTGCTAAGTGTTTATTTGCATTTACGTTAACATTTACCTCACTGGGCTAATTCAGCAGACGACACATTGATGATAGTTTTCTTATTTTCCCAGAAAATACGAAAAATATTTAAATATGTCGTCTGCTGAAAAGTTTACCTAGCATGCTAAGCCTTAATTCGGTTTCTGTTCTGTTTCAGACGCAGTTAAAGTATTTCCAAAAGCCATTTCCATGTTAGGTCGAGAGGCTCTTGAAATCAGAGGACACTGTCTCAGCTCAAAATCTACTCCTAAAGCCCGCATCCTCTTTGGGGAAACCAGCTTTGTTGAATTTAATTGTACTGTCACAAGTAACATTGTAGCTACGTGTGTCATGCCCACTTTGTTCCGGACGGGGGACATTACCCTTGAATTTGATCCCAACGGTCGAGGCTGGAAGTACAGCATTAATATAACAAGTAGTAAGTTTATATCAAACTGTGATGCTTCAAAATACTGTTTATAGAAAACTGGTGATGAAGAGTTGAAATTCGGTAAAACAACAAAAAAGTTACCAAAGTTAATTTAAAACCATGAAAAAAAAAAACAAAAAACAATTAGATGGTTTATATAAATGTCGCCGTTTTGAAATGTTGAATGAGATTGTGAAACAAAATAATAACAACACTTTATCTAATGTAACTGAAAGAGAAATTTCTTGGCTTTTAAGACTTAACCACGGCTGGGAAACGCGCAATTGATTCCATCCCAAAAATTGAAAATAAAAGATCCGTTAAAAAGTTAGCCAAATTATAACGATGGTATTTGACCCAAAACTATGAAAGTTTATCGGTACACAATTTAAGTTTTGTAGTTGATGAACTGATGGAGTTACCTTAAGTCTTCCGAAAATCATCAAGTTTGGTTGGTTTTCGGGAGATTTGCGAAAGCTCCACCAGTTCTTACATTACAAAGTTAAAATGGTGCATAACTAGACTTGGTCATCACGAAAACATACCTATATAATGTTGACCCCCTTAAACCCCACTTTTATATAGTAAAACTGGGGTTTACAGGGGTATACATTATTTTTCTTATTTCTGCTCAAAACATTGATTGTGGGTACTCGTTAGAACCGCCTCGTCGAGGCGGTTCTAACGAGTACCCACAATCTATGTTTTGAGCAGAAATATGAAAATATATCAGAATTTTTATCTAAAAATTTTCACTTTTTGGTGGTAAAATTTTCAGTATATTTGAATAGGCTCGTTTTCGTAATGGTGTACACAAGAATCGTTATAATTTGGATTTACTGTTTACAGAATCTTTACTTTTTACTTTTTATACCCCGTCACATGATAGTGAAGGGACATTATGGTATCACGTTGGTCGTCCGTGTGTCTGTCTGTCCGTCAATCCGTCGCACGTCCGTCCGAACGTATTTTCGTTTCCGAACGATAACTTGAGTAAATGTAAATGGATTTTCACAAAACTTGTGCATTGATATTATGGAGATCTGGTTTTGGATTGCTAATGGGCAAATTTTGTCAACTTTAACAGCGTTATCTGCCCGTGACATGATAATAGTGCGTAATTTCGTTTCCGGATGATAACTTGAGTAAATGTCAATGGATATTTACCAATCTTGGTGTGTGCATTGATATCGTGGAGATCTGGTTTGGAAATTTTGTCAGTGTATGAGACTTATCTGCCAGCAACACAATAATGGCGGGGTATTATCGTTTCACGTTTTTATTTAGCTAGAAATGGAATTGGATATATACCCACCATGTTAAGACTGCTTCATAATTCCTAAATGACAACATCTGCCTATAGGCAGATGTTGTCATTTAGGAATTGTGAAGCAGTCTTTACTGAAAGGTGACTAAATAAACTTTATGACATGTACACGCATACACACAATCTTCATTGGCAGACTGAAGAATTTGTCAACTGATTGTGTTAGGGTTTAACGACACGTCAACCCTTGTGGGTCATTTTGTGTCGTCTCTCAGAGAAAGGGAGAAAAGAGATAGAAGAGATAGTAGAGGAGATGAAAGAAAGGGACGGGGAAGAAAGAGGAACAGGAATAAAAGTGAAGAACAGAAGAAATAAAAAAATCACCTCCCTACCCTTACCTGCTACAAGGATAGCAGGCCTTGCCCAACTGTAAGCCAATATCAGTTGGACGCCCCGGTGACGTGAGATACACGACACCTTCGCACCACCCGACCACCCCACCCCCTTGATTGTCAAGCAAAATCCTTTGCTATTAAGTAAAAGACTAGAATGTATGTTCGATAATTTAGGGAAGATTCTAGTTACAAGAGAAAAAGAGAAAAAGAGAAAAAAAGTACATCACACTTCAAAAGGAACCAAACTTTCCTGAGTGTTAAAAGAAAGAACCGGACTGTTTTATCTAAGACCCACAGGCTGATCAGGACCTTTTCACTGTTTGTCCCAGACAAAAAGGGGAGGTATCCTGTTAGTAGCGAATGTCAGAAAACCACTACCGGACGGCGCAGATACAGTCTGGCCGGGATATTATATCTTCGCAGATAGGAAACTGTTGATCGGTTGTATAAACAACCTACCGTTTTTACCCTAAGTATTGGGACAACTAATCTACTTACCATACTTTTCCTAAAATTTGAAATAGTCCATTATCTGCCTCCTGATGTGCCTAAAATATTGCTGTATGTATGGCAAACAGTGTAGATCCTGATCAGACGCCGCTTTTCGCGGCGTCTGATCTGGGTCTACACTGTTTGCAAAAGCCTCTCCCAATACTTAGGGTTATTACGGTAAATGGCCATGATGATCAACAGCTCTTGTACTTACTCCAAGAATCCGCTTTAGATAACTTCTGACCTTTTCATTACCAAAGCATTACTGTTTTCTCAGTTTTGTACTGAGCATTTTACAACAACAATCTGTCCATGCCTATAGGCAAGGAATTTATCTACCGTATTTGCTCTAAATATTGATATAGACCAGCCTGAGCAAGTAGAAAAGACATTGATCAGAATGCTTCGATCAGTGTCTGCCCAGCATGTCATCCCGTCACCATATATTAGACAAACAAATGACGGCCGTAAAAAGTCTCCACGTACTTCACCATAGTGCAGATTTTATTTTCCTTTGGATCATGGAGTTGGAAATTCAATTTTCGCTTAAAACGGCGCTAGAGGGCGTGTGTAGTCCTGAAAATTACAATGCTGCCACATGAAGATGCCAATTTTCTGCGTTTACGAGTTCTTTGTTTCCAAAACCAACATTTATAGATTTTATTATTCAAATAAGGCTAAGTAAGGCAAGGGTTTAAGATCAGACCAACAGATGTGGTGCCTTTCTTAATAATAACATTTATATTGTCACTACGAAAACATGCGTATTAAAATATACTGAAAATTTTACCACCAAAAAATGAAAATTTTTAGATAAAAAAATCTGATATTTTTCGTAGTTCTGCTCAAAACATAGATTGTGGGTACTCGTTAGAACCGCCTCGACGAGGCGGTTCTAACAAATACCCACAATCTATGTTTTGAGCGGAAATAAGACAAATAATGTATACCCCTGTAAACCCCAGTTTTATTATATAAAAGTGGGGTTTAAGGGGGTGTAAATTATATAGGCATGTTTTCGTGATGTTTTATTTTTCCAAGCAAACTTATTTTGTGGGTACTCAACAGAAGCGCTTCAGGGCTTCCATACACCGATATATTTCACACTATCCAAAGATTATATTGATCGAAATGCCTGATCAGTTTCTGCCCAGCATGTCATCCCGTCACCATATTTTAGACAAACAAATGACGGCCGTAAAGTGGACAGTAGAACCCCTGATCAGACTGTGGTACTGCATAGTCTGGCCCTGAGATTATAAAACTTTTTTCATGCTCAGCTGAAATTTCTTTGCATATAAATATGAAAATGCCAACAATAGATGGAATTTTCCTATTTATTAGCAGAGAAATTTCATACTCAGCTATGTTTAGCAAGAAAGAATTTGCAATTATTAGAAATTTGAGATTTATTAGCAGGACAAATTTCATGCTCAGCTGAGTTAAGCATGGAACACGTTTTATAACCTCGGTGCTTGACTGAGCCTGCGCTGTTCGCACATGTCTCGAAGACCCATTCACCCGTGCCGCGATTGATGTTTTCACTATCAAACAGCGAAAACTGATGAAGCTGTGCGGATGCCGGGCAGATTTGGCTGACCGAGTGTGTTCGGCACCCTGTAAATTCACCAGTTCGTGGGCCCTACAGAGGATTTGTTATGAGGTATTTCTTGAATAGTCTGGCCTACCGTATTTACCCTAAGTATTGGGACACCTCTACTTACTATACTTGTCCTAAAATTTGACATAGTCCATTCTACTACCTCTTGATGTGTACAATATTGATATGTTTTTGGTAAACAATGCAGACCCTGATCAGACGCCGCGTTCTGCGGCGTCTGATCTGGGTCTACACTGTTTGCAAAGGCCTATCTGTCCCATTATCTAGGGTTATTACGGTAATGTTCTCCTATTCTCAATACAAATATATGCTGTAGGTACTCATTAGAAGACCCCCCCCCTCCCCCGCTCCTACACACACACACACACCACCACCTTCCACCCTCAAGGTGTTTCCAATGATTATACAAAACAAATAGATTTTGAATAAATAAGAAACAAGATGAGTGAACACTTTTTTAACAAATATCTGGGTTCATGCAAATATATTCTGACTGTTTAGCTTCAGTATATTTTTTCCAGAAGTACATGAAAACATGTTTTAGGTACATATCAGAAATGCCTCGCCGAGGTGCTTCTAATGACAATCTACAAAATATGTCTTAATGAAGAACAATAAGAAAATACCACATGAATATCACCAAATTCTCCTCCTTAACAAGCCCCTGGGTCCTAAGTTATTCTGTTTGTTGATTTATTTACAGTTCACCTGTCAGACATGAGTTCTGGTCTGGTTCGTGAGAAGCCAAACAACTGGCTAGTTGGGAAGACGGTGACAGTCAGCTGGGAATCAGGAAGAGTGCCGGAAGGGGCATTTTTAGAGATTTTAGGATACAGGGTAGGTATATACCTGTTAACCGGGAATGAATAACCGCTCTGCCTGTTCAATACATTTCTTGCAAAACTTCAAGCAATTTCAAATGCCATAATAATGGAGTAGAATGGGTGATAAAGGTAAAGGGATACATCAAAAAGATTTTGCCGCCAAGTTGCAAAAGAGGAAACCTTTTGCAAAGAGGAAGTTAACTTTCGTGACGATTGATCATAAAATGTTTTTCCCTTCCGCTAATTCAATGAGGGCAGTTGTCAGTTTCTGACGAAAAAATATGCTCAAGTTCCGGTTATCCGCTTAGAGGACTAAACTTGCCTAGAAACAGTGTGGATAGGTAAATTGACCGACTCGACATCACCTGAATAGTGTTGACTAGGCCGTTAATCTCAACCCAACGCAACAAGTTGCCTTCGTTGTATATAAAACCATTTAAAATGGAGACTCCTCTTAAAGGAAAGAATTTGCCGAACGCGGTGTCCTATGAGGACCTACGCTGTCTGACTCTCAGCCAGCACTGTTTGGCAAATAGGACATGGGACTTTTTAAATTTTAGGATAAAAACTACGAGGAGTTATGTTGCCCGATTATTAAGGATAGTAACAGTGTTCTGCCGCGAAGACGTATATGGCTATTTTTTTTAGCCCTTTTTAGTCTGGTGACCCCAAAAGTGTAATTTGCAAACAGTGCAGATCCAGATCAGACGCCGCGTTCTCAGAACGCGGCGTCTGATCAGGGTCTACACTTTGCATTAAATACAGGATTTTCTATAGAACACAGTAATAATAAAAAATAACCAGACACCCTGCTATTGGAAATTGACCGGTCCAAAGAGTTGTGGTAGAAGATTCCACTTGACGGAAATGGCATAGAATTCTTGAATCGCCTTGCCGAGGCTGGCTCGTATAGTCGTCTTATGTTGAAATAATGATAGGAAGATAGGTTTAAATTTTTTTAGTTTTGTCTGATCAGTCTCTGTATAATTGATTTAGGAGGTTTAAATATCAAAAATTAATTAAAATTAAGAAAGAACATAGCAAACAAAATAAATATTTGCATATTTGAATTCGATAATGATGATGTTGCCATATGTTAACACTTAGCATGCTTGCTAAGAATATCAGCAGACGACAGTTTGAAATATATTTTTCTTTTTTTATTTCAGAAAATAAGATTTGATATTTCATGCAAATTGTCTCCTTATCTTAAGGAGACAATTGCATGAAATATCAAATCCTATATCTAGTCTGAAAAAACAAATGACAAATATCACTAGATTGCCATTGCCTGAAATTATTATCCAGGGCCCTGTTGTTCAAAGCTAACGATGTCAGTTAACGAATCGTTAAAATTTACATCGAGTGATACGCAAATATGCTGAAATTTTTTGCTGAAAAAATATCAGAATATTGTATATTGAATCCACTAAAACAGTTAACGAAATGACCCCTAACGAGCTCGTTAAGCTAACGACGCTTTGAACAACTGGGCCCAGCATGCTAATTGTTAAGTAAATATACAATATGACGAACACTTTTAAAGATCGATGCAACTTGGCGTAAAACAGAAACAGTCAAAGAAAAATATGTAAATACAAGATATTGTTTCTGCAGTTATACATCTTTTTAATTGTTTGAGCAGACACAAAACGTAAACAAGAAAATACTGACGTCTTGATTGCAAACCCGTTTTGTAATAATTATTACAATTGGCTATGATTTCAAAAGCATTGCCTTGAACCGCTTAAATATGATGATACGTCATGTTTAGGTCTAAACTATAACCATGTGGTCTTGACGATTTACGTTTACATGTTCTTTAATTGAACCTATAAGATGACGAGAATGTCACTTGGACACCTCTAGCAATAACCAGAAAGTTTATTATAATTTGCAACTTTATACAAAACGGGCTGCAATGCCCATGTCACATTGTAATAAGGTTCTCAACCCGTTTTTTATTATGACACGTTATTACAATTTGTAACTTTATCGCAAAACTTGTTTTAACAAAGCAATACAGCGTCCTCTATCGGTATCTAAATATTCGGACAGACAGGCCGGGGCAAACAGTGTGGACCCAGATCAGACGCCGCAGAACGCGGCGTCTGATCAGGGTCTACACTGTTTGCCACTCACCCAGCAATTTTACACACATTTACAGGTAATAAAATGGACTTCTTGTAGAAAAATATAAGGAAAAGTTCCAAATTTATCAAATTTACTCAAAATATCCCATGAAAATGAAATTTTGAGTCAAAGTGGGGTTTCACTGACAGCCCCCTCCCCCTCCCTCTCACCCCCCAAATCCTCTTTGAATCCGCCATTGTGTGAATATCCGTGGCTGATTCCAACTGTTTTTTTAGTCACAAGGAAATTCCTTCGATAGCTCAAGAAAGTAGTACTTAGGGATAGTTTAAGGAATTTATCTTATTTTATCATGAAAATGCATGTTGTTTACATAGAATAGCCTTGTCGGGGCGATTCGAATGATCACACCCAACATACATTATTTTATAGAAGATGGAAAAAGAAACTCCTGCCTCCTGACCTGACGCTATGATCAACCCTCATTGGTTCGAACTACGCATGTCTAGAAAAATTTCCATGGTCCCAAAGATGTTCGAGCCATGAAGTTCGTCTGCACGTGAAAATTACCTTTTAAGCACCAGTCAGAAAAAAAAGCAACACGTTCTAGCTGTTTTTTATTTTTTTTCCGTTTATAGAATCCTGGTTCTCCTGAGTTTGAAGTTCAGCAAAGGTTTGATGAGGTGCCAGAAGGTGAGACGCAAAGAAAGTTTAAATTGTTGAACTCTTATGGCGCCTTTGATACTTTAATCGCCAGACTGTGTTGGTACATTGACACACAACGTTCGACGTAAGTTCGTTTCTTTCATTTACATGAACCATAACGTGAGAAAACGTACTTTCCAACATGTGCGCCCAATGAAGTCTTAGATCAGCCTGCGCATCCACGCAGTCTGATCAGAGTCTTCGTTATCCGCAAAAAAAGAAATTTTGCATTCTTGGCTATCCAAAATGCGCCCAGTGAAGATTCTGATCAGACTGCGCGAATGCGCAGTATGATCTGAATCATCGCTTGGCGCACATTTCCGAAGGTATTCTGACATTGCGGCTAATTGAGTCTTCATACATATTGGTATATGGACAGGCAATCTCCTAGGCAAGATAGTGTTTGATTTGTATCTCAACAGCATATAGTTTTGTTACCAATGGACACACAATGTTCTATGGAATTGTGTTTCTTTTGTTCATATTTTCATAACTTATAATTTGAAAGTTTGTTGACATATTGACACACAATATTCTTCGTAGAAATGAATATGGAGATACCCCGGAAAGGCCACAGGTCACGGAACATATCAATTACACAAAAATAACATTACAAAACAGCACAGCCATGAGTAATAATCTCATCATCTTCAGTAATTGCCTCCCTCAAAAACTTAGGCTGGCTGGGGTAGCTGGTTTCATAACATGATGGTTCTTGGACGGAAGCTATTTTGGTTCCCTGTGAATGGTGTCTGCATTTGTTGTAAGCGAGTGTCGTGGCATCTAGTCCTGCTGGTCTGACTGGCTAGTCAGGCAAGGCTCGACTTGGATGTCTACTAGCTGATATACGATGCGATATGATACGATCATTGTCATTCGGGCTAGTTCTCTTCGCCTTTACAGCGTGTTTCAATCGAGTTTGACCAATACTGTAGTGATACTGCAGATATTGACACACAACGTTCTACATAAGTCTGGTTTGTTCCAATTTCCTCGTATTGGTGTAGGCGTATTATGACGCTTTGCTACATGCATTGCCACATGAGTCTACTGAAATAAGTTCCTTTGACTATTAAAACTTTACATTATACATTAGTGAAGAGTTTTTGGGTGATATATTCGCTAACAAAGTTTTACATATATCTATTGGTTTTCTTTACACGATTTTGTATGTGCGCCCAGTATAGATTTAGATTAGCATGCAGAGAGATGCACTTAGATGAGAGTATGAAACCTTGGATATTTGGCTATCCACAGAGCGCCCAGCAAAGACTCTGATCAGCCTGCGCATGCGCAGGCTGATCTGAGTCTTCCCTGGGCGCACGTGATTCGCATTGCGCAATATTTATTGATTGGGTTTTGTTTACAGGCTACCATTGTGTATATGGTCAGATGTGTTTCCTGTGCGATGGCAGAAACAAAATGCTAAAGATTCTCAGGACTGGTGTGAGAATTGGATTAACAGAGAAAAGACTCTTTCACCAATTGTTGTCAAATCCCCAAATTGTCCTTGTACATTGACTTTAGCTGAAAATGACCCTGGACATTTTCATATTGACCCTTACTGTGATAAAACAAAAAGTAGTTCCAGGATAAATTGTATATATAATAATAACACTCAGCAGTGCATGCGGAGGAATCTTAAAAGGTAGGTTTGTCTTCATCATATCTAATATTGCTTCATCAAAATGGCCCATAGCTCCAAATAAAGCACATTGTCTTATTTCTTAACCTTAAAGTACTGATATACGTAGCACAAAAGTTCTGATATTGTTTTCTTATTTCACCAAGAAAAAAACGTTATATGATGTGCAACGCACGAAAAGGGCCCTCATGCATTTTGCGGACAACTTAGATTCAGATCACCGTACGCATCTGTGCAGTTTATCTGGGCATTTTCTGTTCGTCGACATAAATACAGTATACACTGATTCTGTAAGCGGCCAACGAAGGCCCAGATCAGCCTGCGCAAATCAGGGCCTGCGTTGTCCGAAAATTGCATAAGGGCTCTTTTCGTGCGTTGCCCATCATATAGGTACTTATTAGAAGCGCCTTGACAAGGTCCTTCTAATGAATATCCAATGGGTGAGTTTTCAATATTAATACTGACTTCAGTATTGAGATTTTTCGTCCTATATAAAGTACAGACAAAAGATAATTTTCAGTATTAGGATAGTGGATTTTCAGTACTGAGGACTTCCGGGACTTCCACCCATGGTACCCATAACATATGTTTCCATAGAAAAATAAAACATTTATATGAACGACCCTCTTATCTTGAACTATGCAGTAACCCATTGGTTTGACTAGGCTATATGCGTCTGTCCATTTCTGGATTTTCGCTGTTAGGCGACTTCTTCTGTTGTGTCCATTCCCTCTGTAAAGGGGCCCTGTGCACCAGCTCGTTTCTTGCCTAAAGTATCAGATTAGTTCATAGCGTTTTATCATCTACTGCATCCATGATATTTACCCTTAGTATTGGGATACCTTAATTCCATACCTGAATTGTCCTAAAATTTCAACAAGCTCATTAAACTGCACTGTTGATATGTCCAGAAATTTCTGGATGAGTGGCAACAATATAGATTCGGCATTTCAATAAGCCCATTAAACTACACTATTGATGTGTGTCTAGAAACGTCTGGATGAGTAGCAGGCAATATAGATTCAGTATCTCTCTGCTATTGTGGCAACTTCATGAACAGTGTTACTCAGTCAAAACAAGCGTACTGGTTTCGTTTTCGCTCATGTGTTCTATGCTTTTAAAGGATCCTTGTGCCCGGTTTACCGTCATTACAGTTAGTGTTCAGTGCCACGTGTAAAACGTCCCCCAGTACTTCTTCATAGTGTTCTTTATTTTTTATGGTCCTTTGAGATCAGTGTGCTCTTTTTGAATAATTTGAAAATATAGCGTCGCTTTAGCATGTGATAGGAGGCGTGAGCAATGTTGCAAGTTACATTGCTCTCCATGAACGACTCAAAAACGCAGTTTACTGTTTTCATTTTCTCTAACCCTTTCAACGCTGTAGACGGATACAAATGCCTGTGCAAACAGTGTAGATCCAGATGAGGCGGCTCATTATGAGCCGTCTCATCAGGATCTACACTATTTGCCAGTCTGTTAATGATTTTGAATAAAAAAAACCTATTGACAATAACGGACATGACCAAATATAAAGCTGGAAGTCCACTTCAGAAACTCAAGGGTGAAAGGGTTAAGGTTTTTAATATTGGCTTTCAAAGGAGCCATTTATCTCAAAATCTGTTTCCCGTCACCTCAGCTGATGTTAGGTGCCGTCCGGTGGCCACGAAACATTTTACCCTTCTTTCTTCATAGTGTATTTTGTACTTTCTGGTCCACTGAGATCAGCGAGCATTTTGAATGATATGAAACATAGAACGTGATAGGAGTCAGCAGCATTGCATGATCAATTACTGTTCATGAATAGAAGCAAATTCTTTCCTTTAAGAGTAGAATAAAAATCTAAACGGTTGCCTTTGGAAACAAAGAACACACAAAAGAATGAAAATCGGAGACTCGGTTTTATAAAGTCTCTTCATATACAGCGATGTAGTTTACGAGGCTGCATACGTTCCCTACCACCGGCTTAAGGGGTAGTCGAATTTACATGATGAAAACATGCCTATTCAAATATACTGAAAATTTTACCACCAAAAAATGAAAATCTACAGTTATAATTATTCTGATATTTTTCATGTTTCTGCTTAAAACAAAGATTGTGGGTGCCCGTTAGAACCGCCTCGACGAGTTTTATGTTTTTGAATGTTTTTGAGCAGAAATAAGAAAAATAATGTATATCCTTGTAAACCCCTGTTTTACTATATAAAATTGGGGTTTAAGGGGGACAAAATTATTTAGGCATGTTTTTGTGATGCAAAGTAACCAGAACAAGCTCAATGATCCCAAAAGAACTAAAATATAATCTGCACTATGGTGAAGCATGGAGAGATGTTTTATGGTCGCCACACGGCACTTAACACCATCTGCAGTAAAGCAAAAAAAATCTAAAAGGTTGCATTTGAAAACAAATAACAGACAAAAGAACGAAAATTGGAGACTCGGTTTTAATAAATCTCTTCATTTAGCCCCAGTTTCGGAAGCGACATTAAAGAGAATATTTCTAGATTTTTTCTGGGGTGTGCGTATACATAATTCCTTTCTTGCTACCCCACTGATCTATTTATTTTAATAAGTGCTTAGCTAAGTAATGTCAGTGCCGGAAACTGGAACCAGAATTATATCAAACACATTATATTCCATGTACTTGTTCCCTGTAGCACAATTATAATAATAAGTGTTTATACAAATAAAAAATCTCTGGACGTTAACGGGAAACCTCTCAGACAAGAATTAGTTCACTGCTTTTTTGTCTTTCCTAGGTTGTTTAAACAGTACAGTTTGCATATTTTTAATGCATAGCAATAATTCTATTCAAATTTTATGAGAATACTGCAGTTATCCCTTTAAGCGCCAATCACAACTGTAACAGACATTTTCAAGTACATTTTATTTTTTCAGAGAAAGTAAGTCTGGGCATTTCATGTAAATCGTCTGTCAAGCAGACGATTCACATAAAGTGTCAAGTCTTATTTCCTCTGAAAAGTAATAAAACAAATTAGACTGTGGTCTGCTGAAAATGTTGCTTGGCGCTTTAAGAGTTAAATGGCTGACAAATAGCACGTGGTGTCGCTTTCTTAGCTCTAATTCAAAACTAATTTAGTATATAAGAACATATATATAAGCTGATCTTATGTACCTATCATTTTATCAAATTGAAATAAATCTGTTATTAGTGTTGTTAATTTCAAACGGATGTTTGTTACATGACAGAAAATTTGTAACGAATGATGACAAATCTGCTTTTATGACATATTTAGTACATCCATTTCCCTGTTTTCTTTTGTGCATAAATTCAACTGTAAAAACAGGTTAGAAATCAAAATAAGTGGGATACGGTGATACATATAAATATTTTCTTATTTCTACTTAACTATATCACTGCCACAGATGATAATAATAGGTTTTTGCAAACAGCACAGATCCAGATGAGACGGCTCAATGAGCCGTCTCATCTGGATCTGTGCTGTTTGACATTCAGTCTTTCAACTTTACATATAAATGTCTTTCCAAACAATAGTTTGTTAAAATAAAAAAGCAGACGACGAATGTCGTCTGAAATTTGGCGCCGAAAGAGTTAAGGGGAACGGTACACTTTCAGGGGAAATAACGGTCAAATTATTTTGTCTCCATCTGAAAAAGGTATCTACTATAAAAAAAAAAAGGGAGCAAATTGTTCCCTTTTTGGTTAGATCCTTTTTCAGTAAGGCATTAATAATAGGAAGCAAAACAGTCGGAAAATATACTCAATTCGCGTTAAACACAAGTACTGCAGTGAATCTAATGAATTCCTATATTATGCTTTTATGCAGAAATAAGGTGAAGTTTCAATATCAGAATTAAAAAGGTCGTTCATTTATTTATTTCCATTCGGAATTCAGCATTTTAACCCTGAATTGTATAATTATTAAATAACACGACTTAATCATAGCTCAACAAACAAGAAGTGATAAAAAAATGTTTGCTAGTTTGTTATTTCTGTTTGTTTGTTTGTTTTGCACCAAATATTCGCATTGGATATGTTTGTGCAGAAAAAGCAAAATGTATCCTACATTATCATTTGAGTATCACATGATCTGGTGCTCATGATCTGTTGGGTTTCTTTTTAACTAACTTCTTTCTTTTACAACGTATAAGATGAAATAGTTAAAGAAATGTAAAATTAGTTATTACTGAAATATTTATTTTTATTTGAAGCCGAGGTATAAGTGCAAACATAACGTAGCATCTTATCTTGGTCTTCAAACTTGGGGCTTTAAGCATGGATGGTTAAAATCTTCCATTTCTTATATTGTTTTGTGGCAGAAGAGAGGAATGGTTGAGGAGAGGGGTCAAAATGTCGAATCTTTGTCTGCTTTTTACGAAAATATTTTTTTTCTACGTAACTGTATGTTTTGCCATTGCAGTGCTGCAAACAGTTTTTACGGTGGCGAGACCTGCTGTTATGATAGGAAGGGAGTTTTGATGGATATTCGCGCGGAACCAGGCGCTGGTACCCACCAGCGCTACCATTACAGAGCTCAGGGCGGTAGTGTAGTGCCTTATTTCTCGTATTTTGAATCAGACTTGTTACCAAGGTTACATTGTTGTCAGTTTTCTCAGAGGAACTGTAGTGATTTCTGGACGTTACGTAACGCGACCACTTGTGCTGGATATAAACCACCGTCCCCAGGTAAGTTCGCAAGAAAATAGCAGGTACAATTATATTGATCTGACATTTTTCGTTTGTTGTTGCAAAACTTGCCAGGTCGCTTATGGTAATCGCAATGGTAATTTAAGGAACATGTCGCCTAGATTGTAAACAAATCTTAATTGATCAGATTGCGATTTGATATAAGCGACCTGGCAAGTTTTGCAAGAATAAACAAACCTGTCACAGTAGCAGTTTACCCTAAATATTGGAATATCTGAACTCATTACTATACGTGTCCTAAAATGTGCACGTCCAAATTACTACCTGTTGATGTGTCTAAAATTGCTGGGTAAACTGCAAACTGTGTAGACAATAATCTGACGCGCGTTTTGCTCAAGCCTGTCAGTCTAAATGTATAGGGTTAACACAATAAATACAACAGCAAAACCCTTGATCAATCTGCGCTTGCCATAGATCCAGATTTGAAAATTTTATTTGATTACAGCATAACATACCCTGTGGGTTATATTTGGAATCACCTTACTGAGGTGCCTCCATTGAGTAGCCACAAGATATGTTTTAAGCAAACAATAATCAAAAGTTATCTTCAGAATAGACGTACTGCAAGCCGTAAACCAAAGAAAATCAAAGCAACGATCTCTCTCCCCCAACAAGGTGATAGTGCTAGAAAGGTTCCCCTAAACACAAACCATGACATACAGTACACAAAACTTGTGTAAAGTACTTGAGTAAAGAAAAGAAAAACAACGATTTCTCTCTTCCCCAACAAAGTGATCACAGTGCTAGGAAGATTCCACTAAATACAAATCACTTGTGTACTGTAGACAGTACACAAACTTTAGAGTAAAGAAGAACAAAGCAACGATCTCTTTCTCCCCCAACAAGGTATCAAAGTGCTAGAAAGATTCCACTAAACACAAACAATACAGACAGTACACAAGTCTTAGATTAAAGAAACACAAAGCAACGATCTATGTCTCCCCCAACAAGGTGATCACAGTGCTAGACAGGTTCCACTAAACACAAACCATGACAGACAGTACACACACCTTAGAGTAAAGAAAAGCAAAGCAACGAGCTCACTCTCCCCCAACAAGGTAATCATAATGCTAAACACAAACCATGACAAGCAGTACACAAACCTTAGAGTAAAGAAAAGCAAAGCAACGATCTCTCTCTCCCCCAATAAGGTGATCATAATGCTAAACACAAACCATGACAGACAGTATACAAACCTTAAAGAAAAGCAAAGCAACGAGCTCACTCTCCCTCAACAAGGTGATCACAGAGAAACACAAACCATGACAGACAGTATACAAACCTTAGAGTGAAGAAGAGCAAAGCAACAAGCTCACTCTCCCCCAACAAGATGATCATAATGCTAAACACAAACCATGACAGACAGTACACAAACCTTAGAGTAAAGAAGAGCAAAGCAACGAGCTCACTCTCCCCTAACAAGGTGATCATAATGCTAAACACAAACCATGACAGACAGTACACAAACCTTAGAATAAAGAAGAGCAAAGCAACGAGCTCACTCTCCCCTAACAAGGTGATCACAGAGAAACACAAACCATGACAGACAGTACACAAACCTTAGTGTGAAGAAGAGCAAAGCAACGATCTCTCTTCCCCAACAAGGTGAACATAATGCTAAACACAAACCATGACAGACAGTACACAAACCTTAGAGTAAAGATGAGCAAAGCAACGAGCTCACTCTCCCCCAACAAGGTGATCATAATGCTAAACACAAACCATGACAGACAGTACACAAACCTTAGAGTAAATAAGAGCAAAGCAACGATCTCTCTTCCCCAACAAGGTGAACATAATGCTAAACACAAACCATGACAGACAGTACACAAACCTTAGAGTAAAGATGAGCAAAGCAACGAGCTCACTCTCCCCCAACAAGGTGATCATAATGCTAAACACAAACCATGACAGACAGTACACAGACCTTAGAGTAAAGAAGAGCAAAGCAACGATCTCACTTCCCCAACAAGGTGATCATAATGCTAAACACAAACTATGACAGACAGTACACAAATCTTAGAGTAAAGAAGAGCAAAGCAACGATCTCTCTCTCCCCCAACAAGGTGATCACAGTGCTAAACACAAACCATTACAGACAGTACACAAACCTTAGAGTAAAGAAGAGCAAAGCAACGATCTCACTTCCCCAACAAGGTGATCATAATGCTAAACACAAACTATGACAGACAGTACACAAATCTTAGAGTAAAGAAGAGCAAAGCAACGATCTCTCTTCCCCAACAAGGTGATCATAATGCTAAACACAAACTATGACAGACAGTGCACAAATCTTAGAGTAAAGAAGAGCAAAGCAACGATCTCTCTCTCCCCCAACAAGGTGATCACAGTGCTAAACACAAACTATGACAGACAGTACACAAATCTTAGAGTAAAGAAGAGCAAAGCAACGATCTCTCTCTCCCCCAACAAGGTGATCACAGAGAAACACAAACCATGACAGACAGTACACAAACCTTAGTGTGAAGAAGAGCAAAGCAACGATCTCTCTCTTCCCCAACAAGGTGATCACAGTGCTAAACACAAACCATGACAGACAGTACACAAATCTTAGAGTAAAGAAAAGCAAAGCAACGATCTCTTTTTCCCCCAACAAGGTGATCACAGTGCTAAACACAAACCATAACAGACAGAAACAAATCTTAGAGTAAAGAAGAGCAAAGCAACGATCTCTCTCTTCCCCAACAAGGTGATCACAGTGCTAAAAACAGACCATGACAAACAGTACACTAACCTTAGAGTACAGAAGAGCAAAGCAACGATCTCTCTCTTTCCCAACAAGGTGATCATAATGTTCAGGTTTCACGTACACAAACCTTAAAGAAGAGCAAAGCAACGATCTATCTCTTCTCCAACAAGGTGATCACAGTGCTTAACAGTATCCATTAAACACAAACCATGACAGACAGTAAACAAACCTTACAGTAAAGAAACGCAAAGTAACGAGCTCTCTCTTCTCCAACAAGGTGATCACAGTGCTAGATAGGTTCCACTTAACACAACAATAAGACAACTATCAGGACAGAACAAAACAAGAAAACCGCTCCACAGCGGTGAGTTGACACAAGGCTACACAAACAACAAACAACACCAGAACCGCCTTAGAACGGTCTGTATTAGATCTACAGTCGAACTTCAATGGCTCGAATACCCTTGGGACCATGGAATTTTTTTCTAGACCTGTGTAGTTCGATCTACTAGGGGTAATCATAATACCAGGTCAGAAGGCAAATGGGGATAGTTTATGGATGTCTTTCCGAAATTCTATAATATAGTGACGTTGCCATTTGAATGAAAAAAGAACATTATTTTTAACTCATCATACGATGTACTTAACAAATAGCGGATATAGTTTATAAATATTTTTCTTATTTTCCACAGGAAATAGGACGTGAAATTTTACACAAATCACAAAAAGTATTTGCACCAAATCATGTCAAATCCTATATTTTTGGGGAAAATACGTTACATTTTAATCAGTTGTTGTCTGCCAGTTTGGTTGTCAGTGTACTAATGTATAAAAGCTGTCTGTTATTGTTATGCTATTTGAAGCTTATATGAGAAATAATCATCAGGGCCCGGTTGTTCAAAGCATCGTTAGCTTAACGAGCTCGTTAGTGGTCAAAATGTTAACTGTTCTAGTAAGTACAATATCAAATTCACAGGTATTTTTGCTGAAAAAATGTGAGTAGCTTTTGCAAATGCAGCTACTCACATTTTTTCATCAAAAATATTAGCGTACATGCCATATTTAATGATCAAAGTTTTAACGGTACGTTAACTAAAACATCGTTAGTTTTGAACAACTGGGCCCAGATGTTTTGAGCAAATTAGGGAATTCTGTGGGGATGGGGCTGTGCAAATATAGTATACGATGATTTTTTTATATTTAAGATAAGTACACTAGTAAACTTATAGGAATAGGAAAGCTTAGTGAAAGCAGCTACGTGACCTTTCTTCCAAGTTGAGGCACTAGTTATTAGTTCCTCTCTTGTGTGATCAGTCAAACAAGACACTTTATTTTTTTATAATCAATCTATGCCAGATATAATCAAAAAATAATAAATAAAAAAATACACATCTGTCTGAATAAGTTTTAAAACGTTTGTGCAAATCCAATCGTTTTCCTCTGGCAATAAGAAATAGGAAGTGAATGACATTTCCTGAATGAAAATCTGTTTTATTTACAAACCAAATACATATTAACAACAGTCCTCACTCAGAGGAATAGGACTTCAAAAATATGACGGCTGATCAGGGCGTATTTGTCCAGCCATGCAGAAGATTAATAGCTGATAATTCTGCCAATGAATGAGGGCTATTCTTATCAAACTGTTCAAAAGCGCATGCTCACTGTTACGGCTTTCATCATACATTGACCCCAAGATTCATTTCTATATGACAAGACCTAATTAATACACTGGGCGTTCCTTCAAAGTTCATTTTTATTTACTGAAGTAGCTGTCACTTTCCGGTAAAGATGATAATGTAATTTGCATATGACACTTATAAATGTCAATCAAACTTGCCAGAAAATGACAAACAAGCTTCATAAACATCCCTAATTTCACAAAATTACTCAAGTAGAAAGACAGAATGAAATCTACATAATTGTGTAACTACGTACATGTAGGCCTATAGGGTCTCTTGCACTTTGAATGTCTACTAACAGGGTCTATTATTTACAGGAGGCCATTGGTTCTCATTCCACATTAAATGGTCTGGCCCATGTACATTTTAATCTTAGCACATTGTAGGCTAAATCAATTGAAATTTCATCCAAATGTCCCCAAAGGAAAATTTGAAACTTTAAAATAAAAAAAAAAAGTATTTTAAACGTTGTCCTGCTTAACATATAGCCATTAGGTTAATCTATTTTAGTCTGGAGACCCCCATAAGGGTAATTGGCAAACAGTGCAGACCCAGACTTGCGCAGTCGCGCAGAATGATCTGAGCGCTTGTCATACATGGCATAAGGGCATTTTTCATGTGTTGGTTATCCTATGTTTTGACTGCTGTTTAAGCTGCCAAATTCTGGCCTATGTTTGTTTACATAGGTCTGATTTCATTAGGTTCATTTTGGAGAACAGTTAACCTTTGTCATGCTGAATAAATTTGGATGCCACGCCCACTTCTGATTTTCAGCCAACCAGATTCCTTGATCCAGGTTGTTGATAAAAATTCACATACTTAATGACAAACAGTGCAGATCCAGATCAGTTGGCTTCTTCAGAAGCCAACTGATCTGGATCTACACTGTTTGCAAAGGCAGGGTATATCCGGGTTCAGCAAACAGTGCAGATCAAGATTAATGACAAACAGTGCAGATCCAGATCAGTTGAAGCCAACTAATCTGGATCTGCACTGTTTGCAAAGAATGCATATCCGGGTTCAGCAGGACCAGGGTTAAGTAGTGACAAACAACAAGGGACCCATGTCCGATAAATGCAAAAAGTGCAGAATCTGATAGTCTTGGGTACATATATTCGCTTCTCTGCTGTTTGCCTATTGCTATAAATTTACAACAAAGATCAGAGATTATTCATGTGAAATGTATTCTTCCACGGGTTCTTATTAGAGTATGCGGTTCAAATGAGTAAAAAAAGGTAAGAGAAAAGTCCAGGGAGTGCCATAATCACAAGCTGCAGCCCTTCCAATACAGTAAGAGGAAGAAACAGACAGACAAAACCAAACAAGCGCAAATCGAAATAAAACGTACGAAAAGCACTAAGATTAGCTCTCTCGGTAATCGCAGTGCTAAAAGGACTGAAAAACACAAGAATAAAATAACACAGGGCAAGACTTACATATGTATGCTATCATTGAGAAAGAAGAAATTGATCGTTGAAAAATAAAGTATCTAATGTTGAGCTATGGCTTATAAGTATTAGTTTATACTGTGTTAACTCATCCATTTCGAAAACCTTTCCGACAAAATTGTATATGCAAATAGCGCAGACACATATTGACTGCTCTTATCAGGGTCTGCACTGCTGACAATATCATTAAGTATTTTGTAAAATAAATATATAAGAAAAGAACATATAGGCAAATAATAGATAAGAAAGCAGAGAAATTGTTAAGAAGGAGTAATCAGTGATAATTCTGAGATATTGTTTCTTATTTCTCCATAAAATACATATGTTGTGGGTACTCATTAGAAGCGCCTCGCTGAGGCGCTTCTAATGAGCACCCGCAACATGTTTTCCTGGAAAAATTGAGAAATTATCCCATAATTATCACCGAATACTCCTTAACAATTCCTCTAAGAAAATTTGCTGATGGAAAGGCAAACGATGTAGACATCGATCAGACTGATCCTGTCCTGCGGCTGTTCTGTCTGCATATTCCATTTTATCAGAAAAGTTGGTGCAAAAAAAAATAAGGATGATTGCCATATCAGAGGACTTGTTAAGGAGAAATATTCTAAGATAAATCTGGGATAAGTGTCTTGCTAATTTTCCATAAAAACAGTTATGGGTACTTATTAGAAGCGTTTCTAATGAGTATGCACAACATACGTCTTTATGGAGAATCCCAGAATTATCACCAAATACTCATATTTAACAGGTCCTCCGCCATCTGGGCCCAGTTGTTCAAAGCGTCGTTAGCTTAACGAGCTCGTTAAGGGTCATTTCGTTAACTGTTTTAGCGGATTCAATATACAATATTCTGATATTTTTTGCTGAAAAAATGTGAGTAGCTTTTGCACTGCAAAAGCTACTCACATTTTTTTCAGCAAAAAATTTCAGCATATTTGCGTATCACTCAAAGTAAATTTTAACGGATCGTTAACTAACGATTTCGTTAGTTTTGAACAACTGGGCCCTGAAATATTATTAAGTAAATATTTATGCTCTTACAGCGCAGGCAGCGGGGGATCCGCATTTAGTCACGTTAGATGGGAAAGGATACTCCTTCAATGGGGTCGGAGATTTTATTCTAGTCCAAGATATAAATTCTAGTGTAGTCATTCAAGTCAGAGCGGAACAGGCGACAGACAAATATGGTAGGTAATTGTTGAGTTTTTTTTTTTTTTTTTTTTTTGTTTTTTTTTTTCGCTTACTCATGTATTGTTGTTGTTTTTTTTTTTTTTTCGCTTACTCATGTACGTTATCTCCTAAGAAGACAGTATGCATGAGATGTTAAATAGATTCTAAAAAGAATGACCCTTGAGAGCATTAAACATTCTCACAAAACTGAAAACGGCTGCAGTGTCAAGTTTTCAAGGTCAGCCTGTTTTCTGGCAAAAATAAGAAAAAAAAAATATTCAAAATGTCGTCTGCTGAATTATATGAATATTCAGGCTCTACCCAGCGGGCACTTGACTTTATACAACGTCACATCAACGTCGATGCAACGTCGTGCATCGTCGTCTCAACGTTGCGTGCACCCTGGGATACTTTCTTGCCCTATATTTGTTCATTTTATCACTACAAATCGCTGCCAGTTTTGACGACGTTATTTCGGCCTACTCAATGCCCTTGCCACTTACTGCAAATTAACCCTTGCCATACTGAATAAATTAAGATGCCGCGCCCACTTCATATTGTCAACCAATCAGATTAATCGATACATGTTGTTGATACAAACTGACTTACTTATTGACAAATGGTGCAGATCCAGATCAGTTAATTTCTGAAGAAGCCAACTGATCTGGCTCTACACTGTTTGTAAAGGCAGGTCATATATGAATTCAGCAGGACCAAGGTTAAACAGGCGGGAAAAGTTACACCTGTTGTCCGTCCGGAAGCATTATGCACCTTCATAAATACATGGCTCACTTGTATGATAGATTGCTCCCCAGTGGAGTTGACAAACAAAATGCATGGGCCTGAGATTTATTAATTTATACAAACTGAACCAGAGTTCTCTTATTTACTTTACAACTTCCCCAGTGTATCCATTTTACAGCATATATGACGAAAACACGCCTATATAATTTAGACCCCCTTAAACCCCACTTTTATATAGAAAAACTGGGGTTTACAGGGGTATACATTATTTTTCTTATTTCTGCTCAAAAGCATAGATTGTGGGTACTCGTTAGAACCGCCTCACCGAGATTGTGGGTACTCGTTAGAACCGCATCACCGAGGCGGTTCTAACGAGTACCCACATCTATGTTTTGAGCAGAATTATGAAAAATATCAGTTTTATTATCTGAAAATTTTCAGTTCTTCAGTATATTTGAATAGTCATGTTTTCGTAATGTCAGATTTAACCCTTCTCTTGCTGAACATGACATGCCCTGTCTTAACAAACAGTGTAGATCCAGATCAGTTGGCTGAAGAAGCCAACTGATCTGGATCTGCACTGTTTGTCATTAAATATGTGAATTTCTAACAAAAACCCGGATCATGTAATCTGATTGGCTGGAAATTAGAAATGGGCGTGGCATCTTAATTTATTCAGCATGGCAAGGGTTAAGATATATCCGGAGAAACATTTTTCTTTATTTTGCGTGTAAATGTATTTATCGCGGCAGTTGTAACACACACACACACACACAATACGTATGTTTCTAAGGAGAAATAATTTAAGTGTATGTATAGTTGCTCGAGCATTTTACAACTATTTATAACTCTTTCATTCGTGCAGACCAAACAAGTTCATGTGCAAACACTTTAACAGTGTAGTTTCAGAAAAGACGGCTCATAACGAGCTGTCTCACCAGGATCCACACTGTTTGCTATTCTGTTTTTGATTTTGGACTGACACCTGAGCTGCATTGGTGGACAAATTCAAGGATGGAAGAGTCCACTTCAGAAACCCAGGGATGAAAGGGTTAAAGCTAAATAGGTGTCATTTTAAGATATTTGAAAGAAAAGAAACCCTTTCCGGTATTAAATTAAGGGAGACAGATTTGCTATTTTTCGGTTTGCTTTCCTGCGCAACAGGACTCATATGAAAAGGGGTCTGCTATAACAGAAAAGAATTTGCTCACAATCCCCTGATGGGTGGGCTACTCTAAAAGGAAAAATGTCCCTTCTGAAAAGAGTTTGCTCCCAGCCATCTGAAAAGATATCATTTTTATTTGTCCTTGCGATGTAT
This sequence comes from Anodontia alba, assembly GCA_964016985.1. Classification (NCBI taxonomy): domain Eukaryota; kingdom Metazoa; phylum Mollusca; class Bivalvia; order Lucinida; family Lucinidae; genus Anodontia; species Anodontia alba. Next base: position 127,417,880 of record OZ024821.1, read on the forward strand.
AAAGATATTCAAACATTTTTCTGCCCGCAGGTAACCGCCAAAAGGCTACCGTTTTCACCAGTGTAGCGGTATCAGCAGGACCATCCAGTGACGTTGTAGAAGTAAGAAAACATGTGACCGGAAGCGGAAGTAGTGCTGACGTTTTAGTCAACGGTAATATAGCAACAATCGACTCAACTACCTCACAATTTAGAAGTAAGTATTCAGCTTCTTACTCAGTTATTTTAGAATCATGTGAATTTTGACCTCTTTCTTGACAAATTCAGCAAACGACAATTTAATGATATTTGTCTCATTTTCATCACAAAACAGGTTTTGGCATTCATGCTAATTGTCTCCATAGGTTTTGAGGGAAAAATAAGAAAATATTTCAAACTGTTCTCTGCTGAAAACTTTACTCAGTACGGTAAGCGTTAAAAATAAAATACCACTGTTTGCTGTTACAGATATATCTCTACAGAAGAATTCTATAAACCAATAACTTAACCCTTAAAGCCCAATCACAACTATTGTCGTCTGCTTTGTCATCTGCTTGTGATTTTAAAAGTCATTTTTGCAAACAGTGTGGACCCAGATCAGACTGCTCCTTTAGGAGCAGTCTGATCAGGGTCCACACTGTTTGCCTGTATGCAAAAACAGGTTTGAAAAGTTTGCAAGAGTATTCAGCAGACGACATAAACAGACGACATTTTCAGATGAAGTTTTTCTTGGCGCTTCAAGGGTTAAAAACCATATTTGAAAATCAGATAACCACTATTTGCTGTTGCATGTACATCTTTGCTGAAGATTTTTGCAAACTAATAACTTTACAGCCATATTGAAGATAAGATTACCACTATTTACTGATACACATATATTTCTACTGAAGAATTCTACAAACTAATAATTTAGAGCCATATAGAAAATAAAATTTCCACTGTTTGCTGTTACAGATATACCCCTACCTAAGAATTTTACAATCTAATAATTTTAGAGCCTTTTTTTTAAAATAAGATTGCCACTATTTGCTGTTGCAGATATATCTCTACTGAAGAATTCTGCAAACTAATAACTTAGAGCCATATTGAAAATAAGATTACCACTATTTTCTGTTGCAGATATATCTCTGCAGAATAATTCTAGACACTAGTAACTTTAGAGCCATATTGAAAACAATAGTATCACTATTTGCTGTTAAAACGTATATCCGCACTGAAGAACTCATCAAACTTATAACTTTGGAGCCATATTGAAAATAGAAATTAAGATTTCCACTATTTGCTTTTACACTGTTTTCTGTTAAAGATACGAGGGCCTCGTATATCCCTACCTAAGAATTTTATAAACTAATAACTTTAGAGCCATACTGAAAATAAGATTACCACTATTTACTGTTGCAGATAGATCTCTACTGATAATTTCTACAAGCTATTAATTTTAGAACCATATTGAAAATAAAATTACCACTATTTACTGTTACAGATATATCTCTACAGAAGAATTCTACAAACGAAGGCAGTTACTTGATAGTGTTGGAACCAGTGAGTGTGTCTGTCACAGTTGAAGTAACTCCTGATCTTCTCAATATCATAGTGCTAATAGGAGAGGAGTCCCTAAAAGGTAGCTGCATTACTTCCTTTTTTGTACAAACCCTTTCACCCCCAAGTTTCTGGAGTGGCCTCTTCCATCCTAAAATTTTGGACATAGGGGTTTCAGTCTAAAATAAAAAATAGAACGACAAACAGTGTAGATCCAGATGAAACGGAGCCGTCTCATATCTTAACCTACACTGTTTGCACAGGTATATATTTGGTCTGCTAGGCAGAAAGGGTTGAAAGGACTGAGTGAATTGGGCATGTATTTCGCTATTTTTACAAGGAAAACAACTTTTATGGCTTCTTGATTGCTCTCCTGCGCACCAATACCTTTTGAAAAGGGGTTTACTTTTAAAGGCAAGAATTTTATTCATTGTGTCTATAATCAGTCAGTGAAGGCTTTTAATAGCATGAATATAAGCTGGTGTCTCGATGATTCATTGTCATATATCGTGGCTCAAGTTTTAATTAATGGCACTGCAAACAGCTTGTATGTTTTGAAGTTTGCTTAACGTGTAATTATTTTGAGACCAACTCAGCTGATGAGATATTGAAATATTCCTATTTTTCCCACAGGAGAAAATTTGGCATGGAAGTTCAAAACATAACGAAACCACGCCTATTCAAATATATAGAAAATTCACCTCCAAAAACTGAAAATTTTCAGATAAAAAAACTCTATTTTTCATATTTCTGCTCAAAACATAGATTGCGGGTACTCGTGAGAACCGCATCGGCGAGGCGGTTCTAACGAGTACCAACAATCTATATTTTGAGCAAAAATAAGAATAATAATGTATACCCCTGTAAACCCCAGTTTTACTAAATAAAAGTGGGATTTAAAGGAGTCAAAATTATATAGGCGTGTCTTCGTGATGACGTAAATCTGGCGATACCCAGGAAAACCTACATTAACGGAATGCAATCCACCTGGGGCACAGGATAGGGGATTCAGCAAAAATACCTGTGAATTAGATATTGTACTTACTAGAACAGTTAGTTGAGCTAACGATGCTTTGAACAACTGGGCCCAGATCGTCTTCGAAAGCAGAATGAATACCAAGGAGGAACTATAACAGAAATCGGTCAACAATGAAAACTCTTTGGAGTTTTAAAAAATATAAGTTAAGATACCCGGAAACGCCACAGTTACGAAGCATAGCCTTTTCTAGGAGAGTTGAGGAACAAATAATGACAAAACAAACGACACGTATGAAACCACCGACGCACAAAGAATGAAGAACTACGACAGGGGAATTGCGTTGGAATGGTCAGTAGGAAAAATTACTGGGAACTTAAACTTGTTTTACTCGCGCGAAACCTCACTCTCAGTCATTATGAAAACATGCCTATGCAAATATACTGAAAACTTTGCCACCAATAAATGAAAATTTTCAGATAAAAAAAATCTGATATTTTTCATATTTCTGCTCAAAACATAGATTGTGGGTACTCGTTAGAACCGCCTTGACGAGGCGGTACTAACGAGTACCTACAATCGATATTTTTCAACAAAATAAGAAAAATAATGTATACCCATGTAAACCCTAGTTTTACTATATAAAAGTGGGGTTTAAGAGGGTCAAAACTATATAGGCGAGTTTTCGTGATGTCCAGCTCCAAATTGCAAATATACTTAATGTCAGAAGTAAGAAAAATTAACCCCATTTTGTCATTTGCTGAATTCTTTACCCAGCATACTAAATGTTAATGTGAATGCTTCATTCTAGATGGAAATTTAACAGGCGTGGGTCTTCGTTTTGACAGTTATTTAATTGTTTTGTTGTGCGCAAAAAATGTTCGTTTTAACTGACAATGGTGCTGTGTTTCAAATTAGTTATACTAACTAACGTATATTCATGATGGACATGAATTTATGTATATTTTCATATCATAACTGTCATGTATATGTAATACTCCAAAAAAGAAACATTAAATCTAGGCATATAAACCCTGTATGTAGAGCGATGAATTGTTAAAAATATTTTATTATAATGACTGTTGGAAATCGGTTTCTTATTGTATTCATTATATCAACATTTAGCACTCTTTCTGCAAAATCGGCAGCCAGTAACGATGCGATATATGTATTCATTTATTATTTTTGTTCCAGACAATAGAATTTGATATTGCATAGAGAAACCATCCGTATTGAAATTAAAACCCTATTTTCTGGTAAAAGACTGAAAATGATATTCAAAATGTCTTGTGCTGATTTTTTTACCCAGCATGCAAAAGCATATATCATAAATCTTCAGTTGACTTTCATAAGATTTTTTTATATCTCTAGGACGCCTACGAGGTCTTCTTGGAAACTACAATGGCATAGCAGACGACGATTTTATTGCCAGAAATGGGTCTGTAGTGTCGCCGTCTGCCTCAGAACGGCAGCTGCATTACGACTTTGGTATGACATGTAAGTCCGTAGTTTATTTTCACCTTCGTCCAGGAAGAACTGATACCCTAACCCCAGCGTCAAAGTCGGAGTCGCCTCCACACAATGTTAAAGTTTTACCTCAAAGTTTATAAGAACTAATATTTTCCAAACCACATGATGGATATGGTTTATATTTGGTATAAGATAGATATAGGTCCAAAGTTTTATTCAACAATACTTGCAACCACGCCTTTGACCTTCAGGTCAAGGTCACTGACTTGGACCTTTGAATTTTTATGTTTTAAATATAACAGCTCATATTACACTGCTTTCTGACGTCTCAGCCACAAGAATAGCGCGGCTATATACAGTCGTTACCTGGCTTTCGTCTCACGTGCGGTTTGATTACATTGATCAATGATAATCACGCGGACAATTTCCTTAAGGAAATCTTGGCGTTTGTATACTGTGGCGTAACTGTGAACAATCTATCCAAAAACGCATATAGAAACTTACATTTTATTTTTACATTAGATCTAAGCATCTATTGCTATTATGCTTATAACAGCCGTTCTATAGTTTCCCAGATGTTGCTTATTAGTGATTGTAAAATATAAGCCGCAATGTTCTGACATGTGTGCCCCGACGAAGACTCAGATCAACCTGCGCATCTGCGCAAGCTGGTCAGATTTTATATTGTCCGCATGCTGAAACTTTGCATCCATGGCTATCTGAATTACGCCCAGTGAAGATTCAGATCAGCCTGCGCGAATGCGCAGGCTGATCTGAATCTTCGCTGGGCGCACAAGTCCGAAGGTATACTTTCTCTGACGTTGGGGCACATTTTTCTGAAGCCATTAACTTTTATTTTTTACAGGGGCCGTAACTCCGCAGGAGCGGTTGTTGTCACCACTAACATCTCAAGATACAGAGGTCTTTCACTATGAGCCGATATTTATTGATGAATTGTTATCCAGTGGAAGCATGCGACCGGGGACCATTGATATTTGTGGAACTAACAAACAATGTCGCTTTGATTATCAAGTAACAGGGAAGGAATCTGTTGCTAAGTCAACGGCTGCCTTTACTAATAAATTTGAGGCATTGAAGGAAGAACTAGAAAAGAAAGGTAAATGACATTGTATAGTATTGCTTTGTCTTCCGCACGCACATCTATACATTTATTTCAATAGAACCACCAGTTCTCTGCATTGAACTGTAGTGTAGGTTGTATTTTCTGGTCATTTTGATCATTGAACCCATTCCGGGTTGTTAAAAGTTTTGTATGAGTCTTTGATGAGGCCTAATTGGCCGAAACTAGCTAGTCAGTCCCAAAAAACTTGACACTCCTACAGATTTCAGTTTTGTGAATGTGTTAATTGCTCTCAAGGGTCATTCCTTATAGAATCTATTTATACATGTATGTTTTGATCCATATAGATTTTAATCTTTAGCACTATATACTAAATCTGCAGAAACACAATACTGATATTGGTTTCTAATTTTGTCCCAGAAATTAAAGAGACAGTTTGTATGAAATGTCAACTTTTTTTTATTTTTTATTTTTTTTTTTTAATTTTGTCTAGTATTATTATTACAAAGAAAAGATGGATGCTTTCAATGAATCTCCCGCACTAAATTATTCTCCTTTTCAATGGCTGTCTATTAAACCGGGGCCCAGTTGTTCAAAGCATCGTTAGCTTAACGAGCTAGTTAGTGGTCAAAATATTAGGTGTTCTAGTAAGTATAATATCTAATTCACAGGTATTTTTGCTGAAAAAAAAGTGAGTAGCTTCACATTTTTTTCAGCAAAAATACTAGCATATATGCCATATTTAATGATCAAAGTTTTAATGATACGTTAACTAACGGCATCGTTAGTTTTGAACAACTTGGCCCTGAATACTTTCTAACAGTCGAATTTCAATGGCTCGAACATCTTTGGGACCATAGAAATATGTTCTAGAAATGGGTAGTTCAAATCACTGAGGGTTAATCATAGCGCCCGGCCAGGAGGCAAATGGGGTTAATTTAAGGACATCTTTTCGATCTTCTATAAAATAATGGTAGGCTAAGCGTACTCATTAGAATCGCCTCGTTGAGGCGATTCTAATGAGTACACTTAACATACCTGTGTTTTATAGAATGATGTGATTCTGATGAATATACTTAACACACTTCTATTTTATAGAAGATCGAAAAGATATCCTTAAAGTATTCCCGTTTGCCTCCTAGCCTGGCGCTATGGGGCGATTCTAATGAGTACACATGATATACATTTTCTTGATAAAAGAGGAAACTGTCCCTGAAATGTCCCTAAATGTTTGTTTTATTTAGTCATCTTGGCGAATTTCGTAAGAACTCAAAGACGAGTTCGAATCAGCCACGGTGAACGAGCCATCGATGGTCGAGTCATTGAAGTTTTTATGTAGTTTGTTATTTATTGTTTCGCTTTCAGTTGTTCGCTGTCCATTTGTAAGTTCACCAGAAAACGGAAACAAGACGGTATCTGGCTATTCAAATGGCTCCATAGCAACGTTTACATGCAACCCTGGTTACGAGATTACCGGTGGTAGTATCAAACGCTATTGCCAAGATGACAGCACGTGGAGCGGAAGTGACGTAGTATGTGCTATCAAAAGTAAGTTGGCTACTACAATGCTACGCTATCTTAGAATATTATTCTAAGCACATTCAGAAAATATATTTGTCATAATTTGACTGCAGGCTTCCTTCGAAACCCTCATAAGCCGGTTCGTAGTTTTCGTAAATTAAAGATACAGTTTATCTGTCCTGGGATTTTTCCCTGCGCAGGTATATCGTCTTTGATAAATTAAGCTCTTTGGGTAATATTTTCAGCAGACGGCATATTAAAATAAATTGTCTCAATTTGCATGAAAAGTAAAATTCTGTTTTCTGGGAAGAATAAAAAATATCAACAATTTGTCGTCTGCTGAATTAGCCCAGAGAGTGGTAAAATTAATATATGTGTAATTATTTAGTATTCCCAGTCAGTTCTTTTGTCTTTTGGTATTTAAGAAGATACTTTAACCTGTACAGTGTACTATTGTTTTGAGGTATCTCTGAATGTCATTTATCTATGTAAAATCATATTCCTTTTACTCTTTCACAGGCCACAGGCGATGATAATAGGCTTTTGCAAACAGCATAGATTCAGATGGGACGGCTCATAATGAGCCGTCTCATCTGGATCTACGCTGTTTGACATTCAGTCTTTCAACTTTAAATATAAATTTCTTTCCAAGCGATAGTTTGTTTAAAAAAAGCAGACGACAAATATCGACACCGAAAGAGTTAAATCAGTAATATGTAAGCAACCTCTGAGAAAAAGACCATCATGGCATAAATTATATTAATAATGATGAAGATTAGGTTGTTGTTCATGTATCCATGCATACTGTACACATAAAAAGACTTTTTTCTTGCTTGTTTTTGATTTGGAATTTTCCGTATATTTTCAGTCCAAACAGACGACGTCTCCTATACCATCTATATTATAGTGGGTAGCAGTGGGGCTGGTCTTGCTGTGTTACTGGTCGCTGTGTGTGTTGTAATACTTGTATATAGACATCTGAAAAAACCAAAACCTCCCGAGTATGTATTAATCTTTATTATTGCATAAAAAACAGTGTCGCACGTTATTAACAGCCGTGCATTAACGGGCGAAAAGCCGTGTATTAACAAGGCAATTCACGCGCTGTTAATGTACGGCTACGCAACTTTCAGTATGGTCGTACCGGGGCCACAGATTTGCTGCCGTGACGAGATGTGTACTGCCTGGCCCTAGAACGAGCATAGTCCGTGGAAATTGCTTTCGCGAAACATCGGTGAAAAGGCGAAACAAAATAGTGCAAGAAATAACGCGAAATGTAGCAAATGTTTTGTTTTTATGCAATATTAGCGATCGAACATGGATCGAACATGGTTTTATAATGCATTAACACTCGCCAGGTTCCTTGGGAGGTGTTGAAAACCGTGGCCTCCGGCCTCGGTTTTCAACACCTCCCACGGGACCTGGTGAATGTTAATGCATGAAAAACCATGTTCGACCCCTATATAAATGTATAAAAATGATACGATATCTACCCGTCATCGACATGTGTATGGATATGTTGTTTTCTGGTTGTGAAAAAATTACGTGTAATGCTCTTAAATTGTTTAAGTGAGTTTGTTAAGATGCAGCTGTGGTTTTTGTAATAGGTACTTATACTATGAAATTGAAAGAGTACCAGTAACTTGAAATTGGCAAACACTTTTCTTTGCTTAAGGACACTTAGAGGCCATTTTTTTGTTGTTGTTGTTTATAACATTACGAAAACACGCCCATTCAAATATATAGAAAATTTCACCTCCAAAAACTGAAAGTTTTCATACAAAACTTTTGATTTTTTTTTCTTCATATTTCTTCTCAAAACATAGATTGTGGGTACTCGTTAGAACCGCCTCGGCGAGGCGGTTCTAACGAGTACCTACAATCTATGTTTTTTAGCAGAAATAAGAAAAATAATGTATACCCATGTAAACCCCAGTTTTACAATATAAAAGTGTGGTTTAAGGGGGTCAAAATTATATAGCCAAGTTTTCGTGATGAACACCGTAGTCTACAAATTGAAAACACATAGATTTACTCAGGTTGTAGAATTTGATATTAGTACTAAATTCTATGTATAAAATATGTTCAAGCAGAGTTGACCATTCTTTTGCATATGCTGTAATAAAAATAACCAAAACATGAATGTGTACTCTTGTAGTAAAACCAATTTATATTTTGATTTTTTATTTTTATCTCATTTCAGTGAACCTCCTGGGATTGAATTAGAAAACATTCCAGTTTTTGCTAATCCTGTTTTCTTGCATAAGTAAGTTAGTTACCTTATAAAGAACACTGCAAACATTTAAACTGCAACTCTGTGTGTGTATGCGTGTGCGTGCGTGCGCGCGTGTGTGTGTTTATATATAAATCAAACTGTTAGATAATTACAGACAACCCTATTTATACCGACACTCGATATAACGACAAAATTCGTTATAATGACAATTTGATTTCACGAAACCTTCGCTTAAGAGGTAACAGTTAGTCACAAATTATGCAAGAATAATATATTTAATATTTTAACGAATCATATGATTTGAATATTTGGTAGAATCGCCTCAGCCATGCGATTCTAAAAAATATCCAAAACATATGTTCTATGAGGAAACAAAACAAGACCTTTCTTACATATAAATCTGCTCATTAGTTATTCTGTACCATAGCAAGTTCATTTTAATGGCAATGTCTTTGGGAACAAATACTGTTGTTGTAACGAGGGTTCACTGTATTGACTTAGTAATTTCATTTCAATGGAACAGTGAGGTTCCTGTTTTGTAGATCTCCTTTGTTCCTACAAAGTATATTGTAAATGTACTGTTTTGTTTTGTTCATTCCTCATCTCTTCTTCCTTTGGTGCTTCGGGAAGATTGTGCTTCGTGATTGTGGTATCTTCTTGGTAAAATAATGTATACATTGCGAAAACAAGCCTATTCAAATATATTGGAAATTTTACCACCAAAATTTTCAGCCTATTCAAATATATTGGAAATTTTACCACCAAAATTTTCAGATTTAAAATTCTGATATTTTTCATATTTCTGCTCAAAACACAGATTGTTGGTACCCATTAGAACCGCCTGGGCAAGGCGGTTCTAACGAGTACCCACAATCTATGGTTTTTTAGCAAAATAAGAAAAATAATGTATATCCCTGTAAACCCCAGCTTTACTACATAAAAGTGGGGTTTAAGGAGGTCAAAATTATATACGCGTGTTTTCGTGATGGGATTTACTATGCGTTTGCTATTCTGGTCTGTTTAAAAGCACCGTCAGTGTTTAATATAAGTTGATAGTTGTTGTGGTAATTTAGAACATAGTTTTGGTTCTTATGAATATCTGCAAGTACAGCTGAACCTCAATAACTCGGAACATTTTGGGACCAAGTAAATTTGTTTTAGACATGGATAGTACGAGGCACTGAGCGTTAATCATAAGGCCAGGTCAGGAGGCAAATGATTACGATTTAGGGATGCCTTTTTGTTCTTCTATATAATAATGGTATGTTATGTGTACTTATTAGAATCGCCTCGATACATTTCATTTTGATAAAATAAAAAAATTTCCCTAAATTATCCATAATTGTCTGTTTTGGGGCTATCAAGAGAATTTTCTAGGGACTCAAAAAAACGAGTTCGAATTAGCCATGGTAAACGAGCCACCACTGTTCGAGTCAATGAGGTTTTACTGTAGTTGGTATGCAGCAACAGTAAGATATACCTTCTGAGAAAATTCCCTTCATGTTACTGTTTTAACCCTTGGCCTGCTGAATCCGGATATACCCTGCCTTTGCAAATAGCGTAGTTCCAGATCAGTTGGCTTCTTTAGAAGCCAACTGATCTGGATCTGCACTGTTTGCCATTAAGTATGTGAATTTATAGCAACAATCTGATTCGCTGAAAATTAGAAATGGGCATGGCATCTTAATTTATTCAGCAGGACAAGGGTTAAGATCTCCTGAAGAACACAGGTACTATGTGTCTTTCCACACTCTTCTGAGAACAATTATCATATTTACTTTAGATCCTTCCTCACCCTTTGGAATTACAGGTTGCCTACATGGTCCACTGTTTCCGAAGATTGTGCTGTATAAATCTTTCAAATGCAAATTGCTCTGTTTCTATCTCCTTTAATTTTGCGTCTTTCCTTGGCCATATCCCGTTATTATTTTTTAAGCATCTCAACACTAAAACATATTCTGTGATTACTGTCAGACATGAAACTTGATTCAGTGTTTGAAAATAAGCATTACATGTTGAAAATAAAATTTTAAAAGCATTTCTCTTAATGCCTCCTAAAAATACAGCAGCTATGCATTTTTCCTTTGGAAGCAGTTAAGCGCTTAGCACTCTGGGTAAAATTCGCAGCAGACGACATTTTCAAATATTTTCCATATTGGGTTTCATGCAAATTGTCTCCAATGCAGATAATGTGCATGAAATGTCAGATTCTGTTTTCTGGGAAAAATAAGAAAAATATCATCAATGATACTCTGTCGTCTGCTGAATTTGCACAGGGACTGGTAAAGGTTAACTGAAACACAAACTTTATTCTGGGGGATAATAAACAAAACTGTCGCTCATTGAAATCTAATAATTTCGCCAAGAAATTAGCAATTGGTATTTTCATTGATCACTTCCATCGTGTTGGAACAGCCCGTCATACCGTATGTAAATATTATTTAGAGGAGCTTATCTAGAACTCAACTAACTATGCTATAGCGACCATGATTAGACACGGCGTTCTACGGCGTCTGATATGGGTCTTCACTGTTTAAATGTACTCTCGGTATTAATATATTAATTAGGTAACAAGTGCCATACCTGCGGTATTCTAACTTTGTTTCTTTTTTCTCTTTCAGCTTGCACAGCTTAGTTAAAGACGGACGATTTCGGATACCAAGACCCGATTTCGTAGACCCTAGCATTTTCCAGGAATATTTTTGAACATTCTAGTCATTTATGTCGAGGACGACTTACCCGTAATTTGCATTTCAGTAGTGCCATCGACCCTTAAGTGTCGTTCCAAATTGTAGCAGACAACATTCTGAAATATTGTTTGTTTGCTTTTTATATTCAGGGAAAACAAGGTTTGACATTTCATGTGAATCGTTTGTTCATTTTCTCGAAAACAATATGAAAAAAAATAATTTAGAATGATGGCTGCTGCTCTAATGTGACTGACGCTTTAAGCGACAAAGCGAGCCTTCCAACAGAAAAAAATGTTTATATCTTGTGCGAAAGAGAAGACCTGGAACAGACTTTTCATATGTTATGCGGGCCGGTCTTTGAATCTGGTGGTCGCGCCTGACATAAGGCGGATTTTCATCAAGAAGAGGTTCGTTAGAATGAAGGGCAAACTTAGTGTTCTCCACTAAATGTATTACCGTTATTCATGCATGGACATGACACAAATTAGTCACGTGACTTCAGTGGTGCCATGGATTTCGTATTTTATGTGATCGTTTTATTCAAACAAATTTTAGTCAGACTTGGTGCCTTAATAGTTGTTAGATTATTTATTTTACCCAACAATGTCATGGAGGAGAATAGTTTTGCTCATCGCCAAATTACATCATGTGACTTTGTCATGTGACTTTGTCTCTTGAAACCACTGTGTGACGTCATAGCCAGACGCATCATGTGACATTATGCATTTCGTTGTTTCTCATTTCTATGTCTACAAGTGACATATGTTTCAGTTATGCACATATATCATCAAAATACTCCCATTTCAACCCTTTCATCCCTGCAGACGAACACTGATACGTACATTTGCAAACAGTGCAGATCCAAATGAGACGGCTCGTTACGAGCCGTCTCATCTGGATCTACACTGTTTGCCTGTCTACTTCTGATTTTCGCTTGACATCCCATTCATATTAATGGATGTTTCCAAAAAAATCAAGGATGGAGGAGTCCACTTCAGTAATTTAGGGTTGAAAGGGTTAACTATAAGTGTCGTTACTACTAAATAAGCAGACGACATACAAGACATATATTTCTCAAGAAAATAAGGCTTTGCATTTCTTGTGAATCACCTTATTCCTAAAAAGAGGCTTCACGCATGTTGCCAAGCCCTCTTTTCTGAGAAAGAAAATTGCAAACTCTATTAACGCTTAGCGCCCTGGGTAAAAGTTTCAGCAGAAGACATATTGAAATATATTTCGATTTTTTCATGCAAATTGTCTCCAACTGAAACAGTTCGCATGAAATGTCAAATCCTCTTTTCTGGGAGAATAAGAAACATATCACCAGTTTCTCGTCTGCTGAATAAACCAAGAGAGGGATAATGGCTAAAATGTCGTTTGCTAATATTTTAGTTCGACATTGTAAGGGTTATGTTGAGGCTAATTGTCTTTCACATGGGTCATGTCAGGTCAGAACTTGCTGGGACTGCACATCCCGCGTAGTCTGATATGAAACTATGGGATGTCCCGATGCTTGAAGGCCCCTTTTTCCGAGACGTGACCTAGTCATGATACTTTAGTCGTGACGTGAGAAAAGGTACCTTTGGGGCAATGCAAACAGTACAGATCCAGATCAGCCAGCGGAGATACGTATATAGTCTGATCAGAAACTTTGCAATACTTCATTATGTTCTACAGTGACCAATGATTCTATAGGCGGACAGTGAAGGCCCAGATCAGACTGCGCGGATGCGCAGTCTGATCTGGGTCTACACTGTCCGCATATGCCCGTAGACACCTTTTCGCATGGCGCGGCCCAGTTAATATTAATTAAATGTTACTGTCTAAATGTAATTCATTCCATGTGTTTCAGAACTTGATAATATGATTTTAAACGCACATGTGGATATCTTGGAATTTGACTGCTCTGCGTGCTGAAACGATTTTGTAGACTGGGCTCAGTCCATCTCAGTATAACGAAGCAAACTGTCCACTTGGCTTTAGATTAGAGGGATATCCAGATAAATAGTTTTCTTATTTCCCCAAGGAAACATATGTTGCGGATACTCATAAGAAGCTGAGGCGCTTCTAATGAGTACCCATAACATATGTTTTACCTGGATAAATAAATAAATTATCAATACTTTTTTGGTGGAAAATAGCGCCTAATCTTGAGCTTCTGTTTATGAATACAGGTTTTTTGATAGGTGTGGTTCCTCAAAAGAAAGGCGTATGTATGACGCCCTATGTGAGAGAAGGGCCTGGTCGTATATGTTGGCATCTACGTCCGAGATAACCCTGTGCATCAGCACACAGCACAGTCTGATCAGGGCCTTCATTGGCCGCTTACGGATAAAGTGGGTACCCTGTGAATTTACCACATCACGAAAACATGCCTATAAAATTTTGACCCCCTTAAACCCCACTTTTATGTAGTAAAACTGGGGTTTACAGGGGTATGCATTTTTTTCTAATTTCTCCCCAAAACATAGATTGTAGGTACTCGTTAGAACCGCCTCGACGAGGCGGCTCTAACGAGTACCCACAATCTATGTTTTGAGCAGAAGTATGAAAAATATTTTTATCTGAAAATTTTCATTTTTTGGTAGTAAAATTTTTAGTATATTTGAATAGGCTTGTTTTCGTAATGAACTAACAGAAAAGATCCTGATCGTACTGGACAAATTGATCTGGGCCTTCGCTGTCCATATACAGTCGACTATCGTTATCTCGACTTCGCTTATCTCGAATAATCGCTTATCTCTGAGTGAAGATCTGGGCCCAGTTGTTCAAAGCTAACGACGTCGTTAGTTAACGATTCGTTAAAATTTACATCGAGTGATACGCAAATATGCTGAAATTTTTTGCTGAAAAATGTGAGTAGCTTTTGCAGTGCAAAAGCTACTCACATTTCAAAAACTACTCACATTTTTTCAGCAAAAAATATCAGAATATTGTATATTGAATCTGCTAAAACAGTTAACGAAATGACCCTTAACGAGCTCGTTAAGCTAACGATGCTTTGAACAACTGGGCCCTGGTCTCTGTTTTTAACATGGAAATCTAACAATAGGTAACAAAATATTGCTCCTCCTCTTTTCTACAATATTTTCAATATATCTCTAACTTAAGGAGTCAAATTACATATTCCTTTGTGAAGTGTAGTTGTTGGATTTATGTTTTCCTCAATTCTGCAAATCTGATATGTCAAGGTACGGTTATCTCGAGGTATTTCACACTCCCTTGGACTTCGATAACGAGAGTCGACTGTATTCACCTGTATCACAAGGACACTTTTCCGGAGTTGCAAATTGTATGAAGAAAGAAGGCTCATCAGGATCTTTGCTATTCAGCTCCTTAGAAATACGGGCAACTGCAGTATCGGCTGTCGAGAAGTGAAGGCCCAGATCAGACTGAGCTGATTTCTTAACCTTAAAAAGGACAGTCATGACTGTAGCAGACGACATTTTGAACTACTTGTTTTTCAGAGAAAATAAGAAAATACAGTTAAATTTTTATTTGAGCCTATTCTGGGTACTGTGAAAATCAAATACCGCTTAAACCGATGCTAGGTGGCGTGCGCAGCCTCGCAACTACATGTACATTGTTGCATATGGGAGACTTAATAAAAGTGAGTCTCCAATTTTCGTTGTTTTGTGTATCTTTTGTTTCCAAAGGCAACTATAGATTTTATTGACATTTTACATGAAGCTTTATTTTCACTGAAAATAATAAAAAAAAATAAATGTCGTCTGCTGCTGTTGTTGCCAGCGCTTTTAGGGTTAAGTGGTATATGGCTGACAGGTCTTATACATGTATATAATGACCATTTGACTGAAATGGCATCTTTGAGGAATTTGTATTATTGAACAACGCTTAACATTGGTCAAATTATCAATATTTTTCTTATTTTACCCAGAAAACAGGATTTAACATTTCATGCAAACTGTCTCCATTGGAGACAGTTTGCATGAAATGCCAAATCATGTTTTCTAATTTATTCACGGAAGCATATATTGTGGGTACTAGTTAGAAGGTAAAAAGAAAAGTCCAGGGAGTGCCACAATCACACATCGCAGCCAATTGCTGACACCTAGAGAAAGAGGAAAGAGATACAAACAAACACGCGCAAAACAAACAAACGCACGAAAAGCACACAGACCAGCTCTCTCTTCCTCAGGCGAGGTGATCGCAACATATTCTTACGACATGAAAGCCGTAACAAAGGAATGAAGCATAGCTGAAATAATTCTCACGCTGCCGTGGGAATCGAACCCGGTTCGTTCGTAACAATATGTGTTTGTGGAGACAAAAGAAAAGTGTCAGTATTTTTCCATTGGTAAATGTGCCTTATCTGCTCTTAATATATCATCAAGATCAGCAAAAGTTTGCGGATAGCGAATATACAAAACATTCTGTATCTTTCATTGTCTGATTGAAATATTCTGTTTTCCCCTATATTGTCTTTAAGGTTGATCTCAGTCATCTCTCTCCGCGCATACCATGCAAATGTCTTTTTTATGGTAAACCCTAAGGCTCAAAATGTTTACCAATCTGAGTTCCTACCAAATGAAATCGGAAAATTGGGACAGATAAGCCTGTGCAAACAGTGTAGACCCAGATCAGACGCCGCAGAATGCGGCGTCTGATCAGGGTCTACACTGTTTGCCACTCATCCAGTATTGTTTAGATATATGGCATGTAGTAAAAGGGATTTGTTAAAATTTTATGACAAGTACGGTAGACGACATTTTAAAATATTTTTGTATATTTTTCCCAGAAAATAGATTGATATTTCTTGCAGATTGTCTCCTTAGAAGACAATTTGCATGAAATGTCAAGGCCTATTTTCTGGAAAAAAAATAGAAATATATCATCAGTTTGTCGTCAGATTAATTTTTCTGTATCTTCGGGTAGGAAAATATCCGTGGTAACTTCTTACCAAAAGCTGACTGGGATGTCGTCACGGTTTTCACAGTATGACCTGCGTCATATACCTGTATTTTCACTGTTTGTTTCGTAGAAAGGCCAAATGTTCTGCCGTCATTGAAATCACCTGAGTGCGATGAGTCTGACTACATCCAGAACTTATGTTTTGACTGATGTTACAGCTTGCTTGAAGCGAACCCAGCGGGCACGCAACGTTGAGACAACGTCGCATCAACGTCGATGCAACGTCTTGACGTTGCATCGACGTTGTTGTGACATTGTATAAAAGTGCCCGCTGGGTTGCTTCATGGCGACATGACTTAAGTTTTTTACGGTTTTTTGTTTTAATAATAAAACATGTTTATACCCGACGTTAACTGTGTTTTTAATGTGGTTTACTGTTTTCACGTCGTCCGTCTATCCGTCTGTCTGTTCGTGACGTTTTGCCTAGGTTGGGTGTCTAATGAACCATGCTTATTGATTTTTTCTTGTTATAAACTAGCATATCAAACTATTTGTCAACGAATATCTTTGTGTTTGCTGTTAAAAAGTTGTCAGACATTTTGTTTTCGTATATATGGAGTTGTTTCTAAAAAGCTTTTTATGAGGGTTTTGGAAGTTTTAAACCAGGAGAAAATGTTTCCTGTGTCATCATGCATTCTGTGAACGGCATGTGTGCAAAGCAGGAATTTCTTTTGATTAACTCTTTACAGTTAACTGACAATAGACATTTAAATGTTTCCATCTATTTTCAGTTAGCTGGCAACGAATAGAGATGGCCAACGAACATTGTTCTGGTCAGACGGCGCGCATGTGCAGGCTGATCTGGGCCTTCGCTGTTTGCATATGACAATGGACTTTTTTCAAAATGCACTTTCACCTACGCAAAAATATGACTTGCAGCAGACAACAGATTGATGATATTTTTCCTAATTTCCCCAGAAAATAGGCTTTGACATTTTATGCAAATTGTTTCCTTAGGAACCAAAGCCTGTTTTCTGGAAAAAAAAGTAAGAAAAGTGTTTCAAAATGTCTGCTGTTGAAATTTTTACCCAGCATGCAAAGTGTTTACATTAAATTTCAAGATGTCAGCTCTTTGATGTGTTATCATGAAATGTACATGTTATGATGTTAATGTCTGTCATGCTATTATCATTACGAAAACACGCCTATTCAAATAAATTGAGAATTTTACCACCAAAAAATGAAAATTTTCAGATGAAAAATTCTGATATTTTTCTTATTTCTGCTTAAAACATAGATTGTGGGTACTCGTTAGAACCGCCTCGATGAGGCGGTTCTAACGAGTACCCACAATCTATGTTTTAGGCGGTTCTAACGAGTACCCACAATCTATGTTTTTGAGCAGAAATAAGAAAAATAATGTATACCCCCATAAACCCCAGTTTTACTATTTACAAGTGGGGTTTATGGGGGTCAAAATTATATAGGCATGTTTTCGTGATGTCTCTGAATATTCATGTCGGCTGTTATACACAATCGTTATTTATTGTTCATTTTGTTTGTAAATATCGTAAAAACCGATTAAAAAGAATACAAAATGCCACATAAATCAGACGTCTTTGCTTCTTTATCCTCGACCTTTAACCCATTTATGCCTGGCGTCCCATAAAAAAGGGCATTTGCAAACAGTGTAGACCCAGATCAGACGCCGCAGATCGCGGCGTCTGATCTGGGTCAACACTGTTTGCATTTAGGAGAGGAATTGCTATACAATATGGTAACAATAAAAACTAACCAGACACGCCTTATATTGGAAATGGACCTGTCCAGAGATTTGAGGTAAAAGAGTCCATTCTGTGTAAATGGGTTGATATCAAAATAGAAACACAGTGCAAGCTCTCCATGACAGACACTTTTGTGAAAGCGAAAAAGTGGCTACTGGAGGGAGGTGGTTGTTATGCATGTAGAGAAGTTAAATTTGTGGTAAAATAGCACTGGAACAGGAGTAAAGTGTTATTGAAGGGGAGATGGTTGTTGTACAGAGCTTAAATATATATTATTGCATAAAAAGCAATCATTAACATTATTAACAACCGTGCATTAACCGGCGAAAAGCCGTGTATTAACAAAGCAATTCACGCGCTGTTAATACACGGCTACGCAACTTTCAATATGATTGTACCGGGGCCACAGATTTGCTGCCCTTACGAGATGTGTACTGTCCGGCCCAAGAATGAGCATGGTCCGTAGAAATTGCTTTCGCGAGACATCGGTGAAAAGGCGAAACAAAATAGTGCAAGAAATAACGCGAAATGTAACAAATGTTTTCAGTTTTTATGCAATAATAGCGATTGAACATGGTTTTTTAATGCATTAACATTCGCCAGGTCCCTAGGGAGGTGTTGAAAACTGCGGCCTCCGGCCTCGGTTTTCAACACCTCCCTTGGGACCTGGCGAATGTTAATGCATGAAAAAAACATGTTTGATCCCTATAGTAAATACCACTTTAGGAAATAGGTAAACTGGCTGTTATAGGGAAGTTGACTGTTTTAGAGAGATTAGATATGTAGTTAAACAGCACTGTGGGAAATTAGTAAAGTTGGTCTTACAGGGAGATGGCTGTTGTTGGGAGATGACAGCTAGTGTAGGTTCTACTATAAAAATCACACAATAGGTGCCTTGAATGGTATTGGTTACACTTAGTAGATTTTCCGCCATTTTTACAAGGGGTTGCAACTTTTGTGACTTCCTGTTTGTTTTAATGCGCACCAAATCCTTTCTGAAAAGGGGTCTACTCTAACAGGAAAGAATATGCTCCTGAGGGGAACAAATTCGTACCTTTTAGAGTAGATTCCTTATCATAACGGGGAGTGGGGTGGGGAGGGGCGCAAAAACAATTTTGACAAGAGATACTTTCTCCCCTGAAAAAAATCAGACTTACAACTTGCAATACACAATCAACTATCGTTAAGGTGCACGACCCTCATCATTCTTGCCTGTGCCTCAGCTTAGCATCTGGCAAAGAAAAATAGCATTTGACAAGCCCATTTTCTAGATCTTGTCGGTATCAGTCTGCCGAAACCCGTCGATATATTCTTGACGGTTCAAGAGTTATCTCCATTTTGCGAACCGACCACGGATGGATGGACTCGGGTTGATGACAGGACACTCTTCGAGAATCGACCATTCGGTCGGTCGACTTTCTGCGGGCCATGCAATATTTCTACGGGTTCAAGAGTTGTGCCCATGTTCACTAACTGACTATAGAAAAAAGTTTGACCTTGGCTTTGCCTCGGTCAAAGAAAAATGACATTTTCCAATTCCTTTGTCTAGAGCTTGTCAACATTTATATCTATGCAAACTTTTATCTTAATATACCATACGGTGAACGGCTTACAGCGAATTTCATTTGTTTTGTTTTTTTGTTCGTTTTTTTTTTTTTTTTTTTTTTTTTTTGTCTTTTCGCATTTTTGAATTCGGCTTAGCCTCGAGCAAAGAAAAATGGCATTTGGCAAGCCTATTAGCTAGATTTTATCTGTATCAGCCTGAGTGCGAAAATATGTAAACGTATTCTCACGTTTCAAGAGCTATGCCCATTTTCTCTGACGGATGGACGGACTTACAACTCGATTATAGGGCACACGTCTGAAAGTCGACTTTACAGTCTGTTGGTCAGTCGACTTGTATTCCAAAATATATTCCTTAAAATATTCCGTATCCAAAATTGGATTTTGCAATATCCCTATTTAATTGGGCCGCGCCGAGCGAAAACATGTCATATGGGCATATGCGGACAGCGAAAGCCTAGATCAGCCTGCGCATCCGCGCAGTCTGATCATGGCCTTCGCTGTCCGCTAACAGAATCACTGGAAACCATAGAATGTATCAATGGAGAGCAAATGCCCGAATGAGGCTTTGCGCATGCGCGGAATGACTCGGAATCTGCATTTAGCGCATGCTCGAAGACACCTTTTCGCTTGGCGCTGCCCAAATTCTAAATTTATATATATTTCTTATCTCTATTTGAATTCAAAATATCCTTGAATAAATAAAATAAATTTTCTATCCCGAAAACAAGTCGAATCAAGCCTCATTAAGATTTATCTCTCCATGGGCCAATTCAGCAGACGACAAATCGCTGATATTTTTTCTTATTTTCTCCAGAAAACAGGCTTTGGCATTTAATGCAAATAAATTGCATGAAATTTCAAAGCCTATTTCTGGGGAAATAGGAAAAATATTTCAAAACATCACCTACTGTAATGTTTCCCATCATTGTTTTTAAAAAGCGGAACCAATCATTTTTGACATACATGTTTCTCTAGCTTAAGTCTCATCCCCAGCGGATTCAGAGGTGGTTGGGAGGGGGTTGGAGGAGGGGTTAAGTCGAATCCCCTTTGACTCAAAATTTCATTTTAATGGGAAATTTTGAATAAATTTGGTATACCATATTTACCCTAAATATTCACACCCCTTACTTTTTGCCTTATACTTCTCATTAAGTCAATTTTACTTTCTATGTATGTGTGTAAAATTGCCAAATGAGTGGCAAACAGTGTAGACCCTGATCAGACGCCGCGTTCTGTGGCGTATGATATGGGTGTATACTGTTCGATCAGGCCTGTATTTTTGTAAAGTATGGCAAGTTGATCAAATCTACAGCCCCAGGTCTGCATACAGAAGGGTGAAAGGCGAACAAACACACTGCATGCATGGTTTTAGATCGAAGGGAGACGAACTTCGTAATAAATTGAAATATGGGATTTTCGGTTACTTCCACTAAACGAAACTGTAAACAGTAAAGTCTGAACAGTTCGGTTGTACATTCGTACTATCAGTTCAGGGTCATTTTTGTTCACAACGTCATTGTTGTTTACAACAAACGGCGAAGACCGTGAACAGACAAGAAGCAGGGTCTACACTGTTGCCACTCATCTACTTATTATTAGCCAAATCAGCGGATAGCTCGTTTTTATTTGTTTTGGAGTATTACGGTCCAGTAAATACTTTTAAGGTCATGTCGAGCCAGTCAGTTAATCTGCTCACTTTTTCCCCAGCAAGCTTAGTTCTCCAAGAGGTTAATCAGTAATTCAAGCACAGGCTTTCGCCGGTAACTGACAACTGTCTTTCTTGAAATCAACAGATAGTTAAATGGACTTGTTCAAAGTTTAGAACAAATATGGTAAGGCGTTGTGCTGTCTTAAATAGTAATTATGGTAGTCATGCGTTGAAACGACATGGTTGTTGTATGATTGCCTCGTGGGATTAGGCATAACTGACCATTAGATGATAAAAAAAAAAAAAAAAAAAAAAAAAAAAAAAAAAAAAAAAACTCGGAGGGCTCTTAATCTTTAGCACTCTCAGGGCAAATTCAGCTGACGACAAATTAATGATGTATCTTTTTTATTTTCCCAGAAAATAGGCTTCGACATTCCATGCAAATAGTCTCCTCGGGAGACAATTTTCATGGAATGTCAAAGCTTATTTTCTGAGCAAAAAAAGAAAAATATTCAAAATGTTGTCTGCTGAAATTTCTACCCAAGATGCAGAGCGTTAATAAGTCCTCTGATACTTAACCCTTGTCCTGCTGAATAAATTAAGATGCCACGCCCACTTCTAATTTTCAGCCAATCAGGTTACTTGATCCAGATTGTTGCTATAAATTTGCATACTTAATGGCAAACAGTGCAGATCGAGATCAGTTGGCTTCTTCAGAAGCCAACTGATCTGGATCTACACTGTTTGTAAAACAGGGTATATCCGGGTTCAGCAGGACAAGGGTTAAGAAAAAAGAGAAAGAGAACACAATATCATTTGTTCACAAGTTAATTTAATGAAATATTTTATAATGTACTTTATAACTAACACAAATATGAACAAGCATACAATTATATAAAACACGTGAGTAGCACATATCATAGATTAGTAATGGTGTCCCAGAGTTTTGCGGTCGGGGGGTGGGGGAGAGACAGATGGGGTAGGGGGTTAGAGCCCAGAGGATACAGTTATTCTATATGGAATGCGGGGCATAATCCACTCCTTTTGCTGCATTTTAAAAACCTCCGAAGAGAACCCTTCACTGCTGGATGAACAGAGAGAGTTTGTCGTCGATCATTACGAAAACACGCCTATTCAAATATATAGAAAACTTCACCTCCAAAAACTGAAAATTTCAGATTAAAAAACTCTGATATTTTTCATATTTCTGCTCAAAACATAGATTGTGGGTACTCATTAGAACCGCCTCTCAAAAACATAGATCGTGGGTACTCGTCAGAACCGCCTCTCAGAGGTGGTTCTAACGGGTACCCACAATCTATGTTTTAGTGAGAGGTGGTTCTAACGAGTACCCACAATCTATGTCTCAGAGGCGGTTCTAACGAGTACCCACAATCTATGTTTTTGTGAGAGGCGGTTCTAACGAGTACCCACAATCTATGTTTTTGAGTAAAAATAAGAAAAATAATGTATACCCCTGTAAACCCCAGTTTTACTGTATAAACATGGGGTTTAAGGGGGTCAAAATTATAAAGGCATGTTTTCGTGATGGATCTGAGCCAGAATCAAACCCGGCACCTTCAGCATGGCAATCAAACATTCAACCATCTCAGCTTCGGCACATCTGTGGTTCTATGGGTAAAGTCTATAAACAGAAGGTTTTAGTCACATCATTTCTAATCAAATTACCTGAGTTCGCCAGGAAAAACAAAAAAAAAAACAAAAACAAATAGGCGTTACTACGTATGCGAACAGTGAAAACTTCAGATCAACTTGCGCATTGATATAGTCTGATTACGGCATATAGTATTCATCTAGAGAAAGACTTGATAGAGAAATGTGAAGGCCCTGATCAGACTGCACAGATACATTCACTGATCTGCGCTTTCGCCTGTTTTATTTGCGTTAAGGTTCAGTTTCTATGACGAGGCTTAAATATTTCCAGGACAGAAAAAGAGGGGGTCATTCCAAACGCATGTCTGTATTATATAATACATGTATATTATGTTCGCATCTGCCGTTGGTGATGTTTCTTTAGGGGAGTTTATACACTTTCAAGGAGACAACTCTGTCAGAATTGTATATTCCTTTTGAAAAAGGGTCCGCTCTTATTGGAAAGAATTTGCTCCTCATGGGAGCAAATTCTTTCCTTTAAGAGTAGACCCCTTTTCAGAAGGGGTTGAGTGTACAGTAAAGCAAACAAGAAAATCAAAAATGTTGTCTCTCTGGTCAAAAAAGGCGGAAAATCAAGTGTATCCGTTCATTTTAACCCTTGTCCTGCTGAATAAATTAAGATGCCACGCCCTTTTCAAATTTTCAGTCAATCAGATTACTTGATCCAGATTGTTGATATAAATTCACATACTGAATGACAAACAGTGCAGATCCAGATCAGTTGGCTTCTTAGAAGCCAACTGATCTGGATCTACACTGTTTTGCAAAGGCAGGGCATATCCGGGTTCAGCAGGACAAGGGTTAAATATAACAGTCCATATCCCCGAAACACCTACCACGGTCTCCACACACTTCCGCCATTAAACGAGTTGTCACTAGCAGATGATAAATTCAAGGAATGTGTGTTTTCTGGTCTTAATATGTCTAAGTAATCTGGCGAATACTGTTCAATTTCTGGTCTTTTAACGTCTAAGTAATCTGGCGAATACTGTTCAGTTTCTGGTCTTTTTACGTCTAAATAATCTGGCGAATACTGTTTAGTTTCTGGTCTTTTTACATTCAAGTAGTCTGGCGAATACTGTTCAGTTTCTTGTCTTTTTACATTCAAGTAAACTGGCGAATATTGCTCGGTTTCTGGTTTTTTGACGTCTAAGTAATCTGGCGAATATCGTTTGTTTCTAATAGTAAGGAAAGATTCTGTTCCTAAACTGACGTCATTCCGTGTATGTTTCTTGCACTGGTCAGCTAACATAAGCATGTTTGCCTTAGTTCCGCTCTGGCCTTGTTGGATATGACTTGAAAACGAGGCTGTTGGAATTTGAATCTGAATTGGTTCCCGGACTGGCTGAACGCGTGTGCATGTACTTGTATATGGAATGTTCAAATGTCTGTTATATTCCGTGGTACCAGTTACATCGCACTGGTTTGTAAGATGATTTTCTAGGTTTGTTTTCACTACATGGTTGACGGTGGTTGATTCTTCCATGAACTTGAGGGCTGTGCGTGCGCATGAAAGATACCCAGATTTATACTGCCGCTTCGTTGCCATGGAAACTTCGGCTTCCTCAAACTTAGTCAGTTTGAGGTAGCTTACAGTGAGTTCAAGTATATCAGCTTTGTCCATTCTTGATGTCTGTGCAGCCTGTAATAAATTTAATACATTTTAATGCATTAGCAAAGGTTCGCGGTTAAAAGGAATGGTTACTTTTTCTTATTCCTGCACCAAAACTGCCTTTTCAGGTGGGGCGGGGCAAATTATTTCCTTTTATAATAGACCCTTTTTCCAAAGGGTGGGGGCAAAACAATTTGACAGTTACCTCCCCCTGAAAGTGTATCCATTCACATTAACCCATTTATACTGAATGGAGTCATCTACCTCACATCTTTGGACATATCCATTCCCACTAGGACGGGTGTCTGCTTATTTTCTATTATTACCATGTTTTATAGAAATTCCTATATTTAAGCAAAACAGTGAGGACCCTGATCAGATGCCTCGTTCTGTGGCGTCTGATCTGGATCTACGCTGTTTGCCAATGTCCCTTCAATGGAGTGCTATATGTTAAGTCTCTCTCCAATTTAATGGGTGAACGCCCTTGGTAGATTGTCTACTGTATTGCTAACATATACTTTTGCTGTTCTTATATACATGTAAACTTTAGAATTCTTTTTTTATGAATGGAGTCTCATACTGGCATGAGATAAAAATCAAAGCACCAAAGGCACTGAAATGACAGATTTCGAGACCTTGCAAGATTTTTGGCAGAAGCCAATGCTGACGAGAGGTACGCCTTGATTGGCAGAAATTTAACTAGTAGCAACAAAGTGGCGTATTGACATATCATATGTTAATTAGTTACATTTTTTTAATATTTTCCTTATGCTAATGCATTCGTCACTTAAACTAGGTATTTTTCAGTCCTGACTTATTTTTTCATATTTATCCAACACTTTATTCAAAATACAAGAGATAATGTGCTCTTTAAATCAAATAAATATGATTTTGACTTAATCCATTTGTAAATGTCGCAAAACTTGAGTATATGTGGCACTACGTTTTGTGCAGAAGCATGTTCAGTGGTGGTGAAAGCCACTAACACTGGAAAAGTTGATAGTAACGAAAAATGACAGAAGAAATCTGTCATTAATTAGATAATAATCTTTTCTTACTCACCCCACTCCGCTTCATGTAATCCAGCAGTAGTGTCCTTAACTGGGACAAGGACTTGTTCATCCGATCTCGTCGTCTCTTCTCTATTAATGGCTTCTTGATCTGAAACAAATAGGACAGTGTTTACTTCATTTTAATTTCATCAAGATTTTCAGCATGTGTGCATAGTTCAGAACAGCTTGCAGACTCTTGACATCACGAAAACATGGCTATATAATGTTGACCCCCTTAAACCCCACTTTTATATAGTAAACTGGGGTTTACAGGGGAATACATTATTTTTCTTATTTCTGCTCAAAACATAGATTGTGGGTACTCACAATCTATGTTTTGTGCAGAAATATGAAAAATATCAGAATTTTTATCTGAAAATTTTCATTTTTTGGTGGTAAAATTTTCAATATAGTTGAATAGGCATGTTTTCATAATGGTATTTCCCCTTGGTTTTGTATTAATTCAATTTAAATATGATAAAAATGAATCCCTGCAATGGCATCACATATTCCGTTGCAGTCCATTAATTAGCAATTTAGTTAATTCATCCAAATCCAGTATTTGTGAAAAGTAAATATCTATATCAGCCAGCGAAGACACACAGTCTGATAAGGATCTTCGCTTTAAATTGATATATTCTACATCCAATTTTTCTGTTAGCGAAAAGCGAAAATATGGTAGACTAGCTCCAGTCTCCAGTGACAAAATATTTATTCTTATAATCCTGGTTGATAAGCCATTAAAATAAAACCAAAATGATATCATGACTATAAAGGCTGGTCCATTGACCAGCCTTTATAGTCATGATATTATTTTGGTTTTATTTTACTGATAATCAAACAGGATTATTAGAATAAATATTTAGACACTGGAGACTGGAGCCAGTCTATGTGGATGCGTAAGCTGACCTTGACCTTCGCTTTCTGCGTAAGCCCCCGAAGACACATATTCTCATGACGCTACTCCCTTTTACTTTTGAAACATATTCAAGTTTACAAAATGCATTTCAATGAATTATTGTGCGTTTCTGTGCGCAAGCTTGTATAGCGAGAGAAAGAAAAAAAACATCTCTTGGTATCCCGAAACCTGCGAACCGAATAGTCTAAATAAACTAAAGTTAAAAGTGACACAGTTCAGAATTCTGTTTCAAGTCATTCCGAAATCCCGTGATTTAAAAGAAATATCACGTTGAACAAAAATGAAATTTCATTCGCTTTTCAACAATGACGAAAACAACAACAGCAACAATATTGGTAATAATAATAATAATAATAATAATAGTAATAATAATAATAATTATTTTTATTATCATTATTATTATTATTATTATTATTATTATTATTATTATTATTATTATTATTATTATTATGTTGATGTGACGATAGAAAAAGAAAGAAAAATCTGTTACTTGGATTTATTTTATAAATAATATTATAATAAATTAAAAGTACAATGCCAAATAAATTACTTACTTTTCTTAAAGAAGCAGAATTATGCTTCATGCCCTTTTTCTGTATATCTGCCATCTTTTTTTTTTTTTTTTTTTATTTTAAATTTAATTCCAAGTTTTGATAAGACACAATGATAGTCCGTGACTTAACCTGAGACAGTTTTAGAACTTTCTGACATGACCATCACGGGACCATGCATTTATATGGATTTTTGATTGTCCTCGGCAGAAGTGTGGACATGTTTAACTTTCAATTGTTTTTCATTGTTATATGATCATATCCGATCATTACAGGTGATTGAATAATTTTAACAAGTTATCCGATTGTTCCTTTAATCGATATCTTATTATCTATTATTCATAACGACTGAAATAATAGGTAACTCGTATTATTACCACGGAACATCGTTTGACCCGAGGTGTGATAAGCGCGACATACAACGTGGACAGACAGACCGATAGCGGACGTTAATGTCAGTTTTAATTCAACTGGGTTAATTGTCTTATTCTGTTTGGAGACGATTCCACCCCCAGGTATCGTAAGTGTGACAAATTTAGGAACCACGACAGACAGACTGATCAATTGCCTTTTTGATGAAGACACTCGAAGAACATGTGAAATTATGAATTATGATGTGAAAGTTCGCACATAGATTTTTTAATCTTTACCACTCTCTAGGAAAATCAGCAGACAACAAACTTATAAAAAAATTTTTTATTATTCCCAGAAAATAGGCTTTGACATTTTATGTAAATTGCCACCTTAGGAGACAAATTGAATGTCATTTCGAATCGTTTTTGTTTTTGTTTTTCTGAGAGAAAGACGAAAAAAAATATCAATGTCGTCCGCTGAAATTTTAACCCAACGTGCTTGACAATGGAATAGACAAAGTCAGAAAACAAGTTACACGCATATATGATGGTTCACGGGTCCTGGGGTCCACTTTTATGCGGGTAGCGGGCTGAGTTGTTTCACTTTGTTTTATATTGATATTCACTTTCATCACGAAAACATGCCTATATAATTTTGATTCCTTTCAACCCCACTTTTCTATAGTATAAATGGGTTTACAGGGGCATACATTATTTTTCTTATTTCTGCTCAAAAATATAGATTGTGGGTACTCGTTAGAACCGCCGCGTCGAGGCGGTTCTAACGAGTACCACAATCTATGTTTTGAGCAGAAATATGAAGAATAATTTATATCTGAAATGTTTCGTTTTTGGTGGTAAAATTTTCAGTATATTTGAATAGGCATGTTTTCGTACATTGTATCTATATTAATATCTATATATTATTGTTCAGCAGATTGCGGCCAGCACAGCTAGTCTGGGTCACTGTCCACTTTTCGCTAAGTCACTATCTGAATCTATTCTTCATATTTCTGTTAATTATTCACTTTCTACACAGCAAAACGTTCGAAATATACTTATATTGTTGTTGTTGCTATTGTTAAGAAAAAAAGAAAGAAAGAAAGAAAGAAAGTTGTTGATTGGTAATTATACATGTGATAGAGATATTGTATTTGTATATTTATATTGATCACAATGTCAAATGCCATCATGTATGATGTTTGATATCCTTTTGGAATTCTGAAATAAACTATATTCTATATCATTGCTTTGTAGTAAAATGTTATATGGCCCTTTTTCGAATAGTTTGGTGTGATATATATATATATGATATTGTATACCAGGATGAGATCCTAAGTAACCATTAACACTTAGTATGCTATGAGCAAATTCAGCAGATGACAAATCGATATTTTCCTTTATTTTTTTATTTTTTATTTATTTATTTTCTTTTTTTTTTTACCCAAAAATAGGACTTGATATTTCATGCAAATTGTGTTAATTTGCATAAAATATAAAATGTCAAATCCTATTTTCTGGGAAAAAAATAAGAAATATTTCAAAATATTGTCTTCTGTAAATTTTATCCAGCATGCTAAGCGTTAAGGGATGATTCTTCCCCGAGGTATCGTAAGTGTGACAAACTTAGGAACCACGACAGACAGACAGATTAATTGCCTTTATGGCCAAGACACTTGAAGAACGCATACAATTATGAATTAGGATGAGAAAGTTTGCACACAGATTTTTTTTAATCTTTACCACTCTTTGGACTTATTCCGTAGCCGACAAACTGATATTTTTCTTTTATTTGTTGCCAAAAAATAGGATGATATTTGTCTTGTTTTTATCAGAAAACTGATGATATTTGTCTTGTTTTTATCAGAAAAATAAAATTTGACATTACATAAAGAGACAATTTACATGAAGTGTTACATCCTATTTTCTGGGAAAAATCAGAAAAAAAAAAAAAATTCAAAATTTTGTCTGCTGAAATTATTACCCTGTATGCTAAACGTTAAACTACATACGGTGGGACGAAAAGAACGAAAGAAAAATACAATAAGATCTAGTTTTACATTCAGTTGTCATTGATACATTTGTCTGCCTCCCTTTCCTCCCGCCCAGTCCCTGCCCCTGCCCCAACATACACATTGAAAATATGCTTCAATATATAAATTGATAAACCCCGTCTATTTCAATACATAAATTAATGTATACATACACGTATGTTTAGCACTTACTATGCTATGGGCAAATTCAGCAGACGACAAATTGATATTTTCCAAGAAAATAGGCTCTGACATTTCATGCAAATTGTCTCCTTAGGAGACAATTTGCATGGAAAGTCAATGCCTATTTTCTGAGGAAAAATAAGAAAAAAAAAATCAAAATGGCGTCCGCTGAATTTTTTACCCAGCATGCAAAGTGTTTCAATGAAATTTACCGCATTGACGCTAAATATCGGGAAAATTTAACTTTCTTACCATATTTGTTCTAAAATTTGAACCAGTTTATTTTATATCTGACGATATACCTAAAACCTTTGTATGAATGGCAAACAAAGTAGATCCTGATCAAACGCCGCGTTCTGCGGCATCTGATCTGGATCTACATTGTTTGCTCATGTTTGTCTGTCCCAAATACGGAACTTATCAGGGTCATCACAGAAGAGACGGTCAGAAAAAATAATGAATAACGAAACAGAATTTTTCCTGGCCACGCGATAGTGCGAGGCATTTTGTTTGCTCACCGGACAACTTTGTGCCCGGCCGTGTCTGTCCGTCTGTCCATCAGTGCTGACGTTCCAACATTTTGATTTTAGGTCTTACTACAATGTTGAATTTACACAACTGATTAGGAACTAACCCTGACCATTTTAGGGGCTAGTTTATGTTTTTTGAACAGAATAATCTTTTTCAAAATAGCCTCCCCGGAGTAACTATTAAAGTTCGCCATTATTTTCAGTGCTGACGTTCCAACATTTTGATTTTAGGTCTTACTACAATGTTGAATTTACACAGCTGATTAGGGGCTAACCCTAACCATTTACGGGGCTAGGTAATGTATTTTGAACCGAATAAATCTTGTCCAAATTAGCCTCCCTTTCACTAAATATTCGCCCGTCTGTCTGTAGTCCGTATTTCGTGAACCTTTTTTACAAGATCTCGTGCGGAATCGTTCATGCGGCAAATTGGGATACTTATTTACAGAATTATGGCCCCTAATAAATTTTACATGAACAACCTGAAGGAATTGCGATTAGCCCGTTTTAATTCTGTAGGCGAAAACCAAATTAGATGGTCTCTTGTCTAACTGGCAAAAACATCTCAAAATATGCTCCTTTTTATCTCTTAAAGCGCCGAGCAGAATTTGTAGCAGACGACATTCTATTTTTTTATTAATTTACTTAGAAAATAAATCTTGACATTTCATGTGAATCGTCTGCTTTGCACACAAGTATTCGTATTTAAAATTCTTGCTATTTTACATCAAGAAAACATACATGTACCTATATAATTTTGACCCCCTTAAAGCTCACTTTTATATAGTAAAACTGGGGTTTACAGGGGTATACATTATGTTTCTAACTTTTGCTCAAAAACATAGACTCGTTAGAAACGCGTGGGCGTGTATGTTTTGAGCAGAAATATGAAAAATATCAGAATTTTTACCCGAAACTTTCAGTTTTTGGTGGTGAAATTTTCAGTATGTTTGAATAGGCGTGTTTTCGTAATGGCATACATTTTCAAGAGACACTTGCAAAACAAAAATCTATTTGTATTGTAGTTTCCATGCATTGACTTATTATTTTTTACCATCTTTATCCTCTTGTTTTGCAGAAAATGTGGAAAATTTTATTACTAGCTATTGTAACTGTTACATTATTTCTCTGTCTACCGGATTAAATACTCGCTTATTCGCAAACCTCGAACACTGAAGCCAAATGTCCCCATAACTGTTCATGCAAAGACACACAGATTCGGTGTGGTGGTTATATTCCACAGGAGATTACTGGACATTATACTGAATTGTCATTGCAAGAACTAAATCCTAAAGAACTAAAAGCCAAACGGTTTTGTAGTGTGTCTTGGGAGAATATTGTGAAACTTTCTATTGAGTCAGTGAATTTAACAGAAAAGTTCAGCATAGAGGACAATACTTTTTTCTGCCTGGATCATATAAAAGCTTTAAAGCTTAAATTTCCTAAGGTAAAAGATTTCACAGTAAATACTTTTTTCTGGTTTAAGTGATGCAGTAGAGATCGACCTCTCAGGCTGTTCCAGAATACTGTCGGAGGATATAATTACGGCATTATCTGATAACACCAATCTACCAAAACTAACCAAACTGATTCTAGTTGGAATTGGGAGATTCTTTGGAGACATAGCATTTTCACAGAGGTTAGTCAATGTATTTGGTTCTAGGAATATAACCGACATTAATTTAAGTTCTACGTTTATTCACATGCTTGACCCGGTTTTGGAACCTATGTGTGGCAGTCTAGCAACTTTCAATATATCAAACATTCAGTTCAGTGCTGGATCAAACTTACATTACGAAAACATGCCTATTCAAATATGTTGAAAATTTCACCACCAAAAAATGAAAATTTTCAGATAAAAAATTCTGACTTTTTTTTTCATATTTCTGCTCAAAACATAGATTGTGGGTACTCGTTAGAACCGCCTCGATGAGGCGGTTCTAACGAGTACCCACAATCTATGTTTTTGAGCAGAAATAAGAAAAATAATGTATACGCCTGTCAACCCCAGTTTTACTATATAAAAGTGGGGTTCAAGGGGGTCAAAATTATATAGGCATGTTTTCGTGATGTATGACAAAAAATCATGCGAGTCCCTGCGAACTCTAGACGTAAGCGGTGTGAAATTTCCAGGACCTCCAGCGTTATTAAGCAATATTACTTTTGCAAATATATCTCTGGTACTTAGAAGGGTACATACAAATTTTTTTTGCCAGTGAAACAGCCATTTATGCTAATCGACTACTATCGGTAGCTCCGGAGTACAACATCGCCATTATAAATTCCTCAGTCACCTTTCCATTTAAAACTCACATTACCGAGATACATGCGAGTGGCTACAGAATTTCTACTCTAGATCTGCAATTAAATCTTCCTGAAAATCGGTTATTGTATCCCGACATCTCCTATAACCATATTTCAGATATTGGTCCTAAAGTATTGAGAAATCTGATATTTCTAAAGAAACTTGATTTATCAAACAATCAGCTGTCCCAAACAAAACTGTTTACTGAAACTTTTTCTACTTTATTTCAAAGTAACAAAGCCCTTACCAATATAAATCTTGCATCAAATGGACTTAAATATATACCAAGAAATACTATCTCATTCAACACGGCTTTAAAGTATTTAAAACTATCTGGCAACTCTTTGAGTCAAATAACTTTTGATATATCTAAGCTTGTGCATCTTGACATAGTTGATCTCAAAGATAATTCAATAGAGAACCTGGATGAGACCTCTCGAAACATTTTTGACAATTTATGCAGGTTCCAACAAAGGCACCGGAACCACACTAAGGTAATAATACGGTTGACGTTTATCTACAAGGAAATCCGCTGTCCTGTTACTGTAATTCTTTGGATTTCATTACGTGGTTTATGATCTCCCTGGCTTCCAAAGGACGCGGCTGTTGTACCACTGTAAGATAGACGGCCGACAGGTGCCCATGAATGACGCAGCTATTAAGGCCGCTGAAGAAGACTGTGAAAGACCGACACGTAGGCGAAGGATTATATTGCTTTCAAGTATTTTGTCAACATCTGGAGTAGTAGCAATAGCGTTGATAATTATTATTCTAGTGAAAAGACAAAGGAGAAGAAGATTGTACGAACGTATTGAAGGCCAGATAGGATTGCTTCGTGAGGACCTAACTGGATACAAATTTCCCGTCTTTGTATCTTTTTCTAGCATGGATGATGAATTTATTGCAAAGAAGTACTCGGGCCACTTCAGGTACACTGTAATAAATTTCCATACGTGGAATAGCTGGCAACCAGCTGGCAGTGCAGGTACAGTTAATTTTTTACCGACGCCTGTAGATTATTTTAGGAATTCGTTTCGCAGTAATTTGGTAGGTTGGGACAAAGTATGGTAAGCAGGCCATGGTAGGGTCATGGGCTACCATATCGTATAGTAAGACTACTCACCCATGCCCTATCCTAAGAGATAATTCCTGCAGAAACTATACGGACGCCCGTTAAATTAATGGTACGGGTACTGGCAGCTGGTTGGCAGTTATTTTACCCGGCGTAAAACCTACAGACAATTTTTACAGTTCTTATTTATAAACCTAACATACTCTAAATATTCAGGCAGAATGTGGCTGAGCAAACGACAGTCTCTGAGCAAATTGCTTCTTAGACTGAGAATCAGTTGGGTCGTCTCAAAGGATCAGTTTGGCTGTCTTAGAGGGCCAGTTTGGTCGTCTCAGAGGATCAGGCTGGTCGTCTCAAAGGATCAGTTTGGCTGTCTTAGAGGACCGATTCGGTCGTCTTAGAGGACCAGTTCGGTCGTCTTAGAGGACCAATTCGGTCGCCTTAGAGGACCAGTTCGATCGTATTAGAGGACCAGTTCGATCGTCTTAGAGGACCAGTTCGATCGTCTTAGAGGACCAGTTCGGTCGTCTTAGGGGACCAGTTTGGTCGTCTTAGAGGATCAGTTTGGTCGTCTTAGCGGATCAATTTGGTCGTCTTAGCGGATATGGTTGGTCGGCCAGATTTTTAACCCATTTGTGTGGACTCAGCTATCTCAGCTCTTTGGACAGGTCCTTTTCCAATAGAAGGAATTCTCTGGTTGGGTTTTGTTATCACTATATTTTATAGAAATTCTTGTATTTTTTGCAAATAGTGTAGACCCCGATCAGACGCCGCGTTCTACACAGTTTACTAATGCCCCTTTTATGGAACACTAATCATAAATGGGTTAAAGGTCGCTAAGTATTTAAACGCGCTTTCTCAAATTTTAGAATCCTGTTAAAATGGAATACCCTTTAAGGGGAGGCAAAATTCTGTAGCTTCCTTTCTGAAAAAGAGTTTATCATCACGAAAACTTGCCTATATAATTTTGACCCCCTTAAACCCAACTTTTATATAGTAAAACTTGGGTTTACTGCGATATACATCATTTATCTTATTTCTGCTCAAAAACGTAGATTGTGGGCACTCGTTAGAACCGCCTCGCTGAGGCGGTTCTAGCGAGTACTCACAATCTATGTTTTGAGCAGAAATATGAAAAAATGTCAGAGTTTTTTTATCTGAAAATTTTCAGTTTTTGGAGGTGAAATTTTCTATATATTTGAATAGGCGTGTTTTCGTTACGTATTAAAGAGAGAGAAAAAAAAATAAAAAAAACTCTGACATTTTTCTTATTTGTGCTCAAAAACGTAGATTGTGGGCACTTGTTAGAACGGCCTCAGCGAGACGGTTCTAACGAGTACTCACAATCTATGTTTTGAGCAGAAATATGAAAACTGTCAGAGTTTTTTATCTGAAAATTTTCAGTTTTTGGAGGTGAAACGTTCTATATATTTGAATAGGCGTGTTTTCGTAACGTATTAAAGAGAGAAAAAAAAAAACTGATATTTTTCTTATTTCTGCTCAAAAACGTAGACTGTGGGTACTCGTTAGAACGGCCTCGCCGAGGTGGTTCTAACGAGTACTCACAATCTATGTTTTGAGCAGAAATATGAAAAATGGTTCAGTTTTTTTATCTGAAAATTTTCAGTTTTTGGAGGTGAAATTTTCTATATATTTGAATAGGCGTGTTTTCGTAACGTATTAAAGAGAGAAAAAAAAATTAAAAAAAAACTCTGATATTTTTTATTATTTCTGCTCAAAAACGTAGATTGTGGGCACTCGTTAGAACGGCCTCGCCGAGGCGGTTCTAACGAGTACTCACAATCTATGTTTTGAGCAGAAATATGAAAAATGTCAGAGTTTTTTTATCTGAAAATTTTCAGTTTTTGGAGGTGAAATTTTCTATATATTTGAATAGGCGTGTTTTCGTAACGTATTAAAGAGAGAAAAAAAAATTAAAAAAAAACTCTGATATTTTTTATTATTTCTGCTCAAAAACGTAGATTGTGGGCACTCGTTAGAACGGCCTCGCCGAGGCGGTTCTAACGAGTACTCACAATCTATGTTTTGAGCAGAAATATGAAAAATGTCAGAGTTTTTTTATCTGAAAATTTTCAGTTTTTGGAGGTGAAATTTTCTATATATTTGAATAGGCGTGTTTTCGTAACGTATTAAAGAGAAAAAAAAAACAACAAAAAAAAAAACCTTCGCACCCCCTTCCCCCACCCCCCCCCCCCACCCCCACCCACCGTGGGAGCAGATTCTTTTATTTTAGTGTAGACCCCTTCTCAGAAAGGGCCTGGGATGCAGGAAAGCAAACAGCAAGTCACTATAATTGTCTCCCTTGTAAAACATGACGAAAACTCTACCAAGTATATCCTTTTATACTAAGGCGTCCGAAAATATAGGTTTATTATGGCAGTTTCCATGATGATGTCTTCGTGCGGATTCAGAGGGGGTTCAGTCGAACCTCCTTTTGACTAAAAAGTTCATTCTCATTGGAAATTTTGAATACCGTATTTACCCTAAATACTCACATCTCTTACGTTTTACCTTATTCTACCATTCAACAACATTTTACTGCCTATGAATGTATGTAAAGTTGTTGGATGAGTGGCAAACAGTGTAGACCCTGATCACACACCACGTTCTGTGGCGTCTGATCTGTGACTACACTGTATGCCCAGACCTGTCTTTCCGAATACGTAGAACGGTATTTTGATCAACTCGAAATCCCACTCAGAAATCATCCTGGATCTGCCTCTGCTGTCAGTTGCATTAAAAAAAATGGCCTCGCTGACCTAATGGTTGTGTGTAAAATTGCTGGATGAGTGACAAACAGTGTAGACCCTGATCAGACGCCAAGTTCTCCGGCGTTAGATCTGGGTCTACACTGTCTTCTCAGGTCTGGTTTTTTCGAATACGTAGAGTAAATATGGTAATTGAACTTCCTCAGAAACCATCCTGGATCCGCCCCTGTGCGAACAGTAACAATCGAAATCAGCCAACGGTGTCGCACAATCTGATACACCCGTGGCCACAAAAGTGTACAAAGTTTGGTGTGCTAGTCCTTCCTTTCATTCAATGTAATACTTCAACAATTGTAAAATATCCCAACGTCCTGTTGGTTTACTTATATTATGGTATAAATTCAAAACACTGGATAATGTAAATTTCTTTGCAACTTTGTACAGTGTCCAATTTTGTGTACATCTCACTTGTCAAAATATACATCAGGCCGAAATCTGGAACAAAAGTAACCTTTTATATTATTATCTTACTTCTCTGCAGGTGGCGTTTAGTGCCGTGTGGTGGCCGTAAAACGTCTCCCCGTACTTCACCATGCTGCAGATTATATTTTAATTCCGTTGGAATCGTTGAGTCTATTCTGGCTGCGTTGAAAATGGACTACCGCTTAAGATGGCGCTAGGGGGACGTATGCAGCCTCGCAAATAACAAATCAAGCAATGTACATTTTTAGGCCCAGGTATTTATTGAAAGTGACTTCATCAGACTTTGGTTTTTTGTTTCTGTCATTGTGTGTCTTTGCATTTATGTCTTGGTATTTTAGTTTTCATTTTGGATAGCCGTTTGGCTGTTTTTTTGGAAAGAAACTGTCTTTTGGCTTTCTGCTAGTAGTGTTTTAATTGTGGTGCCGTAGCTTTAAGTGCGTCCTCCTTTCCCTATGGTGCCTTGGACGGAAGTCTTCCATTTTTTTTCTCCAACGAATCTATGCGTTTGTCAGCTGATTCCTTCTTTTGCTCTTCTTTGGGTTTATTGGAAGAAGACGATGAAGACGAACGAGACTTCGTCGTACTTGTCTTTCTGGAAGGTTTTTCCTTACACGTGTCAGTGTTGGAAGTCCCCATTTGCAATATCTCATTTCCGGTATCGGCCTCGCAACTGTCGTCAATAACCCGTTGTATATCGGCTGCCAACGCCGTAGAAACCTGTTTCTGAGACATGACAATATCTCTGGTCAACAGACTTACCAACCAATAACTTAATAAAATTAAAATAAATAACCTTCTTGAGTTCATTTAGCTGTAACGATAAGCCGATGTTTTCAGTTCCACGCCGGAAGATAAACTGACAAATACATGCGCTTGACGAAGGGAGATAATTCAGATCTTGCTCACTCAAGCGTTTGCGGGTTAAGGTCGATGTAGTCGGGGGACGAATTCAAAAGTATCTTTGGAATGGTAAGTAAAGCGTAGTGAAGTGAAATTGCCGTTTGGATGAGGTTTCCGCACGGTCTTACTGCTAACGCTCCTGACTTTGGATCGCGAGGTCCTGGGTTCGAATCCCCAACTAGACATGCTAGACATGGAGATCAGCGAGTGACTGTAGGGTGCCTCGCTGCACAGAGTCTTGTAATATATGTCCTTCATCGTCTCGATATGACTTAAATACTGTTTAAAGAGACGTAAAACATCAATCATCATCATTGCCGTCAGATAAATATGAACTGTGAGACAATTAACTCTTTGCATGCTGGGTAATTTTGCATGATTTTTTTTTTCAAAGAAATCTTTCAGGAATACCATCAGAGTATCAAACAGCTTGGATCCGGATCAGGCCCGACGTTTTGTCAAAACTATTTGCAAAGGTTATCAGCAGACGACAAAAGTGGCCACTAATGGAGAAAGAGTTAAAAATTTGGATAAACCCATTTATGCCGAGCGGACTTCTACCTAATTTCTTTGGACAGGTCCATTTCCAACAGAAGGGGATCTGATTACTTATTATTAGCATGTTTTATTAAAATTCATGAATTTATTGCAAACAGTGTAGACACTGATCAGACGCCGCAAAACGTGGCGGCTGATCTGGAACTACACTGTTTGGCAATGTCCTTTTATGGGACGCTAGGCTTAAATGGATTAAGCAATCTACCTTTAGTATATGCAAAAAGAAAAACAACTACAACAAAAACAAACAAACAAAACAAAAACAAAACAAAACAAAAAGACAACAACAACACACACACACACACAACGAAACAAAAACCAACAAAAACACACACAAAAAACAACAAAAATAAAATAAATAAATAAATAAAATTCACAAAACAACAACAACAAAACAAAAAAAAAACAACAAAAACAAAAATCAATAGAACAAGATAAGAGGGAATTCTGTAGCGGTTCTGCCACTTTAGGCGAATGGCTACATTCCAGGGGCTTGATAATTCTATCAAAATTGTTTTCGCCTTCCTTTCGAAAAGAAGTCTACTCTAAAAGGAGAGAATTTTGCTCACGTTGTGTCTCTTTTTTTTTTCTTTACTGGTGTACAAAAAAGAGGCATATAGGTTTGCGTACGCCTAGAGGCGACAGCACGTACAATCTCGTCAGAAAATGTGCAGTTCACTGAAAAGAATACTTGGATCTTCTAGATTTTAAAGGGACTGCATATATATTATTCGCTTTCCACCATCCTTTACATGGGAGACATTTTTTTCGGACTTCCTGTTTGCCAAGCCGCTTCTTAAAAGGGGTCTACTTTAAAATGGAAGAATTTCGCGGGGAGTAAATTCTTTCATTTAGAGTTTTCAGGCGGCGGACGATAAATTAGAGTTGTCTTGCATGAAAGTGTGTCTGTTCTCCTTTAAAGGAATTAGCTCGGACCAAGAATACGTTGCGCATATCCTGAGCATGCGCTGCGAAAATGACTATGAAGATTCAGGAACAGCCACAATCACGAAGCACAGCTCATTACGAAACACGCCTATTCAAATATATTGAAAATTTCACCATCAAAAACTGAAAATTTTCAGATAAAAAACCGATATTTTTCATATTTCTGCTCAAAAATATAGATTGTGGGTACTCGTTAGAACCGCCTCGATGAGGCGGTTCTAACGAGTACCACAATCAATGTTTTTGAGCAGAAATAAGAAAACTAATGTATACCCCTGTAAACCCTCGTTTTACTATATAAAAGTGGGGTTTAAGGGGGTCAAATTACATAGGTATGTTTAGGCGTGCAAGTTTCCGTCCGTCCATCCATCCGTTCGTCTTTCCGCCAACATTCTCCCTGGGTGTCTTGTGAGCTCAACTCCTCTTACAGTTTTGTACCGATCATTTTGAAACTTTGCTTGTGTTTTCGTCATGGTATGAAGATGTGCATGTGGTTTGGATATGATTGTCAGATTATTTTTTTGTCACTTTTTCCACATTGTGAACACAGTCATTTTTCACCTCAATATATAGACAGTGGGTACCTCTTGTGAGCGCAACTCCTCTTACAGTTTTATACTGATTGTTTTGAAACTTTGCATGTGTTTTTTTCATGGTATGAGGATGTGCATGTGGTTTGGGTAAAATTGTTAGAACATTTTTATCACTTTTTCCACATTGTGAACTTAGTCATTTTTCACCCTTAATATATAGACAGTGGGTACCTCTTGTGAGCGCAACTCCTCTTACAGTTTTGTACTGATTGTTTTGAAACTTTGTTTATGTTTTCTTCATGGTATGAGGATGTGCATGTGGTTTGGGTATAATTGTTAGAATTTTTTTTTCACTTTTTCCACATTGTGAACTTAGTCATTTTTCATCCTCAATATATAAGCAATTGATACCTCTTGTGAGCGCAACTCCTCTTACAGTTTTGTACCGATTAATTTAAAACTTTGCATATGTTTTCTTCAAGGTATGAGGATGTGCATGTGGTTTGGATATAATTGTTAGATCATTTTGGTCACTTTTTTCACATTGTGAACTTAGTCATTTTTCACCCTTTATATATAAACAGTTGGTACCTCTTGTGAGTGCAACTCTTCTTACAGTTTTGTACCGATTATTATGAAACTTTGCATATGTTTTCTTCATGGTATGGGGATGTGTATGTGATTTGGATGTAATTATTAGGTTATTTTTTTTCACTTTTTCCACATTGTGAACTAAGTCATTTTTCACCCTCAATATATAGACACTGGGTACCTCGTGGGCACAACTCCTCATACAATTTTATACTAATCTTTTTGGAACTTTGCACATGTTATTCCGTAGTCTGAAGATGTGCACATGCTTTATATATAATCCTTGCTATATTTTCTGTCACTTGTTTGAACTTTGTCATTTACTGACCTCAGATGTATAGACAGTGGGTACCAGGTCATTGCAACTTCTCATACAATTTTAAACCGGTCTTTTTGAAACTTTGCACATGTTTTCTCCCGGGTCTGCATTTCCCGGGTCTGCAGAAGTGCACGTGGGTTGGATATGATTTTATTTTTATTTTTATCACCTTTTCCACTTAACTTTGTCATTTTCTTTACCTCAGATTTTTTCCACATTGTGAACTTAGTCGTGTTTCACGCTCAATATATAGACAGTGGGTACCTCGTGAGCACAACTCCTCGTACAATTTTATACCCATCTTTTTAAAATTTTGGACATGTTTTCTCCATAGTCTGAAGATGTGCATCTGCTTTTCATATAATCTTTGTCTTAATTTTTGTCACTTTTCCAACCTAGCACTGCAAAGAATGAAATAAACGTATTTAATAACCACCTTCTGATTGTGGCTCCTTGGAGGCCGTGGTAGGTGTTTCGGGGATATGGACTGTTAAATTTAACCCTTGTCCTGCGGAACCCGGATATGCCCTGCCTTTGCAAAACAGTGTAGATCCAGATCAGTTGGCTTCTAAGAAGCCAACTGATCTGGATCTGCACTGTTTGTCATTCAGTATGTGAATTTATATCAACAATCTGGATCAAGTAATCTGATTGGTTGAAAATTTGAAAAGGGCGTGGCATCTTAATTTATTCAGCAAGACAAGAGTTAAAATGAATGAATACACATGATTTTCCGCCATTTTTGACCAGGGAGGCAACATTTTTTATTTTCTTGTTTGCTTTTCTGTACATTCAACCGCTTCTGTGCAGTCTGATCAGGGCCTTCTCATTTCTCTACCAAGTCTTTCTCTAGATGAATACCGTATGCCGTAATCAGACTGTATCAATGCGCAAGTTGATCTGAAGTTTTCACTGTTCGCATACGCAGTAAAGCCTATTTGTTTTTTGTTGTTTTTTGTTGTTTTTTTTGTTTTTTGTTTTTTTTTTTTTTTTTGTTTGTTTTTTTTTTTGTTGTTTTTTTGTTTTTTGTTTTTTTCTTTTTATGTTTTTGGGGTTTTTTTTCCTGGCGAACTCAGGTAATTTGATTAGAAAATGATCAAATTGGCCCTGCTACAGGTCCTCGGCCAATCGCATTGGCCTTTGGACAGCTGTATTGGCCCTCGGCATCACCTCGGGCCAATTCAGCCATCCTCAGACCAATACGACTGCCCTCGGACCTGTAACAGAGCCAATATGAAAATTCATTTCCTACTTATTACTTACTGTGCATGCACTGACAATGTGTAATGCTTTCATTACTGTATTGTATATTTACAAAGGCGACTGATATCTAAGAATCTGAAGCTATTTATCAAGCTCCTTGCAAAATAGAAAACCTACAGGATTACTTACTACCGAATACGGAACAGACAGGAACGGAAAATCTATAAAATCATTTTTCAGGAAAGGCAATACAGTTTATTTGAATAGACAGGTATGGTACTAAAGGACAAACAAATAGGAGGATTTCTGAGGGGATTCGGGTTCAATAAATTACTATACTTACCCATCGAGGCGGTTCTAACGAGTACCCACAATCTATGTTTTTGAGCAGAAATATGAAAAATATCAGAGTTTTTTATCTGAAAATTTTCAGTTTTTGATGGTGAAATTTTCAATATATTTGAATAGGCGTGTTTTCGTAATGAGCTGTGCTTCGTGATTGTGGCTGTTCCTGAATCTTCATAGTCATTTTCGCAGCGCATGCTCAGGATATGCGCAACGTATTCTTGGTCCGAGCTAATTCCTTTAAAGGAGAACAGACACACTTTCATGCAAGACAACTCTAATTTATCGTCCGCCGCCTGAAAACTCTAAATGAAAGAATTTGCTCCCCGCGAAATTCTTCCATTTTAAAGTAGACCCCTTTTAAGAAGCGGCTTGGCAAACAGGAAGTCCGAAAAAAATGTCTCCCATGTAAAGGATGGTGGAAAGCGAATAATATATATGCAGTCCCTTTAAAATCTAGAAGATCCAAGTATCCTTTTCAGTGAACTGCACATTTTCTGAAGAGATTGTAAGTGCTGTCGCCTCTAGGCGCACGCAAACCTATATGCCTCTTTTTTGTACACCAGTAAAGAAAAAAAAAATTGAGACACAACGTGAGCAAAATTCTCTCCTTTTAGAGTAGACTTCTTTTCTAAAGGAAGGCGAAAACAATTTTGATAGAATTATCAAGCCCCTGGAATGTAGCCATTCGCCTAAAGTGGCAGAACCGCTACAGAATTCCCTTCCATCTTGTTTTATTGATTTTTGTTTTTGTTGTTGTTTTGTTTTGTTGTTGTTGTTTTGTATGTTTTATTTATTTATTTATTTATTTATTTATTTATTTATTTATTTATTTATTTATTTATTGTTTTTTTTTTTTTTTTTTGTTTTTTTTTTTGTTTTTGTTTTTTTGTGTTTTGTTGGTTTTTGTTTCGTTGTGTGTG
The DNA here is from genome assembly GCA_964016985.1 of Anodontia alba. NCBI lineage: Eukaryota > Metazoa > Mollusca > Bivalvia > Lucinida > Lucinidae > Anodontia > Anodontia alba. The sequence continues at coordinate 127,461,057 of OZ024821.1, forward strand.
TGTGTGTGTGTTGTTGTTGTTTTTTTGTTTTGTTTTGTTTTTGTTTTGTTTGTTTGTTTTTGTTGTAGTTGTTTTTCTTTTTGCATATACTGAAGGTAGATTGCTTAATCCATTTAAGCCTAGCGTCCCATAAAAGGACATTGCCAAACAGTGTAGTTCCAGATCAGCCGCCACGTTTTGCGGCGTCTGATCAGTGTCTACACTGTTTGCAATAAATTCATGAATTTTAATAAAACATGCTAATAAAAAGTAATTAGACCCCCTTCTGTTGGAAATGGACCTGTCCAAAGAATTTAGGTAGAAGTCCGCTCGGCATAAATGGGTTGATCCAAATTTTTAACTCTTTCCCCATTTGTGGCGACTTTTGTCGTCTGCTGATAACCTTTGCAAATAGTTTGGACCCAGACCAGGCCCGACAAAACGTCGGGCCTGATCTGGATCCAAGCTGTTTGATACTCTGATGGTATTCCTGAAAAATTTCTTTGAAAAAAAAATCATGCAAAATTACCCAGCATGCAAAGAGTTAAATTGTATGACAGTTCATATATATCTGACGGCAATGATGATGATTGATGTTTTACGTCTCTTTAAACAGTATTTAAGTCATATCGAGACGATGAAGGATATATATTACAAGACTCTGTGCAGCGAGGCACCCTACAGTCACTCGCTGATTTCCATGTCTAGCATGTCTAGTTGGGGATTTGAACCCAGGACCTCGCGACCCGAAGTCAGGAGCGTTAGCAGTAAGACCGTGCGGAAACCTCATCCAAACGGCAATTTCACTTCACTACGCTTTACTTACCATTCCAAAGATACTTTTGAATTCGTCCCCCGACTACATCGACCTTAACCCGCAAACGCTTGAGTGAGCAAGATCTGAATTATCTCCCTTCGTCAAGCGCATGTATTTGTCAGTTTATCTTCCGGCGTGGAACTGAAAACATCGGCTTATCGTTACAGCTAAATGAACTCAAGAAGATTATTTATTTTAATTTTATTAAGTTATTGGTTGGTAAGTCTGTTGACCAGAGATATTGTCATGTCTCAGAAACAGGTTTCTACGGCGTTGGCAGCCGATATACAACGGGTTATTGACGACAGTTGCGAGGCTGATACCGGAAATGAGATATTGCAAATGGGGACTTCCAACACTGACACGTGTAAGGAAAAACCTTCCAGAAAGACAAGTACGACGAAGTCTCGTTCGTCTTCATCGTCTTCTTCCAATAAACCCAAAGAAGAGCAAAAGAAGGAATCAGTTGACAAACGCATAGATTCGTTAGAGAAAAAAAATGGAAGAACAGCTTACTTCAGTTCTACAGATTGTGCAATCTTTGGGAAATTCTCATAGTCAACAGGATACTGGGGCTGTTATAGCCAGTCAGACACCTGTTTTTCAGGCTGACCACCTTTTGGGGGTGCATGAACCTGTTTCTGAGAGGGATGCGCAGACCTTTAATTTCCATTGAAAATGACTTAGACAGAAATTTTGAGATACAGCACCGTACAGAGATACAGAGTAGACCTGATAACCTGTTATCGTTAACACCGGGACAAAGAGAGAAAGACTCTTTGGGACATCTCAGACAGTGGTAATGAATCTAAGTCATGTCGAAGTGCTGATACAGGGGAGTCGGGTGTTGAACACCAGAATCAAAACGTTTTTGTCATGCATCTTGCAGACAAACCCTTGGATAACACTCGGAATATTCTTTCAGGCTTATTCGGCGAAGATGCAGGTTTGAAACAGACAAGTGAAACAGGCATCTGCCTTGATTGATATTTTGGCAAAATCATGGCGTTGTGAAAATCCTGAAAAGCTATCAGCTTACAAGGAAGAATACAAATTTGTCTTTCCTGTTCATGAAAATTCTGCAGCCATGTTACAGGTTCCAAGTTTAGACGAGTTGTTAGAGCCGATGTTGAGTAAAAAGTATGGAAACAAGGCAGTCAAAGGCTGAGGAAAGAGTAGACAGTTGGCTACACTTAAGGCTATAGAATGTGTCGCGTATCAGGGGCAGATGGCAGCGAGATACGGCTTGATTTCTGTTCTTTTATTCAACAGGCTCTCGGTAATTTGTTAAATAAACTTCAGTCTGATAACTTTAACTTAGATAGTGCAATTCAGTCAGTACGTGACATCTTTGCCATGACTACCAAAGCCTTAGATCATGTTGGTCGTTTGGGAGCGTTTCACCATATTATTCGACGGGAGGCTGCTGCGTCTGATACAGGCCTTAATAACTTGAGAGATATTCAAGCAAAAGTTTTATATTTGCCATTAACAGGAGATGGTGTTTTTGGCAAGGGTTTAGAGGCCAATCTCAAGAAACGAAAAGAGCAAAAGGATCAGTTATCTGATCTTGTACCTGAGTTGGCAGACTCTAGAACTACTGACAATTCACGAAAGAGAAAATCATATGATAACAAAACTTCTTGGAGCAATAAGAGGCAGCGTACTGATTTTTTCAAACAAGTCTTCATATCAGCCAAGATCCTATCCATTATATAGCCGATACAGTGGGGACAAGAAATCTTCTTATGATTATAATGAAAAGAACTCCAAGGACACTAGTAGTTCCTTTCGAATCCCTAACAGACCAAGGACATGACTCAAAGGTACATTTTTACCAACAGCGTCTTCAGATACCTGTCGGGGGTCGTCTCAGATTTTTCCTGGAAAATTGGAAAAAAATTATAAACGATCAATGGGTTTTAGCAGTAATAAAGGAAGGTTACAAACTCGAGTTCACACAAAACCCTCCTCAATCGGGGATAAGAGAAACTTTAGTCCCGAGCAGAAATTTAGATATATTAAATGCCGAAGTGGCAGAATTATTAAGAAAAAATGCTATAGAAAAGGTACCCATTAACGACAGAGAATGCGGTTTCTACAGCACATTTTTTCTGGTACCAAAAAGAATGGAAAAATGAGACCGGTGATAAATCTGAGACACTTGAACAGGTATCTGAAGAAAGAACATTTCAAAATAGATACCATGACAAAAGTTCTAAATCTAGTGAAACCAAACGATTGGACAATCTCTCTGGATTTAAGCGAGGCATATATGCATATTTCCATCTTCCAGGGTCACGGAAAATGTCTTTGTTTTTGCATAGCAGGCCAGTGTTACCAGTAAAAATGTCTATGTTTTGGTCCCACAACGGCTCCGAGAGTGTTTACAAAAATAATGTCAGTCGTGACAGCACCTTTAAGGACTCAGAACATCAGACTGGCCATTACGAAAACACGCCTAATCAAATATATGGAAAATTTCACCTCCAAAAAAATGAAATTTTCAGATAAAAAACTGATATTTTTCATATTTCCGCTCAAAACATAGATTGTGGGTACTCGTTAGAACTGCCTCGAGTACCCACCATCAATGTTTTATGCAGTAATAAGAAAAATAATGTATACCCCTGTAAACCCCAGTTTTACTATATAAAAGTGGGGTTTTAAGGGGTCAAAATTATATAGGCATGTTTTCGTGATGATCTTCTGGACGATTGGTTAGCCGTCAAACAGATGAGAAGTCTTCTTTTTCAAGATCGAGAGAGATGCCTGAATTTTCTGACTTCACTAGGTTTCCTAGTAAACAAAGAGAAATCAGAACTAGTTCCCAAACAGGATATAGTATACATAGGGGGCGCTTTTCATTTCAAGTTGGGAATAGTGACACCAACTCCAGAAAGAATAAAGAAGTTAGTTTCTGCGATAAAGAACTTATGTAGGGGTTAAAATCGAGCAAGAGATTTTCTTCACATGGGGATCATGGCATCATGTCTAGAACTGATACCAAATGCTCGTCTCTTCATGAGACCCATTCAGTTGCACCTTCTAGCATTCTGGAGCCATGCATCCATGGATCTCGAGGCCTTCATCCCAATTACACGACATCTAAAATCTCATCTGCAATGGTGGTTAAATCCAGCAAACACCATGAAGGGCAGATCTTTACAACATAAACACACTCAAATAACAATTTCTACAGATGCTTCCAAACAGGGGTACGGGGGCCATGTGGGCAATCATTACATTCAGGGGACATGGTCAGAATCCCAGCAGAAACTACACATCAATCTTCTGGAGTTGGAGGCTGTATTCCTAACTATGAAACATTTTCTTCCAATTCTCAAGAACAATACTGTTCTGATAAGAAGCGACTCAACTACTGTAGTACAGTATATCATGAAACAGGGGGCACAAAATCTCCTCTCCTATGTTACAGGACCTGGGATCTATGAAACTTGGCAACACAAAACAACATACACATCAAAGCAGCTCATGTTTTAGGTTGCCGGAGCATATTAGCAGACCAGTTGTCAAGAATCAAAATTCAGGCAACAGAATGGATGCTACACAAATCATTGGTTCAAAAAATATTTCATTTATGGGGTTTTCAACTGATAGATCTTTTTGCATCGATAAGAAACAAACACTCCGATATTCTGTTCTTGGATTCCGCATCAAGAAGCTCTAGCTCTGGATACTCTGTCAATCTCTTGGGAGAACATGTTTGCTTATGCTTATCCTCCCATTTGTCTGATTCCAAAAGTCCTGAAACATATGGAGCAGTTTCACTGCCAAGTGATTCTGATAGCTCCAAAATGGCCACGCAGGATTGGTACACCGATCTATTACAACTATCAGTAGCTTGTCCAAGGAAGCTGCCACTTTGGCAAAATCTACTACAACAACCAAATTCAACGATAAATCATCCCAACCCAGAAGTATTCAGTCTTCATGCTTGGCTTCTATCGACAGAAGTTTCCAAGAAAAAGGATTTTCTAGCAAGTCTAGAAAACTCTTATCAGCTTCTTGGAGACAGGGCACACAAAAAGATTACAATGGGAAAGTTAACAAGTTCAGTAGCTGGTGTCATGAACGATAAATTGATCCCTATTCTACCTCTTTAACCCAAGTGGCAGATTTCTTGACAGATCTGTTTGACAGTGGCTTATAATATAGAACTATTGCAGGCTACAGGTCTATGCTTTCGGCAGTATTGCAACCAATCGGAAACATTCCGGTAGGTCAGCATCCACATATAATCAGACTGCTGAAAGGAGTCTTCAATTCTAGACCTCCAAAAGTTAAACTGTTACCCGAATGGGACTTACTCTTGAAAAGACTCCAGAAAGAACCTTTTGAGCTATTGAGCAAAGCTTCACTTAAAATTAACACTTTCAAAACTATTTTCCTCATGGCAATATCTACTTTCAGAAGATGCGGAGATTTACAGTCACTTTAACTAGGAGAAGGCTCAGTTCATGTACAGAAAAAGGGGTTACTTTTATACGCCAAGGGTTGGCAAAACAAGATAGAGAAAGACATCTCAATTATTTGTTCCTGCTTTTGAGGAAAATTCTCGCTTGGATCCAAAAAGAGCATTGTATTGGTATCTGAAGAAAACTGAATTTTTAAGGAAAAAATCTGACGGAACGATTTTCTTAGCTCTTAATAAACCTCATCATGCTGTGTCTACACAGACAATATCTAACTGGATTGTTAAAACCATAAAAATGGCATATGACGATAAGAACATGAAAGTGAAAGCTCATTCTACTAGGGCTATTGGTCCATCTTGGGCTCTCTATAAAGGAGCCTCCATGAAAGCAATTCTTGAGGTAGCAGATTGATTGGAGCAAGGAATCTACTTTTACAAAGTTCTGTTTAAGGAACCTGGATTTCCAAGTTTTAAAACAGTGAAATTATTTATCAAAGAGGTTATCATACCGGCGGGTTTCCATTGGAGATTTGTTTTCTGTTGAATATTGAACAATGAAATACGGGTAAAAGGATGTGTGCCCAGAATATAGGGGATATGGGTATACATGTAAATACTTATAAATATTTGGAGGTGAAACAGAGACCAAGATAAGGTGAATGTGTGTTATTTATATGAATGTCAGAAGAATCTGACAACTGTGATATAGTTCACAAAATATTCATTTCATCAGTTGTTTTCAAGACAGAACTCCTATTATTCAGCATGAAATTCTGGGAAAGATTTTGTCTATAGATTCATCATCATCATCATCATGTTGAACTTTTCTATAATACCACAAGAAATTTCCACACTCCGCCCTTGTAGAAGGATTGCTTTGGAATCTGTGGAATTCAAATCTGTGGTATCTTTGGAACGGTAAGTAAAGCGTAGTGAAGTGAAATTGGAAAATTTGTAAACAAGTTTACAATTTTATGAACGTAGCTTTACTTACCATTCCAGGTTTCCCTCCGTCCACCCCTGGGAAATTTCTGGAATGTTGGGTTGGGTTTAACTTTTTCAGTACCCCGCCTAATAAACTGACAAATACATGCGCTTGACGAAGGGAGATAATTCAGATCTTGCTCACTCAAAGTTTGCGGGTTAAGGTCGATGTAGTCGGGGGACTTATTCAAAAGTATCTTTGGAATGGTAAGTAAAGCAACGTTCATAAAACTGTAACTTGTTTACAAATTTTCCAATTTTGCATTATTATGTAATCTCTAAATGTTGCAAAATTGATGAGACGTTAATAAATAATACAGCGGACTTGTTAAGATGGAGCACTTGACGATTTTTTGTGATAATTTTCTCCAGTTCTCCATAAAAACATATGTTATGAGTACTCATTAGAAGCGCCTCGCTCGCCGCTTCTAATGAGTACTCTTAACATCTTTTTATGGAGAAATAAATAAAATATCCCAAAAGAATCACCAAATACTCCCCCTTAGCTCGTCTATTGTCATATATCTGATCTGTCGACCCATAAAACTGATGTACCACTATTAATATCCTTTTGTCACTCAGGCCAAATGTATCAAACCCCAACCCACCTAACACACTTTCTTCCACAAATAATAAATTGCTGCTGATATATCTGTTTCTTTAATTTGGAATTTTTCGGCCCAGACAACACTTTTATGGTCATATGGAGCCCGTTAGTCAATCACAAACCTAGTCCTCTAAGAGGTTAATCAGTACTTTTTGTACATTCTTTAGCAGCTGCCCTTCTTGATTCTTCGGAAGGGGGAGAATGACAGTAGAGAAATTATTTCACGAGCATTCTACACTAAAGTTATGTGGCCGAGCTGAGTTTCGGATTTGCGACCCCGGATCTGCCGTCAAATGGTCTACTGACTTACTGTGGAGCCCGGATGTTGTTGATATAAAGCTAAAAGTACCTTTAATCTTAATACTTTCTGGGCTAATTCAGCAGACGAAAACCTTATTATATTTTTTTTTTTTTTTTCCAGAAAACTTGATTTGACATTTCATGCAAATGGTCTCCAAGACAATTTGCATGTAATGTCAAATCCTCTTTTCTGGGAAAAAGATAGAAAAATATTTCAGTATGTCGTCTGCTAAAATTTTACCCAGAGTGTTAAGCGTTCAAGTATCTTTTTATCACTAACACGCTCATGTATTCCTATCAGGTTGACTGTCAAGGATCGGCGTGATAAACAATATAAATTGTGTTATAAAGTTGAAGGTTCGGTGAGTCTCTACCAAGTTCAAATAAAGTAGGATACTCATTTAACAGGTATTTACGTTTTGTCATATACATGTTTATAGGCTTAAAATAAACCTTGTCCGGTGAGCAGAGACTTCTAGTTCCCAGCTGTGTACCGTCAAATAGAGGTACACATAACAGATCGCCTAACATGCTAACAAGACGGTTATATTTTGACATATGTAAGTTAACACCAACAGAAACTGTCGATTTTGACATTTCATGCAATATTGTCTTCTTAGGAGACAATTATCATGAAATGTCAAAACAAATTTTCTTTTAAAAATAAGAAAACTATTTAAAAATGCCGTCTGCAGAAAAAAAGAATTTCCCAGCATGCTTAGTGTTTAAAGTTTTTTGGATTTGCAAAATTGTATATCAGATTTATGCCAAGAGACAGGATACAGGAAAGCCTGCTATGTTTTTATGATAAAGCATTGTCACCGAGGTAAACCCGAAGTCTCTTATTTCGGAGGTAAACGGTGACAGACATGGCGGAACAGGGTCTGTATTTTACCTATTACGTAAAGATCAGCTTTGCAGAACGAAAAACGAAACAACATAGAGACGTTTCTGGATAGAATGATAAAACCACAGAACCCGTTAGATTAATTTGAACTGTGTCCGTAGAAATCAAAGCCAGTTTTGAAATGGCAACTTCATCATTTTCAAAGATGAAGGAACTCTTTTCGATTTTCTACACAATAATTGTATGTTGAGTGTACTCATTAGAATCGCCTCGATGAGGCGATTCTAATGAGTACACACAACATACAATTCCATGATAAAATAAGAAAAAAAAACCTAAATATTTGTTTTCTTGAGCTATTGGAAGAATTATGTAAGGACTGAACAAAGAGTTCGAATCATGCACGGTAAACGAGCCATCCGTGTTCGAGCCATTGAGGTTATACTGTAGATGTTTACAAACTAGTGATGTTGGTAACATTTTTTTCTATGGTTATTCGAATAATCGGAGGCACTCTGACAGCTGTTGTTCACAATGTCGGACGTGAATAAAAGGCCGCGTAATTACTGCCTAATATGTTTTATTTTAGGCATGTTAATGCAATAGGTGATGCCATATAATAGAAGAAATATCAGATAACTAAGAGACAAAATACCGAATACATTTTGGCGGGTTGTTTAGGTCATAAAATGATATTATTTTGCGTGCTGTCATTCAGCAATAGTACTGTCAAACTTCTACGGAATGGGATACTTGTAGCAAGCTAGTAGGTCAATATTCATATTCAGTACTGTTAACCTTCTGTGATATTTATTGTTTCTCTCTATGGCAAATAGTGCTTATTTCACATACTAATGTTGTTCTTCATTTATGCATAGATTGGTTGCTATGAAAAATATGAAAATAACGTTTCATTTTCACCTAAAAGGCATGGAATATCAGGGACGAGTTAATATCACTTTGGTAAAGTAAATGAGAAGGCAATGATAATGAATCAATACAATCGAAGCCCACATCCTACACCAGAGGAACATATAGACTTTAGATGTCATAAGTAAAATTATTCAAACGAAAAGCCAAGATGGCGGTTCGTTCTGTCTCAGCAGCTACCACAAGCTTATCATAAATGGAAATAAAATGTCAAACATCAACGAGTATAGGTGATGATTGACAAATAAAAGACGCCATAACCGAAGTTTCGCCTTGGCACGGTCAGTTATAAATTACTGGGGCCATATGTTTCAGACCGGTCTATCTATAAATGAACTTCTTCCTGGGGTAAGCTATGTTGGTCTCACCCTTCGTATTTGGCACATGAGTGAAGAATTCTCACGAATACACATGATTTGCGAGTGAGACATGTACGTACGGTAAAACCAACAATTTGACCTGTTTGCCTAGCTCTGACTCAGATTGATCTGGGCATTCCCCAGTCTGATCAGAGTCTTCTCTCTCAGCAGGAAAAAAACAGTTCTGTCTCAGCAGCTGCTACACGCTTATCATAAATGAAGCGAAAAAAAAATAATAAACGTCAAAAGAGAATAGATGAGCATTGACAAATAAAAGACCATAACCGAAGTTCCACCTTTGCACGGTCAGTTATAAATAACTGGCATTACGAAAACACGCCTATTCAAATATACTGAAAAATTTACCACCAAAATTGAAAAGTTTCAGATAAAAAATCTGATATTTTTCATATTTCTGCTCAAAACATAGATTATGGGTACTCGTTAGAACCGCCTCGGCGAGGCGGTTCTAACGAGTACCCACAATCTATGTTTTTGAGCAGAAATACAAAAAATAATGTATACCCCTGTAAACCCCAGTTTTACTATATAAAAGAGGGGTTTAAGGGGGTCAACATTATATAGGCATGTTTTCGTGATGAGACGGAGTGGTTCAGACCGGCCTATCTATACACGACCTTCGTTCTATGGTAAGCTGTGTTGGACATACTCACCCTTTATAGTTGGCACACGAGTAAATGATTCTCACGAATACACATGATTTTGCGCGTAAAACAAACAATTCGACATGTTTGCCTAGCGATGACTCAGGTCAGTCTGGCCATCCGCCCAATCTGATCAGAGTCCTTGCTTTCCGCAAGAGGAAACAGTTCTGTCCCAGCAGCTGCCAAAAGCTTTATCACAAAGGAAGCGAACAAAATGTCAAACGCCAACAGATTTGTTGATATTTTGGTAAGCATTGGCAAATAAAAGACACCCTGTTCCAAATTCCGCCTTGGCACGGTCAGTTTTAAATTTCTGGAGCTGTATGGTCAGACTGGTCTATTTATACACGGCCTTTGTCCTAGGGTAAGCAACGTTTGGTCTTAATTTCGCCCTTTGTATTAGGCACACGAGTGAAGACTTTCTCACGAATATACATGATTTTGCGAGTGTGACATGTTCGTACGATATAACCAACAATTTGACCTGTTTGTCTAGCGATGACTTAGATCAGTCTGGGTATCAGTCTTCGCTCTCCGTATAAAGAAACCTGGGGTCAGTTGCTACCCAGCTAGTGTACAGCAAAGCTTCTGATCAGACTGAAAAGATGCACAGTTTGATCGGAGTCTCCGCTGGGCACACAGGTCCAATAGTTGGCTTTGTCGTGCACAGACACAATTTATATTTTTCTGTCATGCAAAGATATACAGGACCATTTACTCAGTAGGACTTCTCGTAAATTCGGTCACTTTCAACGCGGAATTTGACCACCTAGCGAAATCACTTACGAGGCGAGACCACTCGAGGACTTAATGCATGTAGGGATCACTCGGATAAATTCATGCATGAAATGTCCTATTACATGATTATTGTCTTATCGACGATTTGCTGGGTTTTACACTAAGCAAGAGTGAAATATATAGACCTAGTCACATCGCTTATCACCAACTTAAAGAAACAATAAGTATTTGCGCGTTGAACAACGACTGTTTTATAAGTTTTCTCCATCAACAAATTGCATTTAGAGCTTGGTTGTCTACATCTCCATCAATCAAACCTCTTGTTTTCGAGAGCTTTAAACAGTTCTCATTTCGTTTACCAGTGCGATAGACGTGATATTCGCTTTAAATATTTTGCCGTTCTCCGACGTAAGGAATCACACAAAAATTTGTGTCCTCCGACATCAATGCAACATACATGTAGCACCGATCATTTAAATAACTGTAAAAATGACACCACCGTAATTATGCAAAATTAGAAGAGTCTTAAGAGACTTTCGACTTCTACACACATGTCCGATATAATTAAGAGAGAGGTGTAAGATTGCAACAATGCTTACACTTTTATCAAAATGGTAAATATAGATACAAACAATAAGGAAATGAAATAGAAATTTTCGCTGAAAAAACCCACATTCCTCATTTCAGAAGTGGTTTTTAATCCAACGGATTCACTTTAAATAAAACAAACGGGCTCATTTCAAATAAATTAACTCATTTTGTACAGGAAGTACGTGTTTTGTATTTTCGTCCCACAAAGTTGATATATACGGGGAAATAGATAAAGACAGACCCTGTCATATCGTGTCTGCTATTATGTGCCTCCGAAATATGTTAGCCTCCGACATCGAGATTTTAGGTTTACCTGGGTGGAAAACAAATAGGGTGATGCTCAGGAAAGTACAAAATGCATTTTGTTTGTTGTCATTTTGTTCATTTCTATCCTGTATTTCTACTTTATTTTGTTCAAAATTTTGAGTTTACACTGAAAGATGCCATATAAACTAAATAGTTGCGGTCATGGTACCTAAGCCATAATCCAAACTCATAAATCCGTAAACGAATGACGAATCAGAATGTTCAGACCAACAGACATGGACCCCAGAATAATTGATGTAAACAGGCGTCCGCGGATAGTAAGCATTACTTGGTAAGCAAGCTTCGCCCACCATGCCCATAGGCCTGAACGAAGGAAATATCGGTATATGCGTATGTCCGGGATTTGGGAAGTCTACTTACGGCGCGTTATTGGCAAAAAACATCAGAAATCATTCTGGAAACTGCCACATTGTAGGGATTGACCAGATCATGATGTCTCCCATAGAACTTCTGAAGTGTTGCTACCAGTTTGGTTTTCTGATATCCCTGGCTCAACAACTTTGTAGTGAGCACTTTCCCACGCTCCAGGAAGTCCTGATAATTTGAACAGGTTCTGATATAACGGATTAACTGTGAACGCCGTATGCTGGTGAAGAAGGGATATTAATGCTCAGGAATGGAAAGTTAACACTATAAGTAAATCATATAGTCAGCTCTCATTGTCTCAAACTCCAAGGATCAGAACTTTCGTTTTAGATGACATAGATTTCTAGAAAAAGAGAGAAGTGACGTGAAAGAATCATATGGCAACTAAACTTAAGTTATCCCTGTTTGGTTTGGTCTATGTATTGATTTGAGTTATCAGTGTTTGACATGAAATAATGCAAGTGAATTGAATTTGATCTATCAGGAAATTTGTTACTTCTGAATTTCATAATGGACCATGTTAACTTTGTTTTCACTTAAAACTAGCTATAGGCTTACAATGTTGATTTTGTATGGAAGAAGAACAATATAAGCTTGTATGCTTTCGTTCTAATCCTGTATTTTATTGTTTACAACATTGATGTTTAAATTGGTACATTTGGAGAAATATGTTTAAATCAAGTACAAAAGCAAGTGACATAGCCCCCCCCCCCCCCCACCCCCCGCCCCCCACCATCCCAATCCACCCTTCGCCACACCCCTCCACGACCCAAACACACATACACGCCACATCGCACTCTATATAAGGCATAAAGGACATGACATGATCAAAAAACTATTAACGCTTAGCCCAGCTAGCATTCTACGTAAATCTACATCGGGCCGTCATCGGCCCGTCAGCTACCCTGACGGGCCGATAACGGCCCGATATAGATTTACGTAGAATGCTGACTGGGAGTATGCTGGGGAAAAAATCAGCAGATGTCATTTTGAAATAGTGTTCCTATTTTTACCGGATCATAGGCTTTGATATTCCATGCAAATTATCTCCATGTGCAACAATAAGCATAGAATGGTAAAGCCTATTTATGAGAAATAATAAAAATATCATCATATGTTCGAAGACACCTTTCATTTTGGTGTGGACCAATTATATCCTCATTAATGTATTGATACTCTTTCAGCGTAGACAACTCGTTCAAAATTGATTTGCCTCCCTTCTGAAAAGGAGTCTACTCTAAAAGAAAAGAATTCTCCCCCCCAACCCCCGCCCCGGGAACAAATTCTTTCCGTTTTAGAGTAGACTCCTTTTTCAGAAGGGACTTGGTGTGCATCAAAGCAAACAGGAAGTAAGGCAGTCTCCCTTGTATGAAATGGCCCAAAATCTACCAAGTACATCCAGTCCCTTTAACGAATTTACCGTATATCCAGTCCCTTTTAACGAATCTACCAAGTACATTCAGTCCCTTTAAAGAATCTACCAATTACACCTAGCCCCTTTATTGAATCTACCATCCAGTCTCATTAACGAATCTATCAAGTACATCCAGTCCCTTTAAAGAATCTACAAAGTACCTTCAGTTCCTTTTACGATTCTGCCAAGTACATCTAGTCCTTTTAATGAATCCACCAAGTACATCCAGTCCTTTAAATGAATCCACCAAGTCCATCCAGACCCAATGAACCTATCAAGTACATCAGTCTCTTTAACGAATCTACCAAGTACATCCAGTCCCGTTAACGAATCTGCCAAGTACATCCAGACCCGTTAACGAATCAACCAAGTACATCCAGTCCCTTTTATGAATCTACCAAGTACATCCAGGCCCTTTTCCGAATCTACCAAGTACATCCAGTCCCGTTTACAAATCTACCAATTACATACAGTTCCTTTTACGAACCTGCCAAGAACATCCAGTCCCTTTAACGAATCTGCCAAGTACATCCAGTCCATTGTACCAATCTAACAAGTATATCCAGTCATTTTAATGAAACTACCAAGTACAGACAGTCCTTTAAATAAATCTACCAACTATTTCTAGTCCCTTTAAAGAATCTACCAAGTACATCCAGTCCCTTTAACGAAACTACCAAGTACATCCACAGCCAGTCTCTTTAATCCATTCTTTTAACGAGTCAAAAGACACTGGTAATAATAGGCTTCCCTCAATGCATATGTTAACTGTTTTTAACGTCTAGCATGCAGTGTAAAAAGTTAAGCAGACGACATTTTGAAATTTTCTTACATGCAGATTGTCTCCTTAAGAGTAAGGAGACAATTCGCGTGAAATGTGCTGTTTTCTGGGATAATAAGAATTAGGAGACAATTTGCATGAACCTTTTTCCTAGGAAAAATAAGTAAAATATCATTGCTCTGTCATCTGCTGAATTTGCCCTGATGGTGGTAAACGTAAAAGAAAACGGCGTTTAAACGAGATTTTTTCCTCTACGGCCTATGTTTTTCCTTCGAGGAAATGTAAAAACCTATTTTCTCGGAAAAGTAAAGAAAAAATATAATTACTCTGGCATCTGCTGAATTAGCCCAGAGAGTGATTTAGGTTTAACAAAACGATGTGTTAACGTGATTTTCCTTTACAGCCTGTGTTTTTGCCTTCGAAACAGCCTGAAAAATGAGCAAGTTCGAAAATTACACAGAAACTTCCAGTTCATATGATAAGGAAAGGGAACCAGTAGGAGCTGACGTCATAGCTGGTCTGTTACACGTGCATGCAGGCAAACCATTAAAGGTTCGTATATATGATATATCCCGGCCAGAAAGTCAGGGATGTAGTATTTGTGATGACACCTATGATGCTCCATACAACGTTTTGTATTCGGTTAAAGGCTCCTTTTCCTCAGAAATAGACATTTTATTATCCAAGAAAGGTTTCATAAATTGATACAGGGTATAAATACAATCATAAAATGTGGCACCTGACAGCCTGTAAAATTTCAGTTAGTCTCTCATTCTTGAAATGAAGTGATTTTTATCATATCTCTGAATTAATGTTGCCAACATGATAAAAATCGTATTTTTATCCAATTCGAAAATGAGAGACGATATGAAATTTTACAAGCTGTCATATGCCATATTTTATGATAGTATTAATACTATATATAAATTTATTAAACCTTTCTTGGATAAAAAAAATGTCAATTTGAGGAATATGAAGCCTTTAAATGGCACAACTGCCATGCCATTTGGTGCCGTAATTCTATCTCTTTTGGCAACAAAGTTAAAATTTTGTGCATTGCAGCCATGGTAGTCTTGAATCAGTTCGCCGTAAAAGACAAAAAGATGAAAACAATAGGTTCCTTGATTCATAAAAATAGCGTGATTTATTTTTAGAAACATAAATATTAGCCATTTCTAAGGCCAAGTGAATGAAGCTTTACAAAAGATGTTTGCAAGTGACCCCTGACACTAGCAATGTACATTTGTTTACAAAATGATGGAAAATAAAGTTTCTGTAATTTGCATATTTTATATTGCATTGGACCTTCAATGGCCCATCATTACTGTCATAAAAACAACTTGGACCCTAAATTTGGATAAAACTCTTCATTTGTGCTATTGAAATATGTGGAAAACGGAAAACTTGTTATAAAGTACTGTCTCCCTCATCCCATTTCCCCGGCCAACCTTGCTTAATCCTTTTGCAGGTGTTTGTATACGGATATTTTACGTAAGTAGCTACCTGAGGCAAGTGGGGGGAAAATGATTCCCTAGTGACAAAAAGAAAACATTTTGATTTACTCTCAGTGTATCAGTTTTAAACATGGAAAGAAGTTTTCTTTGTTTATTTGTGTTGCGGTTCTATGGCCCAGTCAACCCATTAGGCTCATGTCGAATGCGGTCAGTTTACCGTACCTCAATTTTCCTTGGCAGGCTTAGTCCTCTAAGCAGTTAAGTAGTATTTGTGCATATTCTTTCGCCAGAAATTGACAACTGCCCTTCTTGAATATACGGAATGAAGATAATGACCGTAGAAATTATTTCATGATTTTACGGAAAGAATTACCGTAACAACTGTTTTAAATTGAACTGTCTAAATTGTTATGTCGTTACATGTTGATTTTAGTATATAGTCTAGTTAATCGATCCAAATTTTTGGCCATCTGTCCGACTTTTACCGCAGAATTGCAGCCTCCACTAAGTATCTTACAGATATAGCCTGATTCAGTAATATACAATTGGAAGGCAACTGTAAAACACAAGATACATGTGCATAATTTGTATGTATAACCAGCGAAGTGGAACCACAGGTAGATGTGGGATACACTATAGGGCTCCAGTTAAGTAGTCAATTGTGCTTTTATTTTATACTCTTTTAAGACAAAAATAACCTGGTTCTTAATTGTTCATAGTGTCTTATAGATTCAATGATATTCCAAAACTAATTAAATTGTGTAAAAATGGCAAAGCGTACTGCTATTTTTCTCTTGGAATAAAAATTTAACTGGAGAATCTGGTTACAAATGGGATCACTGAACAATAAATGCCAGCACTGCTATAGGGAATGTTCAATGTTTGGTGCAAATTTTAATTTTTCTGTGGAAAAAAATAAATTTATACTAAAAATTTGGTCAAATGATTGGCAATGTACCCGAATATATCAGTGTATTTCATGAAAATATGCATTAACATCCACTTGCATGAAAAACCTTGAATCTGGATAAGCATGAAAAAGATGTTACCTCTTCCTTCTAAATAAATGAAATACGGCTTCTCTAAGACAAATATTTACAATATGCTTACTTCTGCTTCTTTAAAGAACATAAACCTTCCTAAAAATACCAAATAATGGTATGAAGAAGTCATAGAAGCTGGGACAATCCGCTAAAATCGGCAGATTGCCCATGTTACCTTCAGAGGTCCTTTAATATACATTATAGCTATAGTTCGATAAGCCACCTTTCTACATATATATTCATCTAAAGGTGCATCTATTGATGTTTTTCTCATTTCTGAAAAACAAAGTTAGTTGTGGGGACTAATTAGAAGCAGCTCGCAGAAGACTTATATTAGAATGTTCTTCAGTCTTATTCGGCTCCAGAACTGGTGGTACTTGCCTTCATGTATTTTGGACACTTGATACACCTGCACTTTAGACCCGTGCTGAAGAGTTATACGCTAGACAGAAATTATTTGCTCCCAAGCAAAGATATTTTGTTTTTCTTTTAAGAATATACCCCTTTTCAGTAAGGAGAAATCAATTTTTACAAAGTTGCCTCCCCTATATGTGTCTCTATTTCCTTATAAAAAATTATACCCGCTTTACTGTGTTTCATCACGAAAACAAGACTATGTAATTTTGACCCCCTTAAACCCCACTTTTATATAGTAAAACTGGGGTTTACAGGGGTATACATTATTTTCTTATTCCTGCTCAAAAACATAGATTGTGGGTACTCGTTAGAACCGCCTCGCCGAGGCGGTTCTAACGAGTACCCACAATCTATGTTTTGAGCAGAAATATGAAAAATATCAGATTTTTTTATCTGAAAATTTTCAATTTTTGGAGGTGAAATTTTCTGTTATATTTGAATAAGCGTGTTTTCGTAATGGTAGGATTTGCATGTTCTGGATGCTGGCTGTGGGACGGGTAACTATACCAAAGCTTTAATTAAACACGGTGTTGATAAAGTCACATTATTGGATGCTTGTGCAGAGATGTTAAATAAAGCCAGAGACAAACTCAGAGATGCTATTGACCAGAAAGTCATTGAAAATATCGTAGAAGCTAAGATGCCGCCTCTTCCATTTGATGATGGGAGTTTTGATGTGGTACTGTTTAGTGCGGTAAGTTATGTCACTTATATTAACAATGATCAGGCAATTCTTTTTAGTGAGGTAAATGATGTCACATCATAACAATGATCATGAAATATTGTTAAGTTATAGGGACAAAGACTGTTGAGTTAAGTAAGTTCTGTCTTATGATGGCAATTATCAATTTTATTTAGTGGGGTAAGTCCTGTCACGGTGGCAATTATTAATACCATTTAGTAGGGTAATTATTGTCTAATGGTGGCAATTATCAATATCGTTTAGTAGGTTAAGTTCTGTTTTGTAATGGCAATTATTAATACCATTCAGAGGAGTAAGTTCTGTCTTATGGGAGCAATTATCAATACCGTTTAGTAGGAGAAGTTGTGTCATGGTGGCGGTTATAAATGCGTTTAGTGGGTTTAAGTCCTGTCTTACTGGGTAATTATCAATACCATTTAGTGGAGTTAGTCCTGTCTTACGAGACAATTATCAATACCATTTAGTGGTGTAATATGTCTTACGGGGCAGTTATCAATTCCGTTCAGTGGGGTAAGTTCTGTATTACGGGACAATAATCAATACCGTTTTTATCTTACGGGGCAATTATAAATACCATCTACTGAGATATTCTGTCTTATGCTGGCAAGTATCTATTTTTTTTTTTTTTTTTTTTTTTTTTTTTTTTGAGGGTGTGGTGTGGGGTTTACGGTCCTTTCAAGAGTGTTTCACTTATATCGAGCCGATCATTCATTAAAGGTGGGCGAAAATCGGAGAATCCGAGGAAAAATACCTGACCATCCGTAAGCAGAACTTGGCTTTCCCACATGTGACCCGAGCGAGGCTCGAACCACAGCGGCGAGAAACCTAATGGATTAAGAGTCTTCTAGCCACTAGGCTACCGGGGCCATTCAGTTATCTTTTCCCTTCAGTGGGATAAGTTCTGTCTTATGGTGGCTATTATCAATATCTTTAGATGGGGTAAGTTCTGTCTGATTGTGGGAGTTGTCAACACCGTTCAGTAGGATAAGTTCTGTCTTTTGGTGGCAGTTATCAATACCGTTTAGTGGGGGAAAGTTCTGTCTGATCAAAACTATTCAGTCGGATAAGTTCTGTCATCCCGAGCTAAATTCTATCTGATGGTGGCAGTTATCCACGCATATCAGTCGGGTAAGTTCTATCTTATGATGGCAATTATCGATACCGTTGAGTGGATGTTCTATGTGATGGTGGCATTCATCAATGCCGTTTAGTGGGGTAAGTTCTGTCTTAAGGAAGTAATTATATGTATCGTCGAATAGGGGTAAATGGGGTCTTATGGTGGCAATTACCAGTACAGTTTAGTGACAAGCCCTACACTGATCTGAGCAGTATCCACAGTGTTTGCCACTCATCCAAGCAGTTCTTAGATACAGCAATAGGTAGTATAATGGACTTGTTAACAATTAGGATAAATTAAGTAAGAATTTTAAGCGTCCGAACCTTTAGGGTAAATACGGTACCAATAATGTAAAACTCACTCGAATATTTTCAAAATTATCAAATTACCATGTCTGCCGTACGTGCTGGGACTGATAGGTCTGAGCAAACATTGTAGACCTAAATCAGACGCCGGAGAACGATGTCTGATCAGGGTTTACTCTACTGACCGTTCTGCGGTGGCCCTAGTGTTAGTCTTACTCTTTAATGCTTTGTGGTTTATTCTACGAGGCGATTTGTTTTATGTCTTACCTTGTGTTATTTTGTTCTTGTGTTTTTCAGTCCTTTTAGCATTGCGATTACCTCGCTTGGGGAAGAGAGAGCTAATCTCAATGCTTTTCGTACGTTTGTTCGATTTGCGCTTATTTGGTTTTGTCTGTTTCATCTTCCTCTTGGTGTCTGGGAAGGGCTGCGGTTTGTGATTGTGGCACTCCCTGGACTTTTCTCACCTTTTTTTTACAGTGATTGCTACTCATCCAGCAGTTTTAGACACGTCAACAGGTAGTTCAAAAGAGTTGTTCGAATGTTAGCTCAAGTATAGTAAGGCGTTTAGATGTGCCAATATTTAGGGTAAATGCGATATTCCAGGTCCTACATCATTTGGACGATACGGCAAACGGCAAAGACTTTCCCATTATAGAGGAAACGCTCCGAGAGGCGAAGAGGGTACTACGTCAAAATGGCGTAATGATTATTGCAGACGCTCTACCGTATTCTTTAAGGGAAGCTTCTTGGATTGGCCAGCTGGATACAAAATTAATGGAAAGATTCAGCAAACTATTTCCGTCAGTAACGCAATACAAAGAAATGCTTGAGAAGAATGGGTTTCAGATGGTTTCAAAATTAAATATTCTTGGTTCAGAGCTAGTGAAAAATTACTTTGACCCTGAAGGTCCACTGAAGAAAGAATGGAGAAACGGGCTGTCTGTATTTGGGTTAGCAACAGAAAAGGAAATTCTTAATATTGAACAGCGTGTACGTAAAATGAATGAAGATGGCACAATGGTTCAGTTTATGAAAGAACATGACAAAGTATCACAAATAGGAACTTTAGCTATATTAGCTTGTGTTTCTTTGTAGCTGTATCACTGAAGATTAACAGATAAGAATAATAAACAGTACCTTTTTACCCTAAAAATTGGGACTACCAGACCTGAGTAAAATAGTATAGACACAAACTGGACGTCATCGAATGAGACGTCTGATCAGGGTTTATACTGTTTGCCACTCATCCAGTGTTTTTAGAGACATCAACAGCTAGTTCTAAGGAGTTGTTCATAGTTTAGCACAAGTATAGTAAGTAGTTAAGGTGTCCAAATATTTAGGAGTATATGGTAGACGGAAAAAAGTACAGATTACATACTCAAATAATTTTACAAAATTACCGTATTTACCCTTAATTCTTAGCAAACAGCGTAGATCGAGATCAGATCAGGGTTGACAATGTTTGCTACACATCCAGGAGTTTTAGACACACCAACATCTAGTTACAAGGAGTTCTTCAAGTTTCAGCAAATGTTTGGTAAGGAGTCAAGGTGTTCCAATAATTAGGGTTAATACGATATTCCAGGTCCTACATCATTTGGATGATACGGCAAACGGCAAAGACTTTCCTAATATAGAGGAAACGCTCCGAGAGGCGAAGAGAGTATTATGTCAGAATGGCGTAATGATTATTGCAGACGCTCTACCGTATTCTTTAAGGGAAGCTTCTTGGATTGGCCAGCTGGATACAAAATTAATGGAAAGATTCAGCAAACTATTTCCGTCAGTAACGCAATACAAAGAAATGCTTGAGAAGAATGGGTTTCAGATGGTTTCAAAATTAAATATTCTTGGTTCAGAGCTAGTGAAAAATTACTTTGACCCTGAAGGTCCACTGAAGAAAGAATGGAGAAACGGGCTGTCTGTATTTGGGTTAGCAACAGAAAAGGAAATTCTTAATATTGAACAGCGTGTACGTAAAATGAATGAAGATGGCACAATGGTTCAGTTTATGAAAGAACATGACAAAGTATCACAAATAGGAACTTTAGCTATATTAGCTTGTGTTTCTTTGTAGCTGTATCACTGAAGATTAACAGATAAGAATAATAAACAGTACCTTTTTACCCTAAAAATTGGGACTACCAGACCTGAGTAAAATAGTATAGACACAAACTGGACGTCATCGAATGAGACGTCTGATCAGGGTTTATACTGTTTGCCACTCATCCAGTGTTTTTAGAGACATCAACAGCTAGTTCTAAGGAGTTGTTCATAGTTTAGCACAAGTATAGTAAGGTGTCCAAATATTTAGGAGTATACGGTAGACGGAAAAAAGTACAGATTACATACTCAAATAATTTTACAAAATTACCGTATTTACCCTTAATTCTTAGCAAACAGCAGAGATCGAGATCAGATCAGGGTTGACAATGTTTGCTACACATCCAGGAGTTTTAGACACACCAACATCTAGTTACAAGGAGTTCTTCAAGTTTCAGCAAAAGTTTGGTAAGGAGTCAAGGTGTTCCAATAATTAGGGTTAATACGATATTCCAGGTCCTACATCATTTGGATGATACGGCAAACGGCGAAGACTTTCCTAATATAGAGGAAGCGCTCCGAGAGGCGAAGAGAGTATTATGTCAGAATGGCGTAATGATTATTGCAGACGCTCTACCGTATTCTTTAAGGGAAGCTTCTTGGATTGCCCAACTGGATAGAAAATTAACGGAAAGATACAGCAAATTATTTCCGTCAGTGATGCAGTATAACTTAATGCTTGAGAAGAGTGGGTTTCAGATGGTTTCGAAATTAATTATTCTTGGTTCAGAGCTAGTAAAAAATTACTTTGACCCTGAAGGTCCACTGAAGAAAGAATGGAGAAACGGGCTGTCTGTATTTGGGTTAGCAACAGAAAATGAAATTCTTAATATTGAACAGCGTGTACGCAAAATGAATAAAGATGGCACAATGGTTCAGTTTATGAAAGAACATGACAGATGTCTACAAATCGGGTCTATAGCTATATTAGCTTGTATTTCTTTGTAGCTGTATATTTTTTTTATTGTGAATATTTTAAATAAACAGATAAAGACTTAAGCAGTAACGTTTCTACTTTAAATATTAGGACAGACAGACAGACATGAGCAATGAGTTTAGATCTAGATCAGCCGTCACAGAACGCGGCATCCGATTAGGTTCGCAACATTGTTTTCCTGGAAACTCATCAAACAGTTTTAGAAACAATTCAGCAGGCCCATTTGTTCAAAGCATTGTTAGCTTAACGAGCTCTTTATTGGTCAGAATGTTAACTGTTCTAGTAAGTACAATATCTTATTCACAGGTATTTTTGCTGAAAACATGTATCTTTTGCATATGCAAAAGCTACTCACATTTATTCAGCGAAAATATCAGCATATATCTCATATTTAATGATCAAAGTTTTAATGATACGTTAACTAACGACATCGTTAGTTTTTAACAACTGGGCCCAGGAAGTTAACACTGGTGCAGCTAAACCCGGATACGCCCTAGTTTTGCAAATGGATACACATTCAGGAGAGAGAAGAATGAAGAAAATATATTTTGACTCCCTTCTGAAAGGGGTCTTTTCTAAAAGGGAACATTTCTCCGCTTGCAAGTGGCCTTTTTTATTATTTTGATGGGACTCCTTTTTAGAAAGTCTTGGTGTCCAAGAAAGCAAACAGAAAAATGACAAAAACCTGCCAAGTATATGAAAGCCTCAAAAGACACATTTTATACTCTCTTTCAAAAACTGTACATAAAAATTTTCTCTCCCTTTTAAGTTCATTAATATACTGTGCTCATCATTTTCAAAAATCAACATGAAGCCTAATTCAGTCGGGAGCCGGATGTGGTTATATGTGTTATATTTGTTTATATGCAGGTCCGCACTGAATTGAAAGTTATATTTTTTCATATCGGTAACCAAATAACATTTTTCCGTAACATTGTTCGCTTCGCAGATGCACATCTGAAACAAACATGATTTTGTTTTTTACTGAAATGACATGTTCTTATATTGAAATAAGTTAAATACATATGACCAATCGAAATCATTCTAGGTATTTTCTTCTTTGTTTAATCTTCTCCCCAAAAGAGGCGGACCCATGTCACATGAATATTCAGTAGAAACTTTCCAGAGAGGCTCAGTGTTCGTCTTTTGCTACGTTCATGATGTTAGGAATGTTGCGAGTTTTCTTCTCTATCAATTCTTCTCCGCACAAAGATGCGGAGTCACGTCTCATGAATATTAAGTGGAATGCTGGGTGTGGTTGGGTGAGGCAAATTTGTCGTGTATCTTGCGTTACCAGGGCGTCTAACTGATATTGGCTTACAGTTGGGCAAGGCCTGCTGTCCTTGCAGCAGGTATGGGAAGAGGGAGAATGTCTAATTTCGTCTGTGCCTTCACTTTCATTCATTTTTATCATTCTCCCCTGTCCCTCGCTTTCATCGCTTTTACTATCTCTTCTATCTCTCGTCTTCCTTTCTCTGGGAGACAACACAAAATGACCTACAAGGGTTGACGTGTCGTTAAACCCCTAACATAATTAGTTGAATGCTTTCAGCTCTAATTCGCTCTGAAGCACGTGCATTCATGTAGTCTGATGACGTGGCTTATGGCAGCCATATATTTATATGCAGGTCCGCACTGAATTGAAAGTTATATTTTTTCATATCGGTAACCAAATAACATTGTTCGCTTCGCAGATGTACATCTGAAACAAACATGATTTTGTTTTTTACTGAAATGACATGTTCTTATGTTGAAATAAGTTAAATATATATGACCAATCGAAATCATTCTAGGTATTTTCTTCACTTTCATTCATTTTCATCATTCTCCCCTGTCCCTCTCTTTCATCTCCTCTACTATCTCTTCTATCTCTCGTCTCTCTTTCTCTTGGAGACAACACAAAATGACCTACAAGGGTTGACGTGTCGTTAAACCCCAACACAATTAGTTGAATGCTTTCAGATCAAATTCGCTCAGAAGCACGTGCATTCATGTAGTCTGATGACGTGGCTTATGGCAGCCGTATATGAAGCAAAATGTTAGAGATATGTGTTGAAAGCAGCTGATCAACATCTACCCCATTAGGATAACACACACAAATTTATAGTTCTTTGCCATAGTTCTAGATACGTAAATTCTTGCACACAAGATAAGGAAATCCTGGATTTAACCCTGGGAAAGAAATTCTTATCCTACCCAATTTGTCCTACCCAGGGTAAGATAAAAATCGAGAATGCTCACGTGTTTGATGTGTACTGGTTGTAATGGGCGTTACGTACGCCATCGTTAAGATTTATGCCACTAACTTTAATGACGCCATTGTGCGCCACAGTAAGTAATGTCGTCACAATATGGCGGATGCCAGCACTCGAAGTGGCTGCATTAAAAAAACCTACGTTTAGAAAGGATAGGTGTGCAAGAAAAAGAATCTATCATGGGTGTGAGGGGTAGATAGAAAAATCCGTCCTTCGCGATCACTCTCTGGCATCACTCGGCAAGCCTCGTGATGCCACTGTGATCCTCGGAACGGATTTTTTTTCATCTACCCCTCACACCAATGATAGATCCTTATAGTATTTCTTAAACAAAATATATTGGCATTCGTCCTCATTTCTCCACTAAAACATATGTTATGAGTCCTCTTAAGAAGCGCCTCGCGGCGTCGCTGCTAATGAGGTCTCACAACGTATGTTTTATGAGGAATAAGAAAAATATTGTGTATGTATACTATTCTTGGCCCAGTTGTTCAAAGCTAACGATGTCGTTAGTTAACGAATCGTTAAAACTTTAATAATTAAATATGGCAAATATGCTAATATTTTTGCTGAAAAAATGTGAGTAGCTTTTGCATTTGCAAAAGCTACTGACATTTTTTCAGCAAAAATAACTGTGAATTGAATATTGTACTTACTAGAACAGTTAATATTTTGACCACTAACGGGCTCGTTAAGCTAACGATGCTTTGAACAACTGGGCCCTTATCTAGAGTTATGTAAGCCATATAGCGTGGTGCCCCAAAGACTGACAAGGTTACGGGACTGAAGTGAACATATTCTAAAAGGAATCACCCATGAGAGCAATGAACACATTGACTAAGCTGAAAAAAAAAAGATGACGAGTCATTTCACGTACGTATGGACAATGAGGTGTGTTTTGGCAGCCAATTACATTAAGACAGATTTATGTGGTAAGGAGGTTGCTAGAAATCAAAAAAAAAAAAAATGAAAATCTGGTTTCAAACCTTCAATATTCTAAAAGGCCCTCAAATAATGTAGAACCCCACATACCCCTGTATTCATTATATTATGGAGAACAGGGAGGCTACATTATATAGAATTGTTAACGTAATGATACCAAATTATGAAATCATTGGATACTAAGAATATGTCAACAGACAGGGACGACTCTAAAGAAACTACAGATGCGCATGAAGATCAAATCCAGACATTTCGGATTTACTCAAAAGGTACCGAAAGGGGACTGAATACGTCTGGTAGATTCTCTCCCATCTTTATGACTCCCTAATATTGCTTTTCTGCGCACTTAATGAATATGGAAAGTATTTGCTCCCTAGGAGAGCAAATTCTTTCCTTTTAGAGCTGACTCCCTTTTAGAAGGGGACAAGACAAGTTTGAAAGTTTACATAACTAGATTACCACTAGTCTGACTGCTGTTGTCATGCGTTTGTCGAGTCAGTAGATGACGTTAGAATAAAACACAGTAGTCATGCATTAGATATTTGCCAGTCTGGCTGATATGTCTCGAGCCTCTGCTATCTATGCATGCGCCAGAATAACACACACGAAATGAAATTTTATACAAATAGACATCCGTCAGTCTGGCTTTTCATTTTTTAAGTTTCATCTTAACATGATAACAGAATCAAACGCAACAAGCTGAACCGTATACGTCTAAACACCTGACCCGTCAGTCTGGCAGATGTCCTGATAATCTATGAATAATACTTGAATCAACCGCAGAAAAATGAACCTTATACATACAGACGTTTGTCGGCCTCGCTGATATTTTCCGTACTCATCTGATCTGTAGATAGTGCAAAACAAATGATCCTTACACAAGGCACCTATCAGGCTAGCTAATTTTCCCGTAGTCGTCTGCTCTGTATATGAGGCTTGCCAAAATACAGCAAATGAGAGCCAACACATCAGTCTGGGTGATATTTCACGCACTCGTCTGATGTGTACATGGTATTTGAACAAACCACAACAAACTAAGCCTTTCACATCCAGACATGCGACCGTCAGTTTGTTTGATATATATCATAATCGTTTGATTTGACCATGATATTTGAACCCACCACAACAAAGTTAGTCATACACCTGCCAGGCTGACCGAAATGTCCCTATGAACTATACATGATGTTTAAATGAACTGCAGAAAACGAACCTTTTATGTCTAAACACCCGTTCGTCCTCATCACAAGAACATACCTATATAATTTTGACCCCCTAAAACCCCACTTTTATATAGTAAAACTGGGGTTTACAGGGGCATACATTATTTTTCTTATTTCTGCTCAAAAACATAGATTGTGGGTACTCGTTAGAACCGCCTCGGCGAGGCGGTTCTAACGAGCACCCACAATCTATGTTTTGAGCAGAAATAAGAAAAATATCAGGGTTTATATTCCAAAAAAATTCAGATTTTGGATGTAAAATTTTCTTTATATTTGAATAGGCGTGTTTTCGTAATGTGCTGATGCTTCCCGTACCCGTCTGATCTATATATGATATTTTGATAAACGACAACAGAGACGTACATATCTAGATACCCGCCAGTCTGATTGATATTTCCTGTACTGTATTTGTTCGGTCTTTTATCTCGACCATAATATATTACGGGCAACAGCTAAATCACAGGTAGAGCCTATAATGAAGCAAAGATGAGGATTCAACAGAGACAACGTGTTGAGACATTTGGAGATCCCTGGGTCGTCAAATAACACCACTGGAATACCGGTGAGCAAAAAAAAAAAAAAAAAAAACAGACATAAAAAGTTCCGGCCCAGACCAGTATTTAAGTCGGGGGCCATCAAAGATTCTGGACCCACCGGCGGGTAATTAAACCACGTCTATCTGATTGATAATTTCCCTACTTGCCTGTATGTATCTGATATTCGAACGAACCATCATATAGTTTTGACCCCCTTAAACCCCACTTTTATTTAGTAAAACCGGGGTTTACAGGGGTATACATTATTTTCTTGTTTATGCTCAAAACATAGCTTGTTAGAACAGCCTCGCCGAGGCGGTTCTAACGAGTACACACAATCTATGTTTTGAGAAAGATGAAAAATTTCAATTTTTTTTGTCTGAAAATTTTCCTTTTTTGGGGGGGTGGGGGGGGGGTGTAGAATTTTGAATATATTTGAATAGGCGCGTTTTCGTAATGACTTAGGAAAGGCCATAACCCCGAACGTTTCCGAGGCGGTTCTACCGAGTACCCACAATCTTTGTTTTGAGCAGAAATGTGAAAAATATTAGAATTTTTATCTGAAAATTTTCATTTTTTGGTGGTAAAATTTTCAGTATATTTGAATAGGCTTGTTTTCGTAATGGACAAAAAAGTATCCTAACTAGACACCCGTCAGTCTCGTTGATATTTCCGTTACTTGTCTAGTCTGTACATGATGAGGCAGAGGACTCCTCTGCGGACCGGACATTTAATGATAGCCCCGCTTTGAAAAGAAAGAGGCTATACTGAATTTGCCTCGTCCAGTCATTCCTTCCTTTCCTCATTCCCTCCGTCCGTCATTCCGTCCATCCTCAGCAGATAGATTTTGGTCGCACTTTTCTTAAAAACTGTAAGGGTTACAAAATTAAAATTTGGTACACACATACCCAGTGGGCTGATGTATCAGGTATACTAGAAACAGGGCCAGGGCCTGTAACTCGTGGAGTAACAGCCCCTGATAGGTTTTACAATTTGCCATTAATGAAAAATATTCGTCACATTTTTTTTTCAAAAACTGTAAGGGTTACAAATTTGAAATCTGATACACACATGGACAGTGAGTTGATGTATTGTGTATACTGGAATCCGAATCAAGGGCCCATAACTTTAGAGATAAATCTCGTAATAGGTTTTACAATAGCCATAAAATGAAACATTGATAGGTTTTACAATTTTCCATCAATGTAAAATTTGCATTATAGATTTCACAGGGATTATGAAAGCTGTAAAGTTGACACTTGGTACATACGTGGAAGGTGATAGATTTTTGTCGCACTTTTCTCAATAACTGTAATGGTTACAAAATTTAAATTTGGTACACACATACCCAGTTGGCTGATGAATTATGTGTACCAGAAACAAGACCAAGGGCCTATCTCGTGGAGTTACATCCCTTGATAGGATTTTAATTGGCCATTAATGAAAACGTGTCACTTTTTTCTTCAGAACTGTAAGGGTTACACAGTTGAAATCTGGTTAATACTTGGACAGTGGGCTGATGTACTGTGTGTACCAGAATCAGGGCCAAGAGCCCATAACTCTTAAGAGTTAAATCCTTTTTTAGGTTTTACAATTTACCATAAATGAAAACATTTCATTACAGATTTCTCAGGAACTATGAAAGCAATAAATTTTAAACCTGGTACACACAAGGGGCTGTTGTATCGTGTACACCAGAATCAGGTCCAAGGGCCTATAACTCTTGGAGTTACATCCCTTGATGGATAGTAGGTTGATGTACCGTGTATACTGGAATTTGGGCCATAGGCCCATAACTCATGGAGTTAAATCCCTTCATAGATTTTACGTTGCAGTTTTGCCATGTCCTACAGTGATGTTATCTGGTAAGTATGAATTCAAAATCTTTCAACAATGTTGGTGTTTCTCCTCTGATAGCGCTGCGGCGGGCTATAGTCAGATCCTCTGACAGTTCTAGTTGTAATTTGGAGCTGCATCAGAATTAAAGACCATCACAAGGCGGTTCTAACGAGAACACACAATCTATGTTTTGAGCAGAAATATAAAAAAATATCAGATTTTTTTTATCTGAAAATTTTCATTTTCTTGTGGTAAAATTTTCATTATATTTGTATAGGCATGTTTTCGTAATGCGAGGTTTAGAGCGAGTAAACCTAGCTCTAGCCAAAAAGTAGTTTTCCAACTGATTGTTCCAAGGCGGTTCCTCCGTTGCAGTTCTTCTTTCTACGTCTGTGATTTCATATGTGGAGTTTGTGTTGTCTTTACTTGTTCCTCATCTCTCTTTCCTTTAATGGC
Source organism: Anodontia alba (assembly GCA_964016985.1). Taxonomy (NCBI): domain Eukaryota; kingdom Metazoa; phylum Mollusca; class Bivalvia; order Lucinida; family Lucinidae; genus Anodontia; species Anodontia alba. Next base: position 127,490,527 of record OZ024821.1, read on the forward strand.
ACAAGAGGGCTGTGCTTCGTGATAATGG